>BSBM01000804.1:9620000-10220000 GCA_027924585.1 Larix kaempferi | reverse complement strand
TTATACATCTTAACTAGCCTAGTCTTATGAAAGATAGAAGGCTAAAATTAAACTATATGTTTATGGTACAGAATTTCTTAGATGATTCACACTACAAAACAAATGTTACTTTTGACTAAGGGCTGCTACTAGGGACTATCTATTCTTTCAAAGTAACCCAGGTCTTGAACCTGGCGTTATCTGCCACCAGTTTTTGAACCTTGAACCCAGCTCATCATTGTTGCTCATGTTCAAATTTGCTGCGAGACCATGGCTGGATGGAATTTTTTTTAGGTGATTGAAATTCTTTTAACTAAAAGAACTGTTTTATTGATTTTTACTAGCCCAGTCTATGAAATAGAGAAGAAGGCTAAATCATCTGTTCAAGGTACAGAATTTCATAGATGATTAACACTAAAAATAGGGGCCCTTACCTTTGACTAAAGGCTGCTATTGAGTAGTATCTAGTCTATCAAAGTAACACAGATCTTGAACCTGGCCTCATATGCATAGAAGACTGTGTTAATATCAATGTCGAGCCCCTGGGCCGTACCTTGCTCATCATCACTGCAAGTGCTCTAACTTGCTGGTCTGTTGGGCAACTCTGTTGAATAACCAGATAAAACTTTCATTTATTTTAGTGAACCCACATTTTGTTTAGTTGATTAGCATCCAGTTATCATGATGTGGTTAGTGCACCTCACCCCATCTGGGAGAAGACTACAACCAACAACATTTGAATTCGATTCGTTCAGCTAAGAGGCTGTGAGTGGAGGGTATTTTTCCTCCAAAGACCCCTAGTATGTGCACCTGGCACCAACTGCAGTTATGTGTGCTGGCATATCCACAAGCATGAGCGCAAGCACAACCATAATTGTGTGCTATTGGTGAGACTTGAACCCTAGTGGGGGCAATATACAGTGCCCCACTTAGACTGACGTAGCAAACCAGTAACCGCTGTTGACAAAACCCCCTTAAGAAATAGAAAGGGTGGAATTATGTGTTTAGTTTTGAACTCTGTTAAGCTGTGTGTAATGTTGAACTGTGTATCATTATTAATAGCCCTTGATTAGAGGGAGGATTAAACATTGATAAATTTTTAAAAATAGTTCTCCTAGGCAGAATAATTGTCATTCTCAGTGTAACTCTGTGAACTGGCCTTGAAAGTGGAAACCTTAAATGTCAACGAGCAGACTATTGCATTGTAGACACCGAAGAATTGCTTACTATGATAAAAACAGAAGATGCACTGCTCAGAAAACACCTTTAAAATAAATGTCATTTATAAATTTAGCTTGAAGTTACTCAGTAAAGGATCCCATCCATTCAGCAAGGGAAACCAATCTAGTAAATTATTATTTGGCAGTCAAATTCAGTAAATTATTCTCCAGTGAGTTCCTTAAAGTGGACTTTGAGGTACTGTAAAATCTGAGAGATGGTGAATAAGGGGCCATGGGCCAAGCAATGCCTCTTATAATCTCTAAGGAGCATACAAAAGGATTTGAAGCCTCACTTGCTATATGGATGCAATTCTTGATGTCTTTTAGATCTTATTTAACCTATTAGAGTTACCCCCGTTCCCTTTATTAAGAAGAGCTTATATGTTGGTAGAATATTGCGTGATTGCTTGATAGACATTTTATTTGCAGTTTTCCTTGATATTGTTAGGTATTTCAAGCCCAACTCATGAGATGGAGTGCTTTGTGGGTAAACCCTTGCTCTCTATCAACTGCAATCTACCTGTAATATTAGATAATTAGCCTGTATGTGTTGAGTTCAAATTGGGAAAGCCATCTTCTATTTGTGTCATTCAGGTTTGCCATGATGTTATATGTCTGGTGATTGAACTGATGTCAATGAAGTAACTAAGGAAAAGCCTTCACACCTAAATTTACAAAAAAAATGGTTAGCCTCCTAAATTTAGGAATCTAGGCATAAAACAAACTGGAATATTAGTTTTTGGTTAAATGGTTATCCTCCTAAATTTAGGAATCTAGGCATAAAACAAACTGGAATATTACTTTTTAGTTTTTGGGGGTAACATTATTTACCACGTATTCTTATAATTAATTTATTTGTTTGCATTTTGCATTGGATGATCAGTATGTAATTATCAATCAAACTATCATGTCAAGGAGGATGATAAACACCATTATAAATTTATAACCAGATCATCAATCATGGAAGAATGACATGCGAAATCATTATGGTTTGCTATAAGAAACTGTTCTTGATCTATCAAATAAAATAGTAAGGTGTTCTGTAAAATTTTTGATATGATTGCTGAATTATTGAACCAGCAAAAGCGAGATGCTCTCACATTAAGGGGTGGAAGAGATGTCTGGGTCTGTCTGCTTAAGTTTTAGACGAGCATAAAATAACAAGAGAACAAAAATAATCACAATCAGCAACACATTTAAGAGACAACAATATACCCTGGAAAACCCCTAAAGGTAAAAACCAGCAACAATGGAGCTTCATTATCCTTGGCCAAAGCCGGCTGACCAGGCCAAGTGAGTTAGCCACTCTCACCTCCAGGCCACCTTACAATGGAGTATGCCAAGCCTTTTTATAAGATTCATTACATGAAATACCTTGGGCCAAATTGCCAATATCATGGGCCCAAAACCATGTGCTGAGACCTAAACCATTCAACTCATTCCCGAATCAAGGTTAACCTTAACACTGGCAGTCCATGTGTTGCTGGAAAATCAAAAAAAGGTTGATGTCAAAAGTTGTGTTGTAAACAAAAGGCCCATTTTTATTGAATTTATTGTCTTAACATTAAATAAATAAACTAGCATAGATCATCCATCTGTCTTACGAGTGGTGATAGGTTTGCAGTTGGGCTTTTTAAATTCCTATTGGTGCTAAATAGATGTGGGGTTAAAATGTATCTGTGCTATTTTATTGTAATCTATGGTTTATATAGTTTGATAAGTGAATTTCAAATTTAAGGAACACTATTATGGAGATCGAGAGTTGATAAACTGATGTTTTCTAGGCTCTTAGTCTCACTGTTCAAGGGTTCCAAGCTTTTCGAATAACTGGGAAGAACAAAGATGCTACTGGTGTTGGCTTTTCTTGGGATACAATACTTGTCTGACAATTTCTCTCATTTCTCTTTCTGTGCTATATGGTATTCCATTTCAGATTATGCAGATCTTTGTTTGTTATCAACGCTTTGTCTGTCACCTTGACAGTTTTTGATGAGGCACAGTTTAATGAGTTGTTTGTGATGTAAATTTTATACTAAACAAACGATTGCTCCGATTTAACCTATATAAGCCCTGCTTACCGTCTTCAGTGGACAACACAAAATTCCACAAAATCTGAATGGTCACGACGGAGGAATAGGAATTGAGGGCTTTAAAGTGTACACCTTAACTGTGACATAGCTTATAACGTTGGCCCACATGAAATTTTGAAGCCTCCAACTCAAATCATATGTATCTTCCAAATGGTACACGGCATGCTAATTTTTATTGAATGTATAGCCAAAAATTTCAGTGCAAGGCATAGCCTGCTGAATATAGTAGTGAACGTGGAGATTTATTGTAGGCTATGTTTACAAATGGCATGTGCTCTTCACTAGTACCGAATACGGGTGATGTTTACTGGTTCCAAATGTTAGTGATGTAATGGGCACAGTGCATTTATATTGTGTTTTCACATTTTTAGAGGTAAATTGATTGTGTGTGGACTTTCGAGGTTAAATTTCTACTGCAGTGCTTTAGAAATATCTGCTCATTAGATGGTCTTTTTCGATGCAGGGTTGGTAGGCAGGTCGTGAATATTCCGTCTTTCATGGTTAGAGTTGATTCACAAAAGCACATTGATTTCTCACTTACAAGTCCACTTGGTGGGGGACGTCCCGGTCGTGTGAAACGAAAGAACATGAAGGCAGCATCAAAGAAGGCTGCTGGTGGAGATGGAGAGGAAGAGGATGAGGAATGAGGCATAGCAGTATTATCGGACAAGAAAAGTTAGCCGAACACTATTTTCTTGAAGCTTTTAGATTTTGTTAAAAGAATGTTTATTAGCCGGAGTTTTCTGGCTGTTGCAACAACTGATTGTGAAATTTTGGCAATAGGTTTGGATACATCGTAAATTTGGTTAGCATATTCATATTTAAATTCGGTCAGCTCACTGACTTCTGCAAGATGTTTGGTTTGTTAAACATTGGCAATAGGTTGAATACACTTAAAAAATTTCTGGACTTCGTTTACAGTCCACAGTTCTGTGGTAGTAAACAGCAAATGTTGATTTATTTCATTCGAGTTAATGAAAATTTGAATTTTGCACATTTAATTATGTCATGTCGCAGTAGTGTTATGTTCTGTTTATGTATGCTAAATTTGGCAATAGCCAGCATACATTTTTAAATTTTGTCAATTTACTGGTTGCTGCAAGATGTTTGGTTTGTTAAACATTGGCAATAGGTTAGAATACACTTAAAATTTAGTGGACTTTGATCACAGAAAAATAATGATATATTTTTTATTACAGTTAAAACTTAATTTTATGTACATTTAATTATGTTGTAGGAGTTTTATATTTTATTTGTCACTGATAACATTAGCAATATCTCATTTGATCCTTCTATGCAAACGATGCTGTCGTATAAAATATACTAGAGATTATACTAGAGATTTTTGATCCTTCATTACCATAGATTTTGTTGAAATGCTGTTTGTTTTACAATAATATCAAAGAAAATACTTGATAAGGAAAATTGAATAAATTTGGTTGAATAAAGGTTTCATTTTCAAATAGTACTGTTGTTTTTTTCCAGGAAAATTTATTATTTTCCAACGATCTATAGATGGTAAAACCGTTTATCTTGATTACATAATCCAATTCCAAGGGGATATATTTTACCTCTCATGACTACTTGAGCTAACTTTAGAGACTGAACACAATGCTTGTTGTAAGATGTCTCCTTTGCCACAGCTATTATTGGTAACTGTGTCATGAAATGTTCGCATTTATCCGGAAAACTTTCGCTTTTTATTAATTCGATGAATGAAGGAGGTTTTGAGTACAATGTTTTTATAAATTGATATGCCCTCTTGAGCAGTTTTCACTCTTAACTCTGCTGTTATTAATCGCACTTCTACAGGAGTTTTATTTTGTAATGCCCTTTCGACTTTCTTTTCATTTGCTCTATTTGCTAGTTTTGGGCTGGTATGCCTGTGCCTGTTTCGGGGATCTCTATCTTGACTGAGAATGAACCTTGCTATGCACAGAACCTCCATGTATACTTTTTATTCAATAAATACCAAGTATAGTACTTATTTTGTGGAAAAAAAATTGATGTATACTTATTTTGTGGAAAAAAATTGATATTTGTCTGGATACTGCCGTACCTGTGTCATGACATGTATGACATGTGAGATAATCCGAGGAAATTAACTTAATTAAGGGCTTGTTCCCGTTAAATGAGGGTTTGAGTACAATGTTTTTATAAATTGATATGCTTGTTTTGGATACACTTAGATTTCAGTAGATCTCCATGGGTTATGTATGGGTAAAAGGTTTTGAGCAAACCACCACGGCAGAGCTCTGCCTGTCACGGAAATGGGTGCAGGTTGGAGCATGGTGATGCCATTCCTGACATTAAAATTAATAATTTAAAAAAGAAACAGAAGGAATGGTAATGTATGGATAAAAGGCAGGCTTTGAGCAAACCACCACGGCAGAGCTGTGTCGATTTCCAAATGCTTCGGTAAGTAGCTATGGTGCATGGCTGCCTGCACAGAGATAGGTGTAGGCGGGAAGTTGGTGATGCCATTCTTGAGACTAAAATTAATAATTTAGCGAAGAAACAAAATAAAAATCTATATTAAACAATAAAAAATCTTTATAAAAGAGTAAACTTGAAATATAAAGTCAGTCTTTATCCCATTGACTATATACTGGCGGCCAGTGATGGCAGTTCATGGAAAGATATAGACCATGGAATTTATATGTAGAATTTTGATGGCAAGGGATATTTCTCAGGAACATGGGATTTATGGGTAGAATTCTGATGGCAAGAGATATTTCTCAGGGCACATTTTGCATGGATCCCACGGTTTTAGGTAAATTGTGCCATTGGCTTTTGTCCAATGATGGCAGTACATGGACAGATATAGAACATGGGCAAATGATGGCAGTACATGGACAGATATAGAACATGGGACTTATGTGTAGAATTTTGATGGCAGGGGATATTTCTCATGAACATGGGATTTGTGTGTAGAATTCTGATGGCAAGGGATAAGGGATATTTCTTAAAACACATTTTGTATGGATCTCATTTCTCTAGGAAATATGTCATTGAATTTTGGGTTTTAAGTATATTCACAAGGCATATTTTGCAGTGTTCTCAAGGCCCAGGGGTTGTGCCATGATAAAATTTGAACAGGTGGATTTTAATTTCCATGTGAAGTGCATATATTCGTCCTTTAAAGATGAAGGGCGATATAAATAAATGTATTTCAATTAACAAATATAAAATAACTAACCCCTTAACTGTATTTCAATTAATAATTATAAAATAACTAAACCCTTAACAATATTGCAAAAAAAATATTGTACTTTCAAATTTTTACAATTTAAACAATTGAACATTCACTACATGAAAAACATGATAATTTTTCGATAAAACTTGAGAAATAAACAAAAAATTATTTGAAATTGGCAAGGTCCACAAAATTATAATTAAATTGAACATGAAAAACATGATAATTTTTCAATAGAATTAAACAAAGAATTATGTGAAATTGGTAAGGTTCACAAAATTATTATTGTTTTACATGAATGGTCACATTCCAACAACAACATTAATAATAAGAACATATTTTTCTTCCGTTCATTTGATATTCTTCAATAGTATTTAAGCTTTATATAATTGCAAAAGTCCATTTATTTGCCTTTATAGTTTTAATGTGTTTCCATACATCATAAATAACATTTCAATCTATTTCATTTAGAGCATGAGGTGTACTAAGAGAGCGAAACATTAACACATCCAATGTCTTCAATGAAAGTTTGGATCTATCTTCATTTTTTGTCTTATTTAATTTTGAGAAATCTCTCACTGAGAAGTCTTTCACACATTGTTGTACTAGCTGGAATAGCAAGGATAGCTTGCCATAATTACATCAAATAGGCAAATGTTTTAAAACTATTTAGGTTCATCTCTACATAGATCACATGCTCCAAACATATGTATATGGTATGATTTATAAATAGTACAAATAAATTAATATATTCTTCTCTAACATTTAGCGCAATATCCACAATATTTGAGTCCCCAACACTAACTTTTCACATCAATATATCAACCGATTTTTTTGTTGGAGTCTCTATCATCCATTTTTTCATAATAATATCGAGGATTGGAAAACTTAGCAGCATTAATATGGGTAGGTCTTTGAACCTCCTATCTAGAGATTCAATCACTTTCATCAAAAAATATTTTCCTAAAAAAGTCTTCCAGTGTTTTCAATCTTTGTATCTTTGGAAAACTTTTATTATCTACAAACTCAAGAGTTCCTCGTAATTTTAAAAAAGGATATGTGCATTGCACCTGCCCCAAATATGCCTCCCAAAATTTGTTTACGAAACATGTTAATAGCAACATCTATTTGGTGCTAATAGAGATAAATATCAGTATGATCCTCCTGGAATTTTTTATTCAACTATTTAACTCAATGAGCACATCTCCAAGCAAATGGATGCAAAATTGTACTTGCCATATTGTCGTGAACTCATACATATTTTTATTCTCTAATTCCCAATATTTTAACAAAACAAGCATAAGTTTGACTAGTCTTTTATGGATGACTTGGCTCAATATTTTTTTGAGTTTTTAGCTGAAAATGACTTGGTTGATGTGTTTACAGGTGCTATTACTCCCACATGGTCTAACGGTCGTGGCGGACATGATAGTATTCTTAAACGCTTAGATAAATTCTTGGTTAAAGGAACTTTATTGGAGTCTTGCTCACGGTATAGATCCTGGGTAGGAAAGGGGAAGATTTCAGATCATTGGCCAGTGTTCCTACTTTTGGATGATTTTAACCCTCATCATAATTATCCATTCAAATTTGATTGTTCATGGCTTTCTAATGAAGATTTTGTTGGTTATGTTAAGGAGGGTTGGTTACATATGGAAGCTGATGAGGCTTTAAACCCGGTGGATAGGCTATGTTGGAAGCTAAAGAAACTAAAATAAAAAGTCTCGATGTGGATTCACCAAACGAAAAAGAGGGATAAGCAGTTCTTATTGAGAGTGGAAGAACAGTTGCAGATGCTCTATTTATATAATCTGGAGCCACCGTTGGACAGCACTCACTTTGCTCTTTTGAAGAATTTGGAAACCGAGCGGGACAATATTTATCTGAAAGAAGAAAAAGAGTGGCGACTGAAAAGTCAGGCTCTGTGGGTGAACTATGGTGACAAACACGAAGTTTTTTCATTCCTTTGCTTCGACTCGGAGGAACAATAACACTATTTGGAAATTGCTGGATGAGGATTGGGTGGAGGTATCTGGCGAATTGGAGCTGCAGACATTGGCAAAAAAACATTTTCAGTGTATCTATTTTGATGACATGGGATGTGACCTTTTATCACAGCTACAGGTGGCCAAACTTTTTCCTAAGTTCTTTGATGATCAGGATGCAGAAGATTTGTGTCAGGAGATCACTTTGGAGGTGGAGAAAACTCTTAAACTATTTGCCAAGGAGAAGAGTCCAGGGCCTGATGGCTGGACTGTGGAGCTATTTTTGCACTTCTTTGACAAAATGGGAGAAGATATTTAGCAGATGGTGGAGTTTACCAGGTTGCATGGATATGTATCTGGTGCTTTGAATGCGACATTCATCACTCTCATTCCAAAAGCAAGTGATCCTTTGTTGTTTGGTGACTTTCGCCCCATAGCACTGTGTAATCTTGTTTATAAGATTGTTTCCAAAATCATCACTGGACGCCTAAAACCTGTATTTTAAAAATTTATTACACTTGAACAATTTGGCTTTTTAGAGGATCGTCAAATACATGACGTTGTAGGCATCACTCAGGAATTACTACATTCCATCAAATGCAAAAAACTGAAAGCAATCCTCCTAAAATTGGACTTAGAAAATGCATATGATAGAGTTAGTTGGGACTTTCTTCGAATTGTACTAATTCAAATTGGTGTTCTAGCACTAGCTATTCAGTGGATTATGGCGTGTGTGGAATCTATGAATATGGCTATTCTGGTTAATGGTGCTCCTACATCATTTTTCAGTTGTTCTAGAGGTCTTCGACAGGGATGTTCGATGTCACTTTACTTTTTCTATTAGTTATTGATGGACTTAGCAGGATGATAAAACAGGGTCAAAGGGAAGGAAAGATAAAAGGGTTGAAAATTTTAGAGATCTTTATATATCACATGCAATGTTTGGATGATGTATTACTAGCTGGAAATGGCTCGGTGGATGAATGGAGGACATACCATGGTATTTTGGACCTTTTCTGTAAGGCATCGGGTGTGAAGATCAATTTGAAAAAATCATGCCTATATGAGAACCTTGTTGAGGTGGATTGATTGCAGGACATAAATTCTCTGCTGCCTTTTAAGTATGGTAAAATCGTGGATGGTTTTACATATCTTGGGTTCCAGCTTAAGCCGAATGGCTATCTAATTAAAAATTGGCAGTGGTTGACTAAGAAGTTTGAGTCTAGGATCTCTCATTGGACATATCGTCTCTTATCCATTGGTGGCAAGCTTACACTGGTTAAATCTGTTTTGATGGGGACTCCAGTATATTGGTTCTCTTTCTACCTATCCCTTGTTCGGTGATTAAAACACCGAGGAAACTTATGTTCAATTTCCTTTGGACCGGAGGTCTGAAGAATTCCAGCCTGTCTATGTTGGATGGGATAAAATCTCTCTTCTAGTAAACGCTAGGGGATGGGGGCTCAAAGACTTATCTGTTTTTAGTGCAGTGTTGCGTTTAAAGAGCCCATGGCGGGCCTTATTTGGTAACACACTCTAGTCCAAGGTCATACATATGAAATATGTGAAATATGACCTCACACATTGGCTGAGACAGTCGAATAAGTTGAAAAGGGTTGTTTCTCCTGTATGGAATGGATTTTTAAAATTTTACTGTTGACTTGTTGTAGAAACTTGTTGGAAAGTGGGGAACGGACAGAAAGTTGCCATAGGAATTGATCCTATCATTGGCGTGAATGTGGCACAAAATCTGTCAGTTGGTATTTTATCATTATTAAGGCATGAGGGATATTACACTCTTAATTCAATTGTTAGTAGGAATCCTCAGAGTTATTGGAAAACCAGTGATGAACTTCAGTTACCACGTCAATAAGCTGTTGAATGGGATAAATACCTCCACTCTCTAAATTGTGCAGGTATCCATTTAAGTTGTGGTGATGACCAGGTTTTATGGGCAGGCAACGAAGCTATAGGGCATATTACAGCAAAGACGACATACAGTTATATGATAAAGCGGAGATGTATCTACCCTGCGCACTGGTGGTACAAGGCAATCTGGTCATGGCACATACCATCGAAATTAATATGATTTCTATGGTTTATGCTCCAGGATCGTCTTAAGACATGGGATAATTTATCTATGATGGGATGGATCGGGCCCAGTCAATGCTTATTATGCATAAATGATTCTGAATCATCATCTCATATTTTTATTAAGTGTTCTTTCTCTCAGCGCCCGTGGGAAAATTTTTATCAGTACTTTGGTATTTCTTTGACTTGGGGAGGTTGTAATGTGGAATCAAGTCTGCATTGTTGGGTTACCTGCTGTAAAGAACATCATACCCTCCCTGTCTTCATTTGTTGGACTATTTGGCGGGCAAGAAATATGGCCATTTTAAAAAATCACAACCCAAATCTGGAGAATTTATACAATTAAGCAATGTTTCTATATCTTAAATACCAGATTGATGAGGCTCAACCTGTTCAGTGAAACATTGGAAACTTCCAACTTTCCATCGATGATCCGGTGCTATTATTTGATAGGGCAACAAATTTGGGGAAATGTGGCACAGGTGGGGTTATATTCTTAAATCAGGATCACTTTTATACTTTTAGATTGAATTGTGGCACAGGGACTAACATGAAAGTTGAACTGTTAGCACTTTGGTGTGTTATTCATCTTTCAAATCTCTTTGGATTGGCGAGTATCAAAATATTTGGTGATTCGCGTGTTACGATAAAATGGGCGAAAGGTGAATATGAATTGAAGGTGCTCAATTTAGTTTACTGGTGTAATAGAATTCCGCTGGAACTCAGATCCTTCAGTTCCCAGTCTCTGTCACATATATATAGAGAATACAATACTCAGGCAAATCAACTATCAAAACAGGCATTAGAAGGTGAGGAGGGCTACTTATTCTGGGAAGAACATCGTGAGAACATGTTGATTGATGCAGGTACTATGTATTTCCCAGACTAGAGACTTATGTATCATTTTGGCTTTTGGTTTGTGATATGGACAGGTTTTTAGTTATTTGGGTGGGTATACGAAAAACAAGGCTTTTTGGTTTTTTGGAACACAGTTATGTATTTGGATATCATGTACTATTTGATTCAGTATTGAATAACAATAGTATGCTTCTTTTCGCGGGAAAAAAAGTTTGACTAGTCTTTTCATGGTCTTCCCTCCAAATACTTACCTAGTTTGATGAATTTGTAAAACCTAACTTAATGATTTGAAACGACTCCATTAGCTCTTTTAGTTCTCATGTCTTTTAGTAGATTGCTCAAGTTATGAATAAATTTTGTTTGCAAATTTATCAAAACACTGCAAATTTGAAAAATGAGAAAAAACATTATTCTTTGCTAATGTTTTTCTATGAGCTATGCAATGGATATCTAATAAATGAGAAGCATCTCGATGGATCTTAAAAGATAAACCTTCACGACTACCCCTCATGGCAGAGAGAGCCACATCCAACTAACTTCATTAAAGATAGATCCATCTTTGTTAGAAGAGTTCTCACTGCATCATACATAGATTGAGCTATTTCATCTTTTATTTGAAGCAAATGTATGACCTCTTCTTCATTTGTCAAATATGTAATATTAATAATGAAATGGTGCTCCATAGTTCAATCGGTGCTTTCATCAACTAAAATTGAGTAAAATGTTATTTTAAAAATCTCATCTTTTAGCTTTTTCCAATATACCTCCTTTGGAGCTTGGAAAAACTCATTTCCAGATGTTGTATTTGTATGTGCAGAGTATTCATATGTTAAAGGCATGTGCGCAGTGCTCTTATACCCATTCAAGACACAAATTAACTTGTACATTTTTTTTAAAATAATGTTGTGAAATGGGACCAAGTACAATTAAGGATTTCAAATTTGAAGAAATTGCTTTTTGTCTGTTAGATGGGTTAGATGGGACTGGACACAATTGAAATTATGAATATATAAGAATTATGATTTTCTGTACAACTAAATTTTTGGATATATAATTTTTTTGTTTCATAGAATTTTAACACTAACCAATAATTTCATAAATTTGTTCTCCTTAATAATGTTGTGAAGTGTTACTGGACAATCAAAATTCTAAACTCATAAGAATTTTGTCTGTAATGATCTTCAGATGGGATTGGACACGATCAATCCTGAATCCATAAAAGCTTCGACTTTTTGTATGGGTAATCTTGAAGACTAAAGAAAGTGTATTTAATTTCATGAGACTGGATAATGGAAAAATTCAGAACTGTTCCGAGCTTATATAAGAACCAAGTTACTGTGTCGTGTTTGATTCATCGTACGCTTGGGATCCCTTACGAAATCTTGCCATGCATGACATGAGCTCTAAATTATCATCTGCTCATGCAAATATGGAGGGAGAGATTTTGTATGGAGTAGTTTTCATTTTCATTCCTTGTTTTGGGAGATCGTGATGAATTCAAGTGAATTCAAGGCACTTGTCTTGATATTCATTTCTTCTTTTGGGAGATTGTGTTCACGATATCATTCCAAATTCTATGAATTCATTTATACTATGCTAGTAGATGATTACTGGTAAGTTCCTGATTCCCATTGTCCAAGAGTTCGTAAATTACAATTCGACATATTGATGGGTAATTTAAAAAGTTTCCCTTTCTTTGAAATGTTGTTATAAATTTTGTCCTTGGTTGGAGTAGTAAAAATAAGATTTTAATTTTGTTTAGGAAAATTTTTAACTTTTCACGTATGGGAGAGGCCAAAACCCTTTGGAAGGGGAGTATTTTTTATTGTATCTTGTGATCATATTGATGCTCTTTGGTTCATTGTTCTCGTTGTATAGTTTATTTCTTGTCTAGATCAATTCTAACTGCAGATCATTTTGGCATTTTTATGTCCCTACCAAGGGACATAAAGTGATTGTTGCATCACATTAGTGTAGGGTGTTGAATGTGCAAGTTCAAACCATGTTCAAGCAAAGATTATTATACACATATGCAACAAACCATCAAGAGATCACAATATGGGCTAGGACTAGGACAGGTTCAAATTTGAATGTTGTTCCCGACACCCGTGATTCCCACGCTTTCCAAAGTAGCGCAGACATGACACAACATGTCCCATCGCCTACCTTTCTCGTCCATGTAAACATGGAGGGGGCATCGTAGAGGTTGTGTAACATACCTAGTCGCCTCATTTGACCATAGAGACCACGGGGTACTCAAACTGCATATCTTAATTCAACTATGGCAACCATTTTTCGTTTTTCATATTTTATTTAATTAAACAACGAAAAATAATATACATGGTCACCCAAATTATCTTATGTATACATTTTAATTTACAGGCAATTCAGACATAAAATACACATACCATGCCAAGCAATCCCATGCACTTAAATATTCACAAACATAATTAAACAACACAAACACATTTAATTCCATGGAATTTATACGCAGATAGACACTTATCTTAATAATTTGTTCTTTAACTTGCTGCAGGTGAAGGACGTTCCTCCCAGCCATAGGGTCTGTCAAGCCATATCTTACTTTGATAGGCCACCCCCGAGTCGGGTCTATCAATCCACAAGGGAAAAGATCAACCCAATACCACTCTACTTAGCTCAATCTCTTATGCAATCACCTGGTGCAGAAACTCCCTCCACAGCAGTCCCAATCCTTAATTCTTATTTCCCATCAACCTGCGCAACTCCATGAATAATCCTCCTTCTCTGAGCTAACAGTCCCTTGTGTAGCCTCTAGTCCCCTTTTAGCGCTCCAACATAGGTTGGACTTGAAGTCTCCGTATTGGGACTTCAGGACACAAGTTGCAGGCTAGGTTCCTCTCATGCGCAAGTCTACCCAGGGTCAATGGCATGAATATTTCATCTTCAACAATGGCATCTCGGTCCTCTATCACAAGTACCAAGCTATGACAGTCCAAGGTGATGGCAAGGGTAATAAGGATTGCAATTCGAATGATTGTAAATTTAATAAGGAACTAATCCCTCCCAAGCTTGATTTCTCACTTTTATAAACATAGTTTAGATTGCCATGTGGCCACTACACATGGAACCACTTTTCCCTTTTTAATCTCCTTTTAGGATAATTAAATAATGCTTTGATTAAAGCATGTCTTTTAATTATGGTTTAGGAACTTGATTTATATTGCTAAGGCTAGGGAAATAAACTTAAGCTCACTAAGGTCATTTTCCCTTAACCCCCTGTCACTTTCCCACTTGTGGAATCATAGCCCCATCCTTCTTCCTATGTAGCCATTATATATTTTTATATTAATATCAAAATGTACATATTTATATAGTCTTGATTATCTTGACCATTTGTTTATAGCTTCTAGCGTTTTACAACAATATTTACAAAATTACACTAGCATACCCCCTAAAGCAGGGGAAATGAAATGCCGAGAAGAACTTCAATATGTTGTAAAATAAGAAAAAGTTGTTTGTACGTAGACAATATAATTTTATTTGTTTGAAAGCAAGTCTAGCTAATGTATGGTAGAGATAGTAGTTGATGAAATTGAAAGGAAAATGTTGTTGCAAGTACTAATAAGCAATAAATAGAAACCCATGTAATCGATGGCAAGTAAATGAATTGTACATTAATTTGTCAACAAAAAAGTATACATATGTGAGTAAAACAATAAAGAGCTAGGTAGTGATTAAGTTTGGCTCTAAATATATTGGATATTAACATTGGTATTTTCATTTTGCAGGGATTGGGGATTGAAATTTTAAGTGTGAAAGGTACAAAGAATGAAGGTGTGCCTCTTGCTTTTTTCGAAGTGACACATATGAAGTGTCTTTCATCTTTGCATAAATTTCAAAGGAGAACGATGTTGCAATTCACATTCCTTCTAATGTTGCAGTGGATGGCATCATTGTGAATGTCAAACCTTGACGTTCATTGTTACCAATGTCAATGGTTAACCTTGTTGATGTCAATCATTGGGATTTATGGATAGTCAATTCCCAAGCCATCTTGAGAGGGATTTATGGGTGGAATTGATATGTGCTTTGGTTGAGAGTGGTCCCATGGATTCCCAATGAAATTATCAAATGCCACAACAACACAAGCTAGTAACTTAGGAGGGTTGTGAAGGTCAATCCTTGACGTTCATTGTTACCAATGTCAATGGTTGACCTTATTAATGTCATTCCTTGTGATTTATGGATGGTCAATGCCTAAGCCATCTTGAGGGGGATTTGTTTCTTGTTACTTCTATTTATGGGTGGAATTGGTATGTTCTTTGGTTGAAAGTGATCCCATGGAGACCCAATGTAATTATCCAATGGTGCGACAACATAGGCCCATAACTTCAAAGTATTGTGAAAACATATTTTTTAATTACTTCAAAATATTGTATGGTACATTTTATTTAATTGTTATTTTTCACTTCCAAATATATTAGTAATTATGATGATTTTTTGGGGTTCTTTTATCTTTTTTCTATGTTCATTATTTATAGTTTTTCCTTGTGTTTATTTGTTGTTGTTATTCTTTCTTTTTTATTATATTTCTTATTTTCATTATTTATTACATTTCTTCTATCTCTTCCTTTCCTTTATTTTCCATTTATATTCTCCACAAGTTGACAACACAATTTTATAATAAAAAATATTATTATTATTATTAACTTTAATATTATAATTTGGATAAAAATTAAATTGTTATCATAATTTTAAAATTATATTATTATTCTCCACTTTAATATTATAATTGATATAAGAATTAAGTTTTTTTTATCATAATTTTAAATTTATATTATTAGATATTATGTATTAACTTTAATATTATAATTTATATAGATTATGTTAGTTTTGATACTATAATTTACAACCAGAAATCCTTGCACAATAAATTAAACAATATAATCAATTATGTTCATAACCTATTGAATTTAGAATAAAAAAGAATGTTGGTAATGTAGTTAAACTATCATTCTAGTTGTAAGTTGCTATAAACCATTGGGAAATACAAGATAAACCTAAATGGCCAACATATACACATCCTCATATTATTGTAATGTATCAATATCAAACGGAGTCAGATGAGTCACTGCTGCATTTTAGCGGAATCATTAGATTTAGATGGTGCTTGAAGAACAATAAAATAAGTAGAAAGCACGAACGATTCGAGCAATGATAAAAAAATCATTACTCTCTGACAGTGAGCTTATCAATTTTTTTACACCCCTCTCTGTCAGATGACTCTCATCGTAATAGCCAAAGTTGACAATGGGCATATCCCATCATTCACATGTCTTCTTGATAGTGGATTTATCCTATGTTTTACATTCCCCTGCCCTTTTTACAATCAGCTTATGTATGCGTAATGAAAAACTAAATTGTAACAAGTCGGCAAAATCACAGTGCACAATCCCTGCCTATGAAGGAAATGGAATGCACATAGGATGCCACAGAGTGTGCGCCCCGCTTGCCTAGCATTTCCAGCAAAAAGGAGGCCGCTTGCAGAGATTCGAACATGAAAAGATGGATATTATATGCAGAGGTTTTTGCCTTTGGACTTTGCTTTTTCTCTGTTAGATGGGTTAGATGGGACTGGACACAATTGAAATTATGAATATATAAGAATTCTGATTTTCTGTACAACTAAATTTTTGGATCTATAATTTTTTTGTTTCATAGAATTTTAACACTAACCAATAATTTCATAAATTTGTTCTCCTTAATAATGTTGTGAAGTGTTACTGGACAATCAAAATTCTAAACTCATAAGAATTTTGTCTGTAATGATCTTCAGATGGGATTGGACATGATCAATCTCGAATCCATAAAAGCTTCGACTTTTTGTATGGGTAATCTTGAAGACTAAAGAAAGTGTATTTAATTTCATGGGACTGAATAATGGAGAAATTCAGAACCGTTCCGAGCTTATATAAGATCCAAGTTACTGTGTCGTGTTTGATTCATCGTATGCTTGGGATCCCTTACGAAATCTTGCCATGCATGACATGACCTCTAAATTATCATCTGCTCATGCAAATATGGAGGGATAGATTTTGTATGGAGTAGTTTTCATTTTCATTCCTTGTTTTGGGAGATCGTGATGAATTCAAGGCACTTGTCTTGATATTCATTTCTTCTTTTGGGAGATTGTGTTCACGATATCATTCCAAATTCTATGAATTCATTTATACTATGCTAGTACTAGATGATTACTGGTAAGTTCCTGATTCCCATTGTCCAAGAGTTCGTAAATTACAATTCGACATATTGATGGGTAATTTAAAAAGTTTCCCTTTCTTTGAAATGTTGTTATAAATTTTGTCCTTGGTTGGAGTAGTAAAAATAAGATTTTAATTTTGTTTAGGAAAATTTTAACTTTTCACGTATGGGAGAGGCCAAAACCCTCTGGAAGGGGAGTATTTTTTATTGTATCTTGTGATCATATTGATGCTCTTTGGTTCATTGTTCTCGTCGTATAGTTTATTTCTTGTCTAGATCAATTCTAACTGCAGATCATTTTGGCATTTTTATGTCCCTACCAAGGGACATAAAGTGATTGTTGCATCACATTAGTGTAGGGTGTTGAATGTGCAAGTTCAAACCATGTTCAAGCAAAGATTATTATACGCATATGCAACAAACCATCAAGAGATCACAATATGGGCCAGGACTAGGACAGGTTCAAATTTGAATGTTGTTCCCGACACCCGTGATTCCCACGCTTTCCAAAGTAGCACAGACATGACACAACATGTCCCATTGCCTACCTTTCTCATCCATGTAAACATGGAGGGGGCATCGTAGAGGTTGTGTAACATACCTAGTCTCCTCATTTGACCATAGAGACCACGGGGTACTCAAACTGCATATCTTAATTCAACTATGGCACCCATTTTTCGTTTTTCATATTTTATTTAATTAAACAACGAAAAATAATATACATGGTCACCCAAATTATCTTATGTATACATTTTAATTTACAGGCAATTCAGACATAAAATACACATACCATGCCAAGCAATCCCATGCACTTAAATATTCACAAACATAATTAAACAACACAAACACATTTAATTCCATGGAATTTATACGCAGATAGACACTTATATTAATAATTTGTTCTTTAACTTGTTGCAGGTGAAGGACGTTCCTCCTAGCCATAGGCTCTGTCAAGCCATATCTTACTTTGATAGGCCACCCCCGAGTCGGGTCTATCAATCCACAAGGGAAAAGATCAACCCAATACCACTCTACTTAGCTCAATCTCTTATGCAATCACCTGGTGCAGAAACTCCCTCCACAGTAGTCCCAATCCTTAATTCTTATTTCCCATCAACCTGCGCAATTCCATGAATAATCCCCCTTCTTTGAGCTAACAGTCCCTTGTGTAGCCTCCAGTCCCCTTTTAGCGCTCCAACATAGGTTGGACTTGAAGTCTCCGTATTGGGACTTCAGGACACAAGTTGCAGGCTAGGTTCCTCTCATGCGCCAGTCTACCCAGGGTCAATGGCATGAATATTTCATCTTCAACAATGGCATCTCGGTCCTCTATCACAAGTACCAAGCTATGACAATCCAAGGTGATGGCAAGGGTAATAAGGATTGCAATTCGAATGGTTGTAAATTGAATAAGGAACTAATCCCTCCCAAGCTTGATTTCTCACTTTTATAAACATAGTTTAGATTGCCATGTGGCCACTACACATGGAACCACTTTTCCCTTTTTAATCTCCTTTTAGGATAATTAAATAATGCTTTGATTAAAGCATGTCTTTTAATTATGGTTTAGGAACTTGATTTATATTGCTAAGGTTAGGGAAATAAACTTAAGCTCACTAAGGTCATTTTCCCTTAACCCCCTATCACTTTCCCACTTGTGGAATCATAGCCCCATCTCTTCTTCATCCTTCTTCCTATGTAGCCATTAGATATTTTTATATTAATATCAAAATGTACATATTTATATAGTCTTGATTATCTTGACCATTTGTTTATAGCTTCTAGAATTTTACAAAATTACACTATCATACCCCCTAAAGCAGGGGAAATGAAATGCCGAGAAGAACTTCAATATGTTGTAAACTAAGAAAAAGTTGTTTGTACGTAGACAATATAATTTTATTTGTTTGAAAGCAAGTCTAGCTAATGTATGGTAGACATAGTAGTTGACGAAATTGAAAGGAAAATGTTGTTGCAAGTACTAATAAGCAATAAATAGAAACCCATGTAATCGATGGCAAGTAAATGAATTGTACATTAATTTGTCATACAAAAAAGTATACATATGTGAGTAAAACAATAAAGAGCTAGGTAGTGATTAAGTTTGGCTCTAAATATATTGGATATCAACATTGGTATTTTCATTTTGCAGGGATTGGGGATTGAAATTTTAAGTGTGAAAGGTACAAAGAATGAAGGTGCGCCTCTTGCTTTTTTCGAAGTGACACATATGAAGTGTCTTTCATCTTTGCATAAATTTCAAAGGAGAACGATGTTGCAATTCACATTCCTTCTAATGTTGCAGTGGGTGGCATCATTGTGAATGTCAAACCTTGACGTTCATTGTTACCAATGTCAATGGTTAACCTTGTTGATGTCAATCATTGGGATTTATGGATAGTCAATTCCCAAGCCATCTTGAGAGGGATTTATGGGTGGAATTGATATGTGCTTTGGTTGAGAGTGGTCCCATGGATTCCCAATGAAATTATCAAATGCCGCAACAACACAAGCTAGTAACTTAGGAGGGTTGTGAAGGTCAATCCTTGACGTTTATTGTTACCAATGTCAATGGTTGACCTTATTAATGTCATTCCTTGTGATTTATGGATGGTCAATGCCTAAGCCATCTTGAGGGGGATTTGTTTCTTGTTACTTCGATTTATGGGTGGAATTGGTATGTTCTTTGGTCGAAAGTGATCCCATGGAGACCCAATGTAATTATCCAATGGTGCGACAACATAGGCCCATAACTTCAAAGTATTGTGAAAACATATTTTTTAATTACTTCAAAATATTGTATGGTACATTTTATTTAATTGTTATTTTTCACTTCCAAATATATTAGTAATTATGATGATTTTTTAGGGTTCTTTTATCTTTTTTCTATGCTCATTATTTATAATTTTTCCTTGTGTTTATTTGTTGTTGTTATTCTTTCTCTTTTATTATATTTCTTATTTTCATTATTTATTACATTTCTTCTATGTCTTCCTTTCCTTTATTTTCCATTTATATTCTCCACAAGTTCACAACACAATTTTATAATAAAAAATATTATTATTATTATTAACTTTAATATTATAATATTATTTATTACATTTCTTCTATGTCTTCCTTTCCTTTATTTTCCATTTATATTCTCCACAAGTTCACAACACAATTTTATAATAAAAAATATTATTATTATTATTAACTTTAATATTATAATTTGGATAAAAATTAAATTGTTGACATAATTTTAAATTATATTATTATTCTCCACTTTATTATTATAATTTATATAAGAATTAAGTTTTTTTTATCATAATTTTAAATTTATATTATTAGATATTATGTATTAACTTTAATATTATAATTTATATAGATTATGTTAGTTTTGATACTATAATTTACAACCAGAAATCCTTGCACAATAAATTAAACAATACAATCAATTCTGTTCATAATCTTGAATTTAGAATAAAAAAGAATGTTGATAATGTAGTTAAACCATCATTCTAGTTGTAAGTTGCTATAAACCATTGGGAAATACAAGATAAACCTAACATCCTGATATTATTGTAATATATCAATATCAAACGGAGTCAGATGAGTCACTGCATTTTATAGGAGTCATTAGATTTAGATGGTGCTCGAAGAACAATAAAATAAGCAGAAAGCACGAACGATTCGAGCAATGATAAAAAAAATCATTACTCTCTGACAGTGAGCTTATCAATTTTTTTACACCCCTCTCTGTCAGATGACTCATCGTAATAGCCAAAGTTGACAATGGGCATATCCCATCATTCACATGTCTTCTTGACAGTGGATTTATCCTATGTTTTACATTCCCCTGCCCTTTTTACAATCAGCTTATGTATGCGTAATGAAAAACTAAATTGTAACAAGTCGGCAAAATCACAGTGCACAATCCCTGCCTGTGAAGGCAATGGAATGCACATAGGATGCCACAGAGTGTGCGCCCCGCTCGCATAGCATTTCCAGCAAAAAGGAGGCCGCTTGCAGAGATTCGAACATGAAAAGATGGATATTATATGCAGAGGTTTTTGCCTTTGGACTTTGTTTCAGTGTCAAATGTCGAGGTCACCGCATTCTACATTAAGCGGTGGGCTAGGGAGGAGTCGTTGCTTGCCTATGGAGGGCTCTAGAGTTACGAGCAACGCTGCGGGCGATGATGCTTGGGAATTGTTTTTCATGGCCGCGGACCAGGTTGTTCGGCTCAATATGTTGGCTCCTAAGAACGCCGACAGGTATAAAGCGTCGGTGAAGGGCTTTACTGTAACCCCGGGATTCTCAATTCCAGTTGACTCAAAATGTTTCGGACTATCAGAACAACCGTTCGGCCTTTTCCGGGTTCGAATCCGGTTATCATGCTTCTCACCACGACCATGAAGATATTGTCCTTCTTCACGCCATTCTCGACAGGCCGATCACGACTCACGCACCGAATGATAAACGACGAATCAAGAGAGCGTAAAATTTCGTACTCGTTCTGCGATGAAAGAATCAAAGTGATATGGATTTCACAACAAAGAGGCCACCATTGGACTTCTTCATAGCCAAGTTTACTATGCCAAAGGTTCCAGCTCCAATTGGGGCATCTCGTGCCCATGTTGTTCCTGGATTCATCCAGGACCCGGTAACGGGTTCAAATCCTATGGACTTCGACTGAGATTCCCACTCGTATAATCCTGGACCTGGTTCGTTCGATTCCCATGGCCCCAGTTTAGAAGAGAAGCAGTCGTTTAAGTCTAATTGGTATGCACCAATGTTTGACATTTATGAGATTCAATTATGGGAAACTTCAGATAATCCAGAAGTGAGATACCTGGTTATTGTGGAAATATCAATGTCCCATCGGGACGATGCCGAGGACAGGACATTGATTCATGGAAAAGACGGCGGGCCAATGGGAGCGCTTGGGTCTTTCTTTGTGACAGGTGCCGGAGGCCAGGATTAATCTAGATCCTAAGAAACCTGTCTAGCGCTTGCGTGCACTTCATTTTGGACGAGATGAGGAAGATCTCTCGAGAAAAAGGGATGTTCGACAAAAGGAGAGGGATTGGATGTGGGCGTTTTGTTTGGATTTGGGCTAGTGTTCTCAAGAGCATCCCTCTGCAATAGTTTAAGACCACTGCTTCTCCGGATTCTACTAAAATACTGCTAACTACAATGTAAGGCGTAGTGTTATCATTACAGAACAATTCTAGGGTAGTACGTTCGATACCCTCACCTGCAAGTATGTAATTAAATTTCAGTTTAATTGATAGTTCAGTAGAAAATGATCGCATAATGTTTGTTTCCATTATTCAATCTCAGTTTTGAGAGAGCATTTGAATTAATTATCCTATATAATTGACACATCTAATTACTCGATTGTGATCGAGTTTGTGATTGTGGAGGTAGACTCTGCAACGGAGATTTGCCTCGTCTGATTTTCTTAGTGTTCAGATGAGATTGTGTTAGTGTTCAGATTCAATATCTGAAGCACCATCTAGATATGATGACTTTTTACAAGCACACATGCTCAAAATTGACATATCATCCTAGCATGTAAATGGGAGTATACATGAAAAGTTTGTATTTCACTTTGGGATTGAGCTAATAAGTAAACATTAAATGTAATTGTCATACATATACTCATAGATTTTAAGTTTGGACAATGAGGCTTTACATGCTATTCCTAGGAGGTTACATCAACATCTTTCTTTTAATAATCATGAAAGTCATCGTTAACTCCTAACGAGAACTAGATTGTCATTGGACCTTCCAATCACCTGACCCATTGCTATATTAAGACATATAATTAAAATGCCCCTTATCCTTTTAGAAACTAGCATAGATCCATCTTAAAGGGGATCTACCAAGTCCCAAGAGGGATCAATTGATTTAAATAGCCGACATGTTATTTTTTAAAAATGACACATGTCAGCTTCAGGATGAGCACGAAAGGAGTTACACATCTCCCCCTACTGGGCTATAGAATGCACCTCTTCGGCACAAAGAAAATATTCAGCATTAGAAGCTAAGGACTTGCTTTGTAGCCTCAATTATGTTTAAGATTTCCAAACCAATCCCTCTTGCCTATGGAGCCCATAATCCATACGACTGCCAATGCTCCCATGCACATGCTTGTGTGATGGTTTGAGGCCTTCTCCATGGATTTTGATTCCTATAAGCCTCATTTAGGGCACAAGGCTCTTCTTTTCATCCCCTAACCATGATCTTAATACCTGTCCATTTTGTGCAAAACCTACTAATGGCACACATATCCACCCAAAGGTTAAAGGTCCCCTTGAAAGGGTTTGAATGGTGGTTCGAGGCCTTATCCATGGCTATTGAGCCCAATAATTTTCATTTAGGGCATAAGGCCATTTTCTCCCTCCCCCGACAATGGTAAAGACACCAAAACCCATTCTTGGAGTGCAGAACCCATGAATGACATCTATATTCTCACTTAGAGGTCAAAAATCTCCTATAGAGGCTTTATGTGGTAGTTCAAGGACTCATCCAAAGTGGTTGAGTGCAAAAAGATTCATGTAGTGCCTAAGGCACTTCTTTTCATTCTTTGGCCATGGTCAAGGCATTGAGAACCCTCCATAGTGCACACCTAATGGTGCCCATATATGACATAAAGACCAAAGACCCCCTAGAGAGAGACTATGTGGTTGTTCGAGGTCTTACTTATTACACTTGAGCTTAAGAAGCCTCATTTAAGGCATATGACCCTTGTTTTCCTCACTTGACCATGGGAAATGCCCCCTTACCCATTCTTGGTGTGTAAACCCTACTAATGGCGCCCATATTCCCACTTGGAGGTCAAATGTACTCAACATAGGTAATGTATGGTGGTTTGAGGACTCATTCATTACACTTGATTTGAAGAAGATTCATATAGGGCCTAAAACACTTGCTTCCATTCCTTTATCATAGTTAAGGCATCGAGCACAAAACCTCCTAATGGTGCCCATATCCCACTCAAGGGCCAAAGAAGCCCTAAAGAGGCAATGTGTCATGGTTGGAGGCCTCATTCACAATGCATGAGCTCAAGAAGCCTCATTTAAGGGCGTAATAACCTTGTTTTCCTCACCTAGCCATGGTAAAGGCCTTAAATCCCATCTTTGGTGCGTAAAACCTATTGTTGGTGCCCATATCCCACTTTGAGGCCAAGACCTCCTAGAGAGGGACTATGTCATGGTTCTAGCTGTGGTTCATGGGACTTAACCCTAAGAATCTTTGTTTAGGGGCCTAAGGCCCTTATTTTCCACCCCTAGTGATGATTAAGGGCCATAGATACATCCATGGTGTGAAAATCCTCATGATGATGCCCATATCCCACCAAGAGGCTAAAGGCCCTCTTAAGAGGGTTGGTGTCATGATTGGAAGGCATGCGAGTCCAAGACACTTTGCTTAGGAGACCAAGGCCATAGTTTTTGTCCCTCAACCATGGTAAAGGTCCCCAGACCAATCTATGGTGCATAAAACCTACTATCGATGCCCATATTCTATTCGAAGGCCAAAGACCTCTTAAAGATGGCCAATGTCATGGTTTTATTTTCCTCCCCTGACCATGGTAAAGGCCTTGAGACCCATTTGTGGTGCATAAAAATACTAATGATGCCCGTATCCCACTAAGAAGAAAAAGACCTCCAAGAGAGGGCAAATTATTCTTTGTGCAAAATATAATGCGTATGTTCATAGTAAGACAACAATTTCGTACATAATCAATGAACTTTATAGGAAATCATTAGTATAATTATAGAGAACATTTGTGCACATTTTTTGTTGTAAATTTGTTAACGATAATTATATATATTTTAATTCAATAAAGTTGGCAAATCCTTCAATTATGAGTGTTAGTGTAGGGATTTTAGAGCTTAATATAATCAAACAATTTTTATGTACTTTTTTCATTTGTAGGACTTGGTCTCTATTTGTGTGGCATTTACATGTTTTTTAATGGGTAGGGTAATAGATGTTACATTAACAAAAAAGAAAGACATAAAACTTGTATTTTATAATTATGTTATAGGTTAAGGAAAAATAAATAAATAATAGAAAAAATATTATAATTTTAATATCTATTTTTCAAAACTACCTAATCAAATCTATATACATGTGCTTTCTCACTAGCAATGAAATTTTTTAACCTACTTAAAAATGATGTCAAATAGTGAGATATTGGAAAGGGTTCAAAACAATGATTTTTCTTAATGCAACTTGAACCGATATGGTTGAATTGTCGAAGCTACATCTAAAACATCAAAATATGAAAACACATAGGTGCAAAGAATCAATTATACCAAAATAATTTGAATTTCAAAGAACAAAAGCATGTTCTTTTTAAAACTAATAAATCCTTCATCCTTTTCGTACACACAATTAAAATGATCTTTGGCACTAGAATATTCCTTTCCTAAGTACCTAGTTTCCTCTCTTGATAACGATCAAGCCCCCTAGACACATCTCTGTGCATAAGACATGCTAATGGCACCCATAAGTGCCCAATGTTTCCCTATACATGCATGTGTGATTATTTGAGGCCTCATCCATGGCCCTTGTTCCTAGAAGCCTCATTTAAGGCCTAAGGCCCATATTTTATATCCCTAACTAAGATAAATGTCCCAAGACCCATCCACTGTGCATAAAACCTACTAATTCCACATCCCACTTAAAGGCCAAACATCCCCTTGAAAGAGCATGTGTGGTGGTTTGAGGTCTCATTCATGGAAATTGAGATCAAGAATCTTTACTTAGAGCCTAAGGACCTTTATTTCCTCCTAGAGCAATGGTAAAGGCCCCAAGACCCATCCATATCATGCAGAGTGTACTAAGGGCACCTATATTCCAACTTGAAATCCAAAGATCCCCTAAATAGTTCTTATGTTGTGGTTTCAACACTCGTTCACATTGATTGGTTTTTAGAAGCTTAATATATGACCTAAGGTGCTTATTTTCCTTCCTTAGCCATTATCAAGGCCCCAAGTCCCATATCTGGTGCACAAAAAGTTATAATGGAACCCATATCCCACCTAGAGGATAAAGATCCCCTAAAGAAGGCATATGTTGTGGTTCAAAGGCTTGTTCATGCCACTTAAGACTATGAAGCTTAATCTAAGTTATAAGGCCCTTCTTTTCCTCTTATGACCATGGTGAATACCCCAAGACCCATTTATGATGTGAAAAAATACTAATGGCATCGATATTCCCACTCGAACCTCCCCATAAAAAAGTCTCGTGTGGTGGTTTATGGATTAGATCATAGTGTTGTAGCTTAATAATCTCATATCTAGGAATAAATAATTTTTTTCCCTTCCTCGTCTATGGTCAAGACTTTGAGACCCATCTATGGTGTGCAAAATATCCTAATGGCGTTCATATCCCACTCATATGTTAAAGAACCCTTGGAAGGATGTGTGTCATGGTTGGAGGCCTCATTCATAGTGCTTGAACCCATGAAGATTCATTTAGGAGATTAATTCCCTTGTTTTCCTCCTCTAGCCATGGTAAAGTTCCCAAGACACATTCAAGTGTGAAACAATGTCACCCATATACAACTTGGAGGCTAAAGAGCCTCTAAATAGGGCTTGTGTCATGATTCTAGGTGTTATTCATGGGGCTTGATCTCAAGAAGCTTTGTTCAGGGGCCTAAGGCCCCTGTCTTCCTCCCCTAATAAAGGTCAAGCATCTAAGACCCATTCGTGGTGTGCACAATCTCCTAAAAACACCCATAACCCATTCAAAGGCCAAAGACCATGCTAGAGAGTGATTATCTCATGGTTGGTGGCCTCATTGATGGAATGTGAGCCTAAGAAGATTTTTTATGTTCCTAAGGATATTACTTTATCTCAAGTCCACTATAAAGGCCCTAAAACCTATTAGCGATGCCCAAAACCTACTAATGGCACCCATATCCCACTAAAAAATCTAAAGGCCTCCTAGAGAGGTCTTATGTCATGGTTCTAGGTGTGGGTCACAAGAATTGGTTCAAATAATATTTGTTTAAAGGCTCAAGGAACTTGTTTTCCTCCCCCAATAATGGTCAAGTTCCCAAGACCCATCTGTGGTGAACAAAAAATCCTAATGGTACCCATATCTCACTTGGAGGCTAAAGACCTCTTAAAAAGGGTTTGATGTTGCAATTGGAGACCTCATTCATGGCACGTGAGCTCAAGAAGCTTCATTTGAGGGTATTTGACCCTTTTTTTCCTCCCTCATCCATGTTCAAGACCCCAAGACTTGTCTATGGGTATAAAACCTATTTATAGTGCCCATATCCCACTCATAAGCCAAAGACTCTCTATATAGGGATGATGTTGTTAGTCTAGGTGTGGTTCATGGGACTTGATCCTAAGAATCTTTGTTTAGGGTCCTAAATCCCTTGTTTTACTCCTATATTGATGATAAAGGGTTCAAGATCGATCTATGTTTTTAAAGACTCCTATCAATACCCCATATCCAACTCAAAGGCCAAACACCCCCAAGAGAGGGATTGTGTCATGGTTCAAGATCTTGTTCACAATGCATGATCCTTAGAGGCTTAATATAGGGGCATAAGTTCATTGGTTTCTTCCCTAAACCATCGTAAAGGCCTTGAGGCCCATATGTGGTGTGAAAATACTACGAATGGTGCCCATATGCCACTTAGAGACTAAATACCTCCTAGAGAAGGCGTGTATCATGGTTCCAGGTTTGGTTCATGGGACTTGAGCCCAAGAAGCTTGGTTTAGTGGCACAAGTCCCTTCATGCACCCACCCCCCACCACAAAAAATGTCAAGAGCCAATATCACTCCATGGTGTGAAAATCCTACTAATAACACTCATATCCCACATGTAGGAAAATACCCGCTAAAGAGGGTTTGTGCCATGGTTCTAGGTGTAGTTCATCGAACTTAATTTTGGGAATCTTTGTTTTGTGAACTAAGTGCCTTTCTCACTCCCCCAATGATGGTAAAATATTGTAACCCTCCTATGGTTTTCAAAACCTTCTAAGCACATGTATATTCCATTACAAGACCAAATACCACCAAAATGGGATGTGTGTCATGGTTTGAGGCCTCATTCACAACCAATGTTCCCTAGAAGCTTCATTTGTAGGCCTGAGGCCATTGTTTTCCTCTTGCAACCATGTCAAAGGATCCGAGACCCATTAACGTTGCATACAAATTATTAGTGGCACCCATATCCACTAAAAGTCTAAAGACCATATAGAGAGGGTTTTTGTCATGGTTCTAAGTGTCGTTCATGGGACTTGATCACTAGAAACTTTATAAGGTTATTTTTCCACCCCTTTGTTTTTCAAATGTTGGTTATCATGGTATTGTGACCATTGAGAACATAACACATACGTGTTATGGAATGCACACATGTTACCAATGCATATTTTTTCTATAACATGTGCACATCAATTTTGACTAAAACACTTTGGAAAAAAGCACAACCTCATCCTACCTTAAAAAAGATAATAAAATGTGCATAATAGTTGACAATTGTTGAGAAAAATGTTGTTACAAACATTTTTAAATATTTTACTGTGGTTTGAAGGACAAATTTTGTTAAGTTATTGTTTTCCATCCTTCTGAATATTGGGAACATACAAAATTGAGCAAAGAAAAATGTTTGAGGAGAGAGCAACCTTTTGAAAAATTCATTGAAGGAAGATACAAGGGAGGGTTAGGTGTAGAAAATCACGGGATGCCATCGTTATTTCTACTCCATTTTGATATGCAAAGCATAGGATTTTTTAGTAGAGTTTTTTATACCACATACTATATTGGCATACTAGTCATAAGTTTTGCTTCATTCTACTGATGTATTCTAGATTATTATTGTCTATTTTTACTGCTACTAGGACCTCCATATGATATGAGTGATAAGATGATGCTACCATGATGCCATGTTTACTGTTATACCATGTTGTTGGAATAAATCTCGAATTTCATTGCTTGATTATTGAGCAAACTGATTTATTTATACAATGAGAATAACCCTTAGACTTCAACTTCCAAGGGGTTCGTTGGAGTGGTAGAATATTTTTTGTCTTCTTGATATTATTTACGTTATGTACACAAAACCATAATCCATTCCGATTATTTTTCCAACATTCCCCCCCTTAATCCGAAGGGGTGTTCGTGAGTCTAGGCATCTGTATGAACTTTTCAAGCTTTTCTCTTCCAAGCGCTTTGGTGAAGGTGTCTACAATTTTCTCATCCGTGGAACAATGTCTTAAGTGAATTGTCTTGGTCTCTCCATGATGTCAAATCAGATGGAACTTCGTGTTGATGTGCTTGGTTTGATCATGGAATTTGGGATTCTTGGGAAACTTGATTGCATAATTATTTTCGATCAGTAGCGGAGTGGAATTCTCTTATTCCTCCTACAAATCTTCAAGTATTTTCACGATCCACACAATTTCCTTCATTGCTTCCGCAACAACCACAAATTCTACCTCTGTTATAGAATCTGCTGGAACTGACTATTTGCATGATCTCCAGGAGACAACTATTGATCTAAGACTCATGAGGTATCCTGAAGTAGACACTCACGTCTCTTTGTCACCATCAAAGTTTGAATCAGAGTACCCAATAAGTTTGAAGTCATCCACCTTAGAATATTTGAGTCCAAAGTCTTGAGTCCCCTTCAAGTATATGAGAACTCTTTTGGCAGTAGACCAATGTCCTTCACAATATTTTTGCATGAACCTTGAAAGGATCCCAACAACAAACAAAATATTTGGTCTGGTGGTGGTAAGGTAGATAAGGCTTCCCACAAGCTGTCAATACTTGGTCGCATCATAAAATTATTTTCCTTTATTTTATGTGGACTTCAAATTCTATCCCATTGGAGTTGAAAGAAGGTTGCATTCTATCATGCAAAATATGTTCAACAATTCTCTAACATATTTCTCATGGGAGATGAATGTGTACTTAGGATGTTGAGTCACTTCAATTCCCAAGTAGTAGTGAAGGTGTCCCAGATTTTTCATCTCAAATCCTTGCTTCAATTATTTCTTTATGCATGCAATATAGCTTTCATTGTTCCTTGTAATCAAGAGATCATCTACATACACCACAAGATACATAATAGATCTTTCGACTTTCTTTACAAATAGAGATGCGTCATCAAGATTAAAATGTTTGAATTTTTCCCATGGGGCATCTAATAGACAGTGAATGGGTGTACTTTTAAGGCACTCTTTGTGATAAGTCACCAGTTCGAAACTTCGTGGGGCTAGCTTACCAAAATAATTTTTTTGAAATTTAACTTCAAAAAATGCTCGATTAACTTTTCATACCATGCATGAGGTGCTTGTTTCAAGCCATAGAATGACTTGATGAGTTTACATACTTTTTGTTCTTTCCCTTTCACAACAAAGCCTTTTGGTTGAGACATGAAGACATTCTCTTTCATATCTCCATTTAGGAAAGAAGACTTCGTATCCTTTTGATGAACTTTCCACCCATTCTGTGCAGCCAAAGACAATAAGGTGCGGATAATATCCCATTTTTCTATGGGGTAGAAAGTCTCTTCATAGTCAATGCTTTCCTTTTGTGCATAGACTTTCGCCACAAGCCTTTCCTTGTGCTTGAAAAGTGATCCATTTGATCTGTACTTGTCCTCATAGACCCACTTGCAACCAATTGGTTTGGTTCCAAATGGAGGGTCCATCAACTTCCAAGTACCATTCTTCATGAGAGCTTCACACTCATTCTACATGGTTTCTTTCTACTTATCACGAGCAACAACTTCTTCAAAGGAAGTTGGTTCAAGGTTAGTAGATAAATTCAATTCACAATCATATAATCCATCCATATCTTCTACCTCACTTGAGTTTGAATTATCTGCATCTCCTCCATCTTCTTGTATTATTGAACTTCTTGTTCCTGTCTTTCTAACTTCATCCAGATGAAAAATTTCAAGGTGTCTTTGTGACCCATTTCAGAACTTTCCATGAAGGCCCAAGTTGATCAACTGGTGGTGCTTCATTTTATTCAAGATCCAGTCTTCCAATTCTTTCAATCTCATCATCCAGTTGAACCTCCTGTTCTGGTGAGGTGGCCAGAAAGTTTTTCATTATTTTCTTCATGAGGGGTTGATGGTGTTGCAAAAGGAGATTCCAAAGATTGATCCAAGATAGAGATCTTCCCTTTAAGATGTGGAATCTCATTATCAACTTCATGAAAGGTATTTACATGGATAATTTTTTCCAGACAATCAAGTTGCCTCTCAATAGACTTGTCATTTTTATTCATCTCAAGAAAAATGACATCTTTGGAAATAATAGACTTTTTGTTTACCTCATCGTAAAGATGATATGCCTTGGTGTTGTTTAAGTACCCCCCAAAAATGCATTTATGACTCTATACACCAAGCTTGTTTCTTTGTTCCTTTGGTATCAAGGTATAACAAGTGGAACCAAAGACCTTGAGATGCCTCACCAAAGGGATGCAACCATACCACATTTCGTATGGAGTCTTGTTTGCAAGAGCATGAGTGTGACTTTTGTTTCTCAAATAAACTGCACATAGAACTGCATCAACCCAAAACATCAACTTTACATTCTTAAAAATATCATGGAATGAACCATATTCAAAAGAGTCATGATCATTCTTTTAGATACACCATTCTATTGAGGATTGTATGGAACTATGGTTTGATTCCCAATCCCATGCTGTCTAAGATAGGATTCAAATTTGTTTGGTGTGTATTCTCCTCCATTGTTAGTATGAAGGGAACAAATATGCAGTTGCGTTTCATTTTGAATCCATACATGAAAGTTCTTAAATGTTTCAAAGGTTTTAGATTTGTCTTTCAACAAATAGACCCAACACATACCGATGTAATCATGGATAAAAGTCATATATTTGTTACCATTGCAGAAACAATAGGCATAGGGCCACACAAATCAGAGTGAATCAGTTCTAATTTTCTACATGCTCTATAATTGGAATCATGGAAATATTGCTTACTATGTTTTCCAAGAATACAAGCATCACATTGTGTCAACTTCTTTTGAATGGTGGGAAAACCAGAAACACCATTCTTCTTCAACAATCATAGACTATTATAGTTTATGTGCCCATATCTAGCATGCCACAAAATACTAGAGGAGAATGTACCTGCTTTGTGCTGAGAGAGGTAGGCAAAATTCTGAGCTCTTGCAGGTGTCCCTTTCAGCTTTGGCAGTTTCTCATATTCATACCCAGTCGTGATGACTTTGTTGTCAAAGGATCTTCTTATCTCAACATTCCCATCGAACATGTGGATGTAATGGCTTTGCTATCAAATTTGCACAAGGGACATCAAGTTCCTCTGCAACTCTAGATGATAAAGAACATTTTGTAGCAAAAAATCAGGGAATCTAGGCACTTTGAGCTTGATGGAACCAATTCCCTTGGGCTTAAGGCTGGAATTATATGCAAAATACACTACACCGTCTACATTGCCATCCAATTCTTCAAAAAAATCTTTCCTAAACGTCATGTGGCAGGTTGCACCCGTGTTAAGCAACCATGTATCTTTTCAAGATGCAAATGAAGCACTGAATAAAACTTCATTTATGTCAATATTACATTGTGCAACAACAAACCAAGTAGATTTAAGAGGTTTACCCACATTAACAACTTTGTTTTGTGCTTCTTTCTACTTCTTCTTTGTGATCTTCTCACATGGAATTCTGCATATCTGTGTTTTGGGTCCATATCTGCCACAACAGACATAGTGAAGACCAAGTTTCTTATTGCCCCTACCTCTGATACTCCCTTCTTCTGCATCCTTTCTCAGAATGCATTTTCTCAAATTGGTAATGTACTCAATCTATAAATGAACAATGTTCGGGAAAACAAAAAAGAAGGTTCATGTATATAGTCTCTGCCACCTTTTAAAAATAAAAATAATTTTTAAGTTTTGCTTTCCATATAATGTCTCGTTAGGGTTAGGCTTGAAAAAAATGTCCCGTTAGGGTTCCATACACTTCAACGCAGCTATTGAATTATATACCAGTGGCAATAATATATCCAATCTTACAAAAAAATTGATATGCAGCAATACCGATGACAATAATAATATCCTATAAGTTGAAACACAACGAACACAATACCATTCTAAATAAGATGCATAACAAAATTTGAAACACCAATAGCAATATCAATTCCAAGGTCAATGTACCAACTCAATTCTACCACAACAACTCCAGCATACATGTTTCAACGCAGCTCTTGAACTCACCAGTTTCAACACATACGCAACTTGTGTCCACACAATCTCCAGGTAGTCACTCAACCACAACAAAATGGGAGATACAGTCCACACACACAACAGTCCAACGCACATAAAGAAACACGTAGTCCCGCGTAGGTTCAAGCGAGAATTGAGTTCACCGTATGAGCTGGAGAAACCACGCTTCAAAGCATCAATGCAGCTCCACGGTCTACAACAGCTGCACACATTCACAACTCTGGACAATGGAGATGCCACTTGCTACATGTGAATAGTCACTGGAATAGCTCCACATGCAAATGATCACACTTGTCTAGCTCAGAACGACCTCACACACTTCAAAATGGCCTCACTTAGGTCTCAATGAAAATTAGGGTTTTCATAGTTTGGTCCGAACACAGAGAATTCGAGGTCGATTTTGAGGAAACTCACATCAAGGGATCTTACGTGAGTGAAAATGGGTCATGCATAGGTGTTTAGGTGCGAGTATTCAGGAGGGAGAGAGCATGAGAAGATGATACTTGGATTGAGGGATCCCGAGCAGGGGTCAAATTTGAAGGGTGGGGTCCCATTTCACTTTGAAGGGCTATGAGATATTGAACCCTTCAATGCTGCCATGTAAAATAAGTTATTCTTTTTATTGGAAAATGTACTAGTACATCAAAATTTCAATGTTTACTTACGTAGTAAAGTCGAGAGGTTTTATTTTGCAGTGGATATAATAGCACTGGACGTTATATATGTCATATAACACAACCATATTTCGCCCCGATCTAGCGGCTCGGTATCTAGGCCACTATGCCACCTTTGCCATCTTAGCAGTTTCCAAAATTGATCTTGCCTCTTAAACTTTTAACCAGTATAATAATACAGTTAACTTGTTAACCCCATTCCAATCCAACTTTCATCCTTACAGCCAAAATTAATACTATTTTACTCTTTCATGATCTCCTTGAACATGAGGAATTTATTAGTGAAACATAACTTAGGAGACACATAGAAAATCCACTTTCCAGATGTTCAGTGTGAATTGCCATAACTAAATTTATAGATCTTTTTTTCTGCATCAGCTACAGTTAGCTTGCGAACCCAATTCCAATCCAACTTTTAACCAGTATAATAATATTTAATACCTCTTAAAATGGGTTCCTAGGCTGCTTCAAACATTACAAGCTTAATGAAGAATTGGGTTCTTCAACTCTTCTAAAAGCAACGTGATGCTTATTCTTGGAAAAGTTCAATCTTTGTAAATCACTAGTGTTCAATATAAATTCTAGACTACTTAACAATAGAAAAAATGATAATGTAAGAAAAAAAAGGAAGAAATTGTTTCATAAGCCAAAAACATTGGACATTGAGTTTGGTTTGTATATGTTACTAAATTAGTGAACAATAGAGATGTATGCAGAAAGGTAGTAAAAAGGGTGACGGGAAAGAATATGAATGGTAACGTTTTTTTACTTTGTTGAATTGAGGACCATAATTCACTTTCATGCACCTCTATCAAACAACTGCGTTTCCATTTATAATCCTCCTTCACGCAAGTATATTAGAGAGAACAGTTCAACAAAGAAGTTGGATTGGATTGAAAACTAATAGCAAGTTTCTTTGTCACTCTAATTGTGTACCCTACGGCAGAATTGAATGCCGATGACAACAATATATGTTTTAGTTTTTCATTCAACACTATGAATGCCACACGTACTTGGGATAGAATAAGTTTAAGCACTCCTTACATGTTACATGCTATGTTATGGTTTGATCAAAGAGAACTATCCGACTCTAGGAAACTTTTGTTCTCAATAGCTGATTAAGGACCTTGGATGCTTCTTCTCTATAGCCCTCCCCTACATCTCGTTATACATACTAAATCTATGGTATGATGGAGTGGAGGATGGGTTGTAACTTATGAAGCATAAGTAAAACGTAGGTAGACCAAGTAGAGAGGAGATGCATAGATGGTTGAAGTTCTTGTTATATGGTTGGAGTTCTTGTTTTCTTCCAGACCAACTGATAAGGGCAACAAAATCAAAAGGTAAAGTAGCACCGTTGTTCTAAAAATCAAGATTACAAAAACATTTTTGTCCCAGTTCGTACAGTCGAACGCGGATTGTAAGTGTAGTAGCATCGGTGGTCTTCATATTAATAAATACCAAGAATCTTAAACCGTGTACTAGAGGAAGGTGTTGATTCGACGGCTGAGCAATTGGGGAAAATAGCTCATGTAATACAGTTTTAGATACAAAGTCTGGATTCTTGATCTAACTCATTAACTAGATGCATGGAGGTTGGCAGAGTGGGAACTTCCCCAAATCCCCAGGCTTTTTGTTAAAGCTGGGTGGTGCACTGCGCACACCTGTTTCCTGTAGGGATGCAACCATGACCAGTGGAAGCTGAATGGGGAAGAACTCGGTTTCAGAGTGAAAACAATTGTCTTCCTTGTCCCTCCATTTCAGGAAAGTTAAATCGCAACTAAATTCTCAAGAGCTTCGATCGGGTGACAATGGAAAATAGGGCAAGGCAAGGAGCACATGGAATCATATGCGTATACACAATACATATGAAGAAAGAATCAAATGTTGTTGTTGCTACAGTTGGGAATTGATAAATGTCATTCTAAACAGCCTTTGACGGAGATCTGTGACAAATCCACTCTCGGGTCTAGGCTTCAAATTTGAAGCCTTCAAGGCCCATTTGAAGTAACAAAATTTCAGTCAAATAATAATATTGTGTTTGAACTTTGAAGTTACACAATTTTAATCAAATAACAAAATTTTTAAATAATTGATGGGATCATGAATGGATAAAATGATGTACATACCTGACCCATGAGCCTTGTCACAATGGGCCAATGAATGGATTTTTAAATAATTGATAGGATCTCGGCAATCTAGTCAGCCTTGAAGTTGAGCTCCTCAAAGAAAACGAGTTTCTTTATATATGTTTATGGCAGGCTGGCATTGGAAGCTTCGCTCCGCAAACTCTCCTGGAGGACTGGAGGAGATAGGGTAAGTGGAACTTGGAAGTAGCTCAACCATAGTGGAGTAGGGGTATAAGAAAAAGCTTGTTTGTATTCCTGTAATATTATATATTGATGGTTGGAGCCATGGAAGCATGGAATTCGAGCATTGACTTGATACAACAAAGAAAACACAAGGTGGGACTCGGGAGCCGTAGGATTGACTTGATACAACAAAGAAAACACAGGGTGTGAGGTTGGGAGCCGTAGACGGTAGGATTAACTTGATACAACAAAGAAAACACAGGGTTGTGGGTAGGGGCCATAGGCAGGAGCAGTAGCCTGCAACATTACAAGAAGTTTTTGGATTGTGGATTTTGTCTGAAATGCAAAATTTGGGGCACATTAACATAATATATTATACATTGAATACTCAATTAACTCACTAAGTCAGAATTCAAGAATTGGTATGTGATAACTGGTAACTTGGTAATCCCACTGCCAACAACACGTATGAGTGACCAACCAGGTTTAATAAATTTGTTGCTTCCATTAAATGTGTTAAACACGTAAGCACTCACTGCAAACACGAGAAATTAGAAGCGTTCAAGGCATGGGATGCTCAGTGTAAGCCTGTCCACGTAAGTTGGTCAATGATATTATTAGAGGCCAAATGGTCCATGATCCATGGATGATCGAACACGTGGATATTGGAGAGTAACAGAGTCCCACTCCCAAGTCACCTAGCTAGTAGCCACATTCCCAATTTCCCACTGAAAACTGTCGATGGGTGAAATTTGAAACTACCCTTCTCTTGCAATTTTAAACAATAGTAGTTAATTTAATTGTTGAAGGGATTACCATGAAATTAAATTTCTTTTGCATGGTAAAATTTGAAGTGGCCTTCTATGACATGTAAAATGGCCTCTGAAGGGCACTGAAGGCTTCAAATTTGAATCCTGCTCCCGAGATTTGCAGGTCCGTGATGAGATTTCAGGAGTGAGAAGAATGGTCTCTTACTGAGAGAAACACCCACAATGAAAGGAATCATGCAGAGGGTTTCTCAGAATCATGGAGGAATATAGGCAGAGCGTAGCCCTGACAACAATAGAAGGAGAAAAGCAGGACCGACGGACCAGGAGTTATGGCAGAATCGCTATTATACCTCTTATACCACTTGTTGGAATAACTCTCAAATTTCATTGCTTAAATATTGAGCAAAATCATTTATTTATACAATGAGAATGACCCTTAAACTTAAACTTGAGCTTCCAAGGGGTCTCTTGAAGTGCTAGAATACTTTTTGTCTCCTTGAGATTATTTACATTATGTACATGAAACCATAATCCTTTCTATCTTCGAGGAGGTCACAGGTTCAAAACCGGCGGGGGGTAGGGTTGTTCATTGGCCCATTGTGACAAGGCTCTAAGGGTAGGTGACCCCTGGGATAAAGGGTCTCGGGACGTCTTGGCCCCTGCTGAGTCACAAGCCTTTGGTATATCTGGCTTGCGGGCTGTTGGATATACCCTTGGGAGGTTGCTGTTCCCATGTTAAAAAAAAATGAAACCATAATCCTTTCAGATTAGGTTTCCAACACATGTCAAATCACGATGATATATTTTTTGATGTTGTACTTCACTGCTACTATATGATGTATTTGGTTGTTTTGATGAGTATAGATAGTAGTATCAATCATGGGTTGACCATGGTGAAGGGGTTTTGATTTACTTACATACCATAAGCCAAGATGACAATTGGTTTTGCAAGGACTAATCCCCCTTCTTTGGTTTCATTTTTGACCTTCTCCATATCCATATTACTCACTTTGTATTGGCATCCCAATAGTTTGAAGTTGACTTGATTGACTCTTGCTCTCCCCCTTTGTGGATATGTCACCTTATGTGCTTACCATTTTATCTCTTATGTGTCTTGGGTTGCTCTGTTGTAGTGAATCCTTGGTACATGATGCGTTCAGGTAGATCCCCATGGTTGGTCGTCAATAGTCAGGAAGAACTACAATTTAGCAATTCCTTATCGTAAGATAATAAAAAAATCCCTACGTTATCAAAATAAAATGGTTAACAATTGGGGGAATAGGTAATCCTTGTCATGACTATATATGCTTAATTGGCAGCATGGCAAGTCCTATTTGCATGCAAATGCTTTATTGTGGCAACTCCATTGGGGCTATGGAATTTCACTGGAAGAAGAGCTAAGGACTTGTCATCACTGGTATCTGAAAGGTTTAAAACCAAAGTCCTTCAATATGCTAATCCCATGAAAAAACAAAAAGTGAAAAGAAAAGAAAAAGTTAGATAAAGGAAAATATTATTATTGGGATCAAAAGGGAAAGGTACCTCATAACACACTCCCTTACGATAAAACACTTTATGTTATCTGCTATTTGCACGATTAGTCAAACTACAAAGCAATCCAGATTCTCTTATCTTGATTCATTAAGTCAAACAAAACCAATTCACATTCTAAACCTGATGAGTCATCCATATCCACCCCAAAGAAGAACTAGTCCTCTGTAAATGCTTTGATGTTAACATGGTAATTATATTTTCTTAAATCACTAACCCAATGAACTTATTGAAGACACTTATGGGGTATATTATCATGTTTCTCATGACTATGCGATATGATGGCTCGATATGGACAATCAAATATATGTTTATGTTTAAAGAGAGAGATTTGGGTTCAGGGGTTTAGAGAGAGAGATTGGGGGTTAAGGTTTGGGAGAGAGATAGATAAATATTGCATGTCATGGGATTAAAGAGAGAGAGATAGATAAATATTGCATGTCATGGGATTAAAGAGAGAGAGATAGATAAATATTGCATGTCATGGGATTAAAGAGAGAGATATAGAAAGAGTGATATTGACAGTTTAGAGGTCTAGATAGAGAGATAGAGAGGGGTATTAGAGTGAGAGATTGGAGGTTAGGGAGAGAGAGAGATATATATATTGGGGGTTAGGGGTTTATATAGATAGGGAGAGAGAGAGATATATATATTGGGGGTTAGGGGTTTATATAGATAGGGAGAGAGAGAGATTGGGGATTAGGGGTTTAGTGCTATATCCGTGTTCGGATATACTCAGTGATTATTCAAGCGAATAATCCTCCAATGGAAAATAACTCCATTTGATAAAATAATATTATATAATTGATAATGGATGATTAATAATTTACAATGAGGCTCACTTTTATAGGTTTGAGCATGTATAGTGAAGGGTTACACCCTTTCACTTAATAACTAATAACTTTAATTAACATACATATAATATTCATAGCATTGCCACTCTCTTAGAAAGGCTTTGTCCTCAAAGCCTTATAATTTTGTTGCATTGTTCTTTGCGATGCCATGGCTGATGAAACATGTCGATACGAACTGCTAAGTGTAGAGCATAACTTCTGATACATCGACGGATCAATCCATCCCAAATTGATTTGTTGTGGACTGATGGGATTTCCTACTGATGTGTCGTCAGGAGATTTGATCACATTAGTACCATTATCTTTCGACTTTTCCCACTTTTTCAAATATCGGTTTTTATGGTTGGGGTGTCGATAAGGGACTTTCACGATGTCATTTTCGTTTACGAATGTCGCTTTTAGGGCATTGATCTGAGTTGGAAGTTGTATTTTCGTCTCTTGAGGATTTAAGTTTTTGTTCTGTATCTTTTCCAACTTGTTTTCTAACTGCCTATTATCATTTTGAAACTTCTTAATCAATTCAACTTGCGATTTTCTGTCATCTTCAGATGTCTTAGGTTGTTCCTTAAGATCTTCATTATGACTTCTGATACAACTATTTTCTTCCTGTTTGTCTAGAAGTTTCCCTTCAATGTCGTCCATAGATTGTTCTATCTTTCGGCTATTTTTCAACTTCTTAATTTTTGTGACTAGTATCTTGTTATGATTTCTTAGTCTAAAAATTTCTTCAGCATTGTTAGATAATGCTTTATTACTCTTCGCGATCTCTGACTTATGTGTCTTTTTAGAGTCGTCATTTTGTTGTTGAAGAACTTTTATCTGTTGTCGACACTGGCCGACCTCTGATTCTTGAATTTCTAATTTATGTCGTAACTGCATTAGTTCTTCATCTTTGTCGCTAACGATTTTGTTTAAGCGTATTATTTATGCTTTGTAATTATTTATTTCCTTTTTTATATCTTGATTTTTCAATCTCTGATTGAAATCACTTTCATCTTTGAATTCCTTGATTTGCGCACATAATTTTTCTATGTGATTTTTTCTGGCTGGACATTATTTGTTCATTGAACCGTTCTTTTATCTTATGTAGTTCAATCTTTACTTCTGATTGTCTATTAATGTCTCGTAATTCTTCATTGTCTTTTCGATAGCACTTTAACTTGGCTTCTAATTTCTCTATTTGTAGTCGCAACCCAGCTTCCATGGTCTTCAACTCTTTTTCAAGTTTGTCTTCCTTTGACTACTTTTTTTTGTTGATAATCGGTCTTCCTTTGATTTTGATTTTTCTGACGATAAATTGTCTTCGACTTTTTGATGATAGGGAGTCTTTGACTTCTTTAACTAGTCTTCCTTTGATTTTTTTTCTTCTTGATTTTTATCCTTTTGCTCCTCTTTTTTTTCCAAAAAATTAAGTTATTACTATTATTAATAATAGTAATAATTAATATATATTATAACAATAACAATTATTATTAAATTTAATAATAATGTAATATTATTATTATTATTTTTAAAAAAAAATTTAAATATTATAATAATAATATTATAATATCTTTTTGTATTTTGGAAATGATTTAATTTAGGGTTTGGTGGACATGGCAGCAGAGGTAGCGTATGGGAGGAAGAATGATGGCAGGGTTGAATGTGAAATGGGTTATGTAAATGCGTGGAGAGATGGGGCAGCACAGGCTGCGATGGAGAAGGTTGAAGGTGAGCACAGTGGTGTGGGAGGGAGAAATGATGCGGAAAGGGGAGACGGCGTTGGGTGAGCCGAGGGAAAGGAGGGATGTGAGTGTGCAACAAGTGGAGAGGAGGCGGAATGATGGTGTGCGACAGAGGAGGATGGCGAGAAGAGATACTATGTGGGAGGGAGGAGGAGACGAGATCTGGCGGCTGGTGGTGGAGTGAGAGATGTGGTGCGATGAGGAGAATGGATGAGAGAATGCGCAGGGAAGAATGCGCAGGGGCTGGAAGTGTTGTGTAAGCGATGGTGAGTTGTGTGCAGAGCGTGGGCGAGAGGAGGAGCAGGTGGGCGTGGACGAGCAGCAGATGTGGTAGCTGCGGGTGGTGTAGGGTGTGTGGTGAGTTGTGCAGAGAGCGTGGGTGGGAGGAGTGTGTGCAGGAGGACGCGGAGGTGGGAAGCACGTCCGGGGGATGGAAATGGTGGTGGACAGGGAGAAACGTGGGGATGGAGGCAGTGGAGGGTTGATATGGGGAGAGGCAACGCAGGACAGCGAGGCAGGTGAAGACGCGAGAGGCAGGTGATGAAGGAGAGGTGCGGAAGGGAGTAGCCTGAACGAGTGATGTACGGAGGAATGGGAGAATTAATGGGTGTTGGAGCAGCCGACGTCTCTTTGAACTACGAGCAGAACTTGACCACGAGCAACTATAGACTGCACCACCACGAATTTTTTTTTTCATTCAGAAAATTTGAATTTAATGGCCAAAGGCCTAGTTCGAAGAAGCTCCGACGAGTATTGGCCAAAAACCAAGTATCCACAAAATGCCGAGAAAATGGCTCTGATACCAATGCTATATCCGTGTTCGGATATACTCAGTGATTATTCAAGCGAATAATCCTCCAATGGAAAATAACTCCATTTGATAAAATAATAATATATAATTGATAATGGATGATTAATAATTTACAATGAGGCTCGCTTTTATAGGTTTGAGCGTGTATAGTGAAGGGTTACACCCTTTCACTTAATAACTAATAACTTTAATTAACATACATATAATATTCATAGCATTTAGAGAGAGAGAGAGGGTTAGGCATTGGGAGAGAGAGAGATTGGGAGTTAGGGTTTATAGATTGATAGAGAGAGAGAGACTAGGGGTTAGGGTTTTAGAGATAGAGATAGAGATTGGTGGTTAGGGGTTTAGAGAGTGAGAGTGAGAGAGACTGAGGGTTAGGGGTTTAGAGAGAGAGAGATATTGGGGGTAAGAGGTCTACTTAGAGAGAGATATGGGAGGTTTAAAGAGAGATATTGGAGATTAGAGAGAGAGAGATTAGGGGTTTAGAGAGAGAGAGAAATTGGGGGTTAGTGGTTTGGAGAAAGAGAGAGAAACATGGAGATTGAGGATAATGTGTTTAGAGAGAGAGAGATTGGCGGTTAGAGATAGAGATATTGATTGGGTGTTAGGGGTTTATAGAGATAGAGAGAGGGTGATTGGGGGTTAGGGGTTTAGAGAGAGAGAGAGAGAGATAAAGGTTACGGGTTTAGAGAGATAGAGATTAGAAGTTACAGGTTTAGAGAGAGAGTGAGATATTGGGGGTTAGGCGTTTAGATAAAGACAGAGAGGGTTAGGGTTTTAGAGAGAGAGAGAGATTGGGGGTTAGGGATTTAGATATATATATATAGATAGAGAAAGAGAGAGAGAGAGAGAGAGAGAGAGAGGGGGGGGGGTTCAACGTTGAGAGAGAGATAGAGAAGGATATCGGGTTATGGGATTAGAGAGGGAGACGAATAAAGAGTGATATTTGCGGTTAGGAGTTTAGAGAGAGAAAGAGAGACTGGGGGTAGGGTGTTTAGAGAGAGATATTAAGGGTTTAGATAGAGAGAGAGAGAGATTCGGGGTTGGAGGTTTACATAGAGAGAGAGGGAGAGATATTGGAGGTTAGGGGTTTAGAGAGAGGGATTGAGGGTTAGAGGTTTAGAGAGAGAGAGATTGGGGGTTAGTGTTTAGCAGTTATGGGTTGAGAGAGAGAGAGAGAGAGAGAGAGAGAGAGAGAGAGAGATTGGGGGTTAGTGGTTTAGAGAGAGATAGAGAGGAAGAGAGAAATTGGGGGTAAGGGGTTTAGAGAGAGAGAGAGATTGGGGGTCAGGAGATAAGTGTTTAGAGAGGGAGAGAGATATTAGGGGTTAGTGGTTTAGAGAAAGAGAAATATTATGGTTAAAGGGTATAGAGAGAGAGTGAGATCGAAGGTAGAGAGAGATAGAGAGATCAATGTGTTGTTAGGGGTTCAGAGAAAGAGATATAAAAAGAGGGAGATTGGGAGTTAGGGGTTTAGAGAGAGAGAGAATGACTGAGAGAGACATAGAGATATTAGAGGTTAGTTATTTAGAGAGAGAGAGAGAGAGGTCGGAGGATAGGGGTTTAGGGAAAGAGGGAGAGATATTGGCGGTTGATAGGGGTTTAGAGATATATAGAGATCATGGGAGGACTATGGATGGTTAGTTGTGGGGGGGGAGAGAGACACAGAGACGAGGGGAGGGGTAGGTGGATGAGGAGTGGGGGGTTTGGAGAGAGAGAGAGAGAGAGAGAGAGATTGGATGTTGGTGGTTTAGAGAGAGAGAGGGAGAGATTGGGGATAGGTGTTTAGAGAGAGAGAGAGAGAGAATGGGAGTTAGGTGTTTAGAGAGAGACATACAGAAAGAAAGATATTGGTGGTTAGGTGTTGGGAGAGAGAGAGAGAGAGATTGGTGACCTAAGGGATTCATAGAAAGAAATTGGGAGTTAGGGGTTTAGAGAGAGAGAGATTGGAGGTTTGGGATTTATAGAGAAAGATATTGGCGGTTAGAGGTTTATAGAGAGAGATATTGGAGGTTAGAGATTTAGACAGAGAGAGAGAGATTAGGGATTATGGGATTAGAGAGACAGAGACTGGGGCTTGGGGGTTAGTGGTTTAGAGAGAGATAGAGAGAGACTAGGGGTTAGGGGTTTAGATAGAGAGAGAGAGCGAACAAAGGTTATAGGTCTAGAGAGAGAGTGAGAGAGGGGGGTTTAGAGAGAGAGACCTTTGGGTTAGAGATTTATAGGGAGAGAGAGAGAGATATTAGGGTTTAGGGGTTTAGAGAGACATATATATGGGGTTATGGGTTTGTAATTTGAGGTTTTGTGAGAGAGAGAGAGAGAGAGAAAATGATTGGGGATAAGGGGTTTAGAGGGAGAGAGAGAGGTTGGAGGTTGGAGAAAGAGAGAGAGATTGATTGGGTGTTAGGGGTTTAGAGAGAGAGCGAGAGAGAAATAGAGAATGGGGGTTAGGGGTTTAGAGAGAGATGGAGAATGAGGGTTAGGGTTTTAGAGAAAGAGGGAGAGATATTGGAGGTTAGGGGTAGAGAGAGAGAGAGAGAGAGAGAGAGAGAGAGAGAGAGAGATATATTTGGGGTTAGGGGTAGAGAGAGAGAGAGATTAGGGGTTAATAGTGGGTTAGTGATAAAGAGAGATCATGGGGGATTATAGATGGTTAATGGTGGGGGGGGAGAGAGACATAGACATGTGGGAGGAGAGGGTGGGTTAGGAATGAGGATTTTGAGAGAGAGAGAGAGAGGTTGGGGTTATGGTTTTAGAGAAAGTGTGTGTGTGTGAGAGAGAAAGAGATTTTGGGTTAGGAGTTTAGAGAGAGAGAGAGAGATATTAGGGGTTATGGGAGAGGGATTTAGAGAGAGAGAGAGATTGGAGGTTAGGGGTTTAGAGAGGGAGAGGGAGAGAAAGGGAGAGATTGGTGGTTAGGGGTTTAGAGTGAGAGAGATATTTGGGGGTTGGAGGTTTAGAGAGTGAGATTGGGAGTTAAGGGTTTGGAGAGAGATTAGGGGTTATGGGTTTGGAGAGAGAGAGGGATTTGGGATTATGGTTTTAGAGAGAGAGAGAGAGAGAGAGAGAGAGAAATTGGGGGTTGAGGGTTTAGAGGGAGAGAGATATTGGGGATTAGGGGATTAGAGAAAGATAGAGAGCTAGGGGGTTAGCAGTTTAGAGAGATAGAGATAGATTCATGGTTAAGGGTTTAGAAAGAGAAAGAGATTGGAGGTTAAGGATTTAGAGAGAGAAAGAGATTGGGGCATATGGTTTTAGATAGATAGATAGAGAGAGAGAGATAAATTAAAGGTTATGGGTTAAGAGAGAGAGATAGAGATTGGATGTTAGAGAGTGATCAATTGGGTGTTATGGGTCTAAAGATAAAGATAGAAATACAGAGAATGGGGGTTAGGTGTTTAGAGAGAGAGAGATTGGAGGTTAGGGGTTTAGAGAGAGAGATTGGGGGTTAGGGGTTGACAGAGACAGGGGTAGAGAGAGAAGGAGAAATTGGGGGTTAGGGGTTTACAGAGAGAGACTAGGGTTTAGGGGTTTAGAGAGGGAGAGAGAGATTGGATGTTAGGAGTTTAGAGAGTGAGACAGACTGGGGGGGTTTAGGGGTTTAGATAGAGTGAGAGAGAGAGATTGGGGGTTAGAGTTCTAGATAGAGAGATAGAGAGGGGGGTTTAGAGAGAGAGATATTGGAAGTTAGAGTGAGAGAGATTGGGGGTTAGGGGTTTAGAGAGAGAGAGAGAGAGAGAGAGAGAGAGAGAGAGAGATTGAGTGTTAATGGTTTAGAGAAAGAGATAGAAAGCGAGATATTGGGATAAGGGGTTTAGAGAGAGATCGGTAGTTAAAGAGAGATGGATCAATTGGATGTTAGGGATTTAGAGAAACAAAGAGATAGAAATAGGGTGATTGAGGGTTAGGGTTTTAGAGAGAGAGAGAGAGTTGGAGGTTATGGGTTTAGAGAGAGAGAGACAGAGAGATGGGAGACTAGGGGTTTATAGAGAGAGAGAGAGAGAGATATTGGGGGTTAGCGATTTAGATAAAGAGAGAGATAGAGAGTGTTGGATATTAGGGGGTTAGGGGTTTACAGAGAGAGAGATAGAGAGAGATTTGGGTTCAGGGGTTTAGAGAGAGAGATTGGGTGTTAAGAGTTGAGAGAGAGATAGAGAAATATTGCAGGTCATGGGATTAGAGAGAGAGAGATAGAAAGAGTGATATTGACAGTTTAGAGGTCTATATAGAGAGATAGAGGGGGGTATTAGAGTGAGAGATTGGAGGTTAGGGAGAGATAGAGATATATATTGGGGGTTAGGGGTTTATATATATTATATATATATATATATATTTACAGAGAGAGAGAGAGAGAGAGAGAGAGAGGAGAGAGAGAGAGAGAGAAGGGTTTATAGATTGATAGAGAGAGAGAGACTAGGGGTTAGGGTTTTAGAGAGAGAGAGAGAGATTGGTGGTTAGGGGTTTAGAGAGTGGGAGTGAGAGAGACTTAGGGTTAGGGGTTTAGAGAGAGAGAGAGAGAGATATTGAGGGTAATAGGTCTAGATAGAGAGAGATATGTAAGGTTTAGAGAGAGATATTGGAGATTAGAGAGAGAGAGAGATTAGGGGTTAGGGGTTTAGAGAGAGGGAGAGAGAAATTGGGGGTTAGTGGTTTAGAGAAAGAGAGAGAAACATGGAGATTGAGGATAAGGTGTTTAGAGAGAGAGACATTGGCGGTTAGAGATATATATATTGATTGGGTGTTAGGGGTTTATGGAGAGAGAGAGAGAGGGTGATTGGGGGTTAGGGGTTTAAAGAGAGAGAGAGCTGAAGGTTAGGGGTTTAGAGAGATAGAGATTGGAGGTTATGGATTTAAAGAGAGAGTGAGATATTGGGGGTTAAGGGTTTGGATAAAGAGAGAGAGGGTTAGGGTTTTAGAGAGAGAGATTGGGGGTTAGGAGTATATATATATATATATAGCGAGAGAGAGAGAGAGAGAGAGAGAGAGAGAGGTATATATATATATAGAGAGAGAGAGAGATATCAGGTCACGGGATTAAAGAGGGAGACGAATAAAGAGTGAGATTTGCGGTTAGGGGTTTAGAGAGAGAGAGAGAGAGAGAGAGAGAGAGAGAGAATGGGGGGTAAGGTGTTTAAAGAGAGAGATTAAGGGTTTAGATAGATATAGAGAGATTAGGGGTTGGAGGTTTAGATAGAGAGAGAGAGAGGGAGAGATATTGGAGGTTAGGGGTTTAGAGAGAGGGATTGAGGGTTAGGGGTTTAGAGAGAGAGAGATTGGGGGTTAGTGTTTGGTAGTTATGGGTTTAGAGAGAGAGAGAGAGATTGAGGGTTAGTGGTTTAGAGAGAGATAGAGAGGAAGAGAGAAATTGGGTGTAAGGGGTTTAGAGAGAGAGAGATTGGGGGTTAGGGGATAGGTGTTTAGAGAGCAAGAGAGAGATTAGGGGTTAGTGGTTTAAAGAAAGAGAAATATTATAGTTAAGAGGCATAGAGAGAGAGAGAGATCGGAGGTAGAGAGAGATAGAGAGATCGATGTGTTGTTAGGGGTTCAAAGAAACAGATATAGAAAGAGGGAGATTGGGGGGTTAGGGGTTTAGAGAGAGAGAGAGAGTGAATGAGAGAGACATAGAGAGATTGGAGGTTAAGGATTTAGAGAGAGAGAAAGAAGGTGGAGGATAGGTGTTTTAGGGAGAGAGGGAGAGATATTGGCAGTTGATGAGGGGTTTAGAGATATAGAGAGATCATGGGAGGACTATGGATGGTTAGTTGTGGGGGAGAGAGAGACATAGAGACTGAGGGCAGGGGGTAGGTGAATGAGGAGTGGAGGTTTGGGGAGAGAGAGAGAGAGAGAGAGAGAGAGATTGGACGTTGGTGGTTTAGAGAGAGAGAGAGGGATAGATTGGGGGCTAGGTGTTTAAAGAGAGAGAGAGAGAGAGAGAATGGGGGGTTAGGTGTTTAAAGAGAGACATATAGAAAGAGATATATTGATGGTTAGGTGTTTGGAGAGAGAGAGAGAGAGATTGGGTATTAAGGATTTAGAGAGAGAGATTGGTGGTTAAGGGGTTCATATAAAGAAATTGAGAGTTAGGGGTTTATAGAAAGAGAGATTGGAGGTTTGGGGTTTATAGAGAAAGATATTGGCGGTTAAAGGTTTGGAGAGAGAGATATTGGAGGTAAGAGATTTAGACAGAGAGAGAGATTAGGGATTAGGGGTTTAGAGAGATAAAGACTGGGGCTTGAGGGTTAGTGGTTTTGAGAGAGATAGAGAGAGACTAGGGGTTAGGGGTTTATATAGATAGAGAGAGAGAGAACAAAGGTTATATGTATAGAGAGAGAGAGAGAGGTTATATGTATAGAGAGAGAGTGAGAGAGGGGGGTTTAGAGAGAGAGATCTTGGGGGTTAGAGGTTTATAGGGAGAGAGAGAGAGATATTAGGGTTTAGGGTTTAGAGAGACAGATATGGGGTTATGGGTTTGCAATTTGGGGTTTTTGAGAGAAAGAGAGAGAGATTGATTGGGTGTTAGGGGTTTAGAGAAACAGAGAGATGGAGAATGGGGGGTTAGGGGTTTAGAGAAACAGAGAGATGGAGAATGGGGGGTTAGGGGTTTAGAGAGAGAGGGGAGAGATATTGGAGGTTAGGATTTTAGAGATAGAGAGAGAGAGAGATTAGAGTTTACGGGTTTAGTGAGAGAAATATTTGGGGTTAGGGGTAGAGAGAGAGAGAGATAGAGAGAGAGAGAGTTAATAGTGGGCTAGTGATAAAGAGAGATCATGGGGGGAGTATAGATGGTTAGTGGTGGGGGGGGAGAGAGACATAGACAGGTGGGAGGGGAGGGTGGGTTAGGAATGAGGGTTTTGAGAGAGAGAGAGAGATAGGTTGGGGTTATGATTTTAGAGAAAGTGTGTGTGCATGTGAGAGAGAAAGAGATCGAGGGTTAGGAGTTTAGAGAGAGAGAGATCAGGGGTTATGGGAGAGGGATTTAAAGAGAGAGAGATTGGAGGTTAGGGGTTTAGAGAGGGAGAGGGAGAGAAAGGAAGAGATTGGTGGTTAGGGGTTTAGAGAGGGAGAGAGATTGGGGGTTGGGGGTTTAGAGAGAGAGATTGAGAGTTAAAGGTTTGGAGAGAGATTAGGGGTTATGGGTTTTGAGAGAGAGAGGGATTTGGGATTATGGTTTCAGAGAGAGAGAGAGAAAATTGGGGGTTAAGGGTTTTAGAGGGAGAGAGATATTGGGGATTAGGGGATTAGAAAAAGATAGAGAGATAGGGGGTTAGCAGTTTAGAGAGACAAATATAGAAAGAGAGAGATTTGTGGTTAAAGGTTTAGAAAGAGAAAGAGATTGGAGGTTGAGGAGAGAGAGAGAGAGAGAGAGAGAAGGGCATATGGTTTTTTAGAGAGAGGAGAGAGAGAGAGAGAGGAGAGAGAGAGAGAGGTTAGGGGTTAAGAGAGAGATACAGAGATTGGATGTTATAGAGTGATCGATTGGGGTGTTATGGGTTTAGAGAGAGAGATATAAATAGGGAGAATGGGGGTTAGGTGTTTAGAGAGAGAGAGAGATATTGGGGTTTATACATTTATAGAGAGAGAGAGAGATATTGGGGTTTATGCATTTAGAGGAGAGAGAGAGAGAGAGAGAGAGGGAGGGAGAGAGGAAGAGATAGATTGGGGGTTAATAGGGATTTAGAGATATTGAAAGATCACGGGGGGAGTATGGATGGTTAGTGGTGTGGGCGGAGAGAGATATAGACAAGGGCGAAGGCATTGGTGTGTGAGGAGAGGGGGTTTGGAGAGAGAGAGAGAGGCTAGGGGTTAGGGTTTTAGAAAGAGAGATTGTGTGTGTGTGAGAGAGAAAGAGAGATTAGGGGTTATGTGTTAGCGGTTTAGACAGAGAGAGAGATTGGAGGTTATGTGTTAGGGGGTTTAGACAGAGAGAGAGAGGAGAGAGAGAGAGAGAGAGAGAGAGAGAGATGGTTGTGTTAGGGGTTTAGAGAGAGAGAGATTGGAGGTTAGGGGTTCAGAGAGAGAGGATAAAAAGAGAGATATTGGGGGTTGGGAGTTTTTAGAGAGAGATAGAAATTTGGGGTTAGGGTTTTAGAGAGAGAGAGATTGGGGGGTTACTTGTTTAGAGAGAGAGGGGATTTTGGGTATGGTTCAAAGAGAGAGAGATATTGGGGGTTGGGAGTTTAGAGACAAAGATTGGGGATTAGGGGGATTAGAGAGATATAGAGATAGGGGGTTAGATGTTTAGAGACAGAGAGGGAGAGGAATAGAAAAGAGAGAGATTCATGGTTAGGGGTTTAGAGAGAGAGAGAGAGATTGGGGAATAAGGTTATATATATATATAGAGAGAGAGAGAGAAAGACTGTAGGTCAGGGGTTTAGAAAGAGAGATAGATATTGGTGGTTAGAGAGTGATCCATTGGGTGTCAGGGGATTAGAGAGAGAGAGAGAGAGAGAGAGAGAGAGGGAGGGAGAGTGGGGGTTAGAGGTTGAGAGAGAGAGAGATTGGAGTTTAGGGGCTTAGAAAGAGAAAGATAAATATTGGTGGTTAGGTGTTGAGAGAGAGAGAGAGAGAGAGAGAGAGAGAGAGATTAGGGGTTAGGGGTTGAGAGAGAGAGATTGGAGGTTAGGGGTTTGGAGAGTCTGAGAGAGCAAGAGAGAAAGAGAGAGAGAGATTGGGGGTTAGGGGATTAGGTGTTTAGAGAGAGATTGCGGGTTATGGGTTTAGAAAGAGAAAGATTGGAGTTTAGGGGTTTAGAGAGAGAGAACGAAAGAGAGAATGGGGTTAGGGGTTGAGAGAGAGAGAAAGAGATTGCGAGTTAGGTATTTAGAGAGAGAGAGAAATATTTGAGGTTAGGGGTTTAGAGAGAGAGAAAGAGAGAATGGGGTTAGGGGTTGAGAGAGAGAGAGAGGAAGAGAGAAATTGGGGGGTAGGGGTTTATAGAGAGAGAGAGAGAGAGAGAGAGAGAGAGAGAGAGAGAGAGAGATTGGACATTAGGGGTTTAGAGGGATAGAGAGAGAGAGAAAGAGAGAATGATAGAGAAAGAGATATTGGAGGTTAGGGGTTTAGAAAGAGAGAGAGACTGGGGGGTTAGTGGTTTAGACAGAGAGAGATATTGGGGGTTAGAGGTTTATAGAGAGAGAGAGATAAATAGAGAGAGATTGTGGTTTGAGCTCTAAATAGAGAGAAAGAGGGGCGTTCAAAGAGAAAGATTGGAGGCCAGAGAGAGAGAGAGAGATTGAGGGTTAGGGGTTAGAGGTTTAGAGAGAGAGAGATTGGGGGGTTTGCTGTTTAGAGAATGAGAGAGAAAGAGAGAGAGATTGGGGGTAATTTGTTTAGAGAGAGAGAGCTTGGGGGTAAGGGGTTTAGAGAGAGAGAGAGATTAGTGATTAGAGATAGAGATATTGATTAGGTGTTAGGGGTTTAGAGAGAGAGATAGATAGAAAGCGGGTAATTGAGGGTTAGGGGTTTAGAGAGAGAGAGAGAGAGAGAGAGAGAGAGAGAGATTGGATGTTAGGAATTTAGAGAGAGAGAAATTTGGGGTTATATTTTTAGAGAGAGAGAGAGAGGATGTTGGGGGTTAATAATGGTTTAGAGATAGAGAAAGATCACGGGGGAAGTGTGGATGGTTAATGGTGGAGGGGAGAGAGACATAAAGAGGGGGGGAGGGGTAGGTGAGTGAGGAGTGGGAGTTTGGGGAGAGAGAGAGAGAGAGAGAGAGAGAGAGATTGGAGGTTAGGGGTTTAGAGAGAGAGAGAGAGAGAGAGAGAGAGAGAGAGAGAGAGAGAGAGAGATATTGGAGGTTAGGGGTTTAGAGAGAGAGATAGAATTGGAGAGATTGGGGTTAGCAATTGAGAGAGAGAGAGAGAGACTAGGGGTTTAGAGAGGAAGAGATTGAGGGTTAGGGGTTTAAAGAGAGAGGGATAAAAAGAGAAGATTCATGGCTAGGATATTATAGAGAGAGGGTTAGGGAGAGAGATTGAACGTTAGGGGTTTAGAGAGAAAGAGAGGTTGGTGATTAGGGGTTTAGAGAGGGAGAGAAAGATTGCGGTTTAGGGGTTTAGAGAGAGTGAGAGAGAAACAGTGGGAGTTAGGATTTTAGAGAGAGAGTGAGAGAGATTGGGGATTAGGAATTTAGAGAGAGAGAGAGAGAGAACGATTTGGTGTTAAGGGATTAGAGAGGGAGAGAGAGGGGAGATTGGGTATTAAGGGCTTAGAGAGAGAGAGAGAGAGAGAGAGAGAGAGAGAGAGAGGGCATTAAGGGTTTAGAGAAAGGGAGAGAAAGATAAGGGGGTTAGGGGTTTAGAGAGGGTAATATATTGAGGGTTAGGGGTTTTGAGAGAGAGAGAGAGAGAGAGAGAGAGAGAGATCGGGGGTTAGGGGTTTAGAGATATAGAGAGAGATTGAGAGAAAGAGAGATTGAGGACTAGGGGTTTGGATAGAGAGAGGGAGATTGGGGTTTAGAGGCTTACATAAATATATAGAGAGAGGGAGAGATATTGGAGGTTAGGGGTTTAGAGAGACATGGAGATAGAATGGGGGTTAGGGGTTTAAAGAGAGAGAGAGATTGGGGTGTTAGGGGTTATGGGTTTAGAGAGAGAGAGAGAATGGGCGTAAGGGTTTAGAGAGAGAGAGATTGGGGGTAAGGAGTTTAGGGAGGGAGAGAGAGATTGTGAGTTAGGGTTTTAGAGAGGGAGAGAGATTGGGGTTTAGTGGTTTAGAGAAAGAGGGAGAAAAGGGGTAAGGGGTTTAGAGAGAGATAGGTAAGGAGATTGCGAGTTAGGGGTTTAGAGAGAGAGAGAGAGAGATTGGAGGTTAAGCGTTTAAAGAGAGAGAGAGAGATTGGAGGTTGGGGGATTATGGGGGGGAGAGAGAGAGATTGGGGGTAAGGGGTTTAGAGAGAGAGATTGGTGATTAGAGAGAGGGTAATTGGGGGTTAAGGGTTTAGAGAGAGAGAGAGAGAGATTGGATGTTAGGGGGTTTAGAGAGAGAGAGAAATTGGGGGTTTTTCTTTTTAGAGAGAGAGGGAGAGATGTTGGGGGTTAATAAGGGTTTTAGGAGATAGAGAAAGATCATGGGGGGTAGTGTGGATGGTTGATGGTGGAGGGGAGAGAGACATAGAGAGGGGCGGAGGGGTAGGTGGGTGGGGAGCAATATTTTGGGGAGAGAGAGAGAGAGAGATGGAGAGATTGGGGTTAATGTTTTAGAGAGAGACAGTAATAGAGAGAGACTAGGGGTTTAGAGAGAAGAGATTAAGGGTTAGTGGTTTAAAGAGAGAGAGAGAGATAAAAAGTGAATATTTGTGGCTAGGAGATTATAGATAGAGGGAGAGGGAGATAGATTTAACGTTAGGGGTTTAGAGAGAAAGAGAGGTTGGTGATTAGGGGTTTATAAAGAGAGAGAAATATTGGCGGTTAGGTGTTTATAGAGAGATACAATGGGGGTAGGATTTTAGAGAGAGTGTGTGTGAGAGAGAGATTGGGGATTACGGGTTGAGAGAGAGAGAGAAATTGGGTGTTAAGGGATTAAAGAGAGAGAGAGATAGGGAATTAGGGGTTTAGAGAAAGGGAGAGACAGATTAGGGGTTAGGGATTTAGAGAGGGTAAGATATTGGGGGTTAGGGGTTTAGAGAGAGAGATTGGGGGTTAGGGGTGTAGAGAGAGAAAAAGAGAGAGAGAGAAGGTAGGGTCTTAAATAGATAGAGAGAGAGAGAAAGAGATTGGGGGGCTCGACGATTAGAGAGAGATAAAAAGAGGGAGATTGGTGGTTAAGGGTTTAGAGAAAGAGAGAGATTAGGGGTAAGGCATTAGAGAGAAAGAGATTAGGGATTAGGGGGTTTAGAGAGAGAGAGAGAGATTAGAGTTTAGAGGGTTTAGAGAGAGAGAGAGAGAGATTGGAGTTTAGAGGCTTAGAGAGAGAGATAGATAGATAGATATTGGAGGTTAGGATTTTAGAGAGAGAGATATATATATTGGGGGTTAGGGGGTTTAGAGAGAGAGAGAGAGAGAGAGAGAGAGAGAGAGAGAGAGATTGGGTGTTAGGGGTTTAAAAGAGAGAGATATTGAGGGTAAGGGGTTTAGAGAGAGAGAGAGATTGGGGGTCAGGGAGTTTAGAGAATGAGAGAGATTGGGGTTTAGTGGTTTAGAGAAAGTGAGAGAAAGAGAGAGAATGGAGGTAAGGGGGTTAGAGAGAGAGAGATTAGGTGTTATGGATTTAGACAGAGAGAGAGGTAGGGAGATTGGGGGTTTGGGGTTTAGAGAGAGATAAAGAGGTAGCGGGATTGTGGGTTAGGGGTTTAGAGAGAGAGAGAGGTTGGAGTTCAAGGGTTTAGAGAGAGAGAGAGAGATCGGGTGTTAAGGGATTATGGGCAGAGAGAGAGATTGGGGGTTGACACGGGTTTAGAGATAAAGAGATATCATGGGGGGGTATTGATGTTTAGCGATGGAGAGAGAGATACATAGAGGGGTGAGGAGGGGTAGGTGGGTGAGGAGTGGGGGGTTTGGTAAAGAGAGAGAGAGAGAGAATTAGGGTTAGGGGTTTAGAGAGAGAGAGGCAAAGAAAAAGAGAGATTGGTGGTTAGAGGTTTAGAGAGATAGATTGGAGGTTAGAGGTTTTGAGAGAGAGAGAGAGAGATCGGTGGATAGTGGTTTACAAAGAGAGATTGGGGATTAGGGGTTTAGAGAGAGAGAGTTTGGGGGTTAGGGGTTTAGAGAAAGAGAGAGAGAGATTAGGGGTTAGTAGTTTATAGAAGGACAAAGAAATATAGAGATTGGCGATTAGAGAGAGATATCGATTGGGGTGTTAGGGGATTAAAGAGAGAGAGAGAGATAGAAAGAGGGTAATTAGGGGTTATGGGTTTAGAGAGAGATAAATAGGAGGTTAGTGGTTGAGAGAGAGAGAGAGAGAATGGATGTTAGGATTTACAGAGAGAGAGATAAATTGGGGGGTTAGTGGTTTAGAGAGAGAGAGAGAGATTGTGGGTTAATAAGGGTTTAGAGATAGAGAAAGATCATGGGGGTGGTGTGGATGATTAATGGTGGGTGGGAAGTGAGAGTTTTGGAGAAGAGAGAGAGAGATTGGAGTTTAGGGGTTTATAGAGAGAGGTAGAAATGGAGAGATTGTGGCTTAACGGTTTTAGCGAGAGAGAGAGAGAGATACTAGGGGTTAGGGGGTTTAAGAGATAGTGAGATTGAGGGTTAGGGGTTGAAAAGAGAAAATATAGAGAGAGAAAATTGGTGGCTAGAGGATTATAGAGAGAGGGAGAGGGAGAGAGATTTCAGGTTAAGGTTTAGAGAGAAAAAGAGATCGATGATTAGGGGTTTAGAGAGAGAGAGGGAGATTTGAGATTAGGAATTTAGAGAGAGAGAGACTGGGGATTAGCGGTTTAGAGAGAGAGAGAGAGACTGGGGATTAGCGGTTTAGAGAGAGAGAGAGAGAGGAGAGAGAGAGAGAGGGGGGGGGGGGTGGGGATTAAGGGTTTAAAGAAAGAGAGACTAATTGTTTGGGCTTTAGAGAGAGAGACAGGACATTAGGCGTTTAGAGAGAGGGAGAGATAGAGAGATTAGGGGTTAGGGGTTTAGAGAGAGAAGGATATTGGTGGTTATGGTTTGAAATAGAGAGAGAGATTGGGGGTTAGGGGTTTAGATATAGAAATATAGGGGGTTCGGGGGTTTAGAGAGAGAGATATTTGGGGGTTAGGGGACTTTAGAGATAAAGAGAGAGATCATTGTTTTACAAACTCAGAGAGAGAGATATTGATTGGGGGGTTAAGGGTTTAGAGAGGGAGATATTGGGGGGTTAGGGTTTTAGAGAGGGAAATAAATTAACTGATTAGGGGTTCAGGTAGATAGATAGATAGAGAGAGAGATATTGGGGATTAGAGGTTTAGATAGATAGAGAGAGAGGGAGAGATATTGGAGGTTAAGGGTTTAGAAAGAGAGAGAGAGAGAGAGATTGGGGGGTTAGGGATTTTAGAGAGATAGAGAGAGATTAAGGGTTAAGGGTTAGTGGTTTAGAGAGAGAGGGATTGGGGGTTAGTGGTTTAGATAGAGAGATAAAGATAGATATTGGGGGTAAGGGGTTTTGTGTGGTGTGTGTGTGTGGGTGAGAGAGAGAGAGAGAGAGATTGTGGTTTAACTAGTAGGGGGTTCAGGAGAGAGAGAGATTGGGGGTTAACTGTTAGGGGTTTAGAGAGAGAGATAGGTTTTTAATGGTTTAGAGAAAGAGAGAGATTGGGTGTAAGGGGTTTAGAGAGGGAGAGATTGGAGGTTAGAGAGAGAGAGAGATATCGATTGGATGTTAGGAGTTTATCTAGAGAGAGAGAGAGGTTTAGGGTTAGGGGTTTAAGGAGAGAGAAACATAGAAAAAGAGAGAAAGAGATGAGGTTTAGAGAGAGGAGATATTGGAGGTTAGGCGTTTAGAGAGAGAGAGAGAGAGAGAGAGAGAGAGAGAGAGATTTCAGGTTAGGGGTTTAGAGAGAGAGAGAGATAATGGGTTAGGGGTTAGGGGTTCTGGGTTTAAAGAGAGAGAGGGGGATAAATAGGAAGATTGGGGGTTAAGGAGTTTAGAGAGAGAGAAAGAGAGATTGTTGGTTATAGAGAGAGAGATAGATATCGATTGGGTATTAAGTGCTTGGAGAGAAAGAGAGAGATAGAAATATTGATATTGGGGGTTAGGGGTTTAGAGAGAGAGATAATGAGGTTAGGGATTTAAAGAGAGAGAGGAGACTGGAGGGTAGTAGTATAGAGAGAGATATTGGGGGATAATAGATTTTAGAGATTGAAAGAGATCACGGGGGGGTATTATGCATGGTTAGTGGTTGGGGGGTTAGATAGACATAGAAGGGGGCGAGGGGGGGTTGGGTTAGGCGTGGCGGATTTTAGAGAGAGAGATTGGCGATTATGGGTTAGGGGTTTAGAGAGAGAGAGGGAGGGAGGGAGAGATTGAGGGTTAGGGGTTAGGGGTTTAGAGAGAGAGAGAAAAAGATATTGAAGGTTAGGGGTTTAGAGAGAGATGGAAAGAAAGGGAGATATTAGGGGTTAGTTGTTTAGAGAGAAAGAGAGAGAGAGATTAGGGATTAGGGGTTTAAAGAGAGAGAGAGAGAGAGAGAGATTGTGGGTTAGGGGTTTAGTGAGAGAAATAATTGGATGTTAGGAGTTTAGAGAGTGTGATAGACTGGGGGGGTTAAGGGTTTAGATATAGTGAGAGAGAGAGATTGGGGGTTAGAGTTATAGATAGAGCGATAGAGAGGGGGTTTAGAGAGAGAGATATTGGAAGTTAGAGTGAGAGAGATTGGGGGTTAGGGGTTTAGAGAGAGAGAGAGAGAGAGAGAGATTGGGTGTTAATGGTTTAGAGAAAGAGATAGAAAGAGAGATATTGGGATAAGGGGTTTTAGAGAGAGATCGATAGTTAAAAAGAGATGGATCAATTGGATGTTAGGGGTTTGGAGAAACAAAGATATAGAAATAGGGTGATTGAGGGTTAGGGTTTTAGAGAGAGAGAGAGTTGGAGGTTATGGGTTTAGAGGGAGAGAGACAGAGAGATTGGAGACTAGGGGTTTAAAGAGAGAGAGAGAGAGAGAGAGAGATATTGGGGGTTAGCGATTTAGATAAAGAGAGAGACAAAGAGTGTTGGATATTTGGGGTTAGGAGTTTACAGAGAGAGAGAGATAGAGAGAGATTTGGGTTTAGGGGGTTTAAAGAGAGAAATTGGGTGTTAAGGGTTGAGAGAGATATAGAGAAATATTGCAGGTCATGGGATTAGAGAGAGAGATAGAAAGAGTGATATTGACAGTTTAGAGGTCTATATAGAGAGATAGAGGGGGGTATTAGAGTGAGATATTGGAGGTTAGGGAGAGAGAGATATATATATTGGGGGGTTAGGGGTTTATATATATATATATATATATATATATATATATATATATATATATATATAGAGAGAGAGAGAGAGGAGAGAGAGAGAGAGAGAGAGAGAGAGAGAGGTTTATAGATTGATAGAGAGAGAGAGAGTAGGGGTCAGGGTTTTAGAGAGAGAGAGAGAGAGATTGGTGGTTAGGGGTTTAGTGGGAGTGAGAGAGACTTGGGGTTAGGGGGTTTAAAGAGAGAGAGAGATATATATTGGGGGTAAGAGGTCTAGATAGAGAGAGATATGGTTTAGAGAGAGATATTGAGATTAGAGAGAGAGAGTTAGGGGTTTATAGAGAGAGAGAGATTAGGGGTTAGGGGTTTATAAAGAGAGAGAGAGAAATTGGGGGGTTAGTGTTTTAGAGAAGGAGAGAGAAACATGGAGATTGAGGATAAGGGTGTTTAGAGGAAGAGAGGTTGGTAGAGAGGGTTTGTGATTGGGGAGGAGGGTTTAGAGAGAGTGTTTGGGGTTAGGTTTTAGAGAGGCTTAAGGTTAGGGGTTTAGAGAGATAGAGATTGGAGGTTACAGGTTTAGAGAGAGAGTGAGATATTGGGGGTTAGGAGTTTAGATAAAGAGAGAGAGGATTAGGGTTTTAGAGAGAGAGAGATTGGGGATTAGGGGTTTATATATATATATATATAGAGAGAGAGAGAGAGAGATCAGGTCATGGGATTAGAGAGGGAGACGAATAAAGAGTGAGATTTGTGGTTAGGGGTTTAGAGAGAGAATGGGGGTAAGGTGTTTAGAGAGCAAGATTAAGGGTTTAGATAGATAGAGAGAGATTAGGGGTTGGAGGTTTAGATAGAGAGAGAGAGAGGGAGAGATATTGGAGGTTAGGGGTTTAGAGAGAGGGATTGAGGGTTAGAGGTTTAGAGAGAGAGAGATTGGGGGTTAGTGTTTAGTAGTTATGGGTTTAGAGAGAGAGAGAGAGATAGAGAGGAAGAGAGAAATTGGGTGTAAGGGGTTTAGAGAGAGAGATTGGGGATTAGGGGATAGGTGTTTAGAGAGAGAGAGTGAGATTAGGGGTTAGTGGTTTAAAGAAAGAGAAATATTATGGTTAAGGGGTAGAGAGAGAGAGAGAGATCGGAGGTAGAGAGAGATAGAGAGATCGATGTGTTGTTAGGGGTTCAGAGAAAGAGATATGAAAAGAGGGAGATTGGGGGTTAGGAGTTTAGAGAGAGAGAGAGAGAGTGAGAGAGACATAGAGAGAGAGAGAAAGAGGTTGGAGGATAGGTGTTTAGGGAGAGAGGGAGAGATATTGGCAGTTGATAGGGGTTTAGAGATATAGAGAGATCATGGGACGACTATGGATGGTTAATGGTTTGGAGAGAAATAGAGAGAGACTAAGGGTTAGGGGTTTAGAGAGAGAGAGAGAGAGAGAGATTATATGTATAGAGAGAGAGTGAGAGAGGGGGGTTTAGAGAGAGAGATCTTGGGGTTAGAGGTTTATAGGGAGAGAGAGAGAGAGATATTAGGGTTTAGGGGTTTAGAGAGACAGATATATGGGGTTATGGGTTTGCAATTTGGGGTTTTGAGAAAGAGAGAGAGAATGATTGAGGATAAGGTGTTTAGAGGGAGAGAGACAGGTTGGAGGTTGGAGAAAGAGAGAGAGATTGATCGGATGTTAGGGGTTTAGAGAGACAGAGAGATGGAGAATGGGGGTTAGGTGTTTAGAGAGAGAGGGAGAGATATTGGATGTTAGTATTTTAGAGATAGAGAAAGAGATTAGAGTTTACTGGTTTAGTGAGAGAAATATTTGGGGTTAGAGAGAGAGAGAGAGAGAGAGATTGGGAGTTAATAGTGGGCTAGTGATAAAGAGAGATCATGGGGGGAGTATAGATGGTTAGTGGTGGTGGGGAGAGAGACATAGACAGGTGGGAGGGGAGGGTGGGTTAGGAATGAGGGTTTTGAGAGAAAGAGAGATAGGTTGGGGTTATAATTTTAGAGAAAGTGTGTGTGCATGTGAGAGAGAAAGAGATTGGGGGTTAAGAGTTTATAGAGAGAGAGAGAGATTAGGGGTTATGGGAGAGGGATTTAAAGAGAGAGATTGGAGGTTAGGGGTTTAGAGAGGGAGAGGGAGAGAAAGGGAGAGATTGGTGGTCAGGGGTTTAGAGAGAGAGAGATATTTGGGGTTGGGGGTTTAGAGAGGGAGAGAGATTAGGGGTTGGGGGTTTAGAGAGAGAGATTGAGAGTTAAGGGTTTGGAGAGAGATTAGGGGTTATGGGTTTTGAGAGAGAGGGATTTGGGATTATGGTTTCACAGAGAGAGAGAGAGAGAGAGAGAGAGAGAGAGAGAGAGAGAGAGAAATTCGGGGTTCAGGGTTTAGAGGGAGAGAGATATTAGGGATTAGAGAAAAATAGAGAGATAGGGGGTTAGTAGTTTAGAGAGACAGAGATAGAAAGAGAGAGATTCGTGGTTAAGGGTTTAGAAAGAGAAAGAGATTGGAGGTTAAGGATTTAGAGAGAGAGAGAGAGAGATTGGGGCATATGGTTTTAGAGAGAGAGAGAGAGAGAGGTTAGGGGTTAAGAGAGAAAGATAAAGATTGGATGTTAGAGAGTGATCGATTGGGTGTTATGGGTTTAGAGAGAGAGATAGAAATAGGGAGAATGGAGGTTAGGTGTTTAGAGAGAGAGAGATTGGAGGTTAGGGGAATAGAGAGAGAGAGAAAGAGATATTGGGGTTTATGCATTTATAGGGAGAGAGAGGGAGAGAGGAAGAGATAGATTGGGGGTTAATAGGGGTTTAGAGATATTGAAAGATCACGGGGGGAGTATGGAGGGTTAGTGGTGTGGGCGGAGAGAGATATAGACAAGGGCGAAGTCATTGGTGGGTGAGGAGTGGGGGTTGAGAGAGAGAGAGGCTAGGGGTTAGGGTTTTAGAAAGAGAGATTGTGTGTGTGTGTGAGAGAGAGAGATTGGGGGTTATTTGTTAGCGGTTTAGATAGAGAGAGAGATTGGGGGTTATGTGTTAGCGGTTTAGATAGAGAGAGAGATATTGAGGGTTATGTGTTAGGGGTTTAGACAGAGAGAGAGAGAGAGAGAGAGAGAGAGAAAGAGAGATATCGAGGGTTGTGTTAGGGGTTTAGAGAGAGAGAGAGAGATATCGAGGGTTGTGTTAGGGGTTTAGAGAGAGAGAGAGATTTGAGGTTAGGGGTTCAGAGAGAGAGGGATAGAAAGAGAGATATTTGTATTTAGGGGTTTGGAGAGAGAGATATTGGGGGTTGGGAGTTTTTAGAGAGAGATAGAAATTTGGGGTTAGGGTTTTAGAGAGAGAGAGATTGGGGGTTACTTGTTTAGAGAGAGAGGGATTTTGGGTTATGGTTTCAAAGAGAGAGAGATATTGGGGGTTAAGAGTTTAGAGAGAAAGATTGGGGATTAGGGGATTAGAGAGATATAGAGATAGGGGGTTAGATGTTTCGAGATAGAGAGGGAGAGGAATAGAAAGAGAGAGATTCATGGTTAGGGGTTTAGAGAGAGAGAGAGAGAGAGAGAGAGATTGGGGAATAAGGTTTTATATATATAGAGAGAGAGAGAGATTGTTGGTTAGGGGTTTAGACAGAGAGATAGATATTGGAAGTTAGAGAGTGATCCATTGGGTGTTAGGGGATTAGAGAGAGAGAGAGAGAGTGGGGGTTAGAGGTTTAGAGAGAGAGAGAGAGATTGGAGGTTGGGAGTTTAGAAAGAGGGAGATAAATATTGGTGGTTAGGTGTTTAGAAAGAAAGATAAGGATTTAAGGGTTTAGAGAAAAAGAGAGATTGGGGGTTAATAGGGGTTTAAAGATATTGAAAGATCATGGAGGGAGTATGGATGGTTAGTGGTGGGGTGGAGAGAGATATAGAGAAGGGGGAAGGTGTAGGGGTGAGAGAGAGAGAGAGAGAGAGAGAGATTAGGGGTTAGGGGTTGAGAGAGAGAGATTGGAGGTTAGGGGTTTGGAGAGACACCGATAGAGCGAGAGAGAAAGAGAGAGAGAGATTGGGGGTTATGGGTTTAGAAAGAGAGAGATTGGAGTTTAGGGGTTTGGAGAGAGAGAGAGAAAGAGAGAATGGGGTTAGGGGTTGAGAGAGAGAGAGATTGGGAGTTAGGTATTTAGAGAGAGAGCGAAATATTTGATGTTAGGGGTTTAGAGAGAGAGGGATTGCGGGTAAGGGGTTTAGGGAGAGAGAGAGAGAGAGGAAGAGATAAATTGGGGGGGTAGGGGTTTAGAGAGAGAGAGATTGGACATTAGGGATTTAGAGGGATAGAGAGAGAGATATTGGGGGTTAGGGGTTTAGAAAGAGAAAGAGATTGGGGGTCAGTGGTTTAGACAGAGAGAGATATTGGGGGTTAGAGGTTTATAGAGAGAAAGAGAGAGAGAGAGAGAGAGATTGTGGTTTGAGCTCTAAATAGAGAGAAAGAGGGGTGTTCAAAGAGAAAGATTGGAGGTCAGAGAGAGAGAGAGATTGAGGGTTAGGGGTTGGGGGTTTAGAGAGAAAGATATTGGGGGTTCGCTGTTTAGAGAATGAGAGAGAAAGAGAGAGAGAGAGATTGGGGGTAATTTGTTTAGAGAGAGAGAGCTTGGGGGTAAGGGGTTTAGAGAGAGAGAGATATTAGTGATTAGAGATATAGATATTGATTGGGTGTTAGGGGTTTAGAGAGAGAGATAGATAGAAAGAGGGTAATTGAAGGTTAGGGGTTTAGAGAGAGAGAGAGAGATGTTGGGGGTTAATAATGGTTTAGAGATAGAGAAAGATCATGGGGGAAGTGTGGATGGTTAATGGTGGAGGGGAGAGAGACATAGAGAGGGGGGGAGGGGTAGGTGAGTGAGGAGCGGGAGTTTGGGGAGAGAGAGAGAGAGAGAGAGAGAGAGAGAGAGAGAGATTGGAGGTTAGGGGTTTAGAGAGAGAGAGATAGAAATGGAGAGATTGAGGTTAGCGGTTGAGAGAGAGAGAGAGAGATTAGGGGTTTAGAGAGGAAGAGATTGAGGGTTAGGGGTTTAAAGAGAGAGGGATAAAAAGAGAAGATTCATGGCTAGGAGATTATAGAGAGAGGGATAGGGAGAGAGATTAAACATTAGGAATTTAGAGAGAAAGAGAGGTTGGTGATTAGGGGTTTAGAGAGAGAGAGAGAAAGATTGGGAGCTAGGGGTTTAGAGAGAGTGAGAGAGAGACAGTGGGAGTTAGGATTTTAGAGAGCGAGTGAGAGAGATTGGAGATTAGGAATTTAGAGGGGGAGAGAGAGAGAGAGAGAGAGATTGGGTGTTAAGGGCTTAGAGAGGGAGAGAGAGGGAGATTGAGGATTAAGGGCTTAGAGAGAGAGAGAGGGCATTAAGGGTTTAGAGAAAGGGAGAGAAAGATTGGGGGTTAGGGTTTATAGAGGGTAATATATTGAGGGTTAAGGGTTTAGAGAGAGAGAGAGAGATTGGGGGTTAGGGGCTTAAAGAGAGAGAGATGGAGATTGGTGGTTAAGGGTTTAGAGAAAGAGAGATATTTTGGGTAAGGGGTTTAGAGAGAAAGATACTAAGGCTTAGGAGTTTAGAGAGATTGAGAGAAAGAGAGATTTAGGACTAGGGGTTTGGATAGAGAGAGGGAGATTGGGGTTTAGAGGCTTACATAAATATATAGAGAGAGGGAGAGATATTGGAGGTTAGGGGTTTAGAGAGACATGGATATATAATGGGCGTTAGGGGTTTAAAGATAGAGAGAGATTGGGTGTTAGGGGTTATGGGTTTAGAGAGAGAGAGAGAATAGGGGTAAGCGATTTAGAGAGAGAGAGATTGGGGGTAAGGAGTTTAGAGAGGGAGAGAGAGATTGGGGGTTAAGGTTTTAGAGAGAGAGAAAGATTGGGGTTTAGTGGTTTAGAGAAAGAGGGAGAAAGGGGGTAAGGGGTTTAAAGAGAGAGAGGTAGGGAGATTGCGGGTTAGGGGTTTAGAGAGAGAGAAAGAGATTGGAGGTTAAGGGTTTAGAGAGAGAGAGAGATTGGAGGTTGGGGGATTATGGGGGGAGAGAGAGAGATTGGGGGTAAGGGGTTTAGAGAGAGAGAGAGAGAGAGAGATTGGATGTTAGGGGTTTAGAGAAAGAGAAATTAGGGGTTAGCTTTTTAGAGAGAGAGATTGGATGTTAGGGGTTTAGAGAGAGAGAAATTGGGGGTTAACTTTTTAGAGAGAGAGATTGGATGTTAGGGGTTTAGAGAGAGAGAAATTGGGGGTTAGCTTTTTAGAGAGAGAGAGAGATGTTGGGGGTTAATAAGGGTTTAGAGATAGAGAAACATCATGGGGGTAGTGTGGATGGTTGATGGTGGGGTGGAGAGAGACATAGAGAGGGGCAGAGGGGTAGGTGGGTGAGGAGTAGGATTTTGGGGAGAGAGAGAGAGAGAGAGAGAGAGATTGGGGTTAACGTTTTAGAGAGAGAGAGTAATAGAGAGAGACTAGGGGTTTAGAGAGAAAGAGATTGAGGGTTAGAGGCTTAAAAAGAGAGAGATAAAAGTGAATATTTGTGGCTAGGAGATTATAGATAGAGGGAGAGGGAGATAGATTTAACGTTAGGGGTTTAGAGAGAAAGAGAGGTTGGTGATTAGGGGTATATAAAGAGAGAGAAATATTGGGGGTTAGGTGTTTATAGAGAGATGCAATGGGGGTTAAGATTTTAGAGATAGAGTGTGTGAGAGAGAGAGGTTGGGGATTAGGGGTTTAGATAGAGAGAGAGAGATTGGGTGTTAAGGGATTAGAGAGAGAGAGATATAGGGAATTAGGGGTTTAGAGAAATGGAGAAACAGATTGGGGTTGGGGGTTTAGAGAGGGTAAGATATTGGGGGTTAGGGCTTTAGAGAGAGATATTGGGGGTTAGGGGTTTAGAGAGGGTAAGATATTGGGGGTTAGGGGTTTAGAGAGAGAGATTAGGGGTTAGGGGCATGGAGAGAGAGAGAGAGAGAAAGAGGGAGATGGGGTTAGGGTCTTAGATAAAGAGAGAGAGAGAGATTGGGGGTTTGGTGTTTAGAGAGATAAAAAGAGGGAGATTGGTGGTCAAGGGTTTAGAGAAAGAGAGAGATTAGGGATAAGGCGTTTAGAGAGAAAGAAATTAGGGATTAGGGGTTTAGAGAGAGAGAGAGAGAGAGAGATTGGAGGTTAGGATTTTAGATATATATATATATATATATATTGGGGGTTAGGGGTTTAAAGAGAGAGAGAGAGAGGGATTGGGTGTTAGGGGTTATGGGTTTAGAGAGAGAGATTGAGGGTAAGGGGTTTAGAGAGAGAGAGAGATTGGGTGTTAGGGGTTATGGGTTTAGAGAGAGAGATTGAGGGTAAGGGGTTTAGAGAGAGAGAGAGAGATTAGGTGTTAGGGATTTAGAGAGAGAGAGAGGTTGAGGTTTAGTGGTTTAGAGAAAGTGAGCGAAAGAGAGAGAATGGGGGTAAGGGGTTTAGAGAGAGAGAGAGATTAGGTGTTAGGGATTTAGAGAGAGAGAGAGGTCTGGAGATTGAGGGTTAGGGGTTTAGAGAGAGATAAAGAGGTAGGGAGATTGGGGGTTAGGGGTTTAGAGAGAGAGAGAGGTTGGAGTTTAAGGGTTTAGAGAGAGAGAGATTGGGGGTTAGGGGATTATGAGCAAAGAGAGAGATTGGGGGTTGACACGGGTTTAGAGATAGAGAGATATCATGGGGGGGTATTGATGTTTGGGGATGGAGAGAGAGATACATAGAGGGGTGAGGAGGGGTAGGTGGGTGAGGAGTGGGGGGTTTGGGTAGAGAGAGAGAGAATTAGGGTAAGGGGTTTAGAGAGAGAGAGACAAAGAAAAAGAGAGATTGGTGGTTAGAGGTTAGAGGTTTTGAGATAGAGAGAGAGAGAGATCGGTGGATAGTGGTTTACAAAGAGAGATTGGGGGTTAGGGGTTTAGAGAAAGAGAGAGAGATTAGGGGTTAGTAGTTTATAGAAGGACATAGAAATATAGGGATTGGTGATTAGAGAGAGAGATATCGATTGGGTGTTAGGGGTTTAAAGAGAGAGAAAGATAGAAAGAGGGTAATTAGGGGTTATGGGTTTAGAGAGAGATATATAGGAGGTTAGTGGTTGAGAGAGAGAATGGATGTTAGGGGTTTAGAGAGAGAGAGAGAGAGAGAGAGATTGGGGGTTAGTGTTTTAGAGAGGGAGAGAGAGAAATTGTGGGTTAGTGGTTTAGAGAGAGAGAGAGAGATTGTGGGTTAATAAGGGTTTAGAGATAGAGAAAGATCATGGGGGTGGTGTGGATGATTAATGGTGGGGGGATAGAGACATAGAGAGAGGGGGAGGGGGAGGTGGTTGAGGAGTGAGAGTTTTGAAAGAGAGAGAGAGAGAGAGAGAGAGAGATATTGGAGGTTAGGGATTTATAGAGAGAGGTATAAATTGATAGATTGGGGCTTAACGGTTTAGAGAGAGAGAGAGAGAGATACTAGGGGTTAGGGGTTTAAGAGATAGTGAGATTGAGGATTAGGGGTTGAAAGAGAGAAAGATAGAGAGAGAAAATTGGTTGCTAGAGGATTATAGAGAGAGGGAGAGGGAGAGAGATTTCAGATTAAGGGTTTAGAGAGAAAAATAGATTGGTGATTAGGGGTTTAGAGAGAGAGAGGGAGATTTGAGATTAGGAATTTAGAGAGAGAGAGACTTGAGTTAGGGGTTTAGAGAGAGAGAGAGAGTGAGAGAGAGGGGGGGGATTGGGGATTAGGGGTTTAAAGAAATAGAGACTAGTTGTTTGGGATTTAGAGAGAGAGATAGGGCATTAGGCGTTTAAAGAGAGGGAGAGATAGAGAGATTGGGGGTTAGGGGTTTAGAGAGATAAAGATATTGGCGGTTATGGTTTTAAATAGAGAAAGAGAGAGATTGGGGGTTAGGGGTTTAGATATAGAAATATAGGGGGTTAGGGGTTTAGAGAGAGAGAGATTTGACGTTAGGGACTTAGAGATAAAGAGAGAGATCATTGTTTACAAACTCAGAGAGAGATATATTGATTGGAGGTTAGTGGTTAGGGGTTAGGGGTTTAGAAGGGGCTTAGAGAGAGAGAGAGAGATTGGGGGTTAGGGGTTTAGAGAGGGAAATAAATTAACTGATTAGGGGTTCAGGTAGATAGATAGATAGAGAGAGAGATATATATATATTGAGGATTAGAGGTTTAGATAGATAAAGAGAGAGGGAGAGATATTGGAGGTTAAGGGTTTAGAAAGAGAGAGAGAGAGATTGGGGGTTAGGGATTTAGAGAGATAGAGAGAGAATGAGGGTTAGTGGTTTAGATAGAGAGAGAAAGAGAGATATTGGGGGTAAGGGGTTTAGAGAGAGAGAGATTGTGGTTTAACTGTTAGGGATTCAGAGAAAGAGAGATTGGGGGTTAACTGTTAGAGGTTTAGAGAGAGAGATTGGTTTTTAGTGGTTTAGAGAAAGAGAGAGATTGGGTGTAAGGGGTTTATAGAGGGAGAGATTGGAGGTTAGAGAGAGAGAGAGAGAGAGAGAGGAGAGAGAGAGAGAGAGAGATCGATTGGATGTTAGGGGTTTATCTGAAGAGAGAGAAGTTTAGGGTTAGGGGTTTAAGGAGAGAGAGACATAGAAAAAAAGAGAAAGAGATGAGGTTTAGAGAGAGAGATATTGGAGGTTAGGCGTTTACAGAGAGAGAGAGAGAGAGAGAGAGAGAGAGAGAGAGAGATAGATTTCGGGTTAGGGGTTTAGAGAGAGAGAGAGGGATAAATAGGAAGATTGGGGTTAAGGAGTTTAGAGAGAGAGAGAGAGAGAGATCGATTGGGTATTAAGTGCTTGGAGAGAAAGAAAGAGATAAAAATATTGATATTGGGGGTTAAGGGTTTAGAGAGAGAGAGAGATAAGGAGGTTAGGGATTTAGAGAGAGAGAGAGAGAGACTGGAGGTTAGTGGTATAGAGAGAGAGACTGAAGGTTAGTGGTATAGAGAGAGAGATTGGGGGATAATAGGTTTTAGAGATTGAAAGAGATCACAGGGGTATTATGCATGGTTAGTGGTTGGGGGTTTAGATAGACATAGAAGGGGGAGAGGGGAGGGTGGGTTAGGAGTGGGGGGTTTTAGAGAGAGAGATTGGAAATTGTGGGTTAGGGGTTTAGAGAGAGGGAGGGTTAGGGGTTTAGAGAGAGAGAGAGAGAGAGAGACATTGAAGGTTAGGGGTTTAGAGAAAGATGGAGAGAAAGGGAGATATTGGGGGTTAGTTGTTTAGAGAGAGAGAGATATTAGGGGTTAGTTGTTTAGAGAGAAAGAGATATTAGGGGTTAGGGGTTTAGAGAGAGAGAGATTCTGGGTTAGGGGTTTAGTGAGAGATTGGGGGTTAAGGGTTTAGAGAGAGTGATTTGTGGTTAGGGGTTCAGAGAGAGATTGGGGGTTAGGGGTTTAGAGAGAAAGAGACAAAGAAAAATAGAGATTGGTGGTTAGAGGTTTAGAGAGATAGATTGGAGGTTATAAGTTTTGAGAGAGAGAGAGAGATCGGTGGATAGTGGTTTACAAAGAGAGATTGGGGGTTAGGGGTTTAGAGAGAGAGAGATATATTAGGGGTTAGTAGTTTATAGAAGAACATAAAAAGATAGAGATTGGCGATTAGAGAGAGAGAGAGATCGATTGGGTGTTAGGGGTTTAAAGAGAGACAGAGATAGAAAGAGGGTAATTAGGGGTTATGGGTTTAGAGAGAGAGAGTGAGTGAGAGAGAGAGATAGGAGGTTAGTGGTTGAGAGAGAGAATGGATGTTAAGGGTTTAGAGAGAGAGAGAGAGAAATTGGGGGTTAGTGGTTTAGAAAGAGAGAGAGATTGTGGGTTAATAAGGGTTTAGAGGTAAAGATATATCATGGGGGTGGTGTGGATGATTAACGGTAGTGGGATAGAGACATAAAGAGAGGGGGAGGGGTAGGAGGGGGAGTTTTGGAAGAGAGAGAGAGAGAGACAGAGAGAGATTGGAGGTTAGGGGTTTAGAGAGAGAGGTAGAAATGGAGAGATTGGGGCTTAACGGTTTAGAGAGAGAGAGAGAGAGAGAGATAATAGGGGTTAGGGGTTGAAAGAGAGAAAGATAGAGAGAGAAAATTGGTGGCTAGAGGATTATAAAGAGAGGGAGAGGGAAAGAGATTTCAGGTTAAGGGTTTAGAGAGAAAAAGAGATTGGTGATTAGGGGTTTACAGAGAGAGAGGGAGATTTGAGGTTAGGAATTTAGAGAGAGAGAAAGAGACTGGGGATTAGGGGTTTAGAGAGAGAGAGAGTGAGAGAGACTGGGGATTAGGGGTTTAGAGAGAGAGAGAGTGAGAGAGATAGGTGGGGATTGGGGATTAGGGGTGTAAAGAAAGAGAGACTAGTTGTTTGTGATTTAGAGAGAGAGAGGGGGAGATAGAGAGATTGGGGGTTAGGGGTTTAGAGAGAGAAAAATATTGAGGATTGTGGTTTTAAATAGAGAGGGAGATTAGGGGTTAGGGGTTTAGATATAGAAAGATAGGGGGTTAGGGGTTTAGAGAGAGAGAGAGATTTGGGGTTAGGGGCTTAGAGATAGAGAGAGAGATCATTGTTTACAAGCTCAGAGAGAAAGAGATTGATTGGGGGTTAGGGGTTAGGGATTTAGAAGGGGTTTAGAGAGAGAGAGAGAGAGAGAGAGAGATTGGGGGTTAGGGGTTTAGAGAGGGAAATAAATTAACTGATTAGGGGTTCAGGTAGAGAGAGAGAGATTGGGGATTAGAGGTTTAGATAGATAGAAAGAGAGGGAGAGATATTGGAGGTTAAGGGTTTAAAGAGAGAGAGAGAGAGAGAGAGAGAGATTGGGGGTTAGGGATATAGAGAGATAGAGAGAGATTGAGGGTTAAGGGTTAGTGGTTTAGAGTGAGAGAGGGATTGAGGGTTAGTGGTTTAGATAGAGAGATAAAGAGAGATATTGGGGGTAAGGGGTTTAGAGAGAGAGAGAGAGAGAGAGAGAGATTGGGGTTTAACTGTTAGGGGTTCAGAGAGAGAGATTGGGGGTTAATTGTTAAGGGTTTAGAGAGAGAGATTGGTTTTTAGTGGTTTAGAGAAAGAGAGAGATTGGGTTTAAGGTGTTTAGAGAGGGAGAGATTGGAGGTTAGAGAGAGAGAGAGAGAGAGATCGATTGGATGTTAGGGGTTTATCTAGAGAGAGAGAGAGAGGTTTAGGGTTAGGGATTTAAGGAGAGAGAGACATAGAAAAAGAGAGATTAGTGGTTAAGAGTTTAGAGAGAAAGAGACGAGGTTTAGAGAGAGAGAGAGATATTGGAGCTTAGGGGTTTACAGAGAGAGAGAGAGAGAGAGAGAGAGAGAGAGAGAGAGAGATTTCGGGTTAGGGGTTTAGAGAGAGAGAGAGATAATGGAGAGAGAGAGAGAGAGAGAGAGAGAGAGAGAGAGAGAGAGAGATTGGGGTTTAACTGTTAGGGGTTCAGAGAGAGAGAGATTGGGGGTTAACTGTTAGGGGTTTAGAAAGAGAGATTGGTTTTTAGTGGTTTAGAGAAAGAGATAGATTGGGTGTAAGGGGTTTAGAGATGGAGAGATTAGAGTTTAGAGAGAGAGAGATCGATTGGATGTTAGGGGTTTATCTAGAGAGAGGTTTAGGGTTAGGGGTTTAAGGAGAGAGAGACATAGAAAAAGAGAGATGAGTGGTTAAGAGTTTAGAGAGAAAGAGATGAGGTTTAGAGAGAGAGAAATATTGGAGGTTAGGGGTTTACACAGAGAGAGAGAGAGAGAGAGAGATAAGGAGAGAGATAAAGAGAGAGATAGATCGATTGGGTATTAAGTGCTTGGAGAGAAAGAGAGAGATAGAAATATCGATATTGGGGGTTAGGGGTTTAGAGAGAGAGAGAGATAAGGAGGTCGGGGATTTAGAGAGAGAGAGAGACTGGAGGTTACTGGTATAGAGAGAGAGAGAGATTGGAGGTTAGTGGTATAGAGAGAGAGATTGGGGGATAATAGGTTTTAGAGATTGAAAGAGATCACGAGGGTATTATGCATGGTTAGTGGTGGGGGGGGTAGATAGACATAGAAGGGGGTGAGGGAAGGGTGGGTGTGGAGTGGGGGGGTTTAGAGAGAGAGAGAGAGGGAGGGAGGGAGAGATTGAGGGTTAGGGATTTAGAGAGAGAGAGAGAGACATTGAAGGTTAAGGGTTTAGAGAGAGATGGAGAGAAAGGGAGATATTGGGGGTTAGTTGTTTAGAGAGAGAGATAGAGATTAGGGGTTAGGGGTTTAGAGAGAGAGAGAGAGAGAGATTATGGGTTAGGGGTTTAGTGAGAGATTGGGGGTTAGGGGTTTAGAGGAGAGTGATTTGTGGTTAGGGGTTCATAGAGAGATATAGAAAGAGAGAGATTAGGGGTTAGGGGTTTAGAGAGAGAGATTGTGGTTTAGGGGATTAGAGAGAGAAAGAGAGATAGGGGCTTAGAATTTTTAGAGAGAGAGATTGGTGGTTAGTGGTTTATAGAGAGAGAGATTAGAGGTTAGGGATATATATATATATATAGAGAGAGAGAGAGAGAGAGAGATTAGGGGTTAGGAGATTAGAGAGAGAGATATTGTGGGTTAGGGGTTTGGAGATAGAGAGAGAGAGATTGAGGGTTAAGAGTTTACAGTGGCAGAGAGAGATTGGTGGTTAGGGGTTTAGAAAGAGAAAGGGTTAGGAGTTTAGAGAGATAAAGGGATTTTGAGGGTTAGGATTTCAGAGAGGGAGAGAGATTTCAATTTAGGGGTTTAGAGAGATAGAAAAAGAGATTGGGGGTTAGGGGTTGAGAGAGATATATATAGACTGTAGGTTAGGTGATTAAATAGAGAGATAGAGATAGAAAGAGAGAGATTGGGGTTAGGGGTTTAGAGAGAGAGAGAGAGATTAGGGGTTAGAGTTTTAGAAAGAGATAAAGAGATTAGGTATTAGGGGTTCAGAGAGAGAGAGGGAGATTGGTGGGTAGGTGTTTAGAGAGAGATATTGGAGATAAGGGGTTTAGAGAGAGAGAGAGAGAGAGAGATTGGTGGATAGGTGTTTAGAGAGAAAGACTGGGGATAAGGGGTTTAAAGAGAGAGAGAGAGAGATTGGGGATTAGGGTTTGATAGATAGAGAGAGAGATAGACAAATTAGGGGTTAGAGGTTTATATAGATAAAGAGGGGGGGGGGAGATATTAGAGGCTAGGGGTTTAGAGAGAGAGAGAGAAAGATTAGAGGTTAAGGGTTTGCAGAGAGATATAGAGATTGGAGGTTAGGGGTTTGGAGAGAGAGAGGGAGAGAGATATTCGGGGTTAGGGGTTCGAAGAGAGAGAGAGAGATTGGGGGGTTAATAGGGGTTTAGAGATAGTTAGATATCATGTGGGGATTATGGATGGTTAGTGGTGGGGGGAAGAGATACATAGAGAGGGAGGAGTGGTAGCAGGATGAGGAGTGGGGTTTTAGGGGGGGGAGAGAGAAAGGGAGATAGAGAGAGACATTGGAGGTTAAAGTTTAGGGGGTTGAGATATTTATATATATATAAGGTTAGGGGTTTTAGAGAGAGGGATTGGGGGTTCGAGGTTTAGAGAGAAAGAGAGGGATTGTGGGTCAGGTGTTTAGAGAGAGACATATTTAGAGATTGGTTGTTAGGGGTTGAGAGAGAGAGATAGAAATATTGAGGGTCGGGTGTATATATATATATAGAGAGAGAGAGAGAGAGAGTTTGGTTTTTTAGGGGTTTAGAGAGATAGATTGGGGTTAGGGGTTTAGAGAGAAATTGGAGGGTTAATGGTTTAGAGAGAGAGAGAGAGAGAGAGAGAGAGAGAGAGAGAGATTAGGTGTATAGATTGTGAAGGAGAGATTGGGGGTATGGGGTTTAGAGAGAGAGAGAGAGATTGAGGGTTAATATGGGTTTAGAGAGAGAGAGAGATTGAGGTATAATATGGGTTTAGAGAGGGAGAGAAAGAGATCACAGGGGAGTATGGATGGTTAGTCGTGGGTGGGAGAAAGATATGGAGAGGGAAGGATGGGTAGGTGGGTGGAGTGGGGGTTTCAAGGAGAGAGAGAGAGATGTTAGGGGAGAGATAAAGAGAGAGAGAGAGAGAGAGAGAGAGAGAGAGAGGTTAGTGGTTCAGAGAGAGAGATAGAAAGAGAGAGGTTGTTTGTTAAGGGTTTAGAGTGTGAGAAAGAGAGAGATTGGGTGTTAGGCATTTATAAAGAGAGAGATTGGGTGTTAGGCATTTATAGAGAGAGAGATTGGGGGTTAGGGGTTTAAATAAAGATAGAGTCTAGGTGTAGGGTGTTTAGATAGAGAGAGATTGGAGGGAAAGGGTTTAGAAATATGAATTGGAAGTTAGGGATTTATAGAGAGAGATAGAAAGGGAGAGATTGGGGGTTAGGAGTTTAGAGAGAGAGAGAGAGAGATAAATATGTTAGTATTTTAGATAGAAATAGAGAGATTGGGGGTTAGGGGTTTAGAAAGAGAGAGATAGAAATAAAGGGTTTGGTGGTAAATGGATTTAGAGATAGAGAGAGAGCGATTGGAGGTTAGGGGTTTAGAGAGAGCGAGAGACTTGGAGAGAGAGAGAGAGAGAGAGAGAGAGAGAGAGAGATTAAGATTTAGGGGTTTAGAGAGAGAGAGAGAGAGATTGGGGGTTAGGGATTTAGAGAGAGAGGGAGATAGAGATATTAGAGGTTAGGGGTTTAGAGAGAGAGGGAGATAGAGATATTGGAGGTTAGGGATTTAGAGAGAGAAAGAGATTGGAGATAAGGGGTTAAGAGAGAGAGAGAGATATTGGAGGTTATAGTTAGAGATCTATTGGGTTTTAGGGGTTTTGAGAGAGAGAGCGAGAGATAGAAGGGGGGAGATTGTAAGCTAGGGGTTTAGAGAGGGAGAGAGAGGATTGAAGGTTAAGGGTTTAGAGAGAAAGACAAAATTGAGGTTAGGGGTTTAGAGAGAGAGAGAGAGAATTGAGGTTAGGGTTTTAGAGAAAGAGAGAGGGAGATTTTAATGGTTGGGGGTTTAGAGATAGATATTTGCAGTTATTAGGGGTTTAAGGATAGAGAGAGATCATGGGGGGAGTATGGATTGTTAATGGTCGGGGGAGAGACATAGATAGGGAGAATGATAGGTGGTTGACGAGTGAGGGTTGAGAGAGAGAGAGAGAGAGGAGAGAGAGAGAGAGAGATTTTGTGGGTTAGGGGTTTAGAGAGAGAGAGATTAGGGGTTAGGGGTTCAGAGAGAGAGATTGGGGGTTAGGGGTTTAGAGAGAGAGATTGAGGGTTAGGCGTTTAGAGAAAGAGAGAGATTAGGGTTTAAGGGTTTAGAGAGAGAGAGAGATCGGGGTTAGGGTTTTAGATAGATATATATACAGAGAGAGAGATTGGGGGTTAGGGGTTTAGAAAGAGAGAGGGAGAGAGAGATAATGGGGTTTTGAGAGAGAGAGAGGAGAGATTGAGATTGAGGGTTAGGGGTTTAGAGAGAGAGACATTGGGGGTTAGGGGTTTAGTGAGAGAGAGGTTGGGTGTTATTTTTTCAATGATAAAGAGAGAGGGAGATAGAGAGAGTTGGGGTAAGTGGCTTAGAGAGAGAGAGAGAGAATTGATGTTAGGGTTTGAGAGAGAGACAAGATTGGGGGTTGGGGCTTTAGAGAGAGAGAGAGAGATTGGATGTTAGGGGTGCAGAGAGAGGGGGAGAGATTGAGGGTTAGGGGTTTAGAGAGAGAGAGAGAGAGAGTGAGCTATTGGGTGTTAGGGGTTTAGAGAGAGAGAGAGATTGGAGTTTAGAGGTTTAGGGGTTTAGAGAGTGAGAGATTGGGGGTTATAGGTTTAGAGCAAAAGATTGGAGGTTATAGGTTTAGAGATAGAGAGAGATTGGAGGCTAGGGTTTTAGAGAGAGAAAGATAGAAAGGGGGAGATTTGGGGTTAAGGGTTCGGGGAGAGAGAGATTGGGGGTTAAGGATTTATAGAGAGATAGAGATATTTGGGGTTAGGAGTTTAAAAAGAGAGAGAGAGATAGAGAGAGTGAGAGAGAGTTTTGTACTTAGGGGTTTAGAGAGAGAGATATTGGGGGTTAAGGTTTTATAGAGAGATAAAGAGATTTGGGGTTAGAATTTTAGAGAGAGATAGAGAGAGTGAGAGAGATTTTTGCGGTTAGGGGTTTAGAGAGAGATATTGGGGGTTATGGGTTTAGAGAGAGAGAGATTGGGGGTTAAGGGTTGAGAGAGAGAGAGAGATATTGGAGGTTGGGGGTTTAGAGAGAGTAGAGAAAGATTGGGGGTTAGGGGTTTAGAGAGAGAGAGAGAGTAAGAGAGAGAAACATATTGGGGATTAGGGTTTTAGAGAGAGAGAGAGAGATATTGGGGGTTAGGATTTTAGAGAGAGAGAGAGAGAGATATCGGGAGTTAGGGTTTGAGAGAGAGAGAGAGAGAGAGAGATTTGTGGTTAGGGGGTTAGAGAGAGAGAGAGAGATTTTGGGTTACAAGTTTAAAGTAAGAGAGAGATTGGCGATCAGAGGTTCAGAGAGAGAGAGAGAGAGAGAACAAATTTTAGGTGTTAGTGTTACATGGTTTAAAGTAGTTAAGATATTTTAGTATTATATAAATTTACAAGGTTTTAGGACTTACAAATATTAAAAATTGTATGATTTATAAGTGTGATGTTCTAAAATTTCGTGGTTACAAGTTATATGGGTTGGATGAGAGTGGCTAAAGTAGCTAAGGTTTAGAGGAGGTTAAAATTACAATTACCAAGGAAAGAGATCCTAACTCCTAGGTTGCATGAATAGAGTGTCAACAAAGGGGGGTCCCTCGTTAGACCACTTTAAAAACCTTGTGTATACATGGTCGACCACCCAACTTGGGGCGTACTAGGAGGGCTTCTCTGGGAGTTGCCTCCCTCCACCTATTACTAGCGCAACGGCGTCCTAGTTCCCAGCTACAACAAAGGCACATGTGTCAAGATACCGAGTTAGGAAATTGTTTCCAGGCAATTTCCCAAAATGGTCCTTTGAAAACACCCTATACAAGACTTTCAATAGAACCCCTATGGTCAACATACTAATGCAAACAATATAAAAAAATGTATACAATTTAATATTCATAAAAAAAACAAATATTTTCTACAATCTTATTGTCATTTAAATATTCCAATTAAATTTATATATATAACCATGAAAAAAACATTGAAAAACAATTTACCAAAATTAAACAACATAACAATTTATAATCTAACAAAACTTTAAATTAAGAAAAAATTCTAAACTATTAACTAGAACTCTAACCTATTTCAACAAACTCTTTATTATTAACCAGAACTATTTTAATATGGTAAAAACTAAATTAAGTACTAGCTATAAGAAAATTTACATTTCACATTTCATAAAATATAAACACGAAAACAAAATTAAAATTAAATGTTCATTTTTAAATTAGTAAAAGAAAATTATAAAAAATTCACAATACTTCATAAAAATATGAAAAACTAACAAAATTAAAATAAACATAATATTTATTTATTAAATTAATGAATATAATTGAACTAAAATTATAATTATTAAACAAAAATATAAGAAAAAACTAATATATATATATATATATATTGTTAAATTTTACACTAGTAGAATATCAAAGTGTACAATTAGTAAACATGATGGAAAGCCAAATAGGAGTTGCGTTGAACATTATAGTAATAAAAAATGCCTTATTTTACAAATTTAAAGATGGTTTGTGTAGGATCAGTAAACATGATGGAAAGCCAAATAGCTGAATTGGCAATAGAGCAAAGATTCCTACCAGTTGCGTTGAACACATTATAATAGTAAAAAATATCTTATTTCACAAATTTAAAGAAATTATGCCTTGGGTGATGATTTTGAATGAAAAATAACTATAAAACAAAATAATAGGTCAATGGAGCTATTGAGAACACAGTAATAATATAATAAAAATAACATGCAGAACAAAGATCTTTTAATGATTTGTTTTTTTTTTAAAATTCATAATTAAAAATCATTTACAAGAAGTTTTTAATACATTTACAAATATTAATCAAGCAATAATAAAAAACATAAATCATAAGCAAAAGAAACAAACAAACAAAAAAGCAAACTTTATACATTCTAACTAAAGAAACTAACCCAAGCGCACTATTTAAAAAATATAATATTTAAAAAACACTCCTTCCCTTTATTTTTTATGTGCATATGTATATCGTGTACAAGTAAACCATTGCGGACCCATTAACCCATATCAAGAAGTTCAAACAAAACTATTTTTTGTTTTATTTACATATATTTATTAAATACCTAACTACTATATAGAATAGAATAATGAGAAATATAATACGAAAGTGAGAGTTAACAAACACGCCGTCATAATGTAAAAACTTAATGTACCGTATTTTGATGTAAAAATCAACAACAAAACCTTAATGAAAGAAAAATCAACAACAAAACCTTAATGAAAGAAAAATCAACAAGCTTCAAAGGAGAAAGAGGCGAAGATGACCAGCCAAGGGAAGTTTTATTGCTTCAGAAAAAAATGCTCACTTTAATCATGACTTTTAAGATCCCTGTAAAGATTTACACTCAAGACCGTCACTATAATCAAAGTATATTCCCTCAAATTTGTCATTCATTCCCTAAAAGAAGAAACTCAGGATTTATATTCTCGTAGTCTGCCCCGTAGACTAGATCAATGATCACCTCTTCTTTATTAGCCTTTGAGGAACAAACAAGATTGGTTCTCAATTTAGCAGAATGATTTACATCTATAAATAAATCAAATAGCTGGGTCAAGTGATCATTATTACATACATAATACGAATGTTCCAGTTGTGGGCCTGCTTGCATTCGCTTTGAATCAGGCGTCCGTTCAACTGTCAAAATGGCCTCTCTACTTTTTAGGAATGGATGGAATGCACAATGGAGGAAACGGTAAACTCTTATCGACTCAGAAATTGGGATATTTTTTCTCTATATTTTTCCAATGGACTCAGCCTCTATTCTGGGAGAGAACTTTCGAGCACTCGATCTATCCCCATTATTGAATTGTCATCATTCCACCAAAACCAATTCTAGCGTTTATAAAGTGTTTTTCCTCTATCCCTAGATTACAGTTGTGACCTTTGGAGTGAGTGAAAATACTTACGATTTGATCTTTCCGACTAAAAAGACTTGGAAAAGACCAGCGAGTGACCTGACATATAAAGGAACGATCCAATCCACAGATAGCATTCTCTCGGAATCTTTAAGATCGATATCTCTTCCTTCTTTTCACATAGGTCAAGTTTATTTCCTGCTGCTCTCTCCAATTTATGTCTCAGCAGCTTTTTAATTCTTTTGGGTGCCATCTCCCGCCAACTGGGTTGATCTCCAAAGGACCCTAACGACCGCTGGTTGCACACGGAAGAGGTCGAGACACTTCCAGAAGGGGAAAAGTTTGAAAGGTTGAGTGTGGAGTTTTCACGTAGACAATAGATTTATATCATTTCCAATTGTGGGTGGGATGAAAACATAACCCATCCTCCAATTGTAGGTGGGATGAAAACATAACCCTAAATGGGAGTTGGCTAAATGTTACCATTTTTGCCAAAATCGTGGCATCAGTACCGTAGCACTCAATCCCTAAGACCTATGGGCATATATTTCTTGTCCTTTCTTTCAAATCTAAAATATCAACAGATTTTTTACTCCTTTCTTTCACATCATAACAAGAGAAAGTAAACTACAGGTATTAAAAAGTACACGGATTAATTCCCTGTTTGAGAAACTAATGTATTAAAACATACACGGATGAACTCTTTCTTTGAGAAACTAATGTCTAGGATTAATTTAGTATTTAGTCCTGTTCGTTCTTTCTTTCATTTTCTTTCTTAACTAATCTATAAGCAGGAAAATGTTTATTCAGTACCTGAATAAATATTTACCATAATCCAAGGCATCTTATCATCTGCACACGAGCTTACATTCGAGCTGGACATTAATCCGTTCATCATAGGACTTGCTTCCACCCAAAGTGGCTGCCCCGTTCCATCCTGTGAAAATGGGCAAATATCACATTCAAGAAATCGGAAATCATAATTTTTTTATCAAAATAGAAAGCAAACAGATCTAGATGAAGAGCATATGATATTACAAATACAAATCTCCTCCCTCACTAAATTGAAATCAAATTTAATTTCCGCAGACTCTCACCGTCATGTTTGCAATAGCTGGAGATCACCTCAAGGATTCAGCTATACCACGCCATGCCTCCGCCTCAAAGACTCTTTAGCCAAAAGTTGTCTGTCTCTCTGAGATCCCTTACCAAACCCATACCAACAGAGCCCTTACCAAACCCATACCAATACACACACATGGACAAACTGATACGAACAAGTAATGAGAAAAATTGCACAACACGAAAATACGATCACGGTCCCACATAGACACACAAAAAACAAAACAACCCAACAAAAAAGAGTCTCCAATATCTACAAAGCCTCTGAACAAAATACCATTTATTGAATGAGACAGCCTATACAGAGGCTCTAATATTATAAAGACGAATACAAATACGCTTCACAAAGTATGTCTAATATTATAAGATTATAAAAACGAATACGGTTCACAAAGGATGTCTTCCCTCTTGCACAAAATTTCTAAGAATCAATCTAAGCGATTCAAAGCTAAAACAGATAAGGCTGAACATAAACCCTATTTATGTTGCAACAGACAAGGCTCAACATAAACCCTATTTATATTGCGCCACCTGTTCATAATTCAAACACACCAATGTTTTCGGAATTCAAACCAACAGAATTCAAACCAAAATAAACACACAGAATTTGATAAGAAAATACCCTTTCCTATAGCTGCGGCGGGAATCTTCTTCATCGCCGCGAAATACCCTTTCCTGTAGCTACGGAAGGGAATCTTTCATCGCCCCCTCGTCTAGGGCACAAGCCATAACCATAGTATGGGGATACAATACAAAATCCACAGATCAAACATCTATAAACCCACATAGCGCATGCATACAAATATAATAGACGTTGAATGGAAAACACCGAACACAGAGAGAGGAGCTACGTCATGTACTTACCTCTTTCATTTTCTTTTGCATTTCGGTGCATAGACGATCCATCTATTTTCTTACTCAGAACTCTCCGTCACTGGTATTTTAACCCTCAGCCTCCCAGTACCTCCTCCTTAATTGTTTCATTTCTGTGATTGGAAAATAACAACATGAATTTAGAAACTACAAATCACGAATTGAAATGCCATTTGTCAACTCATCAAATAATCAAATCAGGGAGAGGAAGGGAAGGAAACAAATACAGAGATATTACTACTGCTTAAAGAGATATTACTACCTCCTCCTTAATTGTTTCATTTCTGTGATTGAAAAATAACAACATGAATTTAGAAACTACAAATTTAATTTCGGTGGACGAATTGAAATGCCATTACTACTGCTTGAAGAGCTCATTTTCATAGATGAATATAAATTGCAATTACAATTGCACCAAAGCAGAACAGGGATTCAAAGAGCAAGTAAATAAGAGATCTATATCATCTTTAATACAGTGGTAATATAATTTGATAACAATAAGGTAGTACACTCACCATGAAGAAGGAATTGAGGCATATGCAAATCGGGGTAGCCTGCAACAGAACTCCATAGCTAGAAATCCTAAGAGCCCATGCATACAACCATAGCTAGAAACCCTAAGAGCCCATGCATACAACCATAGCTACAAACCCTAAGAGCCCATGCATACAACATACATAAACATATCTATATCATCTTTAATACAGTGGTAATATAATTTGATAACAATAAGGTAGTACACTCACCATGAAGAAGGAATTGAGGCATATGCAAATCGGGGTAGCCAACGGAACTCCATAGCTACAAACCCTAAGAGCCCATGCATACAACATCACAGAAAACATTGACAGATCGTTCACAACCTGGACGCCGAACACAGAGAGGAGCATAAAATGATGATAAAAATGAAATGGTGCTTTTCCTTATTTAGATGGTTCGTTCGATCAAGATTCATCCAACGGATACTACTCATGAAATTCAAATCGAGCCGTCAGATTAAGATTAGGTAACGCAGATCTTGGACAGTAAATTCACATGTTGGACGATAAATTCATTTTTTGAAATATGTTTGGACGGTAATTTCAATTTTTCCCCGGGGATCAAAGATTCGTATTAACGTAACAAAAATGTCAGACAGTAGATTTTGTTTGATTTGTGTTGATCTTTACTATTAATAGGAGCGTCTAAGAAAAGTTAAATTTTCCACTTTTTCTGTTAATAGAAGTGTTTCAGAAAAAACTTAATTTTGCTACATTCTTAACACGTGATCATCTATTGTAAATTTAATTTTGGGTTTTTTCTACAATAATGTAGCCATTCTTCACACGTCTTATATTGTAAATTTACCACATAATATAACAAATACATCAGACAAATTTTTTTTTATAAATATATAAAATACTTATTATTTTTCATCAAATATTCAATTTAGTGGGTTTCAAAATTTATTACATACTATAAAAAATACATGAAACATAATTTTTTTATAAATATATTAGATACTTATAATTTTTCATCAAATATTCAATTTAGTGGTTTTCAAATGAATAACTATGGTTATCGCATCAAATTGTTTTGCAAGCCATAATTTGTAATGTATTTGGGTTTGATTCTATATATGATTATTTTATGTTATAGTTAGATTTTTTTTTAACTTATAGTGAAAGTAAATTTTCTTAAAATCATAGTAAAACTTTAATTTTTTTTCTTACTATCCATTATTTTAAGTATCTAGGTTTTGTTAAACTTGCTCTCTTTGAGATTAAAAAAAACTCATTTTTTATATAGATATGTATAAATAATAAATAATAAAATTTAAAGATTATTAAATCAATTTTTCATATTAGATAAAAAAATTTATGATAAAGAAGAATTAATTTAATGATAAAAGAAATTTAATTTGATGATAAAATACTTTACACTAAGTAACTTTTATTTTTGCTTTTAGTAATCAAATCCCCATAAATAAGGGGCACATACACCAATTTAATAAAATTCAAATTCCAACAGTTTTAGAAATTAAATAAAATTAGAAAAAAAAAATGTTATTAAAAGTTGCATAAATTTATATTATATAAAATATCAAAATAAAAAATTCTTATTAATATCTATTTTAAAAATTTATCTAAAATGATTATCACCAAAATTATTGTTTGGTAATAAATCTTCATAAAACATATTTTCATTTAAACAATTTTATTAAAAATATTATTTACGTATATGGAAAAACATGTTTACCGTTTTTAAAACAAATGTGTAAAATATTGTTTCCTAATTGTTGAAAAAAAAACTTAATTCTTTATATTCATAAAAATATTTAAGTAAATTACATTATTTATATATTATAAAATTATCATTTGAACAATTAAATTTGTCTTATGTCATACTAATCAATTAAATCAATTACTAATACATATATGTAATCTTATTATGTATGTGTGTGTTGAATATAATGGTAGAGATATATATTAGTATATACATTATTCTATATATTTAATTTACAAATACATATACATTATTCTATTTCATATATCAAAATATATTTATCAATACATGTGTTAGTATATAAATATGCATAGATTAACTAAGGTATACACACACACACACACACACTATATATATATGCGCCAACTTACATACCTAAGAATAACATTGGCTCATATATGCCTAGCATGATAGATATGCATGCAAGTAGACATGTTTAGATATACTTGCATGGTGGTAGATTAATCTTCTATACCTACTAATATATATATTAGTATACATGCATATTTGCATATATATTATTAGGTATACTATGTGAACATGCATGTATATCTATATTGATGTGTGTACCAGCATAGATCCATCTTAAACCCGTATTTATCAAGCATCGAGAGGGATCGAATTTCTTGAGGTGTGTTTCTTTTTTTAAATTTAAACTCAAGAAATTTGATCTCTCTTGATTGATAGATCCGGGTTTAAGTTTTAAGTTTTTATTTTATAAAAGAACATCTATTTTTTAATTACTTTTGATAATATTTTATTTTATGAACCAACATGGATTTTTTTTAAATACTTTCGATAATTTTTTATTTTATGAGCCGACATGAATTTTTTAAATACTTTCCATAATTTTTATTTTATGAGCCGACATGAATTTTTTTAATTATTTTGTTACATCACAAACGTTACAACATCTCCCCCATACTGAGCTGTAGAGCACCTCGTTTCACTCGTGAAGTTCTATGATTACGATACAACATCATCATAGTGTTACAAAGACATCATCATGCCTTCTTCACAGTTATTGGATTTAGTGCTTGTTGGTCAGTTCTTATAGTGGCCAACCCCATTCACTAAGGGACTAGTATGCTATTTTTTGTTGTACATGGGATCCATGCATTATGAGTACATCTTTTGATAACCATTTGGCCACTTATTGAGGTATATCCCATTAGATTGATCACTACTACCGCGGATCAATCACTTTTACAAGGTGGTGGCTACATTGCATAGTGTTCTACAGTTTCGATTTCATGATTATGCATAGTTTTGATGTACTCAGTGTTTTCCAAATCCACTGATGGATTTGGAAACCCATTTGGCCCTATTATTATCCTATAGGGTTGCATGCAGAACACTCTTCCAATTTGAAGACAGTTTCTACATGGGTCACTCAGATAGTATTATTGAGCAGTCTGTCAGATTTCATGATTGTGCATGGATTTGATTTATCCATTAGATGCACAACGAATTGGTATTTTTGGGAATGCATTTGGATATTCTATCCATCCATGCCTTCACATAGCCCAACGACTTGGTGTTTCGATGTTTTCAGCCATTAGGGGGTTTTACATGCATATTTCAACAAGTTGGTAGACTATTACATCTTACTACTATGGTTTATCAACTTATTTTCCTAAGTTGAGGCAAATATTATTATTAGATCCTATCTTAGTGCACTTTATGTTATGTTTTAATATTGAGTTGCGCTTTACTACTCTTATGAGGTTCTATTTGATTGTTACTATTGGGGTTGATTTGCTTATTTGGCACCTTGGCACACATGTTGAGGTTTATTTGGATCATATAGTCTTCATCTCACTCCATGATTAGATCTCAACCCTTTATATACACTTCTTCACATGGATCGACACCCCCTCGTGCATGGATCGGCTTTGCCTAGCAATTTGACTCATGGAGGATATTTTGACCAACAATTTGGCTTGCAAAGCTAGAATATGGTATTGGCATGTAGTTTTAGCTATGCACATGGTTTTAGCTCATGGTTTTGAGGAGGAAATCTATAAAATCCTTAGAAAGTTGGAAAAAACATCGCGTTCCCCCTTACTCATGTTGGAAGCTCGTCGGCTAGAGTGGCAACCAATTGCGGATGTGCAGATGGGTGCATCACCCACTGAGAAGCTTCGAGATGGTTGAGTCATGTGGATCGGTGGGTTGTGTTACCACCTAAGTGGTACTTAGTTGGATTTCAAGTGAGCCGGGAAAGAATGAACAAGTTATTTGTTCATCACCATAATTCAAAAATCCAAGTAGGCCAATTTTTGGACGTTTTTATGTTTCTTCGCATGTTCACACCCCCTTGGGGGAATTGTAATAAATGATTTAGCATGATGACCTTATGTAAAAGGTTTGTCCTTCTTAGGACTTAGTCATCAAACTAATCACCATAGAGTGTTTTTCCCTCGTTAATTATGCGACGCTTTTTAGCGACACATAATTTTCGATTTTTTCACTCAAAATCCTCCAAATCTAGGGTGGTGAAAGTGATGATTATGCCTTAGGAGGGTTATTAAAACCTATGGTATTAACATTTCAAGCCTTGAGTCTATGTATATTACCGTGATAGTCATAATCCCAAAGTTTCGCGAACATGCGCTAAGTCCCCCATAGGATTTTTTAAGTTTTTAGTTTTTTAATAAAATCATAGACAAGGTGTATGTTAATTGTAATTTTTCAAAAAGTCATAAACGTGGGTCTATGGGGCCAAATTTGTCATGCGGATGCTCAATTTTGGACCCAGAGCCCCCACTTAACCCCTAAACCCACTTATGAGAGTCAAATTGGTGATTTTCAATTACTAATTTTGATTTTCTCATGAAAATGACATTTTGTGTCAAATAATTAGGAAATATGGAGAAAATCCAATTCCTAAATCAAAGGGAGCTTGTCCTTTAGGTGTCCAAGTTGGTTGGCATCTTGTCTGGGTCAATAAATGAGTTGTTGGAGCATCTTTCCCAACTCATAATGTGGATTTTAGTGGTTTCTAAGTTTGAGGAGAGAATCTCTTCAAGAAAGGACGAAATTCCCCGTGAGGGTGAGTTGTTGGAGCTTGATTTGACATATGGAAGCCTCCCATGAGTGTTTGGGACACCTCATGAGAGTTGGCAGCCCCATTTCTCACATGAAAGAAACTTGCCACACTCTCTAGAACCCCCAATCCACCTCCTCTATTGGGAATTTTCCCCTCCAAGGGTTTGAAGGCCTTTTTTCCTATAAAAGTAAGCTTCTCCTCTTGTTTAGAGATGGAGGTAATGAAGCTCTTCTGAAACTTTGTATGATCATTGTTGTATTGTTTATGAATAACAAAATCTTTGGAGGCTAATCATTAGTGTAGTGTGCTTCATGTGTGGATGCTCTGTTCTCAAATGCTTATGATGTATAATCTTTCTTAATTTCTTCTTGCTTTCATTGGATAAGTTGTGGGCCTACATATGGGAGATACCTCCCAGAAGGGTAAGGGTGCATTCTTGTTTGATTTGTTCTCTTAGTTATTTCTTAGTGGTAGATCTATTGGATATGCATGCATTCTTGTTTGATTGGTATGCTTTCTAATCTTCTATTGTTTGCAAATTCCCTCATTTAACCATTGGTTTTGTGCAAGGATTGTTAAGCTTGCAGGTAGCCTTACTTGGAGAGGAGAAGGAGCTTGCTTGCATCCTCCTCATCTTCAAGTTCTTTCAAGGATAAACACCCTCTACATTCCACCAAAAGCAAAGAAATTTCAAGCTTCTTCATTCTAGTTTATGGGATTCTTCACCTTCTTTCTCTTATACTAAAATCTACTTTCTGGTTACTTGGTTACTAGTTCCCCATATGATAACAAGTATATATCATATTTAGAGTTGCATTCATAAGATTACTTGTTATTGAAAATATATAGATTTAAAGTGCTTTACTTCGTTCATAATCTTAAAGCTTAGATCTATGGTTTTAGTACTTGAATTTGCAATTTTTCCAATATTTTTCCAAGTACTAAGTAGTGTTAGATTTTTATTTTAGTTTCGTTTAAACCACTAACATTTTAACAACTTTAACTTGTTGTTTTATGTCATTTATAGACAGGTCAAGCAGAAGTGCTAGCGAAAATTTCAATATTTGAGCCTTCCAAAGCACCTCCAAAACCCCTTTCCTCAAAGGGCCTTTTTTCCTCTTTATTTTGTAACACCCAATCCTAGTTTATAAAGGATCAAAGCGGCTACTCTTTTAATCATTGTAATATCAGTAATAAAAGAAGCAAGTGGGATACACAACGCCCACACTCCCTTCCCCATTGGGGAAGCCTGTATAGCCTCCTTTTGGTGTGTTTTTTTCACTTTGCTTTCATTTTGCGATACTAAGGGCATTAGATTAGATTTTCCTTTTTTTCAATTTAGTTTAGTTTCTTTTTTGTTTGTAAGAATATTTTAATTTAATTTTCAATTTTTGAAAGTTCATATCATTTTATTTTTGCAAGTAAATAAACGAACTTGACTCGTTTCCACGAAGTATGCTCTCACCACCACCCAAAGGCTTTGCCAATAAGTGGTGGATGATCAGAAAGTTGACACATAGTCATTAGTAACTAGCACAATATTTGTCAAGTTCATTTACTTTATTTTGCACTTAAAATATTATTTGCTTTCAAAATCGGAATTAACATTTGCATTATTCCAAAGTATGCTCTTGTCCATTGCAGACTAGTTTCGACTGGTCAGATCTTTGGAACAATTAAAACGAGGTCTTGCACTCAATAATATTCCACATTTAATAAAAAACACGCCTAACTAAAACTAATACCCTTAAAGGACGAAAATCCTGCGTCACAATTTCATTACATGTGGGAAAATTCTTCAAAGAAAGCGGGACCAACTATATAGTGACCACATGGTACCGTCAGGTTGTACCCTTAATTCATGTAGTGTTGGATATTCCCTCGCGACTCCGATCTAGCCCACATTTTCTTGTGCAAAGTCACATTTGGTGAATCCAAACATATTCGTCGTACCTGTTGGTATATTTGGAATTCCCTTTCCCTTAATTAACTCATCATAATAATTTAAAACTGACCAAGTTACAATCGCAAAACATTTAATTTTCAACAAAATTTATTTTGACTCCATTGGCACTGATCTCCAAATTGCAACAATGCATTTATTTTGCTTAATATCAGTTTATTGTTGTTGATTTTGTATTCATGTGTTGATGTTACATATGTATATGCTATGTTGTTGATTTAATTCATTTATTTTGCAATAATCTTGTTTCGGCATTTTTCCTTCAAAAAACTCCTAAACAACTTACTTCCATTCTAATGTCTAAGAACTAAAATCCTTAGTAACTTTCTTAGGGTCTACCCCCCTTGTTTCGTTAGGAGTTTTCCTAAATGGAGGAGTCAATATCAAGTGACAGTACTTGAATCGAGACTTTCCCCCAAGGACACATTGAGTGTTTTAAATATTTCTGCCACATTACCTAGGTGTGTATCAGGCGGAAATAGGCTGCTTGCCAAGAAGTGGCTAAGTGTACATGCACCTATAGGCTCTTCCAACAAGGAAGTGTCATGTGGAGTAGTGTACAAGGATCCTGCGGCATCGAGGATGGAAGTTGGCATGGGTTGGAAGCCCAAATAGTGTGGGAGCAAATCCCACACTTAGACGGATTTTGGTGGGAAGGAAATTCTATGTAGAAGAAGTCCCACGGGTGGGAAAGTGGGTTTCCTTGCATGCGGAAGCTTGGTGGGAAGACACACTAGTATAAATAAGGCAAGCCACTTGACACTTCAGCAATTTTTGAAGAATCACTTAGAGGAGGATCCACACCATCTTTGGTCTAAATCCCGTGGGAGGTGCTTCGCAGGAGGGTTTAATGGGGCACATGATCGCGCAAGAGTAAGAGCTCCCAAGTTGAGTTGGAAGATGGAGATCCCAAGACTAGTTGGTTTGGCGAGCTCCCAAAACGAGTTAGGAAAGAAAGCTCCTAAGTGATTTGGGATGGCGAGATCCCATGACGAGTTGGTATGGTGAGCTTCCCAGGCAAATTAGGCAGGAAATCTCTCAAAGTGCGTTGGGCAGTTGGGATCCGAAAGTGAGTTTTGCAAGTGAGCTCCCGAAGTGAGTTGTGCAGGTGAGCTCCCAAAGTGAGATGGGTAGGAGAGCTTCCAAAGTGAGTTTTGCAGGAGAGCTACTGAGGCAACTTGGGCAGACGAGATTCCAAGTTGAGTTGGTAGGTAAGCTCCCAAGTCATGCGGCATTGTAGACTTGGTGCGGAAGGCTCCCAAGGCATGTTGGAGCACGACAAGCTCCTATGTTGGTTTGAGGAGCTTCCAAGTGATGTTGGATGTTGCAGATGGTGTTGTCTTCGCACGGAAGAGTAGCCTCGCAGACAAGGTAGTGGATGCAGAAGTGAGCAGAGGCTTGTTGGATTTCGTAAGAAGCACACTCTGCATGAAGGTGTACAAGATTGGAACACGGGATTGGGTGAAGAGGTGTGCATGATTCCAGGAAGGGTGATGGAATCTTGGAGAAGCCAAAGAGAGACGCATCTGACAGACTATGGTGGCATGTTTTGGAAGACCTAGTGAGGCATGCAGTCATGCGATGTGCTTCATGGGGGAGTGTTAGATATGCAGAAGGTGATCTAGTTCATACCTTAATGCTGTTGGATTCACTAGCCAAGGTGATTGACGTGGGATGCGAGTAGGAAGAATGCCACGGGGGCAAGACGATGGCTGCAAGTAGGTCGAATTCGATAGATCAAGCAAGGATATTGGAAATATGGAAGCTGCGAGCAGGTAAGATTCAACAAATTTTGCAAGGCTGCAGTTGACAATAGATTGCTAAGAGACTTGACATGGGCGCTGTGAGTAGGAAAGCATGTGGATGCAATGGAGAGAAGTCAATGTTGTGGTTTGATTGTAACTTGAGTGTTTCCTATGAGGGCACACTCTCGGATGAGTTTCCCGAATGTGGCATCCTCCGTTGTATGTAAAAGTCTCATTGTATATTCATACTTGGGTATTAGGCACGCCCGGATCGGGGTGCTGCCCACATAAAAATTTGTATCTTGTACTGTATTTGGCCAAGTGTTGGATGTGCATGTAATGTAAAAATGGCTAAGTATAGGATTGGTTAGAAGAGATAAGTGTAGGAGTTCCACAGGTAAGGTGTAGTCTATCGAACACCTACTGAGCTGGTCTCACCCTCGGCAAGGATCTGGGCAGTGTCGCATGGGACATTAAAGGAGAAAATTTGGGTCAAGACGATGGGATCGTGACAAGTGGTATCAAAGCATACTAGCTTGTGGATTGGCTCTTCACCACTGTTTCTGCCAAAATAGGTGGTATCAGAGCAACAACGATTTTTGCCGTAAGAGTTGGTGCATATGGACTTGTGACAGTTAGGAAAAGTAGCAGTTGCAGAAGAGGGCTCTTCACCACGGCGTGCCGCAGGATGTTGCCGAAAGTTGAAGTAACATGCTTTGGAAGCACGTAGGTTGGTTTAATGGAGTATGCACTTAGTATCAGTGCGTTTGGTAAGGCATGGGTGTTGTGGCAGTGTTGCAAATTGGACAGGAAAGGTGCCTAGGTAGTGGGGCACGCAGCAAGAGGTCGTTGCGGATGAAGAGTGCCTAGATCAGAATTTTGGAAGTCAGGATGAAGTGCTGGGGTGTTTTCGTGCAGTCGGTGACGCAAAGTAGCATGTTCTTGAGTTGTGGTGCGATACGAAAAATGAAACACAGACCAGTGGATGGCTGGAATTCCCAACGGCGCAAACTCTTGAAGATTCAGCAGAGGTGTTGGTGGAAGTGTGCCCGTGAAGGAGGTGCTCAACACACACATGAATTCGGGTAGAAAAATTGGGAGTGGCTGGAAAATGTGTGCTTGTCAGGAGTACCCTTGGCACGTTGTGCACCCAGATTTTGGTAGATGGTTGTGTATGATGGAAGTCACGCCGGGAGACACACTTCATTATGGTTTGAGCTATTCATGGAAGGCACCGAGATGGAATCCCTACCAAGAGGATTTGGGTGTTGCAAACAAACTCATTGAGTTGCGAAATACGCAGCATGCACTTGGAAATGATTAGATGATGGGATTGCAACGATAAGATGTGTGGTATACCCAGGAAGTGAGAGAAGTAGGCTCTACGTAGTAGTAGTGACTGCGACACCATGACTTAGTGGTGCGATGAATAATATCAGAGAATGTGGCCACGAAAAAGGGCACTTCAAAAAGAAGGCATTCATGTGCGATCAAGTGGACTTGGTGAGATGCTTGCCTTTGGTATGGGACTTGGGATGGGTTATCCAAGGAAATGATGTGCAGGTGTTGGTTGGTTGCAATGAAGTCAAGTAGTGGATAGGTAGGTTTACCGACTACTTGTGAATTCTCTGGTTTCTCATCATGCTAAGTGGGAAACAAGTTGTGAGGGTTTGAGTCTATCACTCTCTGTAGAGTGGTTTGTGGAGGTGATGGATCGCAACAATGAGTTGATGGCACTCTGGTGTGTAATCATATTTGTGGTTAGTGTTGGTACCATGGGGTGCAGTAGGAACTCAACCCAACCATTTTCTCAATTGCATGGCAACGATGTGGTATAAGTGTAAGACGTAGGACCTTCTCTGGTCGTGCGATCTTATACTTTGCATGAGCATGGGAGATTGAGCTGAGTGGTTGTAGCAAACCTTACAGGCTTGAGAATCAAGTCAAAGGGAGTTACGGATGACATAAGTGACAGTGGTTCTTTTGTGGTGTTTGAGGCAAGAAAGGTTGCTTTTCCTTTGGACCAAGAGGGGTATGCAGACAGAAGAAAAACGTGAGGGAAAGAGGATCGGTTGCAGATAAAAAGGAGATCAAGTATTGAAATGGAAGTATGTCTAGAAGCCACAACACTTGGGTGGTTTGGCTTGGTGCTGAGTATTGTGCCTTAGACAGTTTTGAGGAAAGGTTGATGGCTTTTCCTTAGTTCGGCAAAGTTGCATGGAGAACTGAAGTGCGAAGAAAGTTGGATTCCTTGGGAATGTAGTTCATTCTCGTGTTCTTAGGAGTGACAGTTGGATTAGATACCCAACCAATTCAGTACATGGTATTCAACATGAACAAAGGCATGACGAGATAACAACACACTGAAGCATCAGTAGGTTGGATTGATGGGATGACTAGACATTGGGGAGGCTTCCATTGGAAGACTCAGTTGTGATAGCGGGTTGTAACAACGACATTGGATTCATGAACAGTTGAGTGTTCTTGGAGACATTTTCAGGACGACAAAAGGTTTAGAGGGGGAGGATGTAACATCCTTAGAAAGTTGGAAAAAACATAGGGTTCCCCCTTCCTCATGTTGGAAGCCAGTCGGCTGGAGTGGAAACCAATTGTAGATGCGCGGATGGGAACATCACCCACTGAGAAGCTTCAAGATGGTTGATTCATGTAGATGGGTGGGTTGCTTGCCAAGAAGTGGCTAAGTGTGCCTACACCTATAGGCTCTTTCATAAAGGAAGTGTCATGTGGAATAGTGGGCAAGGAGCCTGCAGCATTGAGGTTGGCAGTTAGCACAGGTTGGAATCCCAGCTAGTGTGGGGGTGAATCCCACACTTAGACAAATTTTGGTGGCAAGAGGATTATGTGCAGAAGAAGTCCCACAGGTGGGAAATTCGATTGCCTTGCGTGCGGAATCTTGGTGGGTGGACGCACTAGTATAAATAAGGAAAGCCACTTTACACTTAGGAAAATTTTGAAGAATCACTTTGAGGAGGATCTGCACCATATTTGGTTTGAATCCCGTCAGAGGTGACCTGCCCTTGGGTAGTGATCCACATGAGGGTTTACTAGGGCACAAGATCGTGCAGGAGCAAGAGCTCCCAAGTTGAGTTGGAAGATGGAGCTCCCAAAGCGAGTTGGTATGGTGAGCTCCCAAAATAAGTTGGGCAAGCGAGATTCCTAGGATAATTGGTATGGAGAGCTCCCATGATGATTTGGTCTAGCGAGCTCTCATGAGGATTTGTTCTGGGAAGCTTCCTAGGTGAGTGTGGTAGGCGATAATCGTAGGAAATTTTGGTTGGTGAGCTCCCAAAGTGCGTTGGGCAGTCGGGCTCCCAAAGTTGAGTTGTGCAAGTGAGATCCTAAAGTGAGCTATGGAGGCGAGCTCCCGAAGTGAGATGGGAAGATGAGCTCCTAGAGTGAGTCGTGCAAGTGTGCTCTTGAGGTGATTTGGGTAGACAAGCTTCCAGTTTGAGTTGGTAGGAAATCTCCCAAGTCGTGTGGCATTGAAAACTTGATGCGAAAGGATCCCAAGGCATGTTGGAGCACAACAAGCTCCCATGTTGGTTTTAGGAGATTCTAAGTGATGTTGGTTGTTGCAGATGTTCCTATCTTCACACAAAAGACTAGCCTTGCAGACAAGGTAGTGGTTGTGGATGCGAGCAGAGGATTGTTGGCTTCTGCAAGAAGCCGTATAGTATTGGAACATGGGATTGGATGAATAGGTGCACATGAGTTTGGGCAGGGTGACAAAATCTTTGAGCATACAAAGAGAGACGCATCCAACTAACTGTGGTGGTATGTTCTAGAAGACTCGGTGAGGCATGCAATCATGCGATGATATTCTGAGAGAAGTTTTGGATATTTGGAAGGCAATCTAGTTCATGCCTTAGTGTTATTGGATGCACTAGGCAAGGTGATGGACGTGGGTTGTGAGTAGGCAACATGCCGCAGGGGAAAGACAATGGCTACGAGCAAGCATACTTTGGTAGATCAAGCAATGAGCTTAGAAAGATGGAGGTTGCAAGCAAGAAGGATTCAGTAGATTTGGTAAGGCTGTGGTGGACAGTAACTTTCTGAGAGACTTAGCACAGGCGCTATGAGAAAGCAAGCATGTAGATGTGATGAAGAGCAGTTAATGTTGTGGTTTGATTGTAGTTTGAGAGTTGTCGATGAGGGCACACTCTCGGATGAGTTTCCAAGATGTGGCATCCTCCATTGTAAGTAAAAGTCTCATTGTATATTCAAACTTGGGTATTAGGCATGCCCGGATTGGGTGCCGCCCACATAAACATTTGTCTCGTGTACTGTATTTGGCTAAGTGTTGTACGTACTGTTGGATGTGCATGTAATGTAAAAATGACTAAGTATAGGATTGGTTAAAAGAGATAAATGTAGGAGTTTCTTGGGTAAGGCGTAGTCGACCAAATACCTACCGAGCAAGTCTCACCCTCGACAAGGATCTGAGCAATGTCGCATGGGAAACCGAAAGAAGAACAATTGGGTCAGGTCAGTGATCCTGTGGCACATGCGGTATTTGGAACTATTTTACTATTGTATTGATATGGTCTAGGTAGTTCACCTTCCTAGAGGAACGACTTGGCACTTTCTTGATTATTTTGGTTAGATCTTGCACATGGATCAAAGATATTAGCCATTGATTTGCATCTAGCTCATATCTTAATATCATCACCAATTATTGTACTCACGGACATGGTCCAAACCTAATTCTCCCTCCTTGTGCTATAAAAGGAGAGGTCGAACGCATTTTATTTCATTGGATTGAAGACATAATGTTGGAATACTAAGAAAGATCCGGGATTCTATTGTGAAGCTAAGTGTTCCTTTTGTGCTTAATGATAATATAGTAAATAGGTTTCAAAGTTTGCTTTCCATAGTAATGATGTATTTCTTCAATAAATATTAGGTAATATCTTTCAAGTTTGTTTTGTTGAAGTAATCAAGTAATAGGGATTGATTGGTTCCCTATATATTTGATTGATAGTTAGATGAACATAGGGATTGATTGGTTTCCTCCTTATTTCATTTTAATTATTAATATTCTGAGTGATTCATCTAACCTTTGAAGTGAGTTTGCTTTAGGTATTGGATCGAATAGTTTCTTCCTTATCATTTCAAGTTTGCAACAAATAAGTGGAGCGAATTGGATTGTTGAGATTCAAGTGGGACGAGGGGGGGATTGACTGGTTCCTCCCCTCTTATGAAGGATTACATAGTTTCTACAGTTTAAGGGTGCTATAGACTTCATTTTCCATATTATTATTTTAAAGGCACTAGTTCCTCCCCTCATCTTGTTTTATTCTATGTACTTCTCCTCTCCTTTCACTATTTCTACTGCTTCTACTAAACCTCATTTTCTTCACCATTGTAACTAACCATAAGCAACAAATTCACCTTCTTGGGAAAGTGCTACACATGAATTTCCTTGTTGTACCTAATCATAAGGTATAAGAGTAAGCAAGCAAAAACAAAAATACCTAATAAGATAAGAACTAAACTAAAAATATGAATGCTTTTGTCTTGTCTGTTTCGATGGTTCTCATGTTGAATGACTTTGTTTAAACTTGTTGTTTTGTTTAATAATGCTTACCATAATCAACAAGTCATTATGTGTTGAATGCTTTTAATATTTCTCTAGCATTGTGTAATTTTAAGTTGAATAACTTCGTAGTTTACTTCATGGTTAGCTTCTTACTTTGCATGCTTACTATGGCTAGAAATTAAACTAAATAAGTTCAACACTAATCACTGCATATATTAGTCAAAAAGGGTTCTAAGTGATCTTGAACTTTAGCAAATATCCTCTTTGCTCAAGGCCAACACTTACCTTTTTTCAAGATAGGAAGTATTTTATAAGTGAAATTGTCATTATTCAAACAAACACTTTGAGCATTACCATTTCACTTTATTTTCATCATATCAACACTTGACTTGACTTTACACTTGAATAAACTATTTGAAAGTGCAATTATCTTAATGTTTCATATTCAAATGTTGTGATTTATTTTTATTTTCAACACTTATACTATTAATTCGCACTTGTTCGAGTATTTATGTGTTAATGTTATTTCATGCCATATTTTGATCTTAAGAGAATATGAATGTATATGGTGCACTAAGCAATCACCCCATATTTATTGAGAACACTTGAATTCGCCTTGGCTAGGAATCAGTTTATGCACTTTCTCTTATCCATTTGGGATACTTGGATTTCACACATACCTTTATTTAATTTCTCCTAATCAACAATCTAGGTGTACTTCATTTTAAATTTGTTCAATTTCCAAGTACACTTGGTCTTCCAATTAGGTTAATACTTGAGAAATCTATCCCACCTTGCATTGTACCCTCATTTGGATTGCACGTGGAACCTCTAGTTAGTACCTTGAAAAGATTAGTTGGGGACAACTCCTATGGTTAGTCTAGTTTCCTTTTAGGAGTCTAGGAGACCCAAAGAGGGAGAGGCCTACCTATGTGACACTTAGGGGTAGATATTTGAGGTTTTTCTAGTTTATGCAGTTGATTTTCCTTGCATCATTACGGGTGCTAAATTTTGCAACAACATTTTGGCACCATTTTCGGGGATCAAGGAGTTTCTTGGTTAAATTTGATGACATATTTTGGTGAAGATCAAATTGTCTTCTTTAATCTATTATCTTCACTTGGTGTCACTAGCAACTCCACTGATCATAAGTATAATCTTAGGATTTCTTCAAAGCCGACAATTATTTACACTAGAAATCACAAGAAAAATCAAGCTTCTTCAAGCAAATCTATCCAAATGGAAAATACCAATGCAAATCCAAATCCTAATCCTAATCCAAATTGGCCTAGGGATTTTGGTAGGAATCTCAACATTCCTTTTGATTTTTCAACAATAGTTGGTTACCCTAACAATGTTCTAGATAAGGCCCATAAAAGATTGCTAACTTTTAGAGGAGATAATGAAATTATTGCTATAGAACACCTTGACAAATTCGGGAAAGTTATGAAATAATTGGACATAGAGCATGAGGATGTGTTCATGAAATTATTTGCTACAAACTTAGCAAGAAACGCCCATAGATGGTTCAAAAACTTGAGGGATGGAAGCCTATTACTGGGTATGATCTGTTGACACAATTCTGTCGATAGGGGTTCACTTCGCACTGCTGTCAACAAAAATTGACCCGAAACCCTTAAACACTGGCCCAAAAAGGTTTTACCCTTCATAACAACACCCGCAGAGCGAGTGAAGTCTCACCCGAGATGTCTAAGAGGGGCTGCAGGAACCAAGTTTCTACAATTGTGAGAAAACATGCACTATTTCACTCTCATTCGCAACATAAGATAGAGATTTGCATTCGCATCATGATATCATATTATCACCATATTAACCATTAACTACATTTCCATCTCATAACTAACGAATTAGACAAATTAACAAAGCATGTTTAAGGAATCTGCGGTACATAACATAGTTGCGAAAACATCTACTGCGATCTCAGGAAAACATCAGACATTGTGATAAACAAAAAGACAGAGGTGCATAATAATCATTCCCAATATTTTCAAACCAGTATAGACTCAGAGCAATTGTTGTTATCTAATAGACCAAAACCAGATAAATACTTCCATAGATCGATCCAAAAGACAAAACCACAGATAGATGCGAAGGTATCATCTCATAATGCACAACTTAGTGCCAAAGAAGGTTCCCTCAGATAGATGTCCACAATATTGATGATTCAAAAGGCTTACAATTGCACTTCTATTTATAGGCTCACTTGGCCGTTACAAAATGGTCCTAATGACCCATTTCTAACAAACTTAACCAAACACTTTTGCATATCTCGGCTTTGCGACCAGTCCTTTGTTCTTGTCTTTGACCCTTTCACCGCTTGGGGTTCCACACTTGTGCGCTTTGAACCCATGCCAACAGGCCCCCCACACAAAATTGTGTCTCTCCCTCGAGCCACCTCAATTGGAAACTGTTGGTGCTTCTAATTGCTTCTTGAACTCATTGTAAGCTACCATGACTTGGTCGACAGCTTCCTTGGCCATTATTGCTACATACTCTTCCTCGTCCGGTGAAACAATATTTCTATCACCCATGGTGAACGAGGCATGTGAAATCCAACTACTCAGGTTCTGACACATCGGTTTCACGAATCTTATCATCCTTCGCTGGAGCCGAAGTGTCCCTTGCGTTGGTTCTACGGTGATCGAAAAACTCGTTGGTTCTTCATCAACTGCAACTCGTGTCGAGCTGCGAGCATCCCACTTCGTCCTTCGGTCAGTATCCATCGGTCGGTTGGTACATCTCTTGTTCCTCGTCGTCCGCACTGATGAACCACTGGTTGTTCATGAACACTTTTTGTCCTCGCCCTTAGCGCACCTTGTGTGGTCATGCTGGAAATGAAATGCACCATTGCAACCCTCTATGCTAACTCTTCGCTCTGCAACTTCTTCAAAAACGTGCATCAAGCTCAATGAGTCTAACCAATAACGCGCGGAAGGCTCAATGATTCTAGCTACCCTTTTGTTTGTGTATTTATAACTTAACTTTCCCACTCCCCATCCGTCTTGTCATTCTTGGACAATGATTTCCAAATCCTCCATCGAATCCTTCGCAGATTTACCAAATCTTGTCATCGATTGTGTCATAATCCACCTCCGTCGTCGTCCGTTGAGGCTTAATTGTTGTAATTATTACTTGATTTGACTCGCTCGTGTCATGACCCAGTGTTGTTGACATATTCCCAATCTTCATATTATTATTATATATATATATATATATATATATATTTTTTATTTCTTTCACTTAATGTCTTTTTTCAGTCGCTGTGTGCCTGGATATTGCGGCAAGGCTTCATCCCACTTCCATTCACTAAATTTGTCAACAGTGTCCCATCTAGCTTTTGTAGCTGCACTGCGCCTCCGTCGGTAATAAAATTGATAATGTATGGATCCAACCAATGCATGTGTAGCTTACCTGAGTGCTTCGCAAACTTATTGTCATACAGCAGGACCATGTCTCCGAGCTGGAAGTGCTTCATCTTAACGTGGCGATCGTGCCAAGCCTTCTGTCGATCATTTTCTACCTACTGATGGAATCCTGCGATGAAGCGATCCTCATCAAGCTGTACCAATTGCGCCAACTGTTCTTCAATGGCTCCGTCATCACTCATTCCTGTTGTTGCTGCGATGCGCAGACTCGGGACGGTATACTCCATTGGAATTACCGCTTCTTGTCCGTAGACTAACTTGAATGGAGTCTAGCCTGCCAATCGTTTACATGTTGTTCTGTAAGCCAATAATATCGCTGGAAACTTCAAATCCTGATCGTAACGGTTTGTGAGCGCATGCTCCAATACCTTATTCAATGCCTCCACTGCAACATTCGCCTGTGGATGATATGGGGTACTCCTTCGATGTTGAATCTGAAATTCTTTCATCATGGCCCTGATAGTTTGATTGACAATGTGAGTGCCTTGATCACTCATCAGTATATTTGGGCACCCAAACCTGGTGACCACATTATCGAAGAGAAACCTTGCTGTTGTCGCAGCCATGCAATCCTTTGTCGGTGCAGCTTCATCCCCATCGCATCAAATAATCAGTCGCAGTAATTATGTATCGTGGCCCTGTTCTTTTTCCTGGTGGGTTGATGGGTCCCATGAATTCGACTACCCATTTGTCGAAGGCTTGTAACGTTAATTGAGGTACTAATAGAATTTCATCCCTTCGCGATGGTTTCCCTTTTATTTGACATAGATCACATCTCTTTGTGTAATCTGCGGCATCACCATGCAATGTTGGCCACCATAGTCGATCCCAAAGTATTTTCCTAGCAGTGGCATGCCCTCCATAGTGTCCTCCTACGATCCCATTGTGAACTTTCGCTAATACTCTTTCTTGTTCATGCGAAAGGACGCATCGACGAAGGACTTCATCCGGTCCCATTTTATAGAGATGACCTGCAATTAGTTGAAAGTCAACAACCTAACAACTAGCTACTTCTTCTAACTTGTAATGAATTATTTTGGTGCATGTCCTGTAGCCAAAAATTAAACTATTTTCTCGTAATGGTCATTGACCATTCCAATTCTGAATAGTTGGGCATCAGGAAAGCCTTCATCAATGCTTCTTAGTTCTTCACCTAATTCAATCTGGGATAGGTGATCAGGTCCTGCATTCAATCGCCTTGGTTTCACAATGATTTCAAATTCAAACTCCTGGAATAGCAAAAACCAGTGACAAATATCCCCCCCAACACAGGATTATTGACTAAGTATTTTAATGTGGAGTGATCAGTAAACATTTTGAAATTTCCTCCAAGCAGGTAGTGTCAGAATTTTTGCAGTACATAGACCATTTCTAGGCCTTCCCTTTCCATCGTCGTATAATTATTCTCCGCAGTGGACAAATTCCCAGTCTCAAATGTGATCGGATGATCAATTGATCTCTCCCCTGGCTGGGCCAATATTACTCCTAGTGCTACTGATGACATGTCCACATGAGCATGGAATTCTTTTGTCCAATCGGGGAAGACTAATATTGGTGTTGTGACCATATTTGCTTTCAGTATGTCGAGGCTCTTCTGGAATTCGTCATGTCGAGGCTCTTCTAGCATTCATCATTCCACTCAAACTGTGCATCCTTTTTTAATATCTTTTCCATCGGTGTTGCAATCGATGCATATCCCCTAATAAATTTCTTGTAATACCCAGTATGTCCCAACGTCTCCCTTAGTTGCTTCACTGTCATTGGTTGTGGTAAGTCGACGATGATTGCAATCTTTGTTGGATCAACAAATATCCCTTCCTTGCATATAATGTGTCCTAACAGGATTCCAAATGGAGCATAGAAAATGCACTTTTTCAAATTCAGTGAAATTTGATGTTGTCGACACCTTTCCAGCATCAGCCTTAGATTCGCAACGTGTTCCTTAACTAGCCCATATACTGTCCAATCGTCCATGTATACTGCGAGGAACTTATGAATGAAGACTTTAAATGCAACGATAACTAACCTTGAAAATATTGTCGGGGCATTTTTATGACCAAACGACATTACTATGTATTGAAAGCAGCCCCATTCCATTACGAAATTTGTCTTATGTCGATCCTCCTTCGTGATCTTTATTTGGTGGTATCTTGAGAATCCGTTTGTAAATGAATATATCTCCTAACCTCTGACACCTTCCAGTACTTCATCAGTGAATGGTGTGGGGAATGGATCATGGAGACGTGCATCGTTTAGTTTCCTTAAATTGACACAACTCCTGATTTCACCAATATTCTTATCCTGGACAACCATCAGGCTAATCCATTCTAATTCTTCACTAGGTTCTATGATTCCTACATCTAGCATTCGCTCTATCTCACCTTTTACTTGCTCCTTGATACCTAGTATTCAATCTATATGGTCGCTAATTTACTAGCTTCACATCAGGTTTCAGTGGAATCTTCATTTCGCCTAGGTCCCCAGAAATGCCTTTCATTTCTGAAAATTTTGTTGGAAACAAATCTTGAAACTCGTGTAGTAGATCAATAACTTTTCCAATTGTCGAATCGTCCCAGTAATATCCAATATTTCTGAACTTGGGATTTTCCTCCGACCCAATATTAACCTTCTTGATTCTCAATGGTTGTTGGAATTTTTCGAATGGCATTTATGGTGCTTCAACATCTCAGCTTCCCTCCGACTCTGGGACATAAATAGCTCGTGGATCATCTTCTTTGTCAGGTCCTCCCGTCACATTCTAGCACTCCATCAACATTTATGGTGTCACGGTCCACTGTAATCCCGTTGGTTTTTCAATCGGAACTGCTTTGAGTACCTTCTCACGAATCTCCTGTAGTGCACTGTGGATGAAGGGGTTATCATCCGAGAAGATGAAAGTCTGGCTAAAACTAATGGTTAACTCTTCCCATGTATTTGTTCCACGTCGCAGTTCTACTGCAATATACCAGTTCCGCGGTACCTCATCCAATGTATGGATGAACGCATGGACCCATTCATGTTTTGGTCTCATTTCCCATGCACTTTGACACTCTTCCAAGTGATCCCTTGGATCACCCCTTCCATTGTATTTTCTCCCATAGTACCCTTCAATTTCCCCGACTATAACTTCCATCAATTTTTGACATAGTGGCCAACTTGTTATCGACGACTTGTGCGCTGCCCACCACTATGTTAGTGTAGCCTTTAGTGCTTCCTCCAATGCCAGCAGTCTCTATGGTTCTTATACTTTTTCTTCAAATTCGGTGATGAATATATTCAGATTATGAAATCCTTCATATATTGGTAGCTCGCATACTTCCATCGCTACCCACCTCAAATACTGGATGATTCGTGCACACCTTCTGAATGATACTTCGTGTAATCGATTCTGCCAATTTTCAAGCGCTTCATCGGAGTCTGACGATGCTGAACCAACACTTCGACACCCCAATTCCCATCGAAGGTGGGATTGATGTAATCCTATGATATGTTGCATACATTGTCCCATCCTTCTGTAAATTCGTCCCGCATTGGCTCGACATACCTTTGTCCTTTTGATGGATCCAGTGGGGCAACTACCCTCACGTCGCGATTTTCAAAAGACATTGTCATTTTCTTAAAGTTGATAACGACTTGATTTTCCATTTCTCAGTCTATTCCTAGCAACACCGAGTAGGGGCTTGTGTTATCAACTATTTCTATAACATCAAAGTCTACGTAAGTCTTCAATCCCTCTATTTTGACTAGCAAATGACATAATCGACCAATTGGTGTGATCTTGCTCTGATTTTCCAGTCGAAGCTATACAGGGGACCATGCCAACTGTGGTTTCCCTAGTGTCTCCCATGTTTGCTTAGTGAGGATATTTACGTCTGATCCCAAGTACAGAATGATAGAATCCACATAGAATGCACCAATCTGCACAGTCATCCTCATTTATCTTCTTGTCTTTTTTCTGTGTAATCGATTCACTGTCCAATCCTATCGTCCATCCTCCTATCGATACAATAGCCTGGCTATCTCTGCTAGTGCATCCTGATCTTTCTGGCTAATAGGTGGAAACTTAGTCCTTCTCATTGTATCTCGTACTTCCAAAAATGTCTCCTTTTCCGCTTCCACATCGAATCGAACTTGTTTCCTTGTTGTAGGCCAAATATTAGGCAATGGCCTATCTTCTCCTATCGTAGTCCCCCCTAGTCACTATTGCGACGTTCACAGGTCGAATTCTTATCTCCGCTGAGATATTTTGTACGTTCAGAGGTGGATTTTGATTTTGATTCACATTTGGATTCGGTTGTGGTGGATTCTTATTTTTCCACTTCGCAATCAACTAAGGACACTCCTCAACATTGTGGTCTGCTGCACTGCAATAGGTACACTGTGGAGTTGGATTCGGACAATCCCTTTGATAATGTCCACCGCGATCACGGAATCCTCCTCTAAAACCTCCTCGTGGATGACTGTATGGTTGTTGGTTATATTGCGGCAGCTGATACTACGGTTGGTTGTACTGCGATTGTGGTTGGTTGTACTGTGGTGATGGTTGACTATAGTGCGGCTACGGCTCGTTATACTGTGGTGGTGGTTGATTGTAGTGCAGTTGGTGTTGATTATACTGTTGTTTCTATTGTACAGAGGGTTTCTCCTCTCCCTTCATAAAAAACATATATGTGGTTCTCTCTTGGAGTAAATCGTATGCTCTACAATCCTTCTCTTCATGGCCAACCAATCGACAGAAATTGCAGAAAAGGTTATACGACTTCGCACAATTTTCTGTAAGTATACGCATTCTTCTGATCGGTGTCCCATCATCTGACAAATTCAACACCAGGGCATCCCTCCCTAACTGAGTGGGTTTGGTGCACCAGACTGTAAGTATTCACGAAATTATGGGCACTGATCCTTATGGTGTCCTTCAGATTTGCATCGACTGCACCGTATTTATTCGTGAACTTCCTTCCCCTTCTTGATATATTGTAGTTGGATCGTCATATTCGCTAGCTGCGCTTGTATTTGGTTCATACCTATCCCTATTTCTACAAATAGTGAATCCTTAAGCTTCATCACAATTTCTAGTGCCTTCGCCTGAGATACAATCTTCTGCTACATTAGTGGCATACAAATGTGCAGTACCAATCCCGCAATGAACCATTCTTTGTGCTGCATGTCACTCATTCCAAAACTTACTTTAGCCATCAGAGTTTTATATCTCTGATCGAATTCCCATACTGATTCATTAGGAAATTACTTTATTTCCTTCATTTCTGTGATATATTGTGACTCTGATTTTGGTTTCCTAAACTCATCGATCAATCCTGCTCTAATTTGTTCCAAAGTTTTCTCAGGATTCCCTGTAGGTACTTATACAAATTTCATAATCCAATCCACCGCATGGCCCCTAAAGGTCGTCGCTAGTTGTCCCTTCTTGATATCATCATCTCGGACTTGCTTCACTATCTATACTGCTTCACATAAAAACCAGTATTGCTCGGGATCCTCAGTCCTGTTACCATGAAACATCGACATATTTACATCGTCACCTGCCATTCTTGGTTTCCTACTGGTATTCATAGACCCACTACTCCTACCTATGTTCTGACATGTCGTACAAGCCTGCGAAGAGCTCATATTTCTTCCTCCAAAATTTAGCGTAGTGTGCGGGGTTGTGGGTACATTGTAGCTTTGGGTCTGTCCTTCCTCGGGTTCAGGGGCATCCTGGTTTCTCTCTTCATCACAGTAAGTTCGTTTAGTCCCTTGTGGTCCTGTTTTGTAGTTCTCTATTCTAGTCGCCCTAGTAGACTCTCTCTCTATCTCATTCCTCCTCTTCTTTTCTGGCCGGAATCTCACCCCACTTCGCAGGGTACCACGATCTTCCACAACTTCCTTCAAATTTTCGTCGCAACTCATATCCATCTACCCCACATCATTCTATCAGACCCGCATCCGCGCGGTACCCACAGCCTTCGCACACCCGAGATTTACTCATCGGAATTCATATTCAGTATACCTTTTTCACAAATGAGCATCTTAATCCATAGTTTCAATGACAGTACTAACCTTCCTCTGGGTCCTTTGAAAAATTTCCTTTCTGCATCGCTATATGACTTAATTGTGTCAACAACGAATTCAGTGATGTATCCTTCCAGAATACTGTCTACCCAGACCTTAACAGCTCTAGACGCTTTTTTGTTCACTCGTTTCAATTGTTGGATCAGTTTTGGCGTCCAATGTTCAAGCTCACCCCCTTGGAAATTCTTCTTTTGAAAATTCAGTTGTGCCAACCACTCGTATAGCAATATAGGGAATTCGCAGAAGAATATTTCATGAATATTGGAGTAGAAATAATTCTGTAACCAGTCAGTTGTCGACCATCCAGGGTTGTGATTTTCTTCTTCAGCAAATTCTCATGCCTTCTTATAGAACCATTCCTCGATCTCCGACTTTGTCGGATGGCACAACGTGTCCTCTCTTCTTTCGCACTAAGGTCCCGACAACGAACCATTTGTTGACACGATTCTGTCGATAGGGGTTCACTTCGCACTGCTGTCAACAAACATCGACCAGACACCCTTAAACACCGACCCAGAAAGGTTTTACCCTTCCCAGCAACACCTGCAGAGCTAGTGAAGTCTCACCCGAGATATCTAAGGGGGGCTGTAGGAACCAAGTTTCCACAATTGTGAGAAGACATGCACTATTTCAGTCTCATTCGCAACATAAGCCAAATATTTGCATTCGCATCATGATATCATATTATCACCCTATTAACCATTAACTACATTTCCATCTCATAATTAATGAATTACACAAATTAACAAAGGATGTTTAAGGAATTTGCGATATATAACATAGTTGCGAAAACATCTACTGCGATCTCAGGAAAACATCAGACATTGCGATAAACGAAAAGACAGAGATGCATATCAATAATTCCCAATATTTCCGAACCACTATATACTCAGAGAAATTTTTGCTATCTAATAGACCAAAACCAGATAAATACTTCCATAGATCGATCCAAAAGACAAAACCACAGATAGATGCAAAGGTATCATCTCATAATGCGCAACTCAATGCCAAAGAAGGTTCTCTCAGGCTTACAATCGTAAAGGGATTCTTCTCTCTAGATTCCCTAAAGATTGATGATTCTAAAGGCTTACAATTGCACTTCTATTTATAGGCTCACTTGGTCATTACAAAATGGTCCTAATGACCCATTTCTAACTAACTTAACCAAACATGATCTTTTTGAAGAGAATTTTTTGGAAGAATGGGGGGGAGGATGTGACAACAAGTTCCTCCTAAACCAAATCCATGAGGTAAAGAAGAAATATAATGAAACCATCCAAGAATTCAACCAAATATTTGAAAGGATCCTTGAAAAGATTCATGAACAGATTAATCCCAAGGATCCTGCTATTCTCATCCATTACCTCAATGCCTTCCAAGGCACTTTTGGGTTTATGCTTAAAGAGAAAATTTCCTCATCCCTAGAAGATGCCCAATCTAAGGCTAGGAAAATGAAATTGAATGTATCCTCCTTAGGAAAGACCAATGTACTAGAACCATCCAGGGATTCTATCTCTAAGAATGAATCAAAGATGAAGGTATCTCATGAAATTGATCAAGTCCCTAATCCTAAGGATGTTCTTATTGCTGAAATGATGAAGAATCAGACTAGTATGGCCCAACAAATGGAAAATTTAATGAAAGAATTGTCTCAACTCCAAACTCAAGAAAATCCCAGGGTATCGTATCCTCCAAGAAGGCTTGGTTTCAATTGGAATCAACAAAAGAAGGGAGTGGCTGGAGATTCTAAAACTCCTTGGGCCCTATTACGTCATTATTAAATCATTATAATATTTATTTCATTATATTACCAAATTCTCGCTTAAGATTTAATCATTTATCTATACTTAATTTATTACATAATGTGTTATAGTAATTGATTCTTCACAATTAAATAGTCTTATTTACCCCGCCTAATAATCATATCAATAATCCTAATTTATGCTGGCCTCTCTATTTTTATCTAACTATCCTTTATTTCAAATATTGTTTTCTAATTATTTGTTGTATTATACTTTATATCCCTCCTTAGGCTAGATCATTTCCCCCATTGTTTTCTAATTTTGCCTACCTAATTCCTAACCTTTATTTTCTAGTACGTATATTCACTCAACCTAATTCTTTTCTAACCATATGCATCTTCTTTCTAATTCCCTGAAGAGGTGGAGTCTCCATTCAAAATGTCGATTTCAAAAACTACAACACAGTTAAAATCCAAAAGCATTGATACAATAACCAAGATTTTATTTAGTGGTGTTTGGAATGTGATGAACCTTACAATGAACAAGAGTTCCCTTTGATAGATGGAGAAAGGGCGAGCGGTGGTAGCATCAATTTCATTGCAAGTTACAATCAAGAGAATGAGCTTCAACACAATATTTATAATGTTTCCAATAAGGACATGGAATAAATCAAGCAAAGCAGCATCAAGACACATTGTTTGAAATGATGAGTTCCATGGATGAGGAAGCAAAAGAAAGGATTAGGAAAGAAAGATGGAAAACATATCAAAGGAAGAAAGCCAATGAAGCTCAACTTCCTAATGAGAAGAAGGTTTGGGGAAATTCTTCCCTTCCTCTATCTCAACCCAACGAAACCCAACCTACTCCTAAAGGGACCAATGATGTAGATCTTGCAATTGATCTTGAGGGAATACTTAGGAAGATAACTATTCATATATCCCTTAGAGAATTAATCAAGCATCCTTTTCAAAATGAAAAGGTAAAGAAATTTTGTCAAGATGGTATGAAGGAAGAGTTAAAGAATGACCCTCCCACTATTTTGGAAAGTGCTATTTAGGAAAGGAAAAATGGGGATCACAAGCCTTTCTATGTCACCTCAATTCTCAAAGGAATGTTTTTTCATAGTTGTATGTTGGATTTTGGAGCAACTACAAATGTCATGCCCCTTTGTGTCAAGAAATATTTGATTCTATAAATCACTCAACCATATGGGAATGTGTGTGGGAAAGATTTGAAAGAAATCAAAGTCCATGGCCTTATCAAAAACTCAAAGGCTTATTTATGTGCTTGTCCCAATATGCCAACCCTAATGGATGTAGTGGTTATAGACTTACCACATGCTTATGGCATGTTGTTGTCAAGAAAGTGGGATGTGGACTAGTAGGTCATGTACAAATGGATCTCTCATATGCCTCCATTCCTAACTTTGTAGGGAAAATGGTTTGGATCTAGCGGGAACCATTCTTCAAGTGCCAATTGTAAGAGCCTTCTGATGGGCCTAGTAAAAATTATGATTTAGTTTGTGATTAAATGTAAAGGCTATGCATGGTAAATAATATTCATCTAAACTGTGAAGAAGATCATATTGAGCCAACCAAACCCAAAAAGAACGAGGAGAGGGGCAAGAAGACCATGCATTCTATGCCTTTGACCATTCATGAGGAAGGTTCAACGAGTCATAAGGATGTCTCAATCAATAGAGTTTGTCCTTTAAAGGGAGATAAGAAGTTTATAACATCAAATGATCTTATAAGAAAAATGCTTCTCCATGAAGAGAAATTGTTCTCCAGCTATCAATAGTCAGGAAGAACTACAATTGAGTAATTCCCTCTGCTAAGATCCAAAAAATTCCCTATGTTATCAAAATAAAATGTTTTAATAATTAGAGGAATAGGTAATCCAACTGCCTATAAATAAGTACCTCATAATTCCATGGCAATCTACCATAAGCTGCAAGAAATTGACCATATGAAAAAAGTGCATGTGAGGGTGCTTGAAATATTGCACTTTCAACACTTTTCTCTTTGGTCCTTCTTTAAAATTGAAAATTGAAATTGCATGTTATTTCGTCACCCTCTTCTCCACATCGAACCACTTGTTGGGACCCATCACATCTTCTCCTCACCTTTGCATCAAGTCAATAAAACCATATGTAGTTGGTTCGAGGCTATGATATACATCAATGAATTTTTGCAATGAATGCAAAACAATCTCTAAACTTTGTATGCTCTTAGCAGGGAGATCCAAATTAGCAAGATCACCCTGCATTTCACATAGTGAGATGTACAATGTTAAATGGTCAATTGTTGGACATCATTTTCCCATGGAATATCCCCAGATAGATCAGAGGGATAAGTTGTTATGGGAGTACAACCCACATCTTTTTCAACGATTACCCTCCTTGCTCGACCTTCACCCCTTGCTTGAGAATTGCGTTGATCTTCATACCAAGCTCGATTATGGTCGGCTCTATTGAACCTCAATTGCTACAAAAACAAACACAATTGTGTGTAAAAGACACAAACTTATTAAACATGTGCATCTACAATTGATGTATATTAACATAAATAAATTTGACACAAAATATACCAACAGAAGGTGGTTGAGATGAATGTTCTCCAGAGGATGATATGGGAGAGTTATCCCTTCGCCTCGAATGATGATCATATGACCTCATTTGAGCACTCTCTTGAAACAATTCTCTGGATGAATTCAACAATCTTTGATTATCAACACTGATGTGTGTTGATCTCGATTTCCATGCCTCTTTAGATGGAACTATGTCATTGGAATTCCTTGGATGCTTTTTCCTTGAAGAGTGACCTAGTGACTCCTCGGGCAATGGAACCTGTCTTTCCATGCAGTGAACTTTGTCTTCTACATGAATATTTAAACAACAATATGAGCTCATTACGTCTCCAAAACATTCCTATTCCTCTAATTATTAACTCGTTCCAACTGCCATCCTCGATGCCGCGAGATCCTTGTCCACTACTCCACATGACACTTCCTTGTTGGAAGAGCCTATAGGTGCACGTACACTTAGCCACTTCTTGGCAAGCAGCCCGTTGCCGCCTGATACACACCTAGGTAATGTGGCATAAATCTTTAAAACACTCGGTGTGTCCTTGGGGGAAAGTCTCGATTCAAGTACTGTCACTTGATCTTGAATCCTCCATTTAGGAAAACTCCTAACGAAACAAGGGGGGTAGAACCTAAGAAAGTTACTAAGGATTTTAGTTATTAGACATTAGAATGGAAGTAAGTTGTTTAGGAGTTTTTTGAAGAAAAAATGCCGAAACAAGATTATTGCAAAATAAATGAATTAAATCAACAACATAGTATATACATATGTAATATCAACACATGAATACAAAATCAACAACAATAAACTGATGTTAAGCAAAATAAATGCATTGTTGCAATTTGGAGATCAGTGCCAATGGAGTCAAAATAAATGTTGTTGAAAAGTAAATGTTTTGCGATTGTAACTTGGTCAGTTTTAAATTATTATGATGAGTTGATTAAGGGAAAGGGAATTCCAAATATACAAACAGGTACGATGAATATGTCTGGATTCACCAAATGTGGCTTTGCACAAGAAAATGTGGGCTAGATCGAAGACGCGAGGGAATATCCAACACTACACGAATCAAGGGTACAACATGACGGTACCATGCAGTCACTATCTAGTTGGTCTCGCTTTCTTTGAAGAATTTTCCCACATGTAATGAAATTGTGACGCTGGATTTTCATCCTTTAAGGGTATTAGTTTTAGTTAGGCATGTTGTTTATTAAATGTGGAATATTATTGAGCGCAAGACCTCGTTTTAATTGTTCCAAAGATCTGACCAGTCGAAACTAGTCTGCGATGGACAAGATCATACTTTGGAATAATGCAAATGTTAATTCCGATTTTGAAAGCAAATAATATTGTAAGTGCAAAATAAAGTAAATGAACTTGACAAATATTGTGCTAGTTACTAATGACTATGTGTCAACCTTCTGATCATCCACCACTTATAGGAAAAGCCTTTGGGTGGTGGTGAGAGCATACTTCGTGGAAACAAGTAAAATTCGTTTATTTACTTGCAAAAATAAAATGATATGAACTTTCAAAAATTGAAACTTAAATTAAAATATTCTTACAAACAAAAAAGAAACTAAACTAAATTGAAAAAAAGGAAAATCTAATCTAATGCCCTTAGTATCGCAAAGTGAAAGCAAAGTGAAAAAAACACACCAAAAGGAGGTGATACAGGCTTCCCCAATGGGGAAGGGAGTGTGGGCGTTGTGTATCCCACTTGCTTCTTTTATTATTGATATTACAATGATTAAAAGAGTAGCCGCTTTGATCCTTTATAAACTAGGATTGGGTGTTACAAAAGAAAGAGGAAAAAAGGCCCTTTGAGGAAAGGGGTTTTGGAGGTGCTTTGGAAGGCTCAAATATTGAAATTTTCGCCAGCACTTCCGCTTGACCTATCTACAAATGACAAAAAACAGCAAGTGAAAGTTGTTAAAATGTTAGTGGTTTAAAAAGGACTAAAATAAAAATCTAACACTACTTAGTACTTGGAAAAATATTGGAAAAATTGCAAATTCAAGTACTAAAACCATAGATCTAAGCTTTAAGATTATGAATGAAGTAAAGCACTTTAAATCTATATATTTTCAATAACAAGTAATCTTATGAATGCAACTCTAAATATGATATATACTTGTTATCATATGGGGAACTAGTAACCAAGTAACCAGAAAGTAGATTTTAGTCTAAGAGAAATAAGGTGAAGAATCCCAAAAACTAGAATGAAGAAGCTTGAAAGTTCTTTGCTTTTGGTGGAATGTAGAGGGGTTTTGTCCTTGAAAGAACTTGAAGATGAGTAGGATGAAAGCAAGCTCCTTCTCCTCTCCAAGTAAGGCTACCTGCAAGCTTAACAATCCTTGCACAAAACCAATGGTTAAATGAGGGCATTTGCAAACAATAGAAGATTAGAAAGCATACAAATCAAACAAGAATGCATGCATATCCAATAGATCTACCAGTAAGAAATAACTAAGAGCACAAATCAAACAAGAATGCACCCTTACCCTTCTGGGAGTTATCTCACATATGTAGGCCCACAGCTTATCCAATGAAAACAAGAAGAAATTAAGAAAGATTATACATCATAAGCATTTGAGAACAGAGCATCCACACATGAAGCACACTACACCAATGATTAGCCTCCAAAGATTTTGTTATTCATAAACAATACAACAATGATCATACAAAGTTTCATAAGAGCTTCACTACCTCCATCTCTAAACAATGGAATTATGAGGTACTTATTTATTTTGCTAGTAGCGAAGCTAAGGCAATGTCATCACTAGTATCCAAAAGGTGTAAAACCATGGCCAATATCCTTCAATACATTAATCCTATGCAAAAAGAAAAAAAAAAGTTAAATAAATGGAAATATTACTACTAAGATCAAAGGGGAAAGGTACCTCATAACACACTCCCTTTTGATAGGGCACTTTATGTTATATGTTATTTGCATGGTTGGTCAAACTACAAAGGAATCTTGATTCTCTTATCTTGAGTCATTCAGTCAACCAAAACCAATTCACATTCTAAACTTAATGAATCATCCATATCCACCCAAAGAAGAATTTAACCTCTCTATATGCTTCAAGGTTAACATGGTAATTATATGTTCTTAAATCACTAACCCAATGAACATATTGAAGATACTTATGGGGTATATTATCATGTTTCTCATGACTATGTTATATGATGACTCACTATCGACAATCAAATATATATTTATCTACACTACTACTAGTCCACCTGGGACATTCTATCATTATGGTACAACATCATCACAGTGATACAAAGAAATCATCATGCCTTCTTCATAGTTATTGGATTCAATGCTTGTTGGTCAAATTTATATGGTGGCTAGTCCCATTCACTAAGGGACCAATATACTATTTTATGTTGTACATGGGATCCATGCATTCTGAGCACATATTTGGATACCCATTTTTTCACTTATTGAGGTATTGTGTCATCATATTGATCGCTACTACCACATATCAATCACTTCTACAGGGTGGTGGCTACATTGCATAATGTTCTGCATTCCTGATTTCATGAGGGCGCATGGTTTTGAGGCACTCAATGTTTTCCAAATCTACTGATGGATTTGAACACCCATTTGGCCCTACTATCAACCCATAGGGTTGCATGCAAAATGCTCCTCCAATTCAAGCAGTCTCTACAGAGGTCACACAAGTAGTATCAGTGAGCAATCTACCAAATTTCATGATTGTGCATGGATTTTATTTAGTCATCAAATGTACAATGACTTGGTATTTTTGGGCACCCATTTGACTCTTCTATCTAGCCATTCCTTCAGATAGCCCAATGACGTGATGTTTCATTGTTTTTTAGCCATTAGGGGACTTTACATGCACATTGCAGCAGGTTGGTAGACTAAAGAACCTTGGGAATGACAACAATGATAGAGTGTTATATGAGACAAAGGAAGACTATGGTGAAATAGAAAATAAGTTTTTTATAGTCCACACATTATCTAAAAATATTGTCATATACATAAGGGTATAACATTCCTTGGAATGATGCAAAGTGACTATTAAAACCTTGGGAATGACGAAATAAATATAGTGCTACAAGACAGATGAAGATGGTGGTGAAATTGTTTTAAGGCACTTTTTTTTAGACTCCACATGTTGTTTAAAATGTATTATCATGAAGAAAAAATCTTCTTTTAGAGACAATATATATCTTATTCATTGGTGATGGCATTTACTTATCTTCAATTGTTTTCTCTTCAAATCAAAATGTAAAATTTGGAGACGTAATGAGCTCATATTGTTGTTTAAATATTCATATAGAATACAAAGTTCACTACATGGAAAGACAGGGTCCATTTCCCGAGGAGTCGCTAAGTCACTCTTCGAGGCAAAAGCATCCAAGGAATTCCAATGACGCAGTTCCATCTGAATAGGCAAGGAAATCAAGATCAACACACATCAATGTTGCTAATCGAAGATTGTTGAATTCATCCAGAGAATTGTTTCAAGAGAGTGCTCAAATGAGGTCATATGATCATCATTCGAGGCAAAGGGATAATTCTCCCATATCATCCTCTGGAGAACATTCATCTCAACCACCTTCTGTTGGTATATTTTGTGTCAAATTTATTTATGTTAATATACATCAATTGTAGATGCACATGTTTAATAAGTTTGTGTCTTTTACACACAATTGTGTTTGTTTTTGTAGCAATTGAGGTTCAATAGAGGACCATAATCGAGCTTGGTATGAAGATCAACACAATTCTCAAGCAAGGGGCGAAGGTCGAGCAAGGAGGTTAACTGTTGAAAAAGATGTGGGTTGTACTCCCATAACAACTTATCCCTATGATCTATCTAGGGATCTTCCATGGGAAAATGATGTCCAACAATTGACCATTCAACATTATACATCTCACCATGTGAAACTGCAGGGTGATCTTACTAGTTTGGATCTCCCTGCTAAGAGCATACAAAGTTTAGAGATTGTTTTGCATTCATTTCAAAAATTCATTGATGTATATCATAGTCTCGGACCAACTACATATGGTTTTATTGACTTGATGCGAAGGTGAAGAGAAGATGTGATGGGTCACGACAAGTGGTTCGATGTGGAGAAGAGGGTGACGAAATAACATGCAATTTCAATTTTCAATTTTAAAGAGGACCAAAGAGAAAAGTGTTGAAAGTGCAATATTTCAAGCACCCTCACGTTGCACTTTTTTTGTATGGTCAATTTGTTGCAGCCTATGGTAGATTTCCATGGAATTATGAGGTACTTATTTATTTTGCTAGATTTTTTTATGTAGAGTTTTTTGAAAACATGAAACCAAATTATACCAACATTCCTTCCAAATTTTATGGAGTTGGAAGAGGTTGAATGTGTAATTGAAGATGTGCTTTTCAAGATCCTATATTGCCTCAACCTCCACCTCCTTTGACATATCACCCTCCTAGGGTTGTTACTTTAAGATAAGAGATCGATCCTACATCTTAAGTTGGTAGAGATGCAAGGGACGTTGTCGCAGAAGGTTTAACAACGGCGTTTGTAGGAATCAATGTTGAATTGAGTCTAGAGAGGGCACAAGCTAGTTCTCGTCAAGGTTTTGTGTATAGAAATGATGATGAGGTAGATTCAATGATCATTGAAGATATTAGGGCCTATGCGAAGGGATGTCTTGATGGATGGTTTGAGGTCGTACCTCATGACAGAGAAAGCAAAGGAGAGTATTTTGTTTATATTTAATCGATAAATATTTCATTCATTATGATAACTTTTGGTTGTTATATCTATGGCTTCGTATATTTAGAGATATAACAATGAATGTTAAATAAATATTCATTTATTGCAGTTTTCTAGATTGTTGAAAGAACACGATTTTAGACTCTACTCTAGTGAAAATGTAGAACAAGAACATAGAGAGGTACATTTTCTTAAATATCTATATATTTATGTTTTAAATTTATTGTTCAATGTTGTTAAAAATTCATTTTAAGTAATTTATGTATCTCCTTGTTAATGTGAACACATATTTTGAAATTGAAAATGGTTGTGTTCATAGGTTCAATTAGGTTCATATTTTTTTGAAGATATTCTATCTTATGGGTGGTGGGGAGGTAATTGTTTACAAATTATTATTCTTTTCAATTTTATTTTTATAATTTTATTTTAGTTTTTTAATTTAATTTAAAATTGTTTAATTAGTATGAAATTCATCTTTGCATTTACATATGCTATGGACATTTGTTACGGGTCAATCAAGAGGAGAGAGGGAAATGTGCAGCGGAGGATACTGATCCTCCTTTGACATATAGTTTTTATGCCTCCTTCATTATGTTTGGAGTAGCATTTTGAATTTCTTATTTGAACTATTGTATTACATATATGCGTTGAGTACATATTGTAGTTTTTTGGATGAAAACTTTATTTTGTATGATAAATGTTATCATAATTTTGTATGATTTCCATGAATGTATGTTTTAGGATTTTGTTTCATAATGCTAGTCAATCTTATATGGTAAGAATATAGTTCAATTTTGTTAGGAGTGAATCTTAAGAAAATATTGTGTTATGGCTATAATGCTTCATAACATTGCTGTAGACAATTTTCTATTATGTAAAAGATGAATCTCATCAATGATCCAAAGCTTGTAGTTTGAAAGTGTTGTAAACAATTCGACTAGCCTAGTTGGTTCTTGAGAAGTCTCTATTTCCTCAATTGTCCTGGATACAATCCTTTCCAACTTGTAGCATTGTAGACAATATTGTATCATGTAAAAGATGAATCTCATCAATGATCCAAATCTTGTAGTTTGGAAGTATACAATACCACTAGCCTAGTCAGTTCTTGAGAAGTCTATATTTACCCAGTTGTTCTAGATACAATTATTTCTAGCTTGTAGTGTTGTAGACAATATTGTATCATGTAAAAGATGAATCTCATAAATGATCCAAAGCTTGTAGTTTGGAAGTGTTGTAGACAATTCCACTAGCCTCGTCAATTCTTAAGAAGTCTCTATTTCCCCAATTGTCCTAGATACAATGCTTTCTAGCTTGTAGTGTTGTAGACAATCTTGTATCTTGTAAAAGATGAATCTCATCAATGATCCAAAGCTTGTAGTTTGGAATTGTTGTAGACAATTCCACCAACCTAGTCAGTTCTTGAGAAGTCTATATTTCCCCAATTGTCTTAGATACAATGCTTTCTAGCATTGGTCCTTTATTAAAAATATTCAAATCTCATCTAAAGCTTGTAGCATGGAAGCATTGTAGAAAATCCTCTATAATGTGAAAGATGAATCTCATCAATGATCCAAAGCTTGAAGTTTGGGAGTGTTGTAGATAATCCTCTATCATGTAAAAGATGAATCTCATGAATGATCTAAAGCTTGTAGTTTGGAAGTTCATGTAAAAAATAAATATCATTAATGATCTAAAGCTTGTTGTTTGGAAGTGTTGTAGACTATTGTGTAAAAGATGAAACTCATAAATGATTTGTACAATTTGTAACTTGTGTCTTAATGTTTATGTAAAATGTTTAATTCAATGTTCAAATGGTCTTATGACATTAATAAAACTCAAGTAGTATGTCTTAATGTTTAATGATTAACTATGCTATGTAAAATATGGATCTCATAAATTATCTAAAGCTTGTAGTTTGGAAGTTTGTTGTAGACTATTATGTAAAAGTTGAATCTCATAAATTATTTGTATAGTTTGTATTATGTCTAAACGTTTATGTTTAGTGTTTAATGTTCTTTATTCAAATGGTTTTATGACATTGCTAAAACTCAAGTAGTATGTCTTAATGTTTAATGATTAACATGCATGTATGTTGTGTAATTGGTATGCAATAAGAATAAAACATGTTATGATGCAAATGCAGAATGCAAGTGAACATAAATTAATATTTGCACATATAGATGTAATAGAAAAGTAATTGGTATTATAGATGTGACTAAAATCATGGCAAATGAGGATAAGGGTCCTTTGATTCTTAATCACAAGCAAGGATTCCAAGATTGTGAAGCTTATATTGAATTAGAGCAGTGGTTAGGAAGCAAGCTAATGAATATTGGGATGAAAATTTCTCCACCCTTGAACCAAGAGACAAGGGTGGCGAAATGTTCATCCCAATATTCGTCAACTTGTTTCCTAACCACTGCTCTAATTCAACATAAGCTTCACAATCCTGGAATCCTTGCTTGAGATTAAGAACCAAAGGACCCTTATCCCCATTTGCCATGATTTTAGTTACATCTATAACACCAATTACTCTGCTATTACATCTATATGTGCAAATATTAATTTATGTGAAATCATATATATTAAAGGCTCCCATATTGAGTGTGAGTAAATGTGTCTTGAATGTAAGAATAATATAAATATGTTGAATTATATATCATGTTTAGTAAAATTTTCAACATTGTTCAATTTCATGGTGACCATATCAACGACTATTAATTACACAATGATAAAAAGGATTAAAAAATGATAATTGCCACCAAACTTAAAGAAATTTCTTTTTTCAATTTAAAAAACTTAATAATTTAAGAAACAAATAATTTCACAAGTCATTTTCAATAAGTTTAATTGTTAGAATCTAATCAAATGACAAATGTTTTAAATCAAACTGTTTTATTTTACAAAATGTTCAAGATAAGACTATTGACAACTAAAGGCCAAAAGTATATTTGGGGCGGTAGTGGAGGATCCACTATCATTATCTGGTCCCTTAAAGGTCCTTTCGGACATATGGGGACCCAAATCAACAATTTCCACCGACAAATTGACACAAGCACGACCATTATAATGCATCATTATCCAAGCAAACAATTAAATACATCCACAATCGACAATCAACAATGTACATCTCAAATAAACAATACACCAAGTCATCAAAAATTACAATTTTGTTGTTTCAATACAAATCTAATGAAGATAGAACATAATATATCCAATATACATGTAATGCATAAGATGTCGAGTTTGTAATCTTGCTTAAGAACATCACAATGGAATGTCATCTTCAATTATTCATTCATGATCGACTTTCATCATTTTCCATTTTTTAACTTTTATTTTTAAATGACTATATTGGCAGCATATGACATTGGGTTTGTAGTCCTAAAAGTGAATATAATTTTCACTTTGATGGGTTTCTTGAAAAAAATAACCTTTTTAATATAATGGATCCTCTCTCATATATAAATCCTTTGTCGTTGTATTCCTCCAATAACTTCATCTTCCTTTCAGTGCATCCAATCAAATAATATTTCACTTTTTTTTTACGAGTGCAATCACAATGAAAACATCTCTTGTAGTCAATGTCATTTTTTAAATGCATTATTGATAACAAATAATTTATTCTATATACAATGCACAATTTTGATTTTTTTTTGTTTATTACATTACCTTCTCTAACAAGATCCAAAATTCTATCACCATCAATTGATATTGTTATGTCCTCTGATTCTAACTCCTCCAAGCTTGCAAGTGGCATTTTCCCCTTTGGATTAATTTATTTATGTTCCCAAGTTTTAACATAGTTGTTCATTATGTTTTGAAAGACTTCTATACATTCAATGTTTTCAATGCAAATAGGATAAAAGCGTGATTTTTTTCTACTATCAAATGCAAACACACTTTGGAAGGCTTTTGTTTTAGTAGAGTGCAAATCTCTAGTCCTATGTGTTAGGTGCCCAAATAGGAAAATAGGAAATTAAATGCACAAGACAAAAGAGATTGGCATCAAAGCACATCATTCTCATTAATTAAATTTGTATTTATACAATGAGAATGCCTCTTGGGTTCAACTTCCCAAGGGGTCTGTCGGACTCTCGAGTGACTCTTGGTATCCCTTCACATTAATATTCCTCGCACCAAGGATTAGGCTCCGAAAAATCCCCCTTAATCCGAAGGGGTGTATATGCATCCAAGAAAAGAGCGTTGAATCACTGGAAGTGGACAACTACCACTTGTTGAACATTTCTAACTTTGCAATTTGAATTTCCAAGCAAGTTAGCAGAAGCTAACTTCTCCTGCTAAGTACAAGTGCTCTCTGAAGAGGTGGTTTTGGCTGACCACCAACCAAAGGGGCTAGTAGAAGTTGGAATCTTCTACTATGTGTGTGGTTTAAGGATGACCACAAACCCTTGAACTTGGAACGAAGGCTTAGAGGTTCTCTATAATGGTGGTTTGGGGACCACCATCTAATGTCTAGTAGAAGCCAAAGTCTTCTGATAAATGTGTGGTTTTAGGCTGACCACAAACTCTAGAGCTCAACTGAACATGGTGGTTCAAGCTCGCTTGTTTCTGATGATCTTCATTCCCCCTGTCATGAACACCTTGAGGAGTGGAGTCTCATGGTGTCAAAACTAGAAACAAAACACATGAGTACTCTAGAGCATGGTTCTCTTCTATCTCCATGCTACATCTCTAAATTTGGCCTCCCAAACTGACTATGGCTCGAGATCGCTTAATCTAGCTTACTTGAAGAAGGCCATGTCTACTTGTTGTCAGAATGACGAGGATTCGAAACTTGAAGCCTGACATCATGTTCCCCCTATCAAGTACAAGAAAAGAAGCAATACAATATTCTGCTGCAAGTTTCACTCTTGCAGGTTTCTTCAGCTTCACACACCGATCTGAAGAATGGTTACTCTTCCTGCAATGCTGACAAAGATGAATATCAAAACATTGATGTTTCATATGTCCAACTAGCTCACAATGTTGGCATCTAGAACTTTGAATATGTTGTACATCTTCTGAAATTATTTCATTGTTTTCTGGTAGCTGATAGGAATCATCTTCTACTTCAAATAAAGGATTGTTATGAACAAACACTAGTTCAGAATGTTGATTCTTATGTTGTACATCATCCTCTTTGGCTTTCAAATTCTGTAGATGATTGATGACAATTTGGAGAGTTTCTTTTCTGATTGTGATTGAGTCGTCAACAGTTGTAAGTACTAACGTGTTGAACAACTCTAATGTTTCTTCAGTTGGAGACATTGTGAGAACTATGTGAGGCCTCCTTGTGCAGGTAGGACCAAGTATACTCAATCAAACTGAGGGCATCTTGCAACTCCACCCTTTACAAATAAGATTCAACATATTCAAACTCAAAAGTTGAGAGGTGTCGATCTCAACCAAAAATGCACCCACATACAATACAATTAAACTTTTATTCAGCTTTGATACTATACAAAGGCACACATGCAAGTACCCAAAAATGCACTAGAACTTACAAACAAACAACAGTTTGCAAGTTACACTTATGAATGTTGAATTGATGAATCTGCTATACCTGAGTTTTCAAATGACGGTGATCTAATCCTACAACTTCTTTCTTTTGGAGAAAGTGTAGCACCAAGTTGCAAACTTGCTTGGATCCTTTGAGTGGGCTCACCAAACCAATCCCATTTATCTTATAGTTGTAATAGGATGCTCTGCAATAAGCAATAGTGTTGTTTGTGGAGGCAATATGCAGTACCAGAGGGATTTCACCAGCTAAACTATCAACCAACAATTTTTGCAACAGTTTGCAATAGTCTCTTCAAGCTTCACTGCAGTGAACTTAATCTATGCAACACAACGAATTCAAGGTACGGGTCTATAGTCTCTGCATAGTTTGCGGTGCTTACAAACATAAGTTCTTCCATCATTGACATCATATGGAATAATTGTGACCAAAATACAGTCCTAGCTAAGATCATACATTCCTTTTTCAATGATATTCACGCAATCTAATGATAGCCCTCTACTTCACACTTAATACAAACATGATGGTGGATTTTTCTTTTGGAAAACAAAAACAATGCATTTAACATTCCAACACTTTTACCAATATTCAAAATAGAGATAATCGATGCGCACTTGGAATCTTAATAATTGGATAAGTCTTGGACATGCACTGGTCTTCAATGCAGCAGCAATAACAACTTCAATAATCATTGAGTTCGCATAGCTTCAATGGATTCCATTTAAAACTTTCAACCAAGATATTGATGTCATTCATGCCAAATATCAATGCAGAGGAATGACACAAAGCCAACACCAACAAAACAATGTTCCACAGTTCACTGTAGCTTCACAATCTTCTATAGTCCAACACAATCCTTCAAGCAGCTTCACAATCTCCACAAAAATGCATTCACTAAATGGGAAAAGGCATGAACCTTCTCTTCTTGCCATAACTTCCTTTAACTATCTTGAATGTGGAAACTTCGATTTTCAGGATTATTACTGCTCAGACATCCTCTTCTCTCTTTGCATATTGTCCTCTAAGTTCTCAAAGATGCCTAAAATAATCTCACATTCACATGCCTTGAAAAAATCAATCTTCAACATACAGCTAAAAACACAATGTATCCAAGTGAGAGAAAGATCAACGGCAGCTACAATTCTCTCTTCATCGCAGCTACATTCACGCTACGTAACAGCTTCGGCAAACTTCAAAGCAGTCAACTCCCAAGAATTTCATTAATGAAAACTATGAATGAGCCCTGCTCTTCAAATTCTAACAGTTTTACTGAGCATCCAAGCATTGTTGAGTGCACCCAATCCTGATGATCCACTTTTTGAAAACATTACTAAACATTGGAAAGCAAATGAAGCATACAACCTTGTCCATTCCTTCGTTGTTTCCGCGGCCTCAGTAGTAATGTTTTCAAAAAAGTGGATCATCAGGATTGGGTGCACTCAACAATGCTTGGATGCTCAGTAAAACTGTTAGAATTTGAAGAGGAGGGCTCCATTTATCCTTTAGAATGTCTAGACATATTTGAACTAGCTTATCAATATTTGGATGGTATATCTTTGTCAAAAATTGGACCTTCGAAGCAACCATTTGATATTATTTAGGTAAGAATAAATCGAACTTGAAAACACCACCATATGAAGACTCAGTAGGTCCAAAAATCATCGCATGTTGTCCTTCAAAGGAGATGCACTAATTCCAGAGGCCAGCTCGTTGAGTAAGCACTGAGTTTCCTTGATGATTATGTGAGGTAGATTGGCGATGGCCATTGCTGGTGAGGGCAAGCGGAAGAAAGGAATACAAAGAATGAACCCCAACTTGTTCTTAATTCTCCTCCTCCTTTGACATAATGATGGACGAACAGACAGACTAGATTGCTTGGAAACAAGGGCTAAAATCATACAACTCGATGAGAAGAGGAGAGAACCGGGCCTCCACAAAATCGATCTATGGTTCAAGTTCACGATGGGCATGTTCCATTTCATATGTTGCCTCCACGCTCACCGCACCAACTGAGAGAGGTTCTAGTCTTCACTTGGATAGCAGAAAGCACCAACGCTTCCCTCTCTCGACACAGATGGAGAGTTATCGACAGCTTCAAGCTTCACCAACGAATATCAATACTTGGAAACCCTAAGCATATCACGGACCTCGGACCACTAAGCATATCACGGACCTCGAACCACTAAACAACTCCTCACACGCTCGTGTAGTTCAGTCAAACTTCAACGATGTAGTTATGAGGAGGATTCAAATGTAGCACCAACGTTCATCAACGGCCAGGAAAGGAGAGAGTCCCACTTCACAATGGTCTCCATGGTGCTCTCTTCATGCAAGTATTCGGCTCTTTCACACAACAATAGCTTGAAACCTCCAAATGCAAAGAGTGAGCCACACAAAAACTCACATTGTAGCTCATGCAACTAGAGAGAATGGTGTAGTAATGGCAGTTCCACACTCTTCGATGCTCCACAACAACAACAACACGCTTAAAACCACAATCGACTTGAAGAGCAATAATTTTCTCTGTGCGTGGAAGGGAAAAGCATGCTCCAACACCCTAATTTCATTCCTTAAGGAGCTAAGTAAATATCCAGGCTACTTTACGTGACCCATCAGCCAACAAGAACAAAAATAATATGCCCAGACTTTGCATGAGGGAATGGTCAACGTAGCATATATAATCACACTTCGGTTTCATATATTCCATAGAAAAAATAATATTAGTTACCACGCAGAAAATATATCTCACGCCATCTCAAAGGAAATCCACCCAACATCTATGCAAATGGTGAATCGATTTTCCTTTTTTTATTGATAGAGGAGACCAGCCCTCAGTGCAGATGGGTAATATATGAAGGTTGGTGAGCAGAACCAGGCAGGTAACACCCATAACAACAAAGAATAAATGCAGATAGTAACATCTATGCATATAGTAACATATATGCAAAGAGTTGTTAGGGTTTTGGTGCTTTTGCAGAATTGAGTAGAGCATTCATGAATTCGAATTGAGCAGAGCATTTAGGAATTCTGGCAAAGAGCAAAAGAAATGAGCAAAGAGAAGATTGGCATCAGAGATTAATAGCATAGGCCACAGAGCTAAGAATAGATCTGAGACCACTGTTAGGAGCCCAAACGGGCAAATAGGCAATTAAATGCACAAGACAAAAGAGATTGGCGTCAAAGCGCATCATTCCCATTAATTAAATCTATATTTATACAGTGAGAATGCCTCTTGGATTCAACTTCCCAAGGGGTCTCTTGGATTCCTGGTGACTCTTGGTCTCCCTTCACATTAATATTCCTCACACCAAGGATTAGGCTCCAACACTATGTATGGTGTTGGAATCATATGGGATTAATTCATCTATATCTTGGATTCCAATAAGCCAAAAAAATATGTGATGTTAACAATTCATGAAGGACAGTTTTTAATGTTAGTGTATATGTTTTAAAGATATCTTTAAGACTTAGAAATAATGTTTTTTAAATTTAAAATTAATAGAAATTCAAAGACAAAATATGTGTGCATACCTATGCACATCTTTTGATAGTTGAATACTCATGGCTTAGATTTGATAGACACCATTCGAAAACTTGAGCAGCAGAATGAAATCAATCGACATAATGGTTCATTTGCCATTTTTGAAGTGCTCATTTTACGCATGCTCATGCACCATCGTGCTCTCCTTTTCCATGGCTAGTCTCAAAGAAATTCCAACGATGTCTAACTTTCGATGCACTATGGAGTCGACATAACCAAAAGAATGACTGTAAAGATTTAAATTGTTATGCACATCCATTTGACCATATCCAATGTTCATGAATTCAACTTTATATTTTTTAGTGACTCATAGAAAACATTTTCAATACAATGCTATACAAAATGTGTATCATGTGTATGATCATCACTGATATAAAAGTGATATTCTTTGATCACATGTCGATTGTCATTCGTGATTTCAATGTCATCAATATTGTCTTGAGCATGTCTATATAGAACATGGACAAATATAGAAACTTGGTCGGAATGACAGTATTCACTTTGTGTCTCCTTTCTCCTTTTGTGTAGCAAATGTATAGTTTTCAGACAAAATTGTTCCTAGTGGAAAAACTTCACAACACTGCTTGAACGGTAGGTCTTGCCATCGTGCTCTATGTGAATGCTTGGTGTATTTATAATTTTGTTTTTCAAATTTATTTAAAAAAATTGTCACACATATTTTATCTTCTCGCAACTCAATTCTTCTAGAAAGAGCATCAGTAAAACTTGTAGCATAATTGATATATTCATCTCTTCCAATCAACAATTACATTTGACAACGATTGATCATTATCAATATGATATTTGTGGTGGAATAAAGCTAGATTTCCACAATGATCACATTTTTTTCATTGAGACATTTCTTATGGTAAAATAATTCATCGTCTTCTCTCTCACATAGAATTTCAGATATGAAAGCACAGATCATGGAAGGGGTAGGTGAATTTGGCTAAAACGTTTTACCAAATTCAAGAAAAATTGTCATAATATAATTCAAATTCCACATGATAACGACAACATGTGTCACGAACAATGATAGGTCTAACATACCATGGTTTTTGTTGTACAAATGAATTGATAACATTAATTCCACGATAATCCTCTTTGAATTTATTGAACAATTGTACTTGTGTCATTTCTAATGTATGTTTTGCATGAGTTTCGTATTCATTTCGAGATACTCTTCATTGTATCAAATCCCTTGGATTTGGTGAAACTCAAAAATTTGTCAACCAATATTCATGAACCATAGCTTTAACACCTTCTCCCATTCTATCTTTGTAAGGTTGTCTACAAATAATTGCCCAACAAGAAAGCTCATCATTTTCATCTATTTGCAACCAAAATTGGTTATGTTTGTACAATGTTTTTTTAAGGTTCCTATTGTTTTTGCCATTTGTGTTGCCAAACATTTTTGTCTAGTACTAGTTGAAAAAATTGTTGTTTGAACTACTCTACAAGCAGCATTGGTGTCTTTTTTTCTAGATCTTCCATTTTTTTTATTGCATCACTTATATTTTCAAACACATTTTGTTTCACCTTTGATTCTTTTGTTGCCTTTTGAATACCCAATAATGATGTAGCATCTTTTACTTTTTGGACATTGACAGACATCTCAAAATTTGAGCTTGCGTTGCTATTGATTAGTGTTTCAGAACATCTTCATAAAACTGGTTAGCACAATATTGTGCAACGTAAGTCGACTATTTTCTTCTTGAATTTGTCACAATCAATGTTTTGCACATTTCGTCAACAATGTTGAAAATACCTATATGCTCAATTAAATTAAATTTAGCATATTGAATATGCTAAAGTAGAAACATAAGGTAAAATAGATTTCACATTTATTTATTAGTATTAAAAAAAAATCCAATCATAAATATACTGAACACACACACACACACATGTATGTATATACATGTGTTTGTAGAAGTCTAGAAAAGAAGGAAATGTCTCTTTGTCATTTATTTCATTGCTAGGACTAATAGAGCCATTCAAAGGTATGTAAGGTGTAATTTTGCTTGCTCTTGTTAGTCACTATAGCCAAGAACGTTAGTAGACATATGTATAACATTGTCATACCAAAAAAAAGACATTATATTACATAAGGAAATTGATTGTTGTGTTTTTAAATCTTTACTTGTCGAGATGCATGTTCCTGTCTTCCCCATTTTATCTTTTTGACACATTCTTTTTTAGATTTCTATAATCAAATTTCTGTGATTTCATGTCATAATTTGTTTTCTCTATGTTTTCTCAAATGGATTAGAGTTATGCTTAGCCATAACCTATTAGATTGTTAATAAAGTACAAGATAATATGTTTTAACAATGAAGATGTCATGGAAATAATGATATAGTTCAATCACAAATAATCAATTACCTCCATATATGCACTTGTACAAAGCCTGCATAACAAAAAAAGGCTTCTATCATCGTAACAGTGGTATTTTGACCTATGAAATGAATGATGTGCTTATACCAATTGATGGAACTTTAAATGAAAGCCTAAATTTATAATATAGTAGGAGAATAGATTGCAGAAAGGCCAGTATTGTAGCAGAATTCAGAAGCAGAAGATCGATAAGTTAATTTATATACATGCATGCCATATAATTGCAGCAGGATTAAATGATATATCGGATTTGATTTCTGAAAGTATATCTAATGCTTCACGTCATTTCATTGAATTTGAGGACCATCCCAATGAAGACATTGTTGTCATGAAGAAACAAGATCTTTTCTTGTATATTGTGAGGGTGATCCCATTTATGGCATTGATGGTGAAAGCATAAAGGTAAATGAAACATATTTGCAACATTCTCTTCTGGAAGATTTCAATAAGGTATCTATGGCCAATGAATTGGACAGACCATACCTAGATTGGCTCAAGTTGGTGCACCAAGAAGGATATGATGGTGGTATAAGTCTGGCTTCTTTGATACATAAATCTGAATGTGATATTTACATGCAATATACAAATCTATAGGGTAAATACTTTGGATGGAAGCTATAATGAAGAGCATATCCATGAAGAAATCCCCAGCAACAGTGAAAATTTTCTCCTACACTACCCAAATATGAGAGAAAAAAGATAGTACATATAGCCAGGGAATTTGATTGTGCAAAGTATGATGACATTCCCGAGTTTGTTAGTACAGAGAGATATAATCCAATTCATGATTGGATGGAATCGGTTCTAAGAAGCACTAGCTCATTTGGAGACCAGATCACAACATTGATTTTTAGAGATTTGAAGTTTGAACATTCTCCTTTAGCTCTGTATGCCACTCATTATATCCTTGTTTTGGATTATAAAGAAACATAAGGAAGAACAATTGTCCAAATGGTTGGATTGGATATTTTAATACACCTAATTGCGATGATTATTGATTAGTTAGGGTGGGCTAGGTTTGCTTTGAATAACTTTATTTACTAAACATTACTTTATATTCATATGTTTTTGTTTATTCAGGTAGGCTTTTCTCTCCTTTTTACAGTGAGATAGATGGCTCCATTTGATGGTGAACAAGGTTACGACTTAAAGGGAAAGCTATATGATATGGATTAGTGTTTACACGAGATATGAGAAGAAATGGTTATAGGTTTTGGGTGAAAGCCATGGTTTGCATGCATCACATAAACCCAATTGTTAGTGATCCTCACGTGTGAAGGGCATGTTGTGACAACAATGTGCATGTTTCTTAAAACAATAATTTGCATATCTTTCAAACAACAATTTGCATTGGCTTATTCCAGTTTGCATAAGAGAATAACAGAAGACGAAGTTGCGCCGATGGGGGCTAGAGCAATTGGTAATGAGTAATTGAGATGAGAAGTTGTAAATGGAAGGTCACAAGTTCAAATCCCCATGGGTACTTACTTACAAAAAAAATAAAAGACGGAGTTGCATGGGAATTCTCCAATTTGCATGAGAGAAGAATGGAAGACCAAGTTGCCTGGGAATATTCCAAGTGGAAGACCAAGTTGCATCGATTCCTAGGAGGTTGTTACCTATTAGTGTGAGAATATTTTGTCATAAAGGGGTCCAATTATCAAAGTTGGAATCCGTTTTGTTATATTTCCAACTGGTTTGAGGGTTGAATAAAGATTGAACGATTGATCCAAATGTTGGTTTTCTTTGTTTCATATGTCCTTTGTTGAATAAAGCTTTTGTCCTCTCATCACCTCCACACAACCTACCGTAAATTCTTCGTCATAAAAAGTGAACTTTTCTTTCCCAAAGAAGACGAGAACTTTGTGCATCCCTCTACGACTCCCCGAAAGCATTTTGGCATGCCCTTTTTCCTAGAAGCTCCCACTTTACCTTGACCCTCAGACCTTGTTTTTCTGCACTACCTCCCTTTATGAGATTCCTAGACAACCCCTTTATGAGATTCCTGGACAACCTCCAACGCACATCCCCTCTCCTCCTTCCTCATGCCTCATTTTCTTAGAGTGAGATATCAAGAGAGCAGTCAAAGCTATGAGTAACAACAGAGTAGTAGATCAAGAAGGCCTACAGGCCGAATTCCTGAAGCATGGTATCCAGTCCCTTGAGTCATATATTATTGATCTATTTAACCATGTGGTTTGTTCTGGCTTCCCCCCTGCCTAGGTGAGACATATTATTCATCCCATCCACAAATTGGGGAGTAGTTATGACCTGAACAACTGTAGGACTATCATGGTGAGACATATTATTCATCCCATCCACAAATTGGGGAGTAGTTATGACCTGAACAACTGTAGGACTATCATGGTGAGCCATACCTTCTCTATGCTTTAAGCCACAGTCTTACACCAGTGGCTTTCTGAGGAGCTAGAGAGACAACATCTCAGGGCTAGAGGACAAGCAGGTTTCCTCCCGGACCACAAGACGATTGATCACATCTTCACACTTCGAGCCATTGAGGAGGCTATCCATCGCTCTTTGAAAGTCTATTATTGTTTTGTAGACTTCTGAAAAGTGTTCGATACAGTACTGAGAGAAGCATTATTCCATAGGCTTTGTGGAATTGGTAGATCTAAGACCCTCTTGGTAGCCATCATGAGATTATATGAGTCAATTTTGGGTCACCTCAGGATGGCACATGGTCTTTCAAACTTCATTTAGAGTACCATTGGGGTAAAACAAGGGTGCCCTCTCTCGAGAATGCTCTTTGGGATTTATATTGATGAGTTGGAGTCTTTCCTCCACGAGCACATCCAAGAAAGGGATGGTTTCCTTCTACACCGTGTATTGATCTCCCTACTTCTTTTTGCAAATGACTTGATCTTGTTGGATTCTACTCCCGAGGGCTTGCATAGACAAATTAACACCTTCGCCATCTTTTGTGACCTTTGACAATTAACGGTCAACCAAGGTAAAATTAAGGTTATGATCTTCAATGTATCAAAGAAAACTCTAGTTGACCTGCATTTCTACTTTTGAGGGGAAGAAATTGAGATCACCACATCATACATTTACTTAGGAGTATAATTCACAGGACCTTGTTTTGGTATGCAACAAGCCCTCTAGCCTCAACTCAGCAAAGGGTATGGTTCCTTGGCCCTCATTGAGAGACTGTGTTTCCAGAGCTAATTTTAGGACATCTCATCCAAAACCTACCTCATGGAGGCGATTATTAGGCCCACGATCCTCTATGACTCTGAGATTTGTGGGCCAAACTTGATACTGGCAAATTGGGCCTAAATGGAGAGTGTATAGACCTTTCTTCTTAGGCACATCATCTGATGCAAGGATACAGTTCTACAACCCATTATTCAGAGGTCTCACTGAGACGAATTCATTACTTCTTAGGCACATCATCTTTGAGACGAATTCCAAGGGTCGAACAACACATCAGTCCACACCCCCCTAGAGCATCAAGAGGATCAATTCCCAACAGATCCATAGCAGGGTGCCCCCCGCCCACAGGATCCCTTCTCAGCCCCAACAGAGCAATTAAAGGTCTATCTAGAGTTTATTTCTTCCTTATATGCTAGGAGTATCCCTCACTCCTACATCCCCCCCAGGATCATACAGTTGGACACCTCAATGATTCCAAAGGACTTCAATAGCAAGCCAATGCACTTGAACACCCCCATCATCATTGAATATCATACTCAGGCATTCTTGACATCATTGCCTCATGTTCAACTCTCTCTCTCTCTCTCTCTCTCTCTCTCTCTCTCTCTCTCTCTCTCTCTCTTCAAGATTTTGAGGGATTTTTTAGCTCTCCAATCCAACCTTGGACATACTCTCTTAGTCGTCTACATCATCATGCCTTGGATACGGTTATATGCATGTTTTAGGAGGCTATGTTATTGCTTGTATCTTTCTTTCTTTATTTTATTTTATCATATATTTAGTTTCAACACTTTCTAGGGGTTGTGTTTGCACTCCCACATTGTACTTATACTGATTGTATCCTTTTAGTCCCATTGACCTACTTTTGTGTTCATTCATTGGGCATTAATAAAATTATCTTATCTTATCTTATCTTATCTTATGTGTTTCGACCTTGTAGAATGTGTTTCTCAACTTTCTGATGATGTGTTACTTAATGGATCTAGAAGACCTTTCCCTTATATTTGCAAAAGTGTTACAGATCTAAGTGAGTGTTTCTAGCCCCAAAGATCTATTGAGTAGAGAAATTTGCTCCTTTGTTGCATCATAGCGGCGTGGTTCGGGTTGTTCATCAACATTGATCTTAAGGTTTAAGATATTTTGTGTTGGATTGGTGAGACTTTTCCTTTATCGATATCTCACTACTGCTCTCCATTATCATTCGAACATGTGTGTTCTTGCTTGAAGTCAACCCCATAACCCCTTGGTAGACAATAGTTTGCTATGTTCCTTCCATTGAGTTATGTTCTAAACATAAGAATTTCAAGCACTATGACCTACTTGGTTGAGGGGCCATTCAAGGAGCAAGGAGTCCTTAAAAAGGAAATAGGTGGAGTATGAGAAGGAGAAAAGCTAAAGATGTAGATATATGGAGTAGTTGGAAGCTGTTGTGGATGAGCTTCAACATTTCTTATAATATTTTTTCTTATGAGTATCAAAACCTGTCGAGACAAGCCATATAAACCATGTTTATTAGAGGCCTTCTTTATTTGTTCATTATGCTTACCCTCTCATGAATGTATTGTACAGACACACTACCCTGAAACCCTTACTCTAGACCCATTTTTTGCTTCTTTTCAACACAACTACATTTTATTGTGACCCCTATTTTTTTGGCCTCCTTTGCTATGAACTTTCCATCCTTGAGAATCATCAAGTTGCCTTTTAGGATGGATGGTAGCATTTTGAGTTCCAACAATACGATTTTGAGACGCAAAATCACTAGAGTTTTTTTATAAGATTCTTTAACAAAGTGTGTAGGTGAGAAACAAATAAACAACAATTTGGAAGGTTGAGATAGACTACCTTTTGAATATGAGCAATATTGTGAAACAACAAGTGGATGATGGGTGAACCTTATCTTGATAAGTCCACCTCTACACATACATGAGCATTAGGTAGAAGGTGTGGGAACATGCTCATCTATTACATCCAATTGACCAAAATGATGCACTATCTTCTCCATTCTTGCTTGGAAATATACATTGCATTGAAGGTTTCATACCATGGTTTCACATAATCTAAGTCCCTAACAATTATCTATACTCCCTTCAAAAACATTGCTTGAGATGTGCCCTCCTTGTCTAATGCTACACATACGAATGGCTCATTTTGCAACATGTCAACAATGGGTTTCACATAAATAGACGACTCTCCAGTTTTATTGGAAGTAACCTTACGGGTAGTGGGATGTGTTTCTATAATGGGATGTACTATTTTGTGACTAATGCAAAAAAATAATCACGATTAAACCATTATTCACTAGAACTTGCTAACGCTCTTCCATACCTCAAAATTGAATGAATCATACCATTAAACCTCAACAATGAAGAACACATTTTTAAGACTTAATTCAAAATATCTTAATGTAACTTTCATGAAACCACCACTCATTGCTTCATCCAAATTCATATTTGTACGACTTTAAGTAAATCAGTTGCTCTCAAGGTGGGGTTTGAATTCCGACCATGGTCATCCCTAAAGTTTTTTAAGACAAAAAGGAAAGAGGTCATTCCTACAGTTTTTTAAGGATATGCGTGAAACTTGGGATGGTGAGAATTAATGAAGGATTGAAGTAGGTATATCTTCACCCATAATTCTCCATAGGGATCAACTTCTTGACAATAATAAAACTCAGGGATACAAAGAGAGTAGGATGGTACGTGGGCTGATTTCAGGTATCAAATATAATTCTATGGTGTAATAATGGAATGAATCAACCACTGAAAATAGAACCAAACCAAACTAGAGTATGAGGACAATGTGCTAAGACATAAGAAAAAATGGTACTATTGGCATGCAAATGGACCCATCCAAAATTGATTTCAATTTGATTACAATGTTTTAACAGAAAATTCTGACCTTGATGATATGCTACCGCAAACCATGCTCTGCTAATTCATGAAATAAACAGCACTGACTTTTAATTTGGAACCCAAATAGCAGCAGATGTTGGAGATCACCGTCATCAGATTTTTCCATTTACAAGCAAAAAAATTCTTCCAAGAGGCAGTCATTACAACTTGAAATGCTTTGTATGTATAGTTCCTAATCTGCCTGTCATGGTAATACGTGATTTTACCATAAAGGAAGCACCCAGATCAGTTATTTGCTGAGGCATATTCATATTGAAGTGATCGTATATAGACAATTCACTGTGGAGGAGGAATCAATGCTGTGATTGCCAAGTTCTCCTGGATGATATGAAAAAGAATCATGATCATTCAACAATGATTATAGTTCAAAAATCCAACACATAGGTTTATCCTTCTATGCAGCATGAAGAACAGTGAGATAGATGGCTCCATTTGATGGTGAACAAGGCTATGGCTTAGGGGGCAAGCTATAGGATATAGATCAGTGTTTACATGAGATATTATAAGAAATGGTTATAGGTTTTGAATTAAAGCCATGGTTTGCATGCATCACATAACCCCAGTTGTCAGTGATCCTCGGGTGTGAAGGGCATGTTGTGACAACAGTGTGCATGTTTCTTAAAACAGTAATTTGCATATCTTTCAAACAGCAGTTTGCATGGGCCTATTCCAATTTGCATGAGAGAATAACAGAAGACGGAGTTGCATGGGAATTTTCCAGTTGGCTTGAGAGAAGAGTGGAAGACCAAGTTGCCTGGGACTATTTCAGTTTCCACTGGAGAATAGTGGAATACCCAGTTTGCATGGGTGTATTCCAGTTTGCATGAGAGATGAGGGTGAAGACCTAGTTTGCATGTGTGTACTTTGCTAGATAAATGTTGCATGTATTTCCTTAATTTTCCAGTAAATAAGGGCGTACCTTAAAGGGTTCAGTGATGTGGTAGTAGGAGGATTGCATGCATCTCAGACTCTTCATTATTATACTTAAGATAGCATACACATGTAATCAGACTTCTTGTTGTCATTTCTAGAGCGTTTCTTGGGAAAAACAAAGATCCCCATTCTGGTTCTGGTAACAGAGCCAAAATCTAGGAGCCTAGAGTTCTCATAGTTTTGAACCAAAATCTGGGCGCCTGTGAGTAAAATACAAGACAGCTAAAGAAAATTTAAAAATGAAACTCAGTTCTGAGCAGTGTAACTGCAGTGAGAGACAGTTTGAAAGAAACAAACGCATTTCGAAGCAATTCAGAAGAAATTCTCACACAATGCACTGCTAAAGGATGATGGTATGAGGTAACCCTACCTCAGGAAGATTGACAGGAGCAATATTGAACTGGCAAGCCTTGAAATCGAGCGACCACACAGGAACTAGGGATCCACCAAGACACCTCTAGATACCTGGGTGTTCTGCGAATCCTGGGAATGAGCCACAGAGGGGTAAGAGGTGCGTTAAAAAGTGAGCCTTCAACAAGGACTGAACGAGTAGGGAAAACCTTCCAAATTAGTAGCGGGAAAATGCAAGGTGTGGCGGGAAGGTGGATGAAAACAAAAATTTACCATGGCTCTGTATTTAGGAAGTTGGAATCACGATGTCGAGGTTTATGGTGATTTGTTGTTGCTGCTAAAAGCTTCCTTGTTAGAACAAGCAGATTTGAAAGGTTAACCGACTGCTAGAACATTTCTTTCTCTAGGTCCATGGCTCTTGGTCGATTGCATTGTTTAATTTTTATAATGTACATGAGTTCTTTCACATACTTGACCTTTAAATTAATTCTATCTTAGAATTCCTTCTTGGTCCGAAATATCAATGGAATGAACACTGTGGGTTTTTTGAAATGCAACTAACTCCCCGTGAATGCTACCCTAAATAAAAACAAATTTTATATCACCTTAGGTCCGTAGAGAAGGGAAAGGACTCACATGGCAAGCTCAAAGAATGTAATGTCATCATGATGACATCATCATTGTTCACATGTCAAGGACATGTACCATTCATATCTTGTTACTATGCAATGTTATCGTTAGCAAAAGGTGTATTCTTACATGATATGTTGCTTTAAGTTTCCAACATGTGGCACCAACAAATATGGCTAAGACATGTGAAATCCTTTGTTTTACTACTAAATTTATTTTATTAAAAGAAATATATAAGCAAGGGATGTTCATGAATTACAAATTGTATCAATGTGATACTCTCACTTTTTATCTCATAATATAATACAAGGATATATAATGATAAAGTGATAATTTTGATTGAGTAACTTAAGCCTCCCAACGAGATGCATAAGGTAACATGTTACCACGAGGGTTTGATAGAAGCTATAAAGCCATTATCATTTCCCAAGGTTAAGGCCATTTGTTACAATTACTAAACACTAAAAGATGGGAGAACACTTGGCAACTTATAGCAACACCAAAGGGAAATTCGATAAACAACTTTTTGTAAAGCAAACCATGAGCCATAATCTAAAAAAAAAACATTTATTTTTGTTGGTTGATTTCATAAACAAATAATATTAGTAGATTGTAACCAACATAGCTCCACCATACACCTAGTTGAGCACAGAGGAAAGGGGTAAGAGCATATTATGGAGGGTTAGAATTGATAAATTGGCTCTCTTGGATCTCAACCACCATGATGAAAACCATTTTCTTAATCCATCTAGTTGTTAGCTTACTAGGGTTTAGGATTTGGTTACGCTCAAGTAGACTATCCTCGCCTCCATAATATTTTACTACATCGACCCATTCTCATGCTTGTGACCCCAAATGACTTAGGCATAAACCCACTTGAGTGGAACTCCAATCACCTCAAACCCTTCATATGTCTCCCATCCATAGTGGGTGAAGAATTGTTGAAACCATGATGACCAATCTATCCATGCGAAGAAAGGTCCTAAAATATCTCTCATCAATGGGTTGCAATAATGTTATTTCCTCGTGGCCCAAGGTGTTTTTTCTTTGTTGATATGATTATGTGATTGAAATGCAGGAAACAAGTATGGAGTTGATATGATTATGTCATTGAAAGGAAAAGTTGATTGCATAGGGTGTAATGAATACTAGGATAAATTCAAGTTATGCTTTGGAGTATTGTGTTGACTTGTACGGGACCCAATTTGGGGAAAATGGCACGTATATAAGAAAATATCATATATGAGATTCATCATATGTCTTTCATATCTTCACAGTGGTTATTGAACACCATCAAGTTAACAAAATCCAAAAGCAAGTTGAGAATGTGCAAAAACACCCTTACATAAAAGGCCACCCAAAGGCCTAAGTTTTTATTTCATAAAAAGAAATATATAAAAAAGGCATGTTCATGAATTATAGATTACAACAATGTGATACTCTCGCTTTTTACTCTATAATATAATACAAGGATATATAATGATAAAGTGGCGATTTTGATTGAGGAACTTAATTCTCCCAACGAGCGTAGGGTAACATGTCACCACGAGGGCTTGTTCAAAGTTATAAAGCCATTATCCTAGTAGGCATAAAACCTAGTTGTGGAGGAGGGAAATTTAGGTGGATGTAGGAGGAAAATTTATTGCTACACTCATGGAGAAGAAGTTGAAAGATTGTTTGAATGTCCACGTAGAGATGTTCCATGAGGCAATGAATCCATAACATTGTTGGAAGAAGGAGAAAAAATGGCTCACCCTCTAATGTTTGGTCTTAGTCCTATTTTTTACATATGATATGGGATCCACTTTGGGGAAAAAAGGCACATATAAGGAAATGTCATATACAAGGTTCATGATATGTCTTTCATATCTTCACAATGGTTATTGAGCACCATCAAGTTGACAACATTCAAAATCCTAGTTGAAAATGTGCAAAAACACCCTTACATAAATGGCCACCCAAAGGCCTAAGTATTCATTTCATAAAAAATATATATAAAAAAAAGGCAAGTTCATGAATTACAGATTGCATCAATGTGGCAATTTTGATTGAGGAACTTAAGCCTCCCAACGAGCATAGGGTAACATGTTACCACGAGAGCTTTTTCAAAGTTATAAAAACACTATCCTTTCCTAAGGAGGCCAATTGTTACAATTACTAAACACCAAAAGATGGGATAACACTTGGCAGCTAGCAACACCTAAGGGAACTTCGACCAACAACTTTCCACAAATTAGTAAACCATGGGCCATAACCAAAAAAAAATTCATTTATTTTTGTTGGTTGATTTTATAAACAAATAATATTAGTAGATTGTAACCAACGTAGCTCCACCATACACCTAGTTAAGCCACCCAGTTGACAACCCAGCTTGGAAAACTATATATTCTAAATGGCCTAATTTTTCCCACGATCCTCGCAACCGCAATGGCAGTGGATGGATTTAATCCTTTTGGAAACTTGAGTAGTGCATATAGTGTATGGCCATTAGTACTAGTCACATATAACCTTCCACCATGGTTATGCATGAAAAGGAACCTTTGTATTTTGTCATTGTTAATATCTGGTCCCAAGCAACCAGGAAATGGCATGTTTATTTGGAATTGTTGGTAAATGAACTAAACGTAACATGGGATTAAGGGGTAAGAACATACAATGCTCATTCAAAGTCATTATTTAATATGGAGGCTCTATTGAAGTGGCTAATCCATGACTTTCCTACTTATGGAAATATGGCTAGTTGCACAGCTAAAGGGTTTTGTGCATGTCCCATATGTGGAAGGAAAATAGATTCAAAGTATCTCAAATGTAGTAGGAAGTGTGTATGTTGGTATCCAATTCACTGGTGTAAATTAGACCTTAAGTTTATGTCAATCCGGAGTTTGTAAGACTTAGAGGCATATCCCAAATATAGAGACTCAGAGCTGGACTTAACTGGAAATTCAGTTTGCTTGTGAAATAAATCTATTGAATGCTAGAATGCTGTAACTTTAAAATGCAAAACCTCCCTTACAGAAGCAACTTCATTCGATCTCTTAGTTTAACCAGCAATTCATATATGAAATATTATGAGATTAAAATGTTGAACCTAAATCTTAAAAATGAATCACAATACAATGCCTAATATCTCACTGTTGAAAACAGACTACCATTGATTTCCTTTACAAGAAGACAACTCGCAATGTGTAACCATCTTTTGTAGTGCAACATCAAATAAGTAATGCAATTGATATGACTTCTACAACGTTTAATCATTCAAATGAAAGAGCTCATAATCCTATTCCTATAATCTAACGTGTTCTGCAATATATGATCTACTCGTTCTGCAATGTATAAGAAATCAAGTAAAACAAATCGAATCTACAAGTTTCAACTACAACATACCACACGCAATGATGCAGAGATAGGTGTGCAGGCTTGGCAAAGGGGGCCCTCCAATGCTTTGCTTACACACACAAAGAAAATCACAGAACTCTAAAGCTCAATTGCATTCACCATATGGAAATAGGCACACACAGCAATTTATCGAATACTCCAGTCTTTATTTCAAAATCATGCGTATATCATCCAAGAAGTTTTTCTTTTACAAAACAAATAGTTATATATCCCTCGTTTCTGAACTGAAACGCTATATCTATGGAAAATTAATAATGACATTGGCAATAACAATCTCCCTAAATTCGAAATCGCCCATCATCTCCAAGAAAATAGGCTAGATCGCTAGAAAATCGAACTGCCCTGTTTTTATGCTAGATGACTGCACAGGTGGTCACCGTTGACCAACATTGACTTGCCACCTGTGAGAAACATGCCACAAGTTTGTTAGAAGTTTAACCATCCTTGGACATCAAGGATCTTCTTTCACTCTTCAGTTTGTGCCCAGCTGGCCTGCAAGTATCCAACCTGGGAGAGATTACGAGAAGTTAGCACATTCTGTAATTTTGAATAAAATCTTAATTTAAATGCCTTAAAAATCTCATAATTCACTTATTAAGAAGCAACGACATTTATACCTTTGACCAAGGTTTTGTGGATAAAATTAAGGTTTTATGGATCGAGTATGAAGATTCATGGAGAAAACTGGAAGGTATTTGGATGGAAAAATAGGTGAAAAATGGTGCCCAACATCTCCCCCAAGAGGGAGCTGTTGCATGTCCTCATGCACAAAAAAGTATTTCCAAATTTTTTTTACCCTGCTTATGTTCTAAACAAAATCTTGTTGCTGAAACTCTGCTTCTAATCCTTTGATGTACCTCCTGTCTGAGATGATGCATCTGTAGAAGTTCGAGCTGCATAAAGAACCTTCAGTTTTTCAGACTTGGTCTGGTAAATCTTCTTTTGTTTATGCCATTTATATGCATGCTTGGAGATTTGTGCCCTTTGAACTTTAAGTTTCCTATTATTTTCTGTTAACTTTTCATTCCTCAGTTCTAATTCTCTTACTTCCATTTTCAACTTCTTAATCTTTTTACTGATTTTGGAAGTTTTCTTCTTTTCCATCTTCACTGAAGGCTGCTCAGAATTAGTATCCATATCTTCATTCTCTTGCACTGAATCTCCCTTCTTTTCTTTTTCTATAGTTTGTTGCTCCAAGAAAGGAGAAGCTTGATCATCTGAAATTCCCTGTCCTGGATGCTTTTTTTCTTCTTTTTCTTGTTGATCAAAAAAAAGATTTATCCTTTTAGTCTACTTTATCACTTCATCTGAAATCTTTTCAGTGTCTTGGGTACTTTTACTTTCATGGACTTTCCCTATCTCACCTATTGGATCTTCTTCTTGGATTTCCAAGGATTGTATGTATTCATACTGTTTTTGTTGGCTTTCATCATCCTCTTCTAATGCTGACTTCTTTTGATCTTGCTGATGTTTCCTTGGCTTCTTCTCATGAGTGGTGAAGATTTGAGCTTGCTTTTGAAGCTTTCTTTCTTCTTTCATCATGCTCCTGGTTCTTATTCTTCTCTGAGGCTGTTTTGGGCTTGCTGCCTCAGAGTTATCTTCATCATCTGTGATTATTAACACATTTTCTTTCTTTTTCCCTTTAAGCAGTTTTGAGCTTGTTGCTTCAGGGTTTTGTTCTTCATCCTTGGGGTATGTTATCATCAACAGTTTGTCTTCTTTCAAGTTTTCTTCAGGCAACTCTTCTAGCTCTTCAAACTGATTATGAATTATAAACTCTTGCCGTGTCAACTTTTGCTTCTGTAACTCATATGTGATGATTATTTTAATGAGCCCACAATGGAAAAGGCTTGTTAGCTTGCCTTTTTCACGTTTTTGAACAGCCTTAGCCATCTTGGAAAGGCTTTGTAATAAAAAATGGGGCATGTTAATCTCACAATCACCCCTTAGGTGCTGCAACATCTTGATATGATAAAGATACACAATGCTAAATCTTCCTTCACAGGTGATGAATCTTTGGATGATATATACTATTTCATCCCAGGGATGAACCAACCAACTCCTTGGTATTCCCTTCTTCCATTCCACTGAACCTGCCCTTGACCTGCATAGAAAGGGTGTCCAGGCCTTCTCCTTAAATTGTTTTGTTTTAAAGAATCTTTCCCCCTGTTGTGGTAAGCCAATGATCTGTGCCAAAATATCTTCAGACAGCCTGAAACTCAAATTTCCTACTGTAGCCCTCTCTCCATCAAATGAGCCAGCAAAAGCTAGGCTAACATTATCATTGTGCCCATCAAATTTTTCAAATAAAGACACCCATTGTTTCTTCTCAAAAATTTCCATGCATCTTTCATGAATGGCAGTAGGATCGAATTTCTCTGGTTCTAGTCTAGACACCATTTTACAACTTTAACAGGAAAAATCTCTTTTTTATATGCAATGGAAGATTTCAAATAAGACCTAACCCTAGCTTATAACTCCAGTTTCAAATTTTAAACTCTGTAAAATTTCTCCTTTCTTCAATTGTTCTTCTGAAAGTCTGAATTGATAGCAAAAACCACGGTGTCAAGCTTACCTAGCCTGTGCGGTTCCTCAATTTGGACATTCTGAATGAAATACGCATCCTCATATCTGTATTTCTTCTTCTGTAATGCCAATGGTATTTCTTTTCATCACTCCAAAATTCGTGCCGAGGATTTTTAAAGAAAGGAATATGCTTCGAGTTTCTGAATTGAGAGACTACGCTTTCCTCCACTGTAATGCAACCAGTGTTTCCTCCTTAGATTAATAGAAATCTATCAACTCTTTTAATCAGCATGGATGTGAGGTTTGGGGAAGAGCAAGTCAGTTGGACAACCACGGATATATGAAATATCACTTCAAATTTTTGAATTTGTAAATTGTGCTTCCCTATACATGGGCGAGATTCGTGGGAGGTAATATCAATGATTCCCTCCTTTTATGCAATGATGTTTTGAACAGGCCACTTAATTCCCCGTTGATTCGCCACTTCACCCATGTTCCATGACCCTTTTTCATATACTAACTTTCTTTTTAACTTAATGTGTATCATGAAATAATGTCTTCGTCTTAGAGTATATGAAAGAAAACATGAAAATATTCAAATTTCCTTGGTAAACAAAACATATATATATATATATTTTCTCTGCTTTCTGTTGAAAAGACCTGCCTGTAGAATGCAATCTAGGTTTTGATCAATCAAAAATTTCTTCTGAGATTGATCCTAGCCACCATTTTGACACCTAGGGTAAGATAATGAGAAGTGAATGGGCTGCTAGCAAGGATTATGAAGGTGATAGAGTAGACAGTCAAGTTTATGAGGATAGGTAGGTATTTTTTTGGTCATTATTTCAAAATAAAGAATCGTGCAAACTTTTAAAGCAAAAAAATTAAAAGAGAATTTGCATGTTCCTAGTCCATACATGTCCTTCTGATGTCTTCTTATTAAAAACTGTCTACTATCTCAGGTTCCTGTGCAAAAATTCCAATAAAATGTACTTCTTTTCAGGTCCCTTCTGCTGACTTCTGATGTTTTTATCTAAGATTCCTTCTGCAAGGCTGGAAGTCAGGTCCCTCCGCTAGGCTTTGAGGTCTGTGAAATAAAAGTTGAAATTCTGGCATTTGAAGAAGGCTTGGAGATAGAAAGCATGAAATGCTTATCCCCCCCAGGCCTATGTATGAACTTGTCCTCAAGTCAATCAAATGTTTTATTTTACTAATAGTCATGCAAGAAATGATGCTGAAAAGTAAAAAAAAAAAATTGTTTTTGGGAATTTTCAATGGCCAAGTATACTTGGTTTTCCAAGGAAAATTCGAGTTTATGTTGTGCCAGTTGCCTAGTTTTCACAACTAAACGCCCTTTTTTTTTCTTTTTTTTTTTCTATTCATAAAATGGCTAAGAAGAAAGTGAAGGAGAAACACCAGTGTGTTTGTCCAGCACTTCCATCTCCCTTTGCTGTGAAATCTGTTGTATGAAATCTTCTTTGCTGAGAGGCTTGGTGTAGAGTTTTAGCCGATGGCCATTGACCACAAATGTATGTGCTTCATCATCGATTGTTTGGAGTTTGACTGAGCCATTGTAATATACCTCTGCAATTGCATATGGACCAAGCCAATGAGTTGTAAACTTGGCTTTGAAGTCTTTGAACTTTGAATCAAACAATAGGGCCCAGTCACCGATGTGAAATTGTTTCTTTTTGATAAACTTGTCATGCCATTGGGTTCTCTGTTGCTGTACCAAAATATTGTGTTCTATTGCTGCCTGTCACATCTCATCTAATTGATTCAATTGTAGTATCCTTTCTTGCTGTGCTTTAGAAAGATTCATCCCCAAATCTGATGCTAACTTAAAGGCATGAATTTGAAATTCTATGGGCAATAGGACCTGCTTACCATAAACTAATTGATAGGGTGAAAAACCAGTACTGTTTTTCCAAGTGATACGATATGCCCATAAAGCTTCAGTAAGCTTAGCTGACCAATCCTTTCGATGCATCTGTACAGTTTTGGTGATGATTCCTTCCAAAGTTTTGTTTGTAGACTCTACTTGGCCATTGGCTTGTGGATGGTAAGGTGTAGATTTTCTGTGTGTAATTTTGTATTTGGCTGCTATCTCCTGCACCAATTTAGAGTAAACTGTGCACCCTGGTCAGTGACAATCTCTCTAGGAACCCCAAATCGGACAAAGATCTCTTCAAAAAGAAAGTTTACCACTGTTTGTTCCGTGGCTCTTGGTAATGGTTTGGCTTCGACCCACTTTGTAACATAGTCAGTACATACTAGAATGTACTTCTTTCCTTGTGATGGTGGATTGATTGGACCAATAAAGTTAAGAGCCCATTTTTCAAATGGTTCAATGAGGATTTGTGGCTGGAGTGGCACTTCATCAAATTGTACTGGCCGTCCCATCCGCTGACAAGTATCACAGCTCCTAACATACTTCTTAGCATCCTTGAAAATAGAAGGCCAGTAATACCCCAAATTGAGTATCTTGTATGCTGTTCTTTTCTCTGCAAAATGGCCACCACACGGTTCATCATGACATGCTTTCAAAATATCTAAAACTTCATCTTGTCGTACACATCTCCTAATAATTAGATCATATCCTTTGTAAAAGAGATCGCCATTGACCCGTAGGTGTCTAGCACTTTGTTTAATAATCTTTTTCTTTTCTTTGGATGACATAGATGGAGGTAGCTGTCCTGATGATAAATAATTGGCGATATCAGCATACCAAGGAGTGATAACAGAAATTGCAAACAAATGTTCATCAGGGAAACTATCTAAAACAGGAACAACCTCACCGAAATTTTGTAAGCGAGACAGGAAATCTACTACTTGATTTTATCGTCCAGGCCGATCTAAAACAGTGATATGGAACTCCTGCATTAATAGTAACCATCTAGTTATCCTGCCATTAGTAATAGATTTATTCATTAAATATCGTAAAGCGGAATGATCTGTGTGGACAAAAATTTCATAGCCAGTAATGTGGTGACGGAATTTGTTCACAGCATGGACTACTGCCAACATCTCCTTTTCAGTCACTGTATAATTCAATTCTGCAGGTGTTAGATTTTTGCTAATAAAATAAATAGCATAAGTCATGGTATGCTCTTTTTGTCCCAAAGAGGCCCCTATTGCAATATCAGATGCATTAGTAGAAATATGGAAGGGAAGTGTCCAATTTGGTCCCCTTAGAATGGGAGCAGTTGAGAGCTTCTCTTTAAGTGTCTGAAATGCAGATTGACAGTTAGTATCCCATTTGAAATGGACATCCTTTGAAAGTAATTTAAACAAGAGCAGAGCTATCTTACTGAAATTTTCAATAAATCTACGATAATAGCCTGCATACCCTAGAAAGCTTCTCACATCTGTTTGAGTGGTTGGTGCAGATAGATTTACAATAATGTGAATTTTGGCAGGATCAACTTTTATTCCAGATGAAGAAATGTGATGTCCTAAAACTATCCCTTCATTCATCATCATAAAACACTTTTCATTGCTTAGGGAAAGATTTGATTCAACACACCTTTTTAAAATTTTCTCCAAGTTTGATAAGGAATCTTCAAAGGTATTTCCATGCACAGAAAAATCGTCCATATAGACCTCAACACATTCATGAATTAGATCTGCAAATATGGCCAAGACTGCTCTCTGAAAGGTAGCTGGGGCATTACATAAACCAAAAGGTAAAACTTTGTAGGCATATGTACCCCAGGGACATGTAAAAGTATTTTTGTCCTGGTCTTCTTTTGCAATGCTAATTTGATTATACCTGCTGAAACCATCTAGAAATGAAAAATAGTTCTTCCCAGCTAGGGCATCGAGCACTTGATCAAAAAATGGCAATGGGAAATAATGTTTTAGTGTTGCCTTGTTTAACTCTCTGTAATATACACATATCCGCCATTTTCCATTTTTCTTAGGAACAACAACTAAGGGAGAAACCCATTGGCTATCAGAGATAGGGTAGATAAATCCTACCTTTAATAACTTATGCAATTCTTCCTTAACTATTTCTTTTAGTATGGGGTTCATTCTACGTTGAGGTTGTCTAAGAGGTCGGATTTTATCATCTGTATAAATGTGGTGAGTGCATGTTTCATGATGAATGCTGGGCATGTCAGTGTATTCCCAAGAAAATGCATGAGAATATTTATTCAATAAGGCAATCAACTGGTCTTCCTGTGATGTGGTAAGATGTGCACTGATATGCAAGTGTTTTCCTGGACTAATTTCAATTGTTTTGCTTTGGACATTAGTGATTGAATGAACATTAAAAATATCATGAAGTGCTAATGCTAAAGAATGTATTGTGCAATTTTCCTGAAAATTATGTCCCAAAACCTTATCTGTAATAGCATACTGCATGTCTCTTAATTCCTCAGAGATATCAAGTTCAACAATGAAGTAATCTAGCAAATCTTCGTTGTTGTCTTCTTGAAAATCAAAGAACTGATTGATACTTAGGACAGGCTGAATGGTTTCGTTTTCTTGTTCTTTGGTTTCATTGATCCATGACAACTGATCTGATACAGAAGGTCGCTGGGCAGAAGGATAAAGTGTGATTTGTTTTCTCTTTGTCCCATGTGAAATGAGCATGCTTCCTGACCTACACCCTATAAAAGCATCAGCTGTTGCCAACCAGGGTCGGCCAAGAATCAATGGATGCCCTCCTAAATTAGACTTTGGTTGCAACACTATGAAATCTACAGGATACTCCCAGGAATCTAAAGAAACAATGATATCTTCTAAGATCCCTTCAGGTGTGATTTTAGACCTGTCAGCTAGTTCTAGAACTGTAGTGGTTGGTCTGAGATTTGTCAAGTGTAGATATTCCATTGTTTCTAGTGTCATGACATTGATAGCAGCACCTAAGTCAATCAGTGTTTTTGGAATTGAAAAATTGTTGACAGTTATTGTGACCATCGGGATTCCTGGATCAACGTATTTTTCAATAAAAACAGTGTTAGACATTAGTCCTGCTAATTTTCCTATCACATGAATTGTTGGTGGATCCTTCCTTCTCTTATTGAGACATAATTCCCTAACGGCTTTCGTATAGATTGGAATATCCTTTATAGCCTGCAGTAGGGGAATTTTGACACATATGTTGGTAAACTCATTCAAAACATCAAAATTAGGTAGGGGAATTGAAAATTTTTCTTTGACCAACCTCTCTGGAAAGGGAGGTATGTGAGGTACTAATGTTTTCCCTTTTTGACTGTGATTTTATGACTGTGGCGTTTCCATATTTGATTTTTTTTAAGTTTTCTCATTTTCTGTTTGTTCTTCTAAGATAACAGGAGATTCTTTTTGTAAAGTTTTCCCAGATCTTAAATTGATATTTTGAAGTGGGAGGATTGAGTAGGGGAGTGTCGTTCCTTCATCAACATTGTACATGGGTTTATCCATTTTATTATTTGGATTTGGTATTGGTTGGGCTGGCAATTGTGTTGGTCTAGGTGGAGGCTGGTTGGATGGCAATTGAAGTTGTTGAGGTTGTTGGCCTAGTTGAGGAGCAAAATTGGGTTGTTGGAAAAATGGGGTTTGATTCTGCTGGTATTGGGGGTATGCAAAAGGTTGTTGTTAAGGCTGTGGGTAGGCCTGTTGGTATGTCTGATTACCATGAGTATACCCTCGCCGATTTAAAACAGGTTGGGATTGTTGTTGTTGTTGAGGAGACCAAGTTTGCCAGGGCATGGGTGCACTCCATGAATTTTGAACAGGAGTTTGATAAGTTGAATGAAATGGCTGCATAGGATCTTGAGACATCCCTAAAAATCGTGGCTACCAAGGTCTTCGTTGTCCCATAAAATAGAGAGGCTCCATGCTTTGATTCTCCTCCATTCGAGCTGCCTGCAATTCTTTCAATCTAGGGCAATCATCAGTTTTATGATTTTCAGTACATAAACCACAAATTTGAACAGTATTCAGAGGGCATTATCTTAATGGATGTTTCTTTCTACATTTAGGGCAGAAAATAGATAGGGCTTGATCTTGTTGGTTTTGTTGTTCTTGTCTCTTCTTGGTTTTTGATGTTTCGACCTATTCTCCCAAGGTACTCAATAAATCAGTCTTAAAATCTTCTAACAAGTTCCCAAGTTTAGCTCTGGATATGCCACTGGTTGCAGATTTTGTTACTTTGAAAGTTGCATCTCTCTTTCCATTTCTGGCTTTTCCTTTAGAATACTTTTGACATAAGTCTGTAATCTCTTCGAATGGTAGATAGGAGATGTCACCTTTGCCCATAACATTCAAAATATCCAGATATTCTTCTTTTATTCATTTCAAAAAGATTGTACGAGTGATCTCAGATGTCAAAGAATTGTATTTAGATTTTTGCAAGTTATATGAGAATCTTTCAAGATACTCTTCCAAGCTTTCATCTTCCTATTGAAACATTCTAAAAATATCATCTTTTGAATCTTTTGATCTACAGTAAGCTTGGTATTTCCTAAGAAATTTTTTTCTCATATCATCCCAACTGGTTATTGAATGCTCTCCTAGCCCCATAAACCATTTCAATGCAGCTGCCTTAAGAGTAGTAGGGAAGAGACGAAGTTTGTGGGTGTCATCAGTATACCCATAAGTACGACACAAGATATCAAATTCAAATAAGAAAGAGTCTGGGTCTTCATAATTCATGCCATAGAAATTTGGTAGAACATATGGTGGAATGTTTTTCATCCTTACTTCTTCTCCTAGGATGATACTAGTGTCCAGGATGGGAAATTTAAAAGTGGCTTCTTGATATTCTACTGCTCTTTCCTCCATTTCATACCTTCTCTCCTCTTCCCTTCTCTCTTGTCTTAGTTTATTTTCAATTTCTAACCTTCTCTCATACTCCCTTCATTGTTCTGTAGTTGGCCCTTTTAATGTTTCTCCTTCAGCCATTTCTCTTCGTTTATTTTCAATCTCCATCCTACATTCGTATTCCCTACATTGCTCGAAGGTGAGTCCTCCTTTCTTAGATGTTTCCTCTTTGGTCATTTCAAAAGTATCAACAGTTGTAATGAATCCTTTGTGATCAGTTAAAGAAGTTCCTGTTACTTCTATTTTTGGGGGGTTTTTGATAAATCTTCCTTTTTCATCTCTCTGTCTTGACATAAAACTAAAACCTACTCTGTGTTTTTTAAAGAAAAAAAATTCTTTTGAATAAGAGAACTAAGTTTCTTAAGTCTGCTTCTAAAATGCCTCCCCGGCAACGGCGCCAAAATGTTGGTATCCAATTCACTGGTGTAAATTAGACCTTAAGTTTATGTCAATCCGGAGTTTGTAAGACTTAGAGGCATATCCCAAATATAGAGACTCAGAGCTGGACTTAACTGGAAATTCAGTTTGCTTGTGAAATAAATCTATTGAATGCTAGAATGCGGTAACTTTAAAATGCAAAACCTCCCTTACAGAAGCAACTTCATTCGATCTCTTAGTTTAACCAGCAATTCACATATGAAATATTATGAGATTAAAATGTTGAACCTAAATCTTAAAAATGAATCACAATACAATGCCTAATATCTCACTGTTGAAAACAGACTACCATTGATTTCCTTTACAATAAGACAACTCGCAATGTGTAACCATCTTTAGTAGTGCAACATCAAATAAGTAATGCAATTGATATGATTTCTACAACGTTTAATCATTCAAATGAAAGAGCTCATAATCCTATTCCTATAATCTAATGTGTTCTGCAATATATGATCTACTCGTTCTGCAATGTATAAGAAATCAAGTAAAACAAATCGAATCTACAGGTTTCGACTACAACATACCACAGGCAATGATGCAGAGATAGGTGCGCAGGCTTGGAAAAGGGGGCTCTCCAATGCTTTGCTTACACACACGAAGAAAATCACAGAACTCTAAATCTCAATCGCATTCACCATATGGAAATAGGCACACACAGCAATTTATCGAATACTCCAGTCTTTATTTCAAAATCATGCATATATCATCCAAGAAGTTTTTCTTTTACAAAACAAATAGTTATATATCCCTCGTTTCTGAACTGAAACGCTATATCTATGGAAAATTAATAATGACATTGGCAATAACAATCTCCCTAAATTCGAAATCACCCATCATCTCCAAGAAAATAGGCTAGATCGCTAGAAAATCGAACTGCCCTGTTTTTATGCTAGATGACTGCGCAGGTGGTCATCATTGACCAACATTGACTCGCCACAAGTGAGAAACATGCCACAAGTTTGTTAGAATTTTAACCATCCTTGGACATTGAGGATCTTCTTTCACTCTTCAGTTTGTGCCCAGTTGGCCTGCAAGTATCCAACCTGGGAGAGATTACGGGAAGTTAGCACATTCTGTAATTTTGAATAAAATCTTAATTTAAATGCCTTAAAAATCTCATAATTCACTTATTAAGAAGCAACGCTTGACCAAGGTTTTGTGGATAAAATTAAGGTTTTATGGATCGAGTATGAAGATTCATGGAGAAAACTGGAAGGTATTTGGATGGCAAAATAGGTGAAAAATGGTGCCCAACAGTGTGTACATGGTACATGGGAGATATCTTCTAGCAAATCATAGGTATCATTCTAAAAAAGAATCATTTAATGGGAAGCCTAAACATCGCATTGCACATAAAATTGTACATGTGTCATATATTTTTGAAGAAATAGAAGGAAGGGAAGAGTGAAAGTACAAAAAAGAAAGATAAAAATTAAAAAAGGTGAAAATTTGAACATTGTCGTGTGGAAGAAAAGGTCAATTCTATGGGAGGTATGTGCACACATTAACTCTAGTTAAGGCCTAAAATGTATGATGCTCGAAGACTTTCACTATGTTTAATTTGATTATATTGTTTAATTTTTCCTCCATATTATCATGCGTTCATTTTGATACATTTGGATGCAGAAACTCTTAGTGTGACACATTTTAGATGCAATGCATGTAAAAAAAAATGTATGTGAAAGTATTTTTGGAACCCTTTTGGATATAAAAGGAAAATCAAAGGATCGAAAAAAATCTTGTGATTACTTACAATAGTTGGGTATAAGGAGGTCACTATGGCCACAAGAACATGGCAAAAAAAATATTTCTTCCACCTGCACCACACACTCTTTCAAAAAAAGAGAAAGAGACTCTTTGTATTGTTTTGTTCGCGTTAAAGGTTACTGATGGATATAGTTCAAACCCTATAAATCATGTATCTATAGAATAACTCAAGTTTCATAGTACGAAAGCACATGATTTCCATGTTATCATGCAACAACTCCTTCTAGTAGCAGTGCGCCATGTGTTACCAAAAGCAACGTGAAACGCCATTTGTAGACTTTGCTTCATTTATAGGCAAATTTGTGCAAAAATGATGGATCCAATAGATCTTGAAAACTTACAAGATGATGTTGTGGAGACATTGTACTTACTCGAAAAATATTTTCCCCCCTCATTCTTTGATATAAGGATACATTTGACTGTACACATGGTACAAGAGCTACATTTTTGTGGCCCAATCGCATATCGATGGATGTACGCTTTTGAAAGGTTAGTGAAATTTTACTATGTGTACAAATCCACACATATTATGTGCATCTAGTACATCACTAACAAATCTTTATTCATGTTTTTTATTTGACTACAATTTTTGTGTTTTTTGTTTTCTAGGAACATGGAAGTTTTCAAAAGTTATGTGAAGAATAGGAATAGACCCAAAGGGTGCATATATGAAAACTACATTGTGGAGGACGCCATCAAATTTTGTGTAGGATATGTTGAACGTATGGAATATATTGGAAGTATGCCTAGTAGAAATGAGGCTTGGGATGATGAAGAAGGAGAGGTCGGTCAATATGGGAAGGCCTTATCTAGTGGAACTTCTATTGAGTTGGATAATATTGGTTTGTTACACGCCCAAAGGTGGGTCTTGCACAACATGGATGAAATTCAACCTTGGATGGAGTAAGTAATAAGCACAACTTTATAAAATCATTTTTAATTATAATCTATCAAAATATTTTGCAAAGGTGTTTATTGATATTACTGGAAATTATGATGCACTTGACTGAAATTGTCAATAGAAACATCCAAGCCCAAAAAGATGAAGCATTAATACAAAAGCTACACAACCAACAATTTAGTGATTGGTCTCAGAATCAAGAAGGAGGGAACTGGTGGTTGAGGCAAAGGAAGATTAACAGTGATTGGATTTTGGAATTAAGGAAGCTAGCTCAAGAAAAAGAAAAAAAAAAGAGGTTGGAATTTGGACAAATCTCTAGATTCACATTGATGCATAGGGTATAAAATTAGAACAACAAATAAAACAAAATTGAGTCAAATATATGTGAAAAATAAATAATTTAATTGTAATCAAGTCGTTTTAGGCTACGGTCGCAACCTTTTTTTCTCTTTTTTAAATATATTTTTAACCGTTTAGTGAAAAAAAAAAATTTAGTGATTGGTTAAGAAAACATGTAATGATATTTTTTTATATTAAAATTATTTAATATTCATTGAACAAAGCTTGTGGTGTATGAACTAAGATTCTTTTAATACATAGTTTGAAATTGCACGGTTTTCTAATGACTTAAAAAATTTACAAGTTGAAGGAAAATAATATATTTATGATACCCTTAAATGGTTGGCAAGTGGCCCAAGAAAATATGCAACTAAGTATGAGGGCTACTTAATCAATGGGTGTAGATTTTGTATTAAAGGCATAGAGAATGTTAGGGCCATACATAATAGTGGTGTGTGCATAGATGCACAAACATTAATGAGACCAAGTGCAAAGGACAAAAATCATATACATCACACGACAACATATTTTGGAGTGATCCAATAAATAATTATATTGGACTACCATTATGGTAGTATCCATTGTTCAAATGTGAATGGATAGATGTACACAATAAATTCAATGAAATTGATTTCACCATGGTGAACGTGAAGAGATGCTTAAGTAAGGACAGAGTGCAAGATGATCCATTTATTTTAGCATCACAAGCAAAACAAGTATTTTATGTACAAGACCTTGTAGAGAATGATTGGTATGTAGTTTTGGCATTCCCTCCAAAGGGACTAAGAAATAGTAACATACATGAATTGGAGTATGTAGATCTATCAAGCATTGTAGACTTTGAAAAGACAAAATGCAAAGTTGATGAAGCTATAGGTGATGGTGGCACGATTATGTTTGACAAGATTGTGAAGGCACATGGTTGGATGTTGATAAATAAGTACCATTCATGGTTTATTTATCCGTTCTTTTTTAATTTGCATCTATGAAAAATTATATCTTAGATTCTTACTTGGATTTACCTTCCATGCATATAATTTTTGTTTTGCTACTTTTTTATGCATGAATCTTATATGTTTTATGATGTTGTGTCATTTTCAATTATTTTCCAGTAGATATAGTAGATATATTGGGTGTGCGAAATTGAGAGTGATGTGAGGGGAAGGGGGGTGAGGCAAGGGGCTAGATGAGCTTCTACCTTCACATGGTTGGCCCTGTTTAATAGAGAATAATTTATTATTGAAACCAAGAGAAGCTCATTCAAGTATTCCCATTTATCCTTTTTAGAATCTCACACATGTTGATATGCATGTTTATTTACCTAATTATCATTCTGTCATATAAACGTATTATTCTGTCATGATTTATGCAGGTCTTCATAGTGGAAGGAAACTAATGACCATTGGTATATTCATTCTCTAATGCATATATATAAATTGTCCCATGACGGATTTGTCAATTAGATATTTGTTTCATTGATTATAACATGTTGATTTCTTCATTATAACAATTGTACTTGTTTATTTTATGTACCGGTATTATTGCACATTTGTTGAAGGGAAAATAGTTGATCGTGGGATAGTTATTAACCATGGGCAGATAATCTAATGAACAAATCTGAAATTATTTAATTACAGTAGATTTATTACAGCCATAACTCTACTCAGATAGCTTTAATGTTTGTTAAATTACCCAACAAAATCAACTAGCTTTTCATGATAAATATGCATATTAAACAACCCTATAAACTACTCATTCATGATGAGATTATAAGTTGAAAATATGATCTGTAGGTACACCCAAAGATTACTTTTTATATACATAAGAGTGAATTTACAATTACATGCCAACAACTTATCACAAGCTGGTACAACATAGTCCTTTAAGCTTATCACAAGCTAGTACAGCATAGTCCTTCGAGCTTATCATAAGCTAGGACTCTCCATTTCTCTCCAAACCGTAGCTAGGGAATCCACCATCAGTAGAATGGCATAAACAATGATACAAGTCCACACCAACACCAACAAATCCAATTTTGTTCTTTCACCAAGCATACCTCACACAAGCTCTTCAGGCAAAGAGCTCTGAGTCTCCTCCAGGGTTTCTTTGTCACATGCATAATAAACATAGAATGGGACTGAGAACCTCACTCTATTCTAATCCATATAAGTGCTATAGGAGATGAAACCAATCCTATCTATCATATCCCTAATTATTAAGAGGTTGTCTACCTAAACTAGTCTCCCACTTAGTGCAACTAAGACTAGAGATTTATTTCTTGCCTCCTTTATCTATGTTCTAATTTGAAATAAAGTTGAGAGCTGGAAGCCTATTTTATTTATGTTCATGAGTGATGGCAGCATGATCCCTTGATTTACTCCTTCTCCATTCCCTACTTGAACTGTTCTTGGATTTTTAAAGGTGGAGTATTTATGCAAGGGTCTAATCTCTCTTTGATTTGAGGCCATAGGATTAACTCCAAGATTTATAAAAAAAACCTATATAATAAACCATATGTTACCAATGTATATTAGTGCACATAAATCTAATAAACACAAATAATAGTTAAGCGCCATGATCATGCTCTCTTCCAAAATAGTAAGCCAAACATATTAATTTAAATAAACATGTCATGTGATATCTAGTTTAACTATTAAATAGTGTATTTGAGAAGGTGTTAGGCATTGAGGCTACTAGTTGATGATTGTAGCAGTAATGCATTTAAAAAAGGGTGAGCGACATACGATAATACCAGTGCTCATCATACACCTAAATGAAGGTTTTCACACATGTTTGCAACCTACAAAAATGAACCCATAAATGGTATTGAGCTTTGGCAATTAATCCTCTCGTATGCTTATTTCTCTCTCCTTGATATCATATGCCATAAAATGTGTAATGGAATCCTTTCTATGTTAGTCGATTTCCTTATCCACTTCACTCCAAATATTTTTCTCCCTAATCATGTCAATCTCGACTGTATATATCCATGATGGAGGGAGGTGTAAAGTAGTGAAAATCTAAAACTTAGGCCAATCCAAGCCAAATTTATTTGTCTGTGAGTGTCCACATATAGTTGTTATTTGGATAAAGAAACCCCAAGTCTAGGTAGGGAACATGGTTATTCTCCGCTTAACATAGGAGTGAGTTCTTCCCAACTAGTTCGAGACATTTGCAATAGCTTGTCCCTTATGTTCTTTGGGATTTTGTGATAATGGGTTATTGCCTCTTATTGTCTTTCCCTTAAAATTGAAATTAATTCAACATCTAAAATAATTTTAGCATGGCTTATCAACACATATACGAGCTTGGCACTCTCAGTCGACAAGCAATGGCTCATGGTAAGTTCCTCTTCATTGTATCTCCGAGCTTCTATAGCTCTATTGGAATCATTCTTTATCTAAGAGAATAATTCTTTCAACTGTACAACTCCCACATAAGGACTAGGAGACCAATTTAATGGGTGAGGAAGAGCATAGTTATGTAAATAGAATTCACATAGCAAAGTATTTTCTTTGTCAAGGCACTTGTGATAGACATTAGTAAATTACTATTGGTTTTAACTAATTGGAATGGAAAATATCCCACAATTTTGTGTACCTTAAACTTATACCATTGTTCTCTTATATACAATGCATAGGTCACAGCCAAAGATCTACAGGACAACATTTGTTTTCCAAATTAGAAATTGAACTTTCTAATATCACAATTTTCTCAACTTTATTTTCAATTTCTTCCTTGTTGTTCTTCGAATCTACTTTCTTCCTTCTTACTTATTTTCATCTTTCTTGCTCTTGATGCAATACTTACTTGCTCAATAGAATTAGGGTTTGTATGGGAAGATGATCTTCCTACCTATAGCAATGTGGCAATAACATCCTTAACTATTTCTCTTGTTTTTGCATAATGAACTTTTGTCCATCTCTATCATGTCCTCCTATTCATCCTTATTTTTTGTTGGGGCTACATCGAAATATATGATAGACTATAGAGCTTGAAACTCTTCATCATTGATTGTAAATAATATATTTGAGGAAATTTTGTATGGTTTCCGTTTTAGGGCATCACAAATGATCCGCTTCGCAAGATTGAAATGGGACAATGTTGTTAGCTTTCCTTCTTACACCTTATCGATCATTTCCTTTATAAATTGTTGCTAGAAGTGTGTGATACTTGAGGTGTCTTCAAACTTTATATAAGAGATAGGAGAAATATTTTAACTAAACCAATAACCTAAAATTAGTAAGAATGAACTAAGTTGTGCCTACCCTCATAAGTGATGTACCTAATTATGTGGAGGGAAATATCATCATAAAGGGTATGGCGGGCTATTTCTCTTGACACCATAACTCGGTGAAATTTCATGAAGTGTGTGAAGATAATTCAAATGTATATATAGTAATGGAGTAAGTTCCATGTTCAATTACATCTTGTTTACATGTTTTCTGGCTATGCCACAGTATGTGAAGAATTGTTTCTCCTACCTAAGTTAAGAGCAGTATTTTAACCATGCAGTGAATGTTGTGATCCAAAACGATGGATGAGCACAATTTATGATCTTTTATTTTTGTTTTTAATCTTACCAATTTTAGTAATTGTTGTTTTGAAGCCCCCCTTACATAGAAAAGGTTTAATACTAACATCATAAAAAGATCGTGTGTGATGAGTTAAAAGGATTGACAACTAAAAATGACATTATTGTAACCAAGGCAAGTCCACTGACAAACCAAAAATGATCAAACCTTCTCACTATTTGACCTCCAATCACAGAGGAAAATGGATTATGAGATGTTGCTATAGATCACATGTTACTTAAGGCTCTTCAATGTTGATTTTGTATGGTTTTATGACTGTTGTTCACCTCTGCTGCAATCTCCTACAAGGGGACCTTACTGAATGTTCTTCAAAGAAAACCCTACAAATACTGAATAAGGTGACAACAAGCTTCCTTTAGGGTGTGGCCTCACGAGATCATTCATATTTGAACCCATGGTGCTTGTAAACCCCGTTACTGTTGGTATTGGGTGGAACAATGCCCAAGAACTGATTCTTTACTCCTTTTTGAGGTATGACCTAAGCATGAAATCACCACCACAAGTCATTCCTACTGTTGTTCATTGTCCAGATCTGGTTTATGATGCCCATAATTGTTTTCCAAGGTATGAATTGTGCCATAAATGTCCAGAAATTCCCTTTAGGGTTGTTTATTAACCTAGATTGGAGAAATAAGCTTGTCCATGCTTTATTACTGCTCTAAAAGTGCCCAGATTTGCTAGAGGAGGTTGTAAGAGTGCATAGGCCTACTATTTGGTGTCTTCAATTGTTGTTCATTAATTTTCAGAGCTATGTTAGTTGTGAATGTCTTTTTTCAAAGTTGATGATGCCATGAATGCTTCACTACTTGAATTAGTGTGTAAATATCACAATAATACACCTATTAATTCATAACAATGCTTGAAAAAGTCTCAAAGTGGTATAAAATGGTTCTTTGTTGTTGCATCAAAACTATGCCTATTGCATGTCGAGAGGCATCCACTTCAATCTTGAAGGTTTGATGATTATGTTAGGTGAGTGTAAGAGTTGTGATTACGTAATGCTTGATATTTTGAAATTTTTGTTGGTTACACAACTTACTAATTGGATTGGTCTTGGCCACAGTTAAATGCATCAAGTGGGTGGATGACATGGGAAAATTATGCAAGAAAATTTTTCAGGTAAGTTAACTCTCTCATGAAACTTTGCAAGGCATGAATATTGTTTGGTGGTGAGCAATTAACAATGGTTGAAATCTTCCCCGAATGGGGTGAAATTTGTTAGTGTGTGCGAGACATGTGATGAAGGTGTGTGCGAGCAGGAGGCAGCTGACAACATTTAATGCACCCTTCCAGACCATGCAAACTGTTAATTGGTATTTTTATTATGATGTGCCCTTCCATGCTTCCGCTCTTGGATAGTTTTCTCCTCGACCGAAATTTGACTCCACCTCCGTTCTGCGCATTAATGAGGATTTTGAAGGGTGGTAATGACGAGATGGGTTGGAGGGAAAGTTTTATTCTCAGTTGGCATGATCCTCCCGTGTGCGACATTTATGCAGTCATCCACCTAGATTTACATGAGAGATATATCTATAGTATCTTGCATGCAAATGCCATTCCAACCATCTGCTTCATCCTCATGACTTGTTTGCATGCTCATGGGTGCTCTCTTCGTGCTGCTGGCTCTCGCCCTGTCTGGATTTGCACTTGGATTGAAGTAATATCCTCTTCATCCTCAATGGATTATTTGTCTCTTTCTTTGGTCTCGACCACTAGCTCTAAGGACTCGAGAATGGATTGCTTGGGCTCCAGTATGTCGAGTTGTAGTGTTGAATGGTTTGATGGGCATGGTAATTCCTTGGGATTTTAGCCCACGACACCTCCATCTCCAGGCTATGGTATCATTATTGAAGACAATAGGCGGGTTCAACAAAGTGTAGCAAATGACACAATGCAGGTGTTACCTTCTGATGGGTAAAATGATCAACATATGGAGTCGAAGGATGGTTTCACGGAGGCACAACGAAATATCATCTTTGAAGCTCATCGTGTTGTCCAGAATTTGGACTTCAAGATGGACCACCTTAATCATCACTTGGACGCAATTGTTTCTTCCATGGCTACTCCGAATATGGTCAATAATCTATGCTCCACTTCCCCATGAGACATAGTTATGTTGGGTGCGCCTCTCCAGCTTCTCCTGGTCACGCAAAATGAGGAATTTGAAGGCCATCTGGGTCCGTAGGTTGGGTAGGCCTTGGTTTTTGTTTTTTGGTCATGATAATAGTTTTGCAGGTTCTTTTTGTTATTTTCATCTGAAATTGCCATTTGGATGGTCCCCATTATGCTATGTAATATGTCCTCATTCATGTCGGTGGTATATAAGTCCTTATAACTCATAATATTTTTCTATGTTTATGTCTATGGCCCATGAGGATCGAACTAGTCACCTCCTCACTGCTATGTATTGCTTTTGATTATACAGATATAATATAATGTTCCTTCTTACTTACAAAAAAAAAGACAATGGTTTAAATCTTTGGTTCAATCCATAGTCCATCTTTTTTCACCCAAATACTTGATCCACATGGTGCAATTGATACTCCTAGGTCTTGTTGAAAACAATAATGACATTCAAATACATGACCATGACTGAGTCAAGATATGTTTGTAGCACTTTTCATCATTCATGAGCATTGTAGGGGCATTAGTAAGGCCAAACTACATCACCCACCATTCAAAAAATACTTTTGATTTGAAGGATGTCTTCCACATATCAAGACACATGGATCATCTGACTAGACCAAGGACCTTTGATCAATGATCTATGGTGAAGCCATAGTTTCATCTCAAGCAAAAACTGATCAAAATCACCCCTTCCTAAAAAAGGGGTAATACAACCCATCAAGGAGCGCACTGTCACATCCTCGTCTCTCATATTCGTACTGCATTTAGGACCTATAAAATGTCATTTCACTTATCAACCATGGTTCAATATTCTCATAGTATTCAAATGATGTGGTGTGTTCCCTTTATAAACAACTCATTCTTTTGTGCAATATAATTTTGACAATATCCTCTCCAACTGCTTTGCCCTCCTACAGTTGGGATTTGATGCTATGTTTAGGGGGTCACATTTGCACATGGGGGGGGCACCGTCCACTCAATATCTGGTTTACAAAGTTTTAAAGATGGTTTACTATTTATTTTAATGGTGCAATGTGAGCTATTTCAAGGTTAAACCATTCATTAGCTCTAATTTTGGTGTTTGTTTAAGTCATGGCTTATTTGTTATGGTGGATTAACGTTGGTTGCATTCATTTTCAGTCTTGAGTGTGTGATTCTATGTTGGTTTGACTTCAATGGAGGATGGAATGCATACCATTGAAGTGCTTGATAAATTGTTCGTGTGCATGGTTTCATGCTTCATAATAATGTTGATTCTTGGTTTGCTAACTACTACTAATGAGTTGAAGTGTTGAATGGGATGCATTTGAAGTGTTGGTTACTAGTTTTTAAGAGTTGGGTTTGATTCTTGAGCTACTAGTTTTAATGTAATGTTGGTGCAAAATCCTCGAAATGGTCAGGTTCCAAGTTTAATTTATCTCTGGGCGAATGGTTATATACAAAATTTTATTTTAGAATGAAAAAGTGAAGGGAATTTTTTAATGTGTGACCTCCCATTCCTCCCTCCAAATTCCAAATCAATCCAAATTTCAAAGCCAAGACTCAAGCGAAGCCATGGTTACCCCCCTTCAAATCATTATAGGCCTTGACCTTGTTAAAAGCTCAATCGGAACAATGCCCAAGAATTGAGTCTTTATTCCCTTACCTAAGCACAAAATCACCACCACAAGTCACTCCTACTATTGTTCATTGCCCAGATCTGGTTTATGACGCCCATAATTATTTTCCAAGGTATAAAGTGTGCCATAGACTGTACAGAACTACCCTTTAGGTATGTCTGCTAACCCGGATTGGAGGAATAATCTCGTCCATGCTTTATTACTGCTCTAAAGGTGCCCATATTTGCTAGAGGACGATGTAAGAGTGCCCAGGCCTGCAACTTGGTGTCTTAATTGTTGTTCATTAATTTTCAGAGCTATGGTAGTTGTGAATATCTTTTTTTAGAGCTAATAACGCCATGAATGCTTCACTGCTTGAATTAGTGTGTATATCTCATAGTAATACACCTAATAATTTAAAACAATGCTTGAAAAAGTCTCAAAGTGGTATAAAATAGGTCTTTGTTGCTGCATCAAAACTATTCCTATTGCATGTCAAGAGGTATCCACTTCAATCTTGAAGGCTTGATGATTATGTTGGGTGAGTGTAAAGTTTATGATTACTTAATGCTTGGTCTCTTGAAATGTTTTTGGTTGCACAACTTACTAATTGAATTGGTCTTGGTCAAAGTTAAATGCATTAAGTGGGTGGATGACATGGGACAATTATGCAAGAAAATTTTTCATGTAAGCTAACTCTCCCATGAAACTTTGCAAGGCATGAATATTGTTTGGTTGTGAGTAATTGACAATGATTGAAATCTTTGGTTCAATGCTTAGTCCATCTTTTTTCACCCCAATACTTGGTCCACATGGTGCAATTGATACTCCTAGGTCTTGTTGAAAACAATAATGACACTCAAATACATGATCATGATTGAGTCAAGATGTGGTTGTAGCACTTTTCATCATTCATGAGCATTGTAGGGGTATTAGTAAGTCCAAACTACATCACCCACCATTCAAAAAATCCTTTTGTTTTGAAGGATGTCTTCCACATATCAAGGCACATGGACCATCTAAATAGACAGAGGACCTTTGACCAATGATCTATGGTGAAGCCACATATTCATCTTTAGCAAAAATTGATCAAAGTCACCCCTTCCTGAAAAAAGGGGTAATACAATCCATCAAGGAGTGCACCATCGCATCCTCATTTGTCACAGTCATACTGCATTCGTGACCTATAAATTGTCATTTCACTTATCACCATGGTTCAAGATTCTCATAGTATTCAAATGACGTGATGTGTTCCCTTTATAAACAATTCAACCTTTTGTGCAATATAATTTTGACAATATTCTCTCCAGTTTCTTTTCCCTCCTATAGCTGGGATCTAATGCTCTGTTTAGGGGGTCACATTTGCACATGGGGAGAACACTGTCCACTCCATCTCCGGTTTACAAAAAGATGGTTTTTTTATTTTTTTAATGGTGGAATGTGAGCTAGTTCAAGTTTGAACCATTCATTAGCTCTATTTAAGTCATAGATTATTTGTTATGGTGGATTAACATTGGTTGCATTCATTTTTAGTGTTGAGTGTGTGATTCTATTTTGGTTTGAATTGAATGGAGGATGGAATGCATACCATTGAAGTGCTCAATCAATTGTTCATGTGCATGGTTTCATGTTTCATAATAATGTCGAGTCTTGGTTTGCTAACTACTACTAATGAGTTTAAGTGCTATATGGGATGAATTTGAAGTGTTGGTTACTAGTTTTTAAGAGTCGGGTTTGATTCTTGAGCTACTAGTTTCATTGTATGTCGGTGCAAATTCCTCTAAATTGTTAGGTTCCAGTTTAATTGATCTTTAGGTGAATGGTTTATGTGCAAAATTTCATTTTAGAATGAAAAATAGAAGGGAAGTTTGAATGTGTGACCTCCCATTCCTCCCTCCAATTTCCAAATCAATCAAAATTTCAAAGCCAATACTTAAGCCAAGCCATTGTTGTCCCCCTTCAAAGCACTATAGGCCTCGACCCTATTAAAAGTTTACAAATGATGAGTGTTTAAATATATTTGAATGGACTTGGGGTTTGCATTGGGGAAGGAATTAGATCCCACAATCTCCCCTTCCATACCCTCCTTTCCATAATATGTGGCCCTTCTTCCATCCACTCTCAATTCCCATGGGGAGGGAATTTTTTATTATTAAAAACAATATTTATGTTTCAAGGAGGTATTGATTAAACTAATATCATAACATCTTTATCTAGAGATGTATTTCCTCTTTGAAAGAGATCAGATGACCATGGAACAGATTTTATTGTAGCCTCAACAGTCAAACTCAAAAATTCAACTCATAATTCAATGAAATGCTGCATTACACTTTCATCCGCATAGGAAAAATACAAAGTTGCAAGCAGTGCAACTTGTGAGGTTTTATGCATGAGCAGGTTGCTTGTAGACTCACAAATTTGACTAAAGAAGTCAACATAACATTAATGTCACCATCAAAATGTGAGAAAACTAACAAAAAATCGAATTGATCTTCACCAAGCACATGGAAGTTCACCATTATCTGATGAACATATTGAACTTGTATACTATTCAATTAGAGGATCAAATTGCTAAGAATTTTTCAAAACAACATAGCAATAATAAATCTAAATTTTAAAGGAAAAAGCTCAACGTAAAGGACTAGATAATGGCCATTAAGTAGGGTGTTAGGATTACTAACCAATAAAGTGTTAGGTTTTACTTGTTCCCGGGTTACATAGTGTTAAATTTTGAGCATTAATTTATTATACTCTAGGATCTTTGCTGAGAGAATAACATATACAGTATATCAATGCATGACAATCACAATATGACAAGCATCACAAGAATCAAAAGCATAAGAGACAAGAGACACAGAGTTTCCGTGGGGAAAACCCTAAGGTGAAAAACCCCACAACTTCCTTAGAGATAGAGAGAGCAATGGCTCAACCAAAATACAACCAAATAACACTAAGATAGTCTCCTAGCAGATGATCCTCCTCTTCCTCACTAGTGCGCCACTTCTGAGAGTGAGAGTGAGTTACTTTTCCGAGTGAGTAAAATAGAGATCTCCTGTCTCTATTTATACTCACCTTTTTGCCCAGTGACCTTATGGGGCCGACTTGTCTAGTTAGATACATCCACATTATATTATATATAATTCCAGGCCAACCCCACATGGTGGTCTAATAACCCATCGACAAGTACACACACTTGCGACACTTGTCAATCCACATGACGACACTTCCTTATAGAGGAATAACACATCTCTTATAAGGGTACAATAAATATATATAAAATACACAGATGAAATACATTCCGAAGTTACATATACATCAACACTCCCTCTTAACTAGGAAGGTATTTCTTGACATAGATCTGCTAGACAAGTCTTCTTCTCTGGATCATCGTCATCATCATCGTCACTGCTGCTGCTATCTCAACCAATCTCTGACTCTACTCGTCATAGGAAGTTCTACAGAGCCAGTCCTTTTTCATACTGGATGTAGGCCCACCAACTGCAGGTCTTCATCATCACTGGCCATACTGTGGAATCCTCAGGACTTATTACGTGCGTCACAAAACCTCGAAAGAGCATCCCAGGCTGTTACGAGCACACAGCTCTACCTATAGGATCTCCCAGGGCAATGAATTACATGTGACCTCACCACAAAACCTCGCAAGAGCATCCCAGGCTGTTACGAGCACACAGCTCTACCTATAGGATCTCCCAGGGAAACGAATTACATGTGGTCATGGCAAAACCTCACAAGAGCATCCCAGGACTGATTACGGGCACACAACCCAACCTATCGGATCTCCTAGGGAACCGAATTATATGCCATAGGACAAAACCTCGAAAGAGCATCTGCCAGATATCCCAGGGCACCGAATTACATGCCATAGGCAAAACCTTGAAAGACTATCTGCAGATCTCCCAGGGCACCGAATTATATGTCCTTCCAGAGCAAAACCTCGAAAGAGCATTTGCTAGATATCCCAGGGCACCGAATTACATGCCATAGGCAAAACCTCGAAAGACTATCTGCAAATCTCCTAGGGCACCGGATTACATGCTCATTTGCACAACTTGATCCACGGCCACAGAGTATCAACCTGATACTCACCATACATCATCCTGATGTACACATGATCACGCTGATCATCATCACTGCAACATCCTGCTGCATATCATCTGGAGAAGCTCGTCATCCATGATCATCCTGATCATACAATGCATCCATCTGATGCATACCAAGTATCTACCTGATACATATCATCATACACAATGTATCCACCTGATACATAGATACATTATCCACACAATGTATCCATCAACATACATGATCTACCTGATCATACCTGATACATATCAATATACATGATCTACCTGATCATACAATGTATCCACCTGATACATATACAGATACATGGTCCAAGCATCCAACATGATGCATATACACAATACATACAAATGATCCATCCGATCATATCTAGCATCCAACATGATGCATACATACATACAAATGATCCAACTGATCATATCCAGCATCCAACATGATGCATACCTACACACATAAAAATGATCCAACCGATCATATCCAGCATCCAACATGATGCATACATACATATACAAAAATGATCCAACTGATCATATACAGCAGAAACCAGAACATCATCCTGATGCTCATCATCCAGCGCTTATATCCACAACCATGTGAAGGATCCTCCTTCCAACATGCTTGGAATGGCTTCAGCAAATGTGTCCATCACTTCTTCCTCGAAGTGTCCTCGGTCTGAAGAACGCCAAGCCTCTCTCTGAAGTACTCGAACTTCACCCTGGCTAGTGGCTTCGTTAGCACATCTGCAATCTGCTCGTCCGTCGCAACATACAGGAGCTTCACAGCTCCTCTCTGCACCATATCCCTGATATAGTGATATTTGATCTCTATGTGTTTCGACCTGTCATGAAACACTGGGTTCTCGGATAGCTTCACACAACTCTGGTTATCACAGAAGATACCAGTAGCATCCAACGGGAGATCAAATAACTCAGACAGTAGCTTCCGTAGCCATACTACCTCACGACTAGCTGAACAGGCTGCAACATACTCTGCCTCAGCTGTACTCAGTGTTACGCAGGACTGCTTCCTGCTAAACCAAGAGATCACACCTGATCCCATACTGAAGTAGCACCCAGATGTGCTCTTCCTATCTGCAGCATTGCCAGCCCAATCTGAATCAACATAACTCTACAGGTTAAACTTTTGATTCGCTTCATACTTGAGCCCATAATCCACTGTACCCTTCAGGTACCTCAGAACATGCTTTACAACAACCAGGTGAACACTCCTCGGATCCGTCAGGAACTGGCTCAATGTGTTCACAGCAAAGCAAATGTCTGGTCTCGTGTTCGTCAGGTACATCAAGGACCCAATCATCTGACGATACATAGAGACATCAACTGGCTCAAATGAAGCATCACATAGAAGCTTTAGATTCGATGCCATAGGTGTGGCCATGGCCTTGCAATCCATCATCCCAAATCTCTTCAGGATATCTACTGTGTACTTCCCTTGACCAAGGAAGATCCCACCTGTACTCTGCCACACCTCCATACCTAGGAAATAGTGCATCATTCCCAAATCTTTCATATCAAATTCAGCAGCAAGCTTCCTCTTAGTATCTGCAATCAGTCTGTCATATCCTGTTACAAATAAGTCATCCACATACAGGAGTAGAATCACAGGATTCCCTTCCTCAACCTTGTAGTAAAGGTTAGAATCCGCTTTACTCTTGGTAAAGCCCAAACTAGATAGGAAACTGTCCATCCTACCATACCAAGTTCTGGGAGCTTGTTTCAAGCCATACAAAGATTTCTTCAATTTGCACACATATGACTCCCTGTCATGTATTTTGAAACCGAGTGGCTGTTCCACATATACTTCCTCTTCAACTACACCATTCAAGAAGGCAATCTTGACATCCATCTAGTGTATTTTCCATTTCATAGCTGCAGCCAGGGAAAGTACTGATTTGATGGAAGTATACCTGGCTACAGGTGCAAAAGTTTCTTCATAATCTATTCCCTCTTTCTGAGAGAAGCCACGAGCTACGAATCTTGCTTTGTATTTTTCTATACTGCCATCTGCAGCATGCTTGATTTTGTAGATCCACTTGGAAGTCACAACAGACTTCTCGTTAGGTCTTGGGACAACATCCCAAACATCATTCTTCATTATTGATTGGTATTCCTCAACCATAACATCCTTCCATTCTTTCTTTTCCGCTGCCTCTTCATAACTGGAAGGCGCTTTGTTCATAATGTCACAGAGTAAAGCAACATAACTGGTATGTGATCTGGTTCTCTTCTTTGCTTTGTGTTCTTCTTCTGGAATGCCAAATCTCTCTGCATCTTGAATGAGCCCTCTAGCCCATGGAGGTTTCCTTTTGTGAGAGTTATCCTCATGGGGTGGATCTACAGGTTCTTGCGGATCTTCAAACTCACGAACAACTTCTGGAACTGCTTCAGTCATGGTAGTGTCTTGAAATCTAGTTTCCTTAGGTTCTTCATAAACTTCGATAGGTGCCTTCCTTGATTTGATGAATCATGAGTTTTCATCAAATGTTACATCCCTGCTGACATCAATCTTCTTGAACCCTGGAAAGTTTATTCTGTAGGCCTTCAAGCTTTCACTGTAACCCACAAAGATACCCTTCTTTCCTGAAGGCTCTAGTTTAGTCCTCTTTTCCTTTGGGACATGAGTGTATACTGGACAACCAAATATTCTGAGATGGCTGACTTCAGGTTTCTTACCAAAAAAGACCTCTTCTGGTGTCTTGTTGTCCAATATCTTGTGGGGTGTTCTGTTCTGCACATATACAGTTGTTCTAGCTGCTTCTGCCCATAGATGCATAGGTAGATCCTGGTCATGCAGCATTGCCCTTGCTGCTTCCATGATAGTTCTGTTCTTCCTTTCTGCAGCCCCATTCTGTTGAGGATTATAAGGAGCAGTCAAATCCCTCTTAAACCTTGAATCACTGCAAATCTTCTTGAAGTCACCTGAGGTGAATTCTCCACCATTTTTTGGATCTGAATGTTTTGATCTTCTTGTCAGTTTGGTTCTCCATCAAGGTTTTGAATTCCTTGAACTTATCAAACACCTCATCTTTGTTCTTCAAGAAGTATACCCAAGTCTTCCTGGAGAAGTCATCAATAAATGAGACATAGTAAACATACCCACTCAGGGAACTGGATGACATAGGGCCACATACATCTGAGTGGATGATTTCCAGGATGTCTTTTGCCTTGCTTTCACTGCTTGGGAAAGCCTTCTTAATGTTCTTACCTTTTGCACATCCTTTGCAAACACCTTCATGTTTGGTCTTGATTTCAGGAAGACCTTCTACTGCCTTGCTTGCAATTGGAAGTGCTCTATAGTGCATATGAGCAAGTCTTCTATGCCAAAGTTCACTTGGCTCCATGGATTCATGCACCAAGGCATGTTCAGGTTGTCCCTTCAATTTATACAATCCTCCCTCTTGCTCTCCAATCACTACTGCATCATCTATGTTCTTTCCCTTTGGCCACATTAGGACTTGGCCATCCACAAATGCAACCCTCATACCTTTTGCATCCAATGCAGAGATGGAGAGTAAGTTCTTCTTGAGCCCAGGTACATAAAGGACTTCTTTCATCTTCAAAGATTTTCCAGAATCTACGTTGTAGGAGGCTTCACCACTTCCTTTGATTGGGTATTGATAATCATCCCCAAGTTTCACCTTATGGGGTGATTCATGTTCAAATAGGTTCAAAAAAGATTCCTTAAACCCAATCATGTGTTTGGAAGCGCCACTATCAATCAACCAATCATTACAACCATAGGAGATAGTACCTGTGAGAGCATAGATCAGAACATACTCTTCTTCACTTGATGAGTCATCATCACTATCACTTTCTGCCCTAGCCTTCTTCTTTGGGGGTTCATCATCTTCGGCAACATGAGCATGAAACCTTCTTTTGCTACCCTTCTTCTTCTTACTGGAGTTGTTGTTATTATCCCTTTTTTTCTTGGGACAATCTAAAGCAAAGTGACCCTTCTCATTGCATGTGAAGCATCTTAGGTCCTTCTTACTCTTTTGATAGGATCTATTGTGGCGAGAGTGCTCCTTCTTGGTTTTGCTTCTTTTGGTGTGAGCTGCAAGAGCTTGATCTTCACCTCCCATCTTTTCCTCACAAGCTATAAGTCTAGCTTCTTCTTGAGAACATTCTTCCTGCAATCTGTTGAAGGAGATCAACTTCTTCCTTGCACAAATTCCTTGAATGAAGGAATCCCATGACCTAGGTACGCCATTTAGAGTGGTCATCACTACTTCACCATTCTCCACCATTTCATCTACTGCTTCTAGTTGTTCCTTGATCTGGGAGACCCTTGAAAAATAAGATTGAATGGTTTCTCCATTCTGGAGCTTCACTCCTTTCAATTGGTTCCACAGGGTCATCTTCCGATTTATGTTATTTCCTTCAAATAGCTTGGTCAAAGATTCAAACATCTCCTTGGGTGTCTTAAGAGAAGACACATGGGGTATGAGATGGTCTTTGATAGAATCAGCAATGATTCTCTTTGCCTTGACCAAGTTCTTCTTATGCAATACATTGGCCTCTTCATCCTCTGGGATAGGGATGTCTTCTTTCACATATGAGTCCAACTCATTCTCTTCCAGGATTAACCCAATCCTATACTTCCAGGCTCGGAAGTTATCAGCCCCTTCAAGCTTATCCTCAAGCTTGGTGTGGAGAGACATCTTAAATATTACTTCAAATGGAAATAGAAAAGATTTAGGTCTTACCACTTGAAATGCTGAAAACTGGATCTGGTCCCGGATTAGGGTTTGTCAGAGAAACCCTAAAAATTCAAAATGTGAATTTCAAATTTCTGAAAGGATAGAAAGATGCGCTTTGATGAGCTGTTCAACCTGGTGCATTCAGAATTTGAGATCAGCAAAGTCTTGCCCTTCAGAATTGCCTTTTTGTCCTCCCGGGTTCACTGGAGAGAGCCCTAAATTAGGGTTTGAGTTTCCTGGAGATCTACCCAGCCAAAAAATCTCGATCCAAAGCTCTAACCTTTGATTTGTGCAAGGAGCTTCCAGCTGTGTCTTCAGATTCCATAAATTCCTATTTTTTTGGAAACCCTAATTTTTAGGGCCAAATCTGAAAATGCTCAGAATTGAATTCTGATTGGACAGATAGATGCGCCTTGATGAGTAGAGTCAATCTACTATACTGATTGTCAAAAATCTGTGGAGAGAAACCCAATAAACAAGGAACTCAAGCTTCTGTCACTGCAAAATGTCTTCTTCTCAGGTTAGCTCTGATACCATGTTAAATTTTGAGCATTAATTCATTATACTCTTGGATCTTTGCTGAGAGAATAACATATACAGTATATCAATGCATGACAATCACAATATGACAAGCATCACAAGAACCAAAAGCATAAGAGACAAGAGACACAGAGTTTCCGTGGGGAAAACCCTAAGGTGAAAAACCCCACAACTTCCTTAGAGATAGAGAGAGCAATGGCTCAACCAAAATACAACCAAATAACACTAAGATAGTCTCCTAGCAGATGATCCTCCTCTTCCTCACTAGTGCGCCACTTCTGAGAGTGAGAGTGAGTTACTTTTCCGAGTGAGTAAAATAGAGATCTCCTATCTCTATTTATACTCACCTTTTTGCCCAGTGACCTTATGGGGCCGACTTGTCTAGTTAGATACATCCACATTATATTATATATAATTCCGGGCCGACCCCACATGGTGGTCTAATAACCCATCGGCAAGTACACACACTTGCGACACTTGTCAATCCACATGACGACACTTCCTTATAGAGGAATAACACATCTCTTATAAGGGTACAATAAATATATATAAAATACACAGATGAAATACATTCCGAAGTTACATATACATCAACACATAGGTGATATAATGTAATAACATTTTTGTATGTATTAATGTGTGTAAAAAAGTAGCGTTAGATATCATTACCTCAATCATTATTTTTTTTTAATTGAAACGGGTAAATTTATTAATAATGGGGTGAAAAAGAATAAGTTGTGGTTGAAGCCAACTCAGATGAATACATTGAGCATTTTAACATAATGATGAATTTTCATGCTGATTGCAAATGAAAATGAGAATCTAAATGCTGATTCTTCAAAAGAATAATGGTGAATCAAAAGAAATCTTCCAATTTTTTTTCTGAACGCTAAAGCAATGGCTGTGATTTTAATGCAGTGGCTGCATTTTTATTGCAGAACGTTGTGAGAAAATACAACAAGGAATATTGTGCCTTCATGAAATTAATGCAAAGCAATATGAGTGTTGACAGCAAGGGATGTTCTGCCTTCGTGTCTACACAGAGATAATGCTCTGTTTACATGCTTTCGTGCTCAGGATTCATGTTCTACGTGTAAGCATTGCCTAATGCCATGTGGATAAGTTAAGAAGTGTGTTCTATGATGCGTAGAGAGTTGCGTTGAACCTTGTGTGCCTTTGAATCTTGTGTTATGTGTTACACATTTAACATCTTGGAAATGCAAGGGCGTTGCTACTCTCTTAAGAGTGTCAATCGGGTTGCAAGTAGGATACATTATGGAATGTGATGATGACATGCTTCATCATTGGAGAAATGAATCCTTCCCGATTAAAGACTTGTGCCAGCTTTGGCCTCTACATATACTTCATGATTCAGGTCTTGCAAGATGTGAAAAGCTCTGAATTGAGTAAAAGTATTTGTAATATCTTGGATTCGATTCACAATTCTTTTAAGTGCTAAATTGTTGAAATCGGTACTCGTGTTAAGAGCTTTGATGATAATTATGAGTCCCCGGACACCTGAAGTCTGTCAATTTTTATTTCTTTGGAAATTTGACACCCTTTTAGAAGAGCAAGGGCCTCAGTAGAGTTGTTTGAGCAGACGCCAAGGCCCCATCTGAATCTGATTCTCGGTGTCCCTTCGGGGGTTAGCAAGACACCACCTGCTCCTGCTCCACCAAGGTTTCCCCTGGATGCACCATCAAAATGAATATTGTCCATTGCTTGCTTGTTTCTCCATTCCTAAAAGTTGGAATCGAAGAATCTGATTTGCCAAGGTGGTCATCGACGAGGTCAATAGTTCAAATTCCCGGAGCTTGGGATAGTGATTCTGATCCAGGATAATTCTTTATCGCTAAGGTTTGAGTCCATCTTGAATTTGGAAATGTTTAGGCATTCAATAGGTAATCCTTTAGCTTGTTTAGCAACTTGCGTGGGGGAGTATTTGATATCCTGGAAAATGGCTTGGTTCCATGCATTCCATATTTTCCAGCAGGTGAATTTGGGGATGGTGATCCAAATTTGGAGCCAAAGCTTCTTTTTGGAGAGGGGGGAGGGATAAATGGATTTACAATTCTTGAATAGGTAGGTTGTGGTGTTGAAGATCGGCATGATTATATCAAGCTCATGAAGCATGAGGTTCCAAATAGATTTTGAGAAGTGGCAGTCCATGAAGAGGTGATCTAGCATTTTTGGATTTCTGCAGCAGAGAGGGCACCAATGTGGCCCGTTGAAGCCTCTTTTGACAAGATTTTCTCTGGTGAGCATCTTTCGATGGACGAGAGTCCAGATGAAAAAATTAATTTTGGGGAGTCCAAAGGGAGTCCAAACTAGATTCCAAAGAATTTTATTTTGGGGTGCATTGGTTTGGAGAGCGATGAAATCCAATTTTGTGGAATAAGCTCCTTTTGGACCCCATCCTCGATCATCGCTATCTTGGAGGTGTGTGGGGGCACAACCGTTCATATTTTCAATTAGAATGGTTATGGATGATTCAAGGTTGGTTGGTAATGAGAGATTATTCCATATCTGCCATGCACCTGAGGTGTTCTTGCAGCTGAGGTCGTTCAGTGTGATGATGCCTTGTTGCCCAAGCCAATGATAAAGGTCATGCAGCTCTTGGATATTTTGAAGTGGTTCGTTCCCCATTATTTTATTAGAGAAGATATTGATTTTTGTTCCATTTCCAGGTATCCAATACAACTCTTTTATGAAGAATTCCCAGGCTGCTTTGCACAGTGTCCAAGTCGAGGATCGTTTGGACATGGGTTTGATGTCCATACATCTTAAGCTATTTTTCGTTTAGATATTTCTTTCTAAGTGTTTTACTAACACGATTTTTCTTGTTGTGCTGGATTTGCCACAATATTTTACCTCCCAACGCCAAAATTTGCGTGAAGGGTATCTCTGATTTGAAGGCCATCCGACGATTTTGGGAGCTTTGTGGTGCTCCAATTCATAATTGAATTTTGTTGTTGTTATTTTTTCCTCCTGTCCAGAGGAATTCTCTCAGTAACTTACTGATCTATTCGGACACACCTTTAGGTGCCAACAGGATGGAGGAGTGGTGAATTGGAAGAGATGATAACACAACCTTAACTAAAATCATTTTCCCTGCTTTGTTGAGCCATTGTCCTCCCTAATTTATAATTTTAGACTTGATTTTGGTGATGATCTCGTTCCAAATTCCAGAATTAGTATGTCCTTGAGTGATTGGGAGACCCAAGTAAATGAATTTATCCCATTGCTTATGGAAATTTATTCCAAGGATGTTGCCAATATTTGTTGCGGAAGCATTGCTCAAGTTCCAGCTGTAGACTGTGTTTTTGAGGAGGTTGATTTTGCCTCCAGAGGCATTGCAATACTAGGTCAAGTTTCATTTGAAGTTTGGGGCAATGATGGAAGAGTCTCCTCCCAGTAAGAGAGAGTCATCAGCGATTGAGAGGCAGTGAATTAGTGGCGAGATTGAGGCCAGGAAGGGAGCCAGAGTTGAGATCAGAGTTCAATTTTCGGCTAAGGGAGTCAACCAGAAGGATGAAAGGAAAGGGGGACAAGGGACACCCTTGTTGGATTCCACGAGAGGCTTGGAATAAGTTGGTGGGGCGGCCATTGACCAGGGCGCGATCCAAGGCCTTTTATACATGCAAAGATCCAATTAATGAAGGTTTTTCCGAATCCGAAGTTTTTCATGACCTTAAAAAGGAAAGAGTGCTTGACGCGATCGAATGCATTGGCCATGTCGAGTTTGATTAGCATACCTTTCTCTTTGCGTATCTTGCTGGAGTGAATTGCTTCTTGTACGAGGATGACGTTGTTGAGGATTTGTCTCCCTTCCAAGAATCCTCCTTGGTTGTCGGAAATGATTTTGTTGAGGAGGGGCTTCATTCTGTTAGCTATCAATTTGGAAATTATCTTGTATGAAGCATTGCAGAGGGAGATATGTCAAAATATGTTGAAAGAGCACGTATTCATCTCTTTTGGAATTAATGTAAGGAAAGTGGAGTTGGTGCATTCGTCAATTTTTGGTTTTGAGTGGAAGCTCTTGATCATTCTCATAAAATCGATTTTGATGCAGTGCCAACATGCTTTGTAGAAATGAATTGAATAGCCATCCAACCTTGGCGCTTTGTTGGGGTCAAAATACCAGATGGTGTTGAGGACTTCTTGCTCAGTGAATGGCCTGAGTAAATTAGCGTTGTGCTCCAGCGTGATACTGTTGGGGATGTGTTCGAGGAGTATCTGCTCTCCTTCATTTTTGGCATCATTGATCTCAGTGTACAGATTGGAGAAATGATTATGCGCAACGATTTTGATATTCTCATGCCCTTTGACTGTGAGGCTGTCTTCAATTCTGATTTATGAGATATAATTTATCTGTTGTCTGCTTTTGGTTTGCTTATGGAAGTACGCGGTGCTCCTATATCCAGCTTTGAGCCAATTACTTCGTGAATTTAATCTCCAAAACTCCTCCTCATTGCGGAAAGCTTAATAAGCTTTGATATGGCGATTGACTTCATGCTGGAGCGCAGTGTTATCAATAGGGCATTCATCATATAGGAATTGGACAAATTCCAAATCGTCGACTGCTTATTTCCTGAGATTAATTGGAGGGGGACAATTAGATTTGGCCTATATTTTTTTGCCTTTTTAGTTATGATGAGGTTTTGCTCCCAAACGAAACTAGGAGAGCCAACGACAGAGGTCTTCCAGGATTTGTCCAATATGTCCCCAAAACTGGTATGATCCAGCCACTAAGGAATGAATCTGAAGGGAATTGGACCAAGATCTTCGTTTTTTCTGAAAATGAAGCCGGATTGGCTTGTGATCCAAAGCCAAATTTTCCATTAGTTTTGAGATGATGGTATGTCCGTCTGTCAAAAGGTTTCTATGAACAAGGAACCTGTCTAATGTAGCCATTATATTTGCTTTTCCCAAGTGCTTGTTGGACCATGTATATTTCCTTCTCTTGGGTTTAATATCGAGTAGATCCCATTTCTGAATGAGGGCATTTACTTGTGGTCTGAATAGATCCTTTCTGATGGTGCCTCCTCTTTTTTCAGCCATGGATAGAGTGTGTTGGGTCCAGGAAATGCCCCTTTTTGGCCACCTTTATTACATCATTTTGCCCTGATTCCATCCTACTTTCATGAGCTATATCCATGTCTTTCCCAGATCAATCAATGATATTGACAGGTATAATTTGTTATTGCCTTATTTATTTTTATGCCTAATATTGTGAAGATTCGAATCCTGACCTTTGGTTTATGCTAACACTTGTGAGTTTATTTAGTTCAAATCTAAAGCACAGGTGTATCAGCCAGGTAGCGCCAGCTGTCACTCTTCCAAGCCTAATTCTTCATACTCCAAGGAACAGTGCATCCTCCACGTGAGCTGTAACAAATCCTCGTTATAACAGAATCTACCGAAACAGAACCTAGCAGCGACAAACAGGTCGCGTCCTAGTTGTTGAGTCTGTTGATCTATTGATTGCTCGAGCAACAACATTATTCATGGTTAACAGCCTTGTGTAACATGGCTGTATCAGTTAGCTGTAACTCCGCAGCATGAAGATCATAGATCTTCATTGCTGCGCGATTTTAGTGGATCTGAAACTGTATTTCCTTTGTATAAATTCTAGAAGGCTCTCATAGCCTCGGGTTGGACAATCACCACTTTGTGTATGCTGTAACAAACTACTGAGACTCACGATCTTCCATCATTAATATGAGAGCAGAGTTCTTCACTTCTGTGTTTTAATTTGGTGTGACTCTCGGTGTCTCTGTTAGAAGGCCAAGGCCTGCCTTCTCACAGAGATAGCCGATTTAAGTAGGTAGAGTAGTTTAGTTTTACTTCTGTTGTGTGGTGTGGAATGATTGCAGACATTATCGGTAGCTGTAACAGAGATTAGCTTTCATTTCTGGCAGTTTATAATTGCATCTTGAATAGCTGTAACAGAGTGGTGTGACAGTCGACTGTGTAGGATAATTTACTTAATTGCATGTGTGTTTTAATCAGCTGTGACAGCCAAGCTCAATTCCAATTATCTTCTATTTGTTTATGCTTTCTAGGATTTCCAGTGATTATTAGTTAGAGTTCAAGCTTGTGTTTTAATTCTGGTTGCTGTTGTATCTTCAATTGCATTCATAGATTAGACAATTAATGGTGGAATTACAGTAGCTACTGGATGGACCATTTTGGTAAAGATTGAATGTTGTAGTTTGATAATTATAGGATTTAACTTCTTGCAAAAGTAATCTAGTTTCATTTCATTATTAGATCATTAACTTGCTGGGTTGATTTCTGTAGGGAAGTTGCTTTATTTGGATTCTTAGATGTATGAATTAGATTAGTGTTTCTAGGGAGTGAGTTGGCTGGACACATAGGTAGGATCATTATTTACATTCAGCAAATCAACTGCTTGATCTGTTTATGCATAGATTGTGCTTATTGCCTTTGAAATAAAAGACCTTCCTGGGTTTGACAATTTATATTGACCATTCTGTGTGTTAGATTTAATTAACTAACATATAGGGTGACCAACATTTTGGCGTCGCTGCTGAGGATGGTAATAGATAGACAGAGTTAGTATTTGGTTTCATTTGATTTGATTTTAGTTTAATTTTTTTTACAGCATGCATGAATACAAGAAAAACAAATCGGGAATCCCCTTTGAATACTAACATTGCAGGTGGAAGAGGTCGAGGTCGCAATGCAGGTCAGGGAAGACACACATATATTGATGAGATAATTGCTAGAGCTGATTCTTCCACTAGACCGCCGCAGAACTCTACAGGCAGGGGAAATTCTGTTCCTCCCAATCTTGAACATTCAGCATCCATAGTGGAGAATACAACGGGACCTTCAACTCCTGTTGCAGAAAGTAAACCTCCCGAAGATAAGGGAAGTGTTGTAGGTGCACTAGATAGAGAGGAGATTTATCATATTGACGGAACCAGAGTTACTAAAGAGGTGTGGCTGGAGACTCGCAGAATAGCAGAGGAAGAAAGAAGGCAAAGAGAAGAGAGGAGAAAAGAAGAAGAAGCTAAAGTAGAGGAAAAACACATAAAAGAGATTATTGAATTTTGGACTAGAACCATGGTTGGTAGAGAATAGGGGGGTGAGAATGAACATGAGGATCACCGGGAGGAAGAAGGAGAAAATAATTAGCCTGGTAATACTGTGGCTACATTAGAATTCCCTATCCTTTAGACACCTGGAGCAGCTCCTATGAAGAATATCTCACTATCAATGCTCCCTAATTTTCATGGTAAGTCCTTTGAGGATCCTAATGAGTTTATTTTTGAGATTGATATCCTTTGTCGTAGCTATGATTACACCTCTAGTGCTCAGAAGCTGAAGCTATTCCCAGCCACCTTGAAAGGAAATGCTCTGCGTTGGTTCATGAGTTTGGGTCATGAGACCATTACTACTTGGGACCAAATGAAGAACACCTTCCTTTCTAAATATCAAGAATATTGCAGAACTAGAGATAGAAAGGAAGAGTTGTTTAAAATGGTTCAGAAGGATGAAGAGAGTTTGGAAGACTTTGTGGAGAGATTGTTGTACAATTTGCAAAGATCCGGTCATGCTGAGATTGGCAAGGATGTGCTCAAGATTATCTTGCTAAGAGGAATTAGAGAAGATTGCCTTGATATGTTGAATCTGCTAGGGAAAGGGGATATCTCGAAGGAACCTTTTGAAAATATTGTTGAATTATGTCGAAGGTACTCCAGGGGATCTTCCAGAACCAGCAAACGAGACAAAGACCAAGACCAGGATATCTTTACTAGGACTCAGAAGTCAGCTATTGGAGGTGCCACTCGAGCAGGAATAGGAAACCTACTGGAGAACTTTAAAACAAACATGATGAGCTCCCTTTCCTCGGAGATGGATTCCATGAGGGAAAAACATAAACAAGTAGTACAAGATATTACACTTGGGGTATTCTGCCCTAAATGTAGAAAGAAGCATCCACTAAAGGAGTGCCCCGTTGGAAAAAGCAGAGGTATGTAGGATATGTGAACTCGAGCATGATACTAAGGAGTGTCCTTCATTACCTAAGGTCAAAGCAGTCCCGCAGGCATCTATTCCGGATGTAGAGCCAGCATACTTTATGGCACAGAAGAAACCATGGCAGCCTAGAAACCAAGGTATGAATCAAGATCCAGCATTTTTCCTGCATAATATGAATACACAATTCCCTTCACATTATTCCAACAGCCAGTGGCCTCCATCTCAGAACCCAATGCAAAATCCTAATTCATGGACACCATGGCCACAACAGTCAAACCAAGCTCCTTGGAATTCCAACTGGAGAAACTCTTACCAAGGAAATAACTTTCCCCATCACAAGACTCAGTATCAACAGTACCGTCCTCAACAGTATCAACATCAACAGTATCAGCAACCACAGCTCCCTTTCCAGAATAATGCTGCACCTATGAATGCACCACTTCGACCACATCTACCTGCACAACCTAACCCGAACCCAAAAAATAAAGCAGTCCATCAATTTGAGACTGCCAACATGCTTGCATATTCCATTACTCAGATTCCCTGCAATGATATACAATTACGATCAAGGAGAGTAGTGGAGCCTATTATCACTGAGGATGTGTCATCCCCAGTGATTGAAACTGGAGTAAATCAACACTATTCAGCAAGCCCCATTATTGAAGATGCTAATACTCCTATTGAAGCAGCAGCTGGAACTCAGGAAACAACACATGATCTGTCACAGCCTACACAGTTGAATAGAGAACCACCATACCCTGAACGATTGCAGCTGCAAAAAACAGTGGAACAGCCCCGATTTGATCTCGTGGGAGAGTTGAAAATTTTGTATTTTAAAATTCCACTGTTACAGGCCCTCCATGATCTGCCCATTTATGCTAAGACAGTTAAAGATTTGTGTGTCAAGAATCCAGGAAGAAGGCCCAGGGATCCTCCCACTGTCCACGTGTTGGGAAAACTTTCAGAGTTAATAATGGGGAAGGCCCCTGTGGCAAAGTATGATGACCCCGGGAACCCGACTGTTACAGTGCACATAGGGAACACACAAATTCCAAATGTCTTGGGGGATTTGGGCGCAGCTATTAATGTTATGACCATAGAGACTGTGAAGAAATTGGGACTCACTAATCTGCGGCCAACCCCTACTGTTTTGGAACATGCTGATAGATCAACGATCAAGCTTGAAGGAATCGTAGATGACCTCGTAATCTTAGTTGACTTGTGGGAATACCCTGAGGATTTTTTGGTGTTACAGCCAAAATCCCAGTTGGGGGGACACCCACTGATCCTGGGAAGACCATGGTTGGCCACAGTTGATGCCTGTATCAGCTGTCGGTCAGGTTCTATGACCATTTCGGATGGGACTGAGATCAAGAATCTAACCCTGTACCCTCCAATTTGACCAAGCACAGAAGTTGATACTCCATTATGGGCAGATTTGGAGGAGGAAGAGGGCATGCAACCACTATTAACCATAGGGAGAGCCTTAACATTTAAAGATGAAACAAAGGATGATGCCATTAATAGTTTCATCAGTGAGCCCATGTCAGTCAATAAGAATGTCTATCAGATCTTGGACAGTACTCTAGCTGTAACAGAACAAGAAAATCTTACAGAAGAAACTCTGATTGGTGATGACAGTGTAATTCCAGTACTTAAGAATTCGAAGAGTGTTCCAGTAGAAATTGGGCTAGGAAAAACATTGAATATCAATCCTAATCTGGCACTTAATGAGCTGGAACAGCTAGTCACTCTACTGAAACAACGTAAAGGAGCCTTCGCTTGCGAGTACACAGACATGAAAGGGATTCCTTCTCATCTGTGTACCCATCACATTTATATTAAAAGTGACTCCAAGCCTGTATGTCAACCCCAACGAAGGATGAACCTGAACCTAAGGGACATAGTGAAGGAGGAAATCCAAAAACTTTTGGAAGTAGGATTTATATACCCAATTTCAGACAGTGAGTGGGTTTCTCCACTTGTGATTGTGCCAAAGAAGAATGGGAAATGGAGGGTATGCGTGGATTATAGAGAACTGGACAAGGCAACTCAGAAGGACCATTTCCCCTTACCTTTCATCGATCAGGTCCTTGATACCTTGTCTGGGAAGAAGTATTTCTCTTTTCTGGATGGCTTTAGTGGCTATAACCAGATTCAGATTGCTCCAGAAGATCAGGACAAAACCACTTTCACTTGCCCCTGGGGGACCTTTGCATACCGAGTACTTCCTTTTGGGTTGTGCAACACACCGGCTACATTTCAGAGAGCAGTGATTGGGATCTTTTCAAAAATGGTGAATGATTGCATGGAAATCTTTATGGATGACTTTACTCCATGTGGTGATAGTTATGAAGAAGCATTGAAAAATTTAGAAAAAAATTTGAAACGCTGTGAACAAAGCCAGCTCTCTTTAAGCACTAAAAAGTGCCACATGATGATGAGTGAAGGCATAGTGTTGGGGCACTTCATCTCTTCTGATGGTATCCAGGTAGATCCATCCAAAATCAAGGTAATTGAAAATATACCAACTCCTGGAACACAGAAGGATTTACGTAGCTTCTTGGGGCATGTTGGCTATTACAGAAGATTCGTAGAAATTTTTTCCAAACTAGCTTCTCCTTTGTTCACTATGTTGATGAAGGATGTACAGTTTGTCTGGAATGATGCATGCCAAACATCGTTTACTGAGCTAAAGAAAAGGCTGTCTACAGCACCCATCTTAAGAGGGCCCAATTGGGCTCTGCCTTTTCACATTTCTTCAGATGCTTCAAATACTGCCATTGGAGCAGTTTTGGGACAGCAGGAAGGTAGTGCTCCTTATGCCATTTACTATATTAGTAAAGATTTGTCTCCTACTGAACTAAATTATACTGTCACAGAAAAAGAATTTCTTGCCATTGTTTATGCCATCAACAAATTTAGACATTATATTACTGGATATTCTACTTTTGTGCACACTGATCATTCTGCTATCAAGTATTTAATGAATAAACCAATCATGAATGCTAGAGTTACTAGATGGCTGTTACTGTTACAAGAATTTGATATTACAATTATTGATAGACCGGGAAAGGAAAATGTTGTTGCAGATTTTTTTATCTCAACTTACTAACAGTGATGACAATTTACCAGTCGAATATTCCTTCCCTGACGAACATTTGTTTGCAGTATCAGCTCATTCCCCATGGTATGCAGATATTGCTAACTTTTTGGCTGTAGGTAAGCTTCCAGCACATCTGTCAAAGAGAGAAAGAAGGAAGATCATACAGCAGAGTGCTGGGTATTGCTGGATTGATGGCCATCTTTTCTACACATGGATAGATTTAGAAATCAGAAGATGTGTTAGAGAAGATGAAATCTTCAGCATTCTTAAAGCTTGCCATGATGAGCCCTGTGGGGGACATTTTGCTGACAAGAGGATAGGTCATAAAGTTTTGAGAATGGGCTATTTCTGGCCTACATTGTTCAGAGATGCAAAGAAGTATGTTCGGGCATGTGATAGCTGCCAAAGGATGGGCCAACCCAACAGATTAGATGAGATGCATTTACAGCCACAGCTTGTGGTTGAACCATTTGATAGGTGGGCTCTAGATTTTGTAGGGCCTATCAACCCTCCCTCAAAGCAGAAAGTTCATATCTTGGTTTGCACAGACTACATGACTAAATGGGTAGAAGTTGTAGCCTTGGTCAAGGCCAATGATCAGGCTGTGATTGATTTCCTGTATTAAGATATTTTTACTCGGTTTGGAGTACCTAAGGATATCATTACAGATGGTGAACCACAGTTTGTATCTCACAAACTGGAGGCACTGTTACAGAAATTTCATATTCAGCACAGAATAACCTCACCATACCATCCACAAGCCAATGGGCAGGTGGAAAGCACGAACAAGGTTATTGAGGCTATTCTGACAAAAACAATGAAGAGCCATCGTAAAGATTGGGCTGAAAGACTTCCAAAGGCACTGTGGGCCTATCGTACCACTTGGCGTAAGACCATTGGTTTTTCCCCATATGAGCTAGTGTATGGCAAGAATGTTGTTTTTCCAATCGAATTTGAAATCAGAACTTTAAAAACAGTTGTTGAAGCAAACCTAGATTTATTAGAGGCATAGAGGAATCGACTGAATCAGCTCAATGAATTGGATGAGAAGCGCACAGCTGCAGTGCATCATACAGTCGTAATCCAACAACAACGCTCTAGATGGCATGACAGATTTATAAAAAAAAAGAGTCTTCCAGGAAGGAGACTGGGCCCTGTTGTATGATTCACGATTTAAGAGGGACTTTAAAGGCAAATTGCGCACCCATTGGTTGGGAGCCTATCAGATAGATCGAGCATTTGATAATGGAACAGTCTGGTTGATCACCATTGACAAGAACAAAGTACCATTATTCGCAAATGGTCATCGGCTGCGACTGTATCACAGGTCGATCTCAAGGGAGGCTTTTATTTCACAAGTTGCAGTTGATCCAGAGTATTAGCTAACATCAGGGTAGGGATTTTTAAACCCTGTGAATTCCTAAAAGTTGCAGTTTCCACACATATTCTTGTACATAAATAATTGGTTTTTCTTTCATTCTGTATTTTGTCTATTTTTAATTTTTCTTGCACTTGATTGGGTTGTTTTGGAGAACTATGTGCAGGAACTTATTGGAGGAGCAGCAGCTGTGATTGGGCCAAATCACTGCAGACACCCCATATTTGTTTTTGATCTAATAAAGCTCTTTGAAAAAGATGGATAATTCGTGGTCTTTCCCGGATAAAATTTGCTTATACTACAGTCTGACGCAGCTGCGACTCCACCATATTTTCCCGTTCTGCCAATTTCGTAGCTGCGACTCCACCACATTTACCCATTCTGCCAATTCCGCAACTGCAACTCCGCCACTTTTGCTCATTTGGCCAGATTCCGCAACTGCGACTCCACTATTTCTGTTTACCTTTCAAATTTCTTAGCTGCGACTACGCCACATTTGCCCGTTCTACCAAATTTCGCAGCTGCGACTCCGCTATTTCTGTTTACCTTTCAAATTTCGTAGCTGCGACTCCGCCACATTTTCCCGTTCTGCCAAATTCCGCAGCTGCGACTCTGCTATTTCTGTTTACCTTTCAAATTTCGTAGCTACGACTCCGCCACTTTTCCTTTGCTTCACTTTTTAGCAGCTGCGACTCCGCTATTTCTGCTTACCTTTCTAAGTTGGAAGCTGCTACTCCGCCATTTCTGCTTCATTTTTACTCCTTTCCAGCAGCTAAGACTCCGCTACCTTTGTCCATTCTGCTAAACATGGCATCTGCGACTCCGCTATTCTTGATTGATTTTTCTAAATCTAGCAGGCGCGACTCCATTCTTTTCCACTTCATCCTCGCTCCTTCCGTACAGCTGCGACTCCGCCATTTTCACTTATTCTGCTAAATTTTGCAGCTGATACTCCTCCAATTTTCCTGCTCTCCGATCGGTGTTGTCAATAATAGTTTGATCAGGCGTCAATCTCAGTCACCTATTTCATCAGTCCAATCGCAGTCCTCCATGAAGAAAATCATTCAGATGTCGTGGTACTTGTCAGTTCTCATGGCATGGCTGCATCACTTCAGCACATGTGCATTTATGTTTGTTTTAAAAATGGAGATGATGATGAAGGAGGGCTATAATAGTTGGCACATCATAATAATTACCTCGTGGCTGAACACATAAATGAAAGGTACGGTTCGGAACTTTTACATGATTTGGAAAGGAATTAAATACGGTAATAATAATTATATGTTGTCTTAACCCTTGATTGAATGAACCTATAATGTTTAATTACTGGAGGGTATGTCAGAACCACGTCTGTATTTATTCCCTGACACCATACCCGAATAGTACCAAAACACTCCAAATATGCCAATTTTCCATAACCGTCTTATCTTACCGGAATTTTATGCCTACACAGACTTTCCTAAAATACCCTATTTTTGAACTCCAACTATTGCTTGCATGTTCGTATGCTGCACCTCCCATGTCGAGATTGGTGACTGTTGTATTGGTTCTGAATTTTGAGAAGAGATTGAGATGGGTAACCCGGTCCGACATGAACTAGTAGACACAGAAGCTGTGCGTGCTAATGCAGAAGTCCTTAATATTTTTACAGCAGCAAGTTGGATGGAATATTTTGAACAATTGAACGGTTTCCATACAGAAACCGCATTGCAATTTTCCCTTAACCCGACTGATACTCATTCTGAGGTTAGAGGGATGCGTGTGGATTTTATAGAAGAGATTATATAAGAGGTTACTGGTTTACCCCAGGTTGGGAAGAAATTATTTGGACGAAAGGTGCATAATGCAAATGTTGTTAGAGAATTCTTAGCAGTTGGGGAGCATGTTCATCCGAAGCATCGTGGGCTAGAACTGGCATCTTTACCACCACCCTGGAATCAAGTGGCAATCAATGTGAAAAGATACATCTCCTATGGAGGTAGGTACCAAACTGTTTCTTTCTCTAAACTCCCCTTACTTTCTCATTTACGCCATGGTAATTTGGTGAATATACCATTCTATCTGCTCAAAGCCCTACAAACCATGGTTGGTTATGCAAAAACCTCCCAACACCCAGTTTCCTCCCTTACTAATCATGGCCTAATTAAATTACTGGTTTTAAGAGCCATTATAAATTGTAATTTAACTTGGGAACAATTTTTCGCTGGAGATGCGCCAATTATAAAACCTGTTTTGGAAATGGAGGGTGTTGGTGAAGGTAGTGAGGACCGGCATTCCTCAAACCCAGTTGGGGGGGAGGCTGGAACAACAAGAAACCAGGCCAATGATGAAGAGGAAGTAAACAAGGGAGAGGCAGCAGTAACAGAAAACCCTGTAGCTGAAGAAACTATGATGGAAACTGTAACTGCAGAAGAAGTTACTCAAATAAAGGAAGCTGAAACTGGAGCAGCTATTGGAGTTGCGACAATAGAAGCTGCAGTTGCAGAAGCAGGAATTCAGAAAGAAGGATATCGGATAGGAATAGTAGAAGAAGGCACTGTGGAAGTTTTGGAAGTTGAATCCTCTTCAGAGATAAGGGGTACCTTGATTGAAGAAGAAAATACTAAAGCGGGGACCCCTGTGTCAAAGAAACGAGGAATAGGATCAAGGAACAGAAGCTAGAGACCTACTGCAACAAAGAAAAGGAAAATTCGAACTGTTAAAGCACCAATAGCAGTAGGCATGGAGGAACACCCAGTGGGAATGGTGAGAAGAAGGACTCGATCAGCAGTAGCAAAAAAAGCAGCTGTGATAGCAAAAACAACAGAAGAAGTGGAGACAATGGATGCAACTGGGGGTAATATTGAATCACCTCTAGCAGAGACAGCAGAAGTAGCAAAGACAATGGGAGCAGTCAGAGAGAATAGGGAACCATATTGGGTGGAGGAAATACATGTGACATGAATAGATTTAGAGATTCCCATTTTGAACCCTAAGTCATCTACTGTTATGCAGGAACCTCCCAGAGAAGAACACCAAATTGAAAATCTCCTGCTTGAAAATGAACTATTAAAAGAAGAGGTGCAGATATTGCGAAATGAGTTGGAAAGATGGAAGGGATTAGTTGGAAAGCAGGCAGAAAAGAATTTGGATACATTAGCAAATGCTGCAAATTTATTTGAAAAGTCATATTTTGCATTTGAAAATGAGAAGTATGGAGAGATTGTTTGTCCTGAGTGTGGAGACATATTTGTTGCAGGAGGACACAGGGTTGTCGTGTTGGGGGATGTATCAAAGAAGCATGTACAGATAGAGGAGATTGAAGAAGGAGTGCCAGAAATTGAATTGGTGGGGCAAAACACTACTACATTTGGACTTAAAAACCGACGGGAAAATCCGACGGCGCGTCGATCTGTCTATTTTTACCTATCAAAAATCACAAGTTTGTAATTTTTTTTTTAAAATGGCCACGACTATCAGTTTTGCGATTGCACATTTAACAACCATCGGTTTTTCTACAGTTATCTGAGGGGGGCGTCGGATTTTCGACGGTAGCAAAAAATTTGACCGTTGGTCAACCCTTAAAATTTGGTCAACTTTTTAATTATATTAATATTTTATTCCATGATTTGAGCCACCATCAAATATCCGACACTTAAGTCATATAAATAGAGAAGTAGGCCAATTACATAATCTCACTTGTGATTCCTCTTCGCTTAGGCCATGCGCATAAGGTAAAGAGAAGTAGGCCAACCGAAATCTGTCTAGGGCATATTTTATGCTACGTGGGTTTGCTCGTACTTTGTTCTTAGGTTTGAGTAATAAAATGCCACGTAACAATAATGTTACAGGTCATCAAGATAAAGAACAAAATCGACAATTGCTTGCTAGGTTGTGGGATGGAGTGCAAAGAAGGGGTGATGGAAAATGTTATTGTCCTTGCAGTCGATGTAGGGGCTTTAATCCGAGAAGGTTACTGATCTTAATAGCTAAAAGACACTGGAGGGAACATGGACATGTTGAGGGGGGGCATGAATATCATCCATTGGTAAGTCCTAATTCAATATTATATATGAGGTCTTTATATTGAGAGTTTTTGTAATTGTATATTGTATCATTTTTTTTGTTACTTAATCTGCATGACTAATGTTCTTTTTTTTTATGTTTTAATTGTAATTATAAAGGAAGGGCCTCCTAGGACAGTTCTGAACATGGAGAATGTGGTAATTGCGGAACAACTAGCGCCGGAGGAACAATATGCAGGTCCTACGAATATTGATGATCAAGTTAATGATGATATGGAATTAGACGATGATCATGATGATAACATATTTGAGGATGATGGTGCAAATACATTAATCAATGATGCATTTAATGTTAGAATGGACGCGTATGATCAACATCATGAAAATCATGACAACTTTGATGATATTCATGATTTACCTATACTTGAGAAGGCAAACGATCCCCTTTTTGAAGGCTCCCACATAACTCTTCTCTCTATTGTGTTGCTGATAATGAACTTGAAGGTTATGAATGGTTTTTCAAACACATCCATCACGCAGTTGTTAAGGTATGTGATTATATTTTTCATCGATCACATATATATGATCACGATAAATTACATATATTTATGTTGCTACAGTATTTCTATTCTAGTTTTAAGTTCATCAAAAAAAGTAATAAGGATGAAATTTTTGTCGTTAATTATATATTCTTGAAATATTTATACTAACCATTATTTTTTAAATTTGTTGTAACAGGTTGATAGGTGAATATTTGTTACCACCATCAAATATTTTACCTCGCACATACCGAGATTTAGCTGCCATCATGAAATATATTGGAATGGAGTATCAAGCAATTGATGCATGTCCTAATGATCATATTTTATATTATAATCAGTATGAATTTGCAACAGAATGCCCTATATGTCATAGCAGTAGATACTGAACAGATCAAGTAACCAAAAAGGTGTCTTGTAAGGTTCTTCGTTATATTCCTATTATTCCACACTTGCAACGACTGTTTAGGTGCAAAAACATAGCACAATTTATGGATTACCACACACGGAATAGAAGTGGAGATGATATTCTTCGAATACCTGTAGATAGTTCTGCATTTACAGACATGGAGGAAAAATGGTCACACTTTAAAGAAGAACCTCGTAATGCTAGACTTTCTTTGGCAGCGGATGGTGTCAATCCATTTGCAGAGATGAGATCTACGTACTCGGTCTGGCCTGTTTTTGTTATCAACAATAACATTCCTCCATGGATGTCAATAAAGAGGGAGCATATAATGTTGGCAATGATTGTTCCAGGTATAATTTGTACTTTAGAACAATAATTTTTTAAATATGCATGATTAGTATTTAATTTGTGATATTTGTTGCATATTTACTTATATGTATTGTATTTGTTGTTTTCTTTTAGGTAAGTACCAAGTTAAAGATATGAGTGTATATATCGAGCCTCTTGTTGATGAACTACTTAAGCTATGGAATGGCATCACTATGTATGAATTCTCTAGACCAATAGGGCAAAGGGGATTTCAATTCCATGCAATGCTTACCTGGACAATTCATGATGCTCCAGGGCTAACACATTTTTGTGGTATGTAGTTGTAACGTACTGCACTAAGATAGTTTATAATTTTATTTAGTGATATACTAATCAGTTATACGTATGTTTTTTAAATAATTAGCATGATATTATATAAAATATATTTTGCTTACCATAATTTATCCATGTAGGTCTTCAAACAAAGGGAAAGTTTGCATGTCCAATTTGTGGTCCCAAGATGAAATCTCATCGTTCAAAGAGTTTGTCAAAGGAAGTGTTTGATGAGTATAGGCACTTCCTCTCTAAGAATCATAGGTATCGAACTACCGAAAAACATCTTTTCAATGGGAAAGAGGAGACCGCATTAAAACCACAGAGAATGACACCTCACATATGGAAGTTGCAATATAATAGAAATCATCAAGGTACGAATCAATTTGTCTATCTTATATATTCATATTGATCATCTCTGATATGTTTTTAATGTTTTGTTTTGGCTGATTGTATATTTAATTTTATTTATTGTAATAAACGACATTTTAATCTCTACTAGTTTAGCTTATATATTGATTAATACTGATGGTCGTGAACATGATGAAGGTGTAAATGGGCTTCCACGAGGAATGAAAAGTTATCCCAAACAATTCAGTAGGTTGCCCTACTATGAGCACTTACTAATTGTTCATTTGTTTGATACAATGCATATCGGAAAGAATGTAGCTGAAACACTATGGCGAATATTAGATGGAAGGAGTGACAAAGAAAAAATTGTCAAAATGTGCAGTGACATTTAGGACTCCAATCATGCAATGAAAGATATCATTGAACATTTAAACAACGATGGAGACCAAATCAATATAAGGTCACTTCCATAGTTATTCACCGAGCAACAAAGCAATGCAGTAAAAGAAGTGATAGAAAAAATGAAATTTCCCACAAGATTTTGTTTGAACATAAAGAATATCTTAACAAGGAAAGGTGATTTTGGCGGGGTAAAAATGCATGATTGGCATATCTTCATTAAGGTAATTATATATTTATGGTATTATATATTGCTATATTACAATACTGCATGTTTTTGGTTTACTTCTTTGCCTAATTTTGAAAAATATATTGATGAAACGTGTTCATTGTTACAGTATGTTCTACCTGCATCTCTCCCAGGCAACTTTGCCAATAATGTCAAACAGGTCATATATGATCTTGGAAAATACATGAGGTAATTAGAAATAATTTTTTCATCCTAAATTTGTAATTTGTTTAATCCATTGTATAACTTATATGAATTATGACATTTTTTTTAGTCAATCATGTAGATTTGTACTACAATGTTTAATTTATGTCATTAAATGATATCATTATTTTCTTGCATCACATGTAGATGGTTGTCATCTAAAGAAATCCAAAAAGAAGATATAAGGTATTGGAAGAGAGAAATTCCTCGTTTAATGTGTCAAATGCAGAGATTTCTACCTTTGGCATTTTTCAATTCACAAGTACACTACCTCATACACCAAGTTGAGGAGATTGAATTGTGTGGACCTATACACGCAAGGTCCATGTGGATGGTTGAGAGGCACTTGAAATTTATGAAGGCTTTAGTTAGACAAAGAGCACGTCCAGAGGGTTCTATGGTGGAGGGATATATGGTATTTCAAGCCATGGTGTATATTGTTGAATATCTTCCAGGGTTGGCGGTTATTAAGACGGCATTAGATCGATGCAATGGTAATCCAAACTCGACTAAGAAATTCGAAGGAGAGTACTTGTTGGGGAAAGGTAGATCGAGGAAGGTCAAAGGTAATTATTAAATATTGGTGTAGATTAATAATGTTAATACATTTTAATAATATCGTACTTAATTATTTCATTTTTAATATTCATTAATTATATGCATCACTAATATTATAATGTTACATCGCGTTAATTATTTTTCTGAGTTGATTTTGTAATTTTTTTTTCATGCAGTTGGCCGCAAGTGGGATGCACTACATTTGTACATTGCAAACAATCTTGATTGGATGAAGGTATGGATTGAACGATGTAATCAATCTAGTCAAGGACTATCATGGGAATGTGTGGCTTCATTGGTTAAAGAATCACATCGCAATGGAGATGGCAATCTAACAGAAAGGGAAATCGATTTAGCATATGGTTTAAAAGATAAATAGGTATTTAGCATGATATTAATATAAATATAAGCCACAATATTTTCAATTATGATATTCATGTTCATATTGATTTATTTCATTTTCTTTGCATAGTACTTTAAGAACATAAAATACTTACTAGTTGTTCATTATCAATTGATGATGCACTGATCATTTAATTTACATGTTTTGCAATATATTGCAGGTAAAACACCACAAGGCTATGTGATGCAACGGTCGTAAATATCGCATTAAAAAGTTGGATGAAACAAGGAAAACATTTGATTCTGGGATAACTGCAGTCTTTGAGGTCACTAATGTTTCCTCTAGAAGCGACAAACATACAGAATTGTCAGAAGATACATATTATGGGTATTTGGAAGATATCATTGACTGTGACTTTAAATCATTCAAAATAATTCTTTTCGTTGTGAAATGGTACAGGCTACGACTGAATCGATCTGAACCCGATAGAATTGTTATTGAACATGCTAATGGATATACCATGGTCAATACAAGGTCGCTTGAGTCACGAATGTCAGAGCCCTATGTTCTTCCAAGTCAATGTGAACAAGTATTTTACTCAGAAGTTCCTGGTAGACAGGGTTGGTCGTTTGTTATTAGACATGATCCAAGAGGGAGGCCGGTAAAGTATAATATTGTAGAGGACGATGAAGAGGGTGTTGAAGAAGAAGGTGATCATGTAGAGGATCAACATGAGTTAGATGTTGATGATCATAATGTTCCGAAGGAAGATGTTGAGGAGTTAGTTGAAGCAGATGATGTAAGAGGCAATGTTCATGATGAAGATGATATTGACGATGATCACTTTATCGAAACTTACAGCGATGACGATGATGATATGGCCTTTAATCCTTATAATGTTGAATCCGGATCAGATGATACAGATGCAGACTTGGATGGAGAAGACGATGATGAATTGCATTGAACAGATGCATTGAATATTTCTTGGGGGGGGGCAGATGAGCTTCCACCTTCACGTGGTTGTCCCTGTTGAGTAGAGAATATTAAGATATTCTCAAAACAAAGAGAAGCTCGTTAAGGTTATGTTGATGTATATGTAACTTCGGAATGTATTTCACATATATGTATATTGTATTCCTATAGAGATGTTATTATTCCTCTATACGAAAGTGGTTGTATTCCTATAGAGATGTTATTATTCCTCTATACGGAAGAGTCGTCATTTATATTGTAAGTGTCGTAACTTATACTTGATGGGTTATTAGACCACCTTGTTGGGGTCGGCCCTGTATAAGTCATGTGGGTCAAAGGGTTATTAGACCACCCTATTGGGGGTCGGCCATGTGGGTCAAAGGGTTATTAGACCACCCTAGTGGGGGTCGGCCTAGTCAGCTTTATGTTAAGTGGTTAAGTTGAGGCCGACCTAGTTGAGTAAAGGTCAAGTAAAGTTAGTGTATAAATAGAGAGTGTGTCTCTCTCATTTTACACATTCTATTCTCTCACTCACACTGTGGAGAGTGGCGCACTTGTGGAGGAGGAGGCTCTGCTACTAGGAGAAGACTATCTCTTTTATTCTGGTTGTATCATTGCTCTATCTATCTTTGAGGAAGTTATTGGGATTTTTGACCTTTATGGTTTTCCCCAAGTAAACTCGGTGTCTCTTCTGTGCTTGCATTATTGTGTCCATGAATGATATGCTGTAGATTTGCTGTACATGTTGTTCTCTCAATTAAGATCCTAGATCAGATTGAAGTAAATTCTAAAAATTTAACATGGTATCAAAGCTAGCCTGAAAGAAGGCATGATATGGCATGTATGACATTTATTGCACTCACGATGCTAGGGCTTGATATAGCAAAAACCAGTCATCATAGCACTTTCGCTATAAATCCATTTTGGCGAATTTTTCGGATCTAAAACCTTTACAGGTCGAAGATTAAATCCCCATGTACCTTGTGTCCAAAGGACAACCTCTAATTTGTTGTACTTTGTGATTTATGATCTGTACAATATAGGGTTTTTGCCTCTTCCAGATCTGAGTCAAACTCAGGTGACCTTGGGAAAAAGGTCATAAATTGGGATAGGAAGCTCCAAATGAAATTTAGTAAAAAGTGACAGGTAGTACACAGACTGTACTATCTCAGAAAAAATTTTCAAAGGCCGAAGATGAACCAGTGACACGTGGCACGCCGTACAAGTTCGCTCTCCTTTATGATCTCATCAACAGGTCATGTTACGACACTTGGCATAACTTTCTCTCAGAGAATCCAATTGAGGTCAGACCTATCAGGATGGAAAGATAACAGGTCGGGCTATCTCAGAAAAAAAATTTCAGAGGCCGAAGTTGAAACAGTGACACATGGCACGCCGTACAAGTTCGCTCTCCTGTATTATCCCATAAACAGGTCACGTTGCGACACTTGGCATAAATCTCTCTCAGAGAATCCAATTGAGGTCAGACCTGTTGGGATGGAAAGATAACAGGTTGGGCTATCTCAAGAATATTTTTCAGACCCTATGGATCGAAAAGTTTGAAGTTACACCAGAAACAATCAGGTACATATTTCTGTCAAAACAGAATTATTTTTTAGTACCTTCATTCATGGCTTCCGGAATTTAGGGCTTCGGAGAAAGTTGGAATTTTTGTAATCAGAGACCATGGATGGATGCTACTCATCAAAATCGAAATTTAGAGACCAAGATCAGAATTTTTGGTTGGGCAGAAGGCCGGGCTTGATTAGACCCTAGTTCGGGACTTTGATAAAAAAAAGTGGAAAATTAGGGCTTCTGTAAAAATGGGAATTTTTGAAATTTGTGACCACGGCTGGAAGCTCCTCAGAAAAATAGAAGCTTAGAGCTTTGGATCAAACCTTTTGATCTGGCAGAAGAGTGGGCTTCATCAAACCCCAGTTCAGGGTCACGTCCAGTGAATCTGGAAGTTTCAAAGGAAAAATTGAGGAGTGAAACTTTGCAGTTTTCAAATTCTGAATATACCAGCTTGATCAGCTCATCAAGGCACATATTTCTATCCTTTCAAAAGTTTGAAATTCAAAGTTTGAATTTTTGGGGTTTCTCTGACAAACCCATATCCAACTCCATGTCCAGTTCTTGCAAATCAAGTGGATTGGGTTAATCCTAGAAGAAGATGGATTGGTCACCTGCATAAGTGAAGAAGTTCATGTTTCAGAGGGAGATGAGGCTAAGGCCTTACATAAGAATATTATAAGCGATCTCGACAGGTATGACTCATCGAGGTATGTTTCGATATTTGTTCATGATTAAGTTTATGGTATGTTTGTCTTCATGTTATTACAGTTAGTACAATCTTGATTTTAGATTTGTCGTATCACCTTAACAAAATTATGAATGCATGATAGAAGATATTCATTGGTTAGGGTGTTGACACTTATGATTGTACTAATGCATTATGGTGTTGTATGAGGTTTATGTTGTCTGCTAACATAAAAGGTACACCAAGAAAGACAAATCATGTTCTACTTCAAGAATGTATGATCATGGTGACATGAAGACAAGGATTCATTCATTGTCATGGATCACATAGAAGATCTACTTTCGAGGTATGTATAACTTGTTTCTACATTGGTTAACTTATGAGACATGCAGGTTACTAGCACAAGTCACTGAAGAGAACCAGAAGACATTATGCGGGTATGTTAGACATAACTAATCCAAGTATGTTTTTCCTACATCAAGCTAGAATCCTACCTTGTGTTAGGATCTTATACTGTTGTGTTGTTGATAATGATTATTCATGAAGTCATAGGTTTGAATAATCACAGGTTTTATGCATATTATATCTCTTATCTTGATTGATGATTCAACTAACCAGAAGAGTCCTATCATCAAATAAGAAAATGTATGAGTAAAAGAAGACTTCCCTGAAACCTTGAATACTAATGTTTATTATCTGTGAATGATCATGAATATACGTGTTTAAGATTATTGTGTTTTGATAGTATTAAGATTATACTAATAAATGTGTGATTATGTATGAGACCTCAAGGATAACACAATGATGATACTAATAAGCATGCATAGTGATTAAGGATGGATGTAAGTTCAAGGACAAGTAATCCAAGAAGCAAAGATCAAGAGGGAGCACACTCTAGTTGTTCCTGCAAGAAAGCAAAGGAGCACACTTCAGTAGTTTCTGCAAGGATGCAGATATTCAGAGGGAGTTGACCACTTCTCACAATCAACATAAGAATGGAGTTGCATAAAAGAAGCAAAGACTGAGAGGGAGTCAACCCAACAAACACACAAAGATAAGTATTTGAATTGTCATTACTTGCATATTTTATTGTTTAAATAATACTGTTCAATAATGTATATAATGATGTTCCTAGAATTAGGTTGTGTATTATGCATATTAGAATAGTTGCATTGATGAACAGTATACTACTAATATGCATGGGTAAGTGGCCTATGGCACTGTACAACATTCCATTGCTACTTATCTAGAATGAAACCTCTTTGCTGACATGTTGGGAGTTGTGCACACTCTTAACAATGTTCTGGTAGAGATTGGAAGGCATCTAGAAAGTTACGGAATATGGATAAATGTTGTATTGAAGCATTGGCTAAGATAATTGCATGACTGTATGACATATTTCTTTATGTGTAAGAATTTGTTCTAAAAACTATGAGATGTTTTCTAATCATGCAATTTAACTTGTTGTGTAGGAAAGATCGTATGCCATCACCTACAAAAGAAGAACTACAACATTTGTTCAGCAACAAAATTATCTATTGAAGATATTGAAGTTCCCAGGATACAGGAAGAATGCCATGATCCGTCGATCATGAAGAACGATGTTTGGGATGCGGTCCCAAGAGCTGAAGGGAAGTCTTTTGTGACTTCCAAATGGAACTATCAGATCAAGCATGTTGCAGATGGCAGCATTGAGAAAAATAAAAGTGATGAAATAGAAGATGCACCAGATGGATTTCAAGACAACATGGTGTAGTCATATATGTGTGCAGAACTTGGTATGGTAGGATAGACAGCTTTCTATCCAGTTTGGGCTTCACCAAGAATAAAGCGGATTCCAACCTTTTCTACAAGGTTGAGGAAGGCAATCCAGTGATACTACTTTTGTATGCGGATAACCTGTTTGTTACAGGTGAAGATAGATTAATTGCCGACACGCAATGGAAGCTTGCTGCCAAGTTCGAGATGAAGAACTTGGGGATGATGCACTATTTGTTTTTGGCATGGAGGTGTGGCAGAGTGCAGATGGAATCTTCCTTGGACAAGGGAAGTATGCAGTAGAGATCTTGAAGAGGTTCGGGATGATGGATTGCAAGGCCATGGCCACACCTATGACATCGAATCTGAAGCTTCTTTGTGATGCCTCATCTGAGCCGGTTGATGTCTCTATGCATCGTCAGATGATTGGGTCCTTGATGTACCTGACAAACACGAGACCAGATATTTGCTTTGCGGTGAACACATTGAGCTAGTTCCTGACGGATCTGAGGAGTGTTCACCTGGTTCCTGTAAAGCATGTTCTGAGGTAGCAGATGTGCCGACGAAGCCACTAGCCAAGGTGAAGTTCGAGTACTTCAGGGAGAGGCTTGGTGTTCCTTAGATTGATGATACTTCGAGGAAGAAGTGATGGACACATTTGCTGAAGCCATTCCAAGCATGTTGGAAGGAGGATCCTTCACATGGCTGTGGATGTAAGCGCTGGATGATGAACATTAGGATGATGATCTGGTTTCTGCTTTATATGATCAGATGGATCATTTATATGTATATGTATGTACGCATCATGTTGGATGCTGGATATGATCAGTTGGATCATTTATATGTATATGTATGTACGCATCATGTTGGATGCTGGATATGATCAGTAGGATCATTTGTATGTATTTTGTATGCATCATGTTGGATGCTTGGACCATGTATCTGTATATGTATTAGGTGGATACATTGTATGATCAGGTGGATCATGTATGGTGATATGTATCATGTATTTGTGTTTGTATCAGGTGGATACATTGTATGATCAGGTGGATCATGTATGATGATAAGTATCAGGTAGATACTTGGTATGCATCAGGTAGATGCATTATATGATCAGGATGATCATGTGTACATCAGGATGATGTATGGTGAGTATGAGGTGGATACTCTGTGGGCGTGGAACAGGTTCTGCAGAGAAGCATGTAATTTGTGCCCTGGGAGATTTGCAGATGGTCTTTCGAGGTTTTGCCTATGGCATGTAATTCGTACCCTGGGACATCTGGAAAATGTTCTTTCGAGGTTTTGCTTGGGAGGACATATAATTTGTGCCCTGGGAGATCTACAGATAGTCTTTTGAGGTTTTTCCTATGGCATGTAATTTGTGCCCTAGGATATCTGGCAGATGCTCTTTCGAGGTTTTGTCCTATGGCATGTAATTTGTGCCCTGGGAGATCCGATAGGTTGAGCTGTGTGCTCGTAATCAGTCCTGGGATGCTCTTTCAAGGTTTTTCCATGACCACATGTAATTTGTGCCCTGGGAGATCCGATAGGTTGAGCCTTGTGCTCGTAATCACTCTTGGGATACTCTTTCGAGGTTTTGTGGTGACCACATGTAATTTGTGCCCTGGGAGATCCGATAGGTTGAGCCTTGTGCTCGTAATCAGTCCTAGGATTCTCTTTCAAGGTTTTGTGGTGGTGTCACATGTAATAAGTCCTGGAGATCTGGACAGGATGAAAAAGGCCTCAGATGCTCTTTAGGGTTCTTGCTAGTCAAGAGACTCTTTTAAGGTTTTGTGACGCACGTAATAAGTCCTGAGATTTCCACAGTATGGCCAGTGATGACGAAGACCTGCAGGTGGTGGGCCTACATCCAGTATGAAAAAGGACTGGCTCTATAGAACTTCCTATGATGAGTAGATTCAAAGATTGATTGAGATAGCAGCAGCAGTGACGATGATGATGACTTGATGACGATTATCCAGTGACGATGATCCAGAGAAGATGACTTGTGCTAGAAGACCTGTGTCGAGAAATACCTTCCTAGTTAAGAGGGAGTGTTGATGTATATGTAACTTCGGAATGTATTTCACATATATGTATATTGTATTCCTATAGAGATGTTATTATTCCTCTATATGGAAGTGGTTGTATTCCTATAGAGATGTTATTATTCTTCTATACGGAAGAGTCGTCATTTATATTGTAAGTGTCGTAACTTATACTTGATGGGTTATTAGACCACCTTGTTGGGGTCGGCCCTGTATAAGTCATGTGGGTCAAAAGGTTATTAGACCACCCTATTGGGGGTCAGCCATGTGGGTCAAAGGGTTATTAGACCACCCTAGTGGGGGTCGACCTAGTCAGCATTATGTTAAGTGGTTAAGTTGAGGCCGACCTAGTTGAGTAAAGGTCAAGTCAAGTTAGTGTATAAATAGACAGTGTGTCTCTCTCATTTTACACATTCTATTCTCTCACTCACACTGTGGAGAGTGGCGCACTTGTGGAGGAGGAGGCTCTGCTACTAGGAGAAGACTATCTCTTGTATTTTGGTTGTATCATTGCTCTATCTATCTCTGAGGAAGTTATTGGGGTTTTTCACCTTTATGGTTTTCCCCAAGTAAACTCGGTGTCTCTTCTGTGCTTGCATTATTGTGTCCATGAATGATATGCTGTAGATTTGCTGTACATGTTGTTCTCTCAGTTAAGATCCTAGATCAGATTGAAGTAAATTCTAAAAATTTATCAAGTTAATGCACATTTGTGCTTATTGGAGATGGTAACAAATATATGTCATTAGTTTGTACTTTTAGCTATTGATACAACCCTTTGAATTCCTCACCTTCTACATACTACTCTTTACAGGCTTCATGGAAAAATGGTACCATGTGACTAATGGCTCCCGATTTTTTTTGGTGCTGGTGTCGTAAATAGAATTTGACCAACTTGTTGGTTGCTTCCTTATTATATTTAATAATTAGATAAAATTGTTGCAAAAATTATATCCTTTTATTACCTTTTGGAGCTTACTTTGAGCCTTCAAGTATTGTGGAGGGTAGTGGTTAGTATGGATGATGGTATCATTACCAAATAGATAGTAAGGCATACATCTCCTTGTAATATGTACAATAGTTCACCACTTCTCCATGGAATATCTCTATGATTGTAGATAGGTCCCCCCCTTACATCAGTACCACTCCCATATAATTAACATACCCATTAGCATCAATTTCTATTTCGAAATACTTATGAAAGTTAGGTAGTGGTAGGACTTGGGTTTGACTAATATTTTTTTTTAGTTATTTAAAGGATGTTTATCAATTATTACCCTATTAGAAACTCTCAAATTCTCAATACTAGTTGTTATAGAGTGAACTAGTGTTGCCATAGTTGAATATGATTGTGTGAACTTTCTTAAATATTGGGAAACTCTTAGAAAACTCCTAGAAAACTCCTAGAAAACTCCTAACCTATGTGGCATTAGTACGAGTTCCCCATTGAGGATGGAATTTATCTTTCTAGGATCATTCTTCAACTCACCTCCGTCAATTAAATGCCCTAAGTACACCAATGAATACTTAGCAAACTCATACTTCTTTATGTTAGATGTTAGATTGATGTTTCCTTGAATATGTCTCTAACACTTGCTTCATATGTAACATGTTCTCCTCCCAACTAGAGATAAATATCAAAACTTCATTCAAATAAACTATGGAAAATGAATTTGGAATGCATAGAACACATCATTCATGAGGCACATCAAATTAGTTGGTGCATTACTCAATTATATGTGGTGAATGTTATCAATTCTTGACAACGATCTTGTTTAGAGCTATGCATCAAATGCAAGTTCTTTGATTTTAATCCTTCTTTGGCACCAAAATGATCAAGGAAATGCATGTTGAGGTACTTGGCCTTGGGAGTCCTTGCTTCAATAATTCCCTCAACTACTTCTTCACTTCTTGTGAACTCTAATATTCAATCAATAAAGAGTTTATAAGTAAGTGTATCACATGCTCCACTTCCCTTACCTCTTGGGTGGCATTTCTTTTGGATATTGGAACACTTCTCTATCTATTCCTGGGAATGTTAATCCAAATGACACTTATGCTCTTTCATACATCCTTCAAAGGATCCTTTCACACCCATGGAATAGGTGTATCTCTAGTTATATCTCAGGAAAAGAAGTACACACTAGTTGGTCGAGTTGATTAATCTCTTAGCTTGGGGTGCACTCACCATAGAGATATTAGAATTCCCCATTGTGTGCATTGTTGAGAAATAGTTTACCATCCTTGATTAGGTGGTAATGGTTGGCCTTCTCATGAATATAACATCCTACACATACATATAGAGGCTACAAAAACTAAAAATTAAAAAATATAGAGGCTACACCATAAAAAGTATATAAAATAAAAATTAAAAAATATAAAATATAAATTAAAAAATATAAAATATAAAACTAAACAAAAAAATCAAAACAAAAACTAAGCATTTCGACCATTCCATTTCATGTGCCCCTAACCATTTCCTTGGCACCCGATCAGTTCATCACGCTGAGGTTTTTCTGCAACTCGTTCGGTGGTTCAGCGTCTGCAACTCGGGGCAAATGAGGGATTTTTTATTGGTTTCCCATCTCCCTAACGGTGCCCTAACCATTTCATGCCCCTAACCATTTCCTTGGCACCCGATCAGTTCATCAAGCTGAGGTTTTTCTGCAACTCGTTCGGTGGTTCGGCGTCTGCAACTCGGGGCAAATGAGGGATTTTTTATTGGTTGCCCATGTCCCTGATGGTGCCCTAACCATTTCGGCGTCTGCAACTCGCTCGGTGGTCCGACGTCTGCAACTCGGGGCAAATGCAGGTTTGTTTTATTGGTTTCCCATCTCCCTGACGGTGCCCTAACCATTTCCTTGGCACCCGATCATCGTTCATCAAGCTGAGGTTTTTTGGTTCTGCGTCTGCAACTCATTTTTTGGTTCAGCGTTTGTAACTCGTGGCTTCGGGAGCATATTCAACAAGCAACATTGTCAGCAAAATCGTCCCACAATGACATCAGTAAGTTCAAACCCTTCATCATTCTGAAAAAATCGAGGGTCCATGTTTATCTTGTTAAATTTTTAACATAGATCTGATTTGATAGCAGTAACAGACCACAACAACGCTATTCAACTTTAGCATTGACCTTGGAAACCCTTCCAGAACCCTCAACTTCCATTGGAATCCCTTCCTGAACCCTTGGCTGCCCTTGGAAGCCCTTCCTGAACCCTCAACAACCACGGAAGAGAGAAAAACCAGTCATGTAGAAGACGACAGCCTTGAATGGAATGATGATAACCCCGTTGAAGTTAGGGCAGACCTTTGGCAGTTATGAAGAGGAGGAAAAACAATCCTTTAGCCGATCCAATACCTAAGAGAAAAATTATGAGATGATGAAGAATTGAACAACAACTGCAAATACCCCAACGAATTTCTTGGACAGAGATGAGGAATGAATTTGTGGTGATCAATTTCAGGTTCTGGAAAACCCGTGGATCATAGACTCTAGTCAGTTTAAATTTCCAGAGCAGCAGGGTTGCACATTGATTTATTCATAAATCTATTTCAATGAATTTTTTGGTTAGTCTTTAAATCTTATTTGTTGTCTCCACCTATACGATTTGTATGTCTGAACAAAAACCTCATCCAGGCATGCAGACCGAGCCAAAAACCTTCAATTTTGTATTCTTAAACACTTGTATAACATAGAATATTGTTTTACTAAGTTTCCATCAGGATTGCATGCAATATTTAATGTAAGTGTCGAAATTTGTTATGCATGCTTTGGAAGTTGTAATAGTGGAATGTATGACTATCAAACTGTAACAGCCTTGCAGATTCCTATCTCAATCTCTTTCAACAGCAGGTTGACACTTTGTCTCTCATGCCAAACTAGGTGTTCTCGTGTTTAAGAGCAATAATCTTCTTGTTTGTATTGAACCCTCTCCTCTTCACTGGTATATAGACCAAGAAGGATTGGACTCCCAATCAACTAGTCTAAAATGCTTCTATTTCAATGTTATGTATGCTTCCAAGCATGGGTGTTGGTAAAGGTCACTCTTGAGGATGGGAAGGGATATATAAGCAAGTTACATAAACAAAGATTTAGCTCTAGCACCTATCGAGGAATTCATGTCCTACTTTTCTAAAAAGCCAAATCATCATGAGAAAATAGTGAAATGAACTTCAATACCAGATTGAAAGAAACCTTGTTTATATGGGGAACCAAGAATCGGTTATTAAATTTCACAAAAACTATGGTAAAGGAGAGGTTGGTTTTGCTTATGCTTGTGAGTGGCCAACATTTTAAAGAAGCTATGTTTTTAATATAGTTTAGTCAACAAAGAAGAAAGGTTTATGGGAGTTGGCATTGGTAACCTCTTTTCGAGCTCTGTGTTGGTTTGTCTTGTCTATACATATGCAAAGTTCAAATTCTAGTGTTGGGTTAAAGTGCTACAACTCTGCCCAGAGTGTTGCAGATAACAATACATAATAGTAGGATTTATAGATTTTGATCTTGTTTATCCACCAGTTGATTAAGGTCCAAAGAAGCCACAACATCAGTTCCCATTGGAATTGATCCCATCATCGAAGCTTCACTTGAGCACCTAGCAGCTGCTTTGCATCCAAGCATTATCCAAGCAGTAAATTAATAGGCAAGCGGGGATGTATGATAAATTGTTCCTTTCCCATCTTCACTCTTTGTAAGCCAATAAATCTCTGAGGTTATAAGGTAAGATGAGCCCAATAATTACTTGATTGGATTGATGAGTATTGATTTTGAAGTTACTCATGACACAATAATAACATCAATAATATCATGACTTCAATCTTTGAATTAACATATAGAATTTCAAATGTGTTCATCTTCTCTACGGAATGAGAGGATTTGGAATCTCAACAACAAGAAAACTTTGAATAGGGGATGCAGAGTTTTCTGAAGGAAATTATTATGACATTTAAAGCATTCAACAAAGACCATTCATGGAAGAAGGTCAAAGAAATCAAGAGGAGGGTACTCAAATCTATGGACACTCTACTAGGTAACATTTACAACCACCAACTTATATGGTAATTGAAGAAGAAAACTAAGCATAGTCAAAGAAGTTAGTACCAAAGAATCGTCTATGATCCTTTAGAGAATCAACTATTGTTTGCTGGTTTGAAATTTTGGATTTCATCTTCTATTGTTTAATTTATACTAAAAAAAATATATGTATTTTCCATCTAGATATTATTTTCGTTGTAAGTAACTATACTTAAGCTGGACATAACTCTTGGTATTCCACTAGTAGAAAATATTATATGCCTAGAATGTAGCAATGATGAAAATGATATGCATGTACTTAACTTTTTTTAGGGCATGATACCTTACACAAAACTTAAACAAGAACGACGATGAGGAGTATTAGCTTTCTTCCAGTTCCATTTCGATGCCATACCCAAATAGTTATAAGCCTCATAAGGAATCATTGACAGGTTAGTACAATTCTCCTGGTGCTAAGTCAACCCCGCGTACAGTATAACAAAATTGAACACTATATGCATTGTCTATCAACAGGTACATTAACAATGAAAAAATCTATGGAACAAAGTTTTATCATTATTATGTTGTTTTAATGAATAGTAATTCATTTGGGCATTATCATTTTAAAAGTTTCCCACACTCCTGTAAAGTTGCCTATCCCTACTAAAGAGGTCTATCCCTACTAAAGAGTTTCAATGTCGTATTAGCTATTGACAACTCAACCTTTAATTTTGGGATAACAAATCTAATAATAACATATTTCGATGGAGAAGGCTTAAGAGAATCATGCCTAAAGTTGAGTGACATCCCTCCACAAAGACCTAACCAAGAATATAGTGGAATATTTTTTATTGTGATGATTATCAACTAAGGTGCACTTGTCTTCCAACTATCAACTAGAGGTGTGCAACCTCTAATGAACAACCAATGTCCCTTCCTTATCATATAATTTTAGATTTTAATATTTGAGATAAAGTATGATATCGCAATTGTAAAGTGGATCCTAGAGAAAGTTTGTACAAGTATCTACAGACATGTCTCTTATTAAAACCAAGTATCTAACTGATATACTTAGCAGTCCCATAGAGCCTATTTAATATAATGTTTTGCCAGTTAACACCTCAATCTACAAATTGTGAGATCAATTTGATTCCATACAAATTGTGAGATCAACTTTTGTTGTTTGATTGTCCGTTCACAAACTTGGCTTATACCTTCCTTTGCTAATTCCTCCATGGATTCCACAAGCTAATCAAAGGAATATTGGTCTAGCTCACATAGTCTCACATACAATGATTAATAAATTACTCCTATAGCTGATATACAGTACTAAAAGTGAATTTAGTAGTGGAAACAAATAATTTACAATAGACTGTCCTAAAAGATCATGCGCAATAAATTATATCAGCATGCAGTAAAGAGCATTTAGACACATAATGTTTGGTCAACCATGACTCTGGAAAAACCCCACACCTTGAGGAAAACTAGTAAGAGGGAGATTTATTTATCTTCTTGAATAAAGATTACAACAAAAAGAATTTACTTTAGAAGTTCGTACAAACATTACACTCAGTCACAGAGCCAATTCAATCTTGAAAACAATGCCTACTTCAACCCATTAGAGTACCTTCTTAAACCTGTGAGCCTAGGCCTCATGCACGTACTATTGGGCCGAGAGTGATCATCATTTATCAATGATGCATGCATGATTTGCCTTTGATACATGAGATTGTTGTAGCATTCTATGAATGTTTGCTAACTATTTGTCTTATTCGGTGGAGTGTAGGTACAACCGAATAGGTATTTGTCGGATCTGTCATCCTCGAGCAAGGAAAGATCAACAAGACTAGAGGAAAGTGAAACATCTAGTAGGCCTAAAAGAGTGAGAACAACTAGATGTCAAAAGATTAGAAGTAAATTCAATAAACGAATGGAATTTTTTCTCGCTGAAGGAGGTTCATGCTCTTATGATGATGAGACCATAGGCGACATCGATGTGCCCTTGAGGTACAAACATTTAGTCAAACAATGGGTACCGAAGGATCTTCCTCCTCTAAACATAGATTTTTGCGTGAACGAGAGGATATTTCGGATTGCACCTTCATCACTACATGGTTTGGGGTTGTTTTCCATGGATGGCATAAAGGTGGGTTACGACAGATGTACCGAATTGATGGAGTATGTCGGACCCTGCTACAATTACAGAGATTGGATGCGGTTGGTCCAATATACATGCAGTATGCGTAGATACGGATTGTCTGCAAATTATTTAGAGTTAAAACACAATAATCAAAGTAAAGGAGCGAGTATGTACATTGACGGAAGGCCCAAAGCATCAGGTAATATTGTGGGGTTTATAAACAACACACAACCCGGGTCTACAAATAAACAACCCAATTGCATATTCGAGGGGCGTGAAGGAAACCGTGTTTTCGTCTACGCTATAAAATCAACAGCATCAGGGGAAGAGTTGTTGATCAGTTACAATCTGAATCGGATAGATACGTATGCAGATACTTTGAGAGTGGTACATATAACATTTCACCAAACCTGTAATCAATGAATATAGTATCTTTCGTTTTCGTTTATGTTATTAATTTCGCAATATGTTTTCAAATAATTTTTTTTTAAATATGTTTTTAAATAAGATTTTCCCCATGTATTGGTTTCAGTTCGAAATTAATGTTTTTAATTACTTTGTTGTAGTCAGCTGACTGGGGAAAGTCCCCAATGGAGCCTCGGAGGCCGACAGCCCCCTACAGGCGACAGGTATATATACCACATTTTTACTTATCTGCTTCTTTCGAAAGTACATTTGTTTAATTATGATATCAACGTGGTCAATATTTTGTTTGTAGGTTGAGGATCGGGGCAAGAGCCCCATGACGGGTGATAGGACAGATGCATCGACTACGCCACAGCAGGTATACCCCATTGTAAAGTTTCGAAATTGAATATAAAAAATATGTTTTTAATTAAGATTTTATCAATGTATTGGATGTTTCACTTCGAAATTAATGTTTTCAATTCTTGTGTTGCAGTCATACGATGGGGGAAGGCCCCTAATGGATCATAGTGTTAGCACGCCACACTCATCGGGTCATGAGCAGGTATATAGCACGCTGTGAATTTCAGAAAATGTATTTAAGCATTATGTTTTGTAATTATATTAATGATTTCAAATTGATATTAATGTTTTCTATTTTTATGTCGGATGATACTTATCTATCGACACAGGATCCGAGGCATATGGATTTGGGGAACATTGCCAACGATATTGACCTCTTGAATTCAAAGAATATCCAGGAGGCAGTTGAGAAAGGAAAAGCAAAATTAAATGATGAGGTCGTCCGTCTGCTAATATCTCATCCACAAACGGATGAGACTAAAGCAAAGATAGATCTTTTGTTGCTTAGAGTACAACGCTTGGATGTAAGATGCAAACTCTTTAATTATAAGTCTATTTCAAATGCATTTTTTTTCCTATTTGTATATGAGTAACTAAACTATTATTTGTTTCTACAGGCATTTTTTCCCCCGGTACTACTGGTGAGGGGCATGCCGGTACCACTGAGTATGAAACCCCCACTGCCACTGATCATGTATCTTTGTTGTCTGGCCAGTCGGGAACGCAAGTTGAGGAAACTAAGACAGAACATGAGAGTACTACACCCTCTGGTGGTCCAAGCACTACAGGTCGTGCCGACCAAGATCAGGGGGTACATGCAGAAGAGTATGACAATGATACTGCCCCCGATGCATTTCCTGGATCTTTCCGTGTCACTAGCACAGGAACAGTTGAGACTACTTTTTTGGTGGATGAAAATCTCGTCCCCTATAAGATGAGTAAGATTCCAGGTACTATTTACAAAATGTTTTAACTATTTATTATAATTTTATTGGAATGTAATTATGAATCATTCTTTTTACACTAATTAACACATACTTGTTTATGCAGGAAATGATGTCTTTTACAGACATCTAAATGATTGGTCTTTAGAACTATTTGGGCCCACCATCCGCACATGGTGGAACCGACAAAGTAAAGTTTTGAAAGATGACCTTATTGCTCGCATGGTTGGGTTTTTTGGTGCTTAAACCTTCAACCATAAAAAGGTCCTTGAAAAAGCTGGCCAACATTTACACATTGTAAGGGAGCAATATAGGAACAACTTAGCAAAGCATCCAAAGTATGAGCGCCCTATGATGATTCCAACAAGGGAGTGGAGAGCCTTGCTAGATGATGGAAGGGAGATCGCTATGGGTAAAGAGGGCAAGCTAGCACCAAGCACAAAAAGGTATGCAATACTTTCAACAATGCAATTATATCATCATTACACTTTATTTCCCATTATTTTGCAACGTCTAACGTACTTAAAATTACTTTTATAGGCTACCAGATACCTCGAAAGCCACCCAGGCAAGAGTAGAGAAACATGGGCAACACAAGCTTGGGCTTGGTGGATATTCAAATTTGGTAGCACGATTTGTAAGTATCAATAATTATTTTATTGTATAGAAATTATTATAGATTGCATTTAAAATTGTTTTCATGACGATATAACAACAACAACGATGATCTAATTGAAAATTACAGGCCAAAAAATTCAAAGAAGTGCCCACGGAGGAAGACCTAAGGATTGGCTACCAACGCGGGTTTTTAGGTGTTGTTGAACATCGAACAAGCAAAAGTGCTAGCCAAACAGAGTCTTCCGTTAATCCATCCTGCGCATAGGTAACTACAATAAACAAATTCTATTTAAGATTAATTCATTGTGTTCTCTATTCATTAATAAACTAGTCCATAAAATATTGAGTCTCTTTGTGTTAAGCCGCCCAACGAAAGTAGACAAAATACGGAGGATGGAGGAGAACGAAATATTGAAGTTGAAGTTGAGCGACATCCAAGTAATTAACGTATTCCTTTGTTAAAAAAAAACTAGTCTGGATTAAAGTCTCAAATATTAAATTGCAAATACTATAGTGTTGTAAGTGTTGATGTTTTAATGCAGAGGGTCCTCATGTACAGCTTGAGGCAGCAGCAGAAGAAGAGCAAACGCATGATATTCATGTGGCCCAGTTTCCAGGTAAAAATTACCGCTCTAATGTTTTTTTCTTAATGAAGGACTTATAATGAAATAATAAAACCACGTCAAGTAATTAATATTCCTTCATTTTTCCAGTAGATCCAGGCACCTTACAGCAGCCGCGTACACGTCGTGAGCACACGATGCGACAAACAAGATCACAGGCAGCTGCAGAGGGCATAAGAAACAAAAAACAAGTTGTAGAAGAGGATGTCACTCTTAGAGAATATGTGGACAGAAAAAAGCGTCAAAAAAAGTAGTGACTGTAATAAGCACACAATTACATTATTTTTGTATGCATTGTCCTCGGATATTATTTTTGATATTATTGAGTAATGTCTTCAACTATTTCTTTTCCTACGTGTGAATGAATGAATGAGTTAATGAATGAATTCTATAAACTAATTAATGATCGAATGCATGTAATTCCTTTAAGACAAGAAACTCACGATGTTCGCACAAAAAATTATTTATTTCCAAGCACATGCATTGGGTATGGGGAATTGAGAGTGATGTGAGGGGGGGGAGGGGCCATATGAGCTTCCACCTTCACGTGGTTGGCCTTGTTTAGTAGAGAATATTAAACTATTCTCGAAACAGAGAGGAGCTCAATAAGGTAATTAAAATACTCTTCTATTCATATTTATTATAGATTTTTGTCAATTATTCATATTTATAAAACCTTCATTCTTCATAATGCAGGGATAAGTTGGCCCAGTACTCTTGCCCAATTTTTTATATTTAATGCCATCCAACCTTGCATTTGTTGCAAGATGGAAGTCTATATTTAATTTAGGTTGGCGTTCTTTAAATGGTTTTAATTTACCTCTCTAATTTCTAATTTTTTTTCTTTTTCTTATGAACATATCCATTCATTTCTTTGAATTAAGGCTCTTGAACAATGCTGAAGTTGCAATTTACTGTTTTATTATTCATGTGAATTGTTTTGTGTGGGGATGTAATAGAATGGGCAGGGCTTCACACGTCATCTTAAAATTTCTAAAATTAAGAGCCAATTGAGTAGAAATAATAGCATGTATACAAATTCAAATGCATAGAGTAGTGATTCAAAGGGGGGTTGTGGATTACATCCCACTACAATATACATGAAGTCCCAAAGGCCACAAAAGGCAAGGGAGAAGACCCTCGAAGGAGGGTACGACCTATATTAATGAAAAATAGGAAATGCCATGCGATCCCATTGTCCTAGTTGTATCCTCAAGCTGAGGATCTTTGGTCCTCTCTTTAGGGCTCTGTTGAATATGTAGGCAGTGAGATTGGGCTGCAGCAGTGTCTGGAAATGCAATTTACATCTATGAAAGACATTGCAATAATAGCATCTGCCTTGTTGTCCTGAATTTTAAAGCCATCTTTTGATTTTTACAGGTGTTGGTCAGTAAGACGAAGATTTATATTATGATGGAGACGGTTGCTGGAGGTGAGCTTTTTGAAAAAATTGTGAGTAACTAACAGCTCTTGCAAAATACAGGTTGCAAATAGGGTGTAAAATTTTGGTCTCCTGTTCACTAGTGAATAATGATAGTTAAACAGTTTTCCATGTCTTGATGATCTTCCCACAAAATTGAATATATGTGGACTGTATTATTTGGATTTGTTATTGTAATAGACTAAATATCCATTGTTTAGAACGTCTCATGATTGACTATATCACTTTAAAATGTTAGACTGGCCATGGGAGATTCAAGGAAGTTGAAGCAAGGAGATATTTTCAGCAACTTATTAATGCTTTAGATTATTGCCATAGTAGGGGTGTTTACCATCGAAATTTGAAGGTAAACCTTGGACTGATTTCATATTCCATCATTTAGCAAATTTATTTTCGTGCATCTGTATCATCTCTATTCCTCCTCCTAGAATCAATTTACAATTTCTAAGGAAAACAAATCGTGTGTTAACATGTTCTAATTGTAAATTTTCCTTTCATGGCCTTTGCAGCTAGAAACTTGCTTTTGGATGAGTATGGGAATCTTAAAATTTCAGAGTTTGGCTTGAGTGCAATGCCTCAGCAAGTTAGGGTACGCATACTGGAAGTAAAAACTCCAATTCAATCATTTAATAGAGAACACTGTATTTTTTATTTTTAGATTTTTTATTCTAATTTTCCAAATTTTGCATAATGACAAGTAAAATAATGTTGCATTCAAAATTTTGAATAGTAGACAAACTGTTTTACATATTGATCTTTACTGTCACTTGCACCTGGAGAAAAACATACAACATACAGCAAGGGTTTCAAAATTTGCGTAGTGTTGTCCTTGTCAATATTGATTTTCAATAGTGTTGCATTTGGTTTCCACCAGGCAAAAGAGAAAATGGGCAAAATTGATGTTTAAAATTGATTCATTGCAGAAGGATGGTTTACTTCACACAACATGTGGAACACCAAACTATGTGGCTCCCGAGGTATTGATATTAGTTCCATTAGTGATCTGGCATACAATCTGCACTTTAAAGTATGATGTTTTCGGATTTCCTATGTCTATGTTAATCCCTAACTAGAAAACTCAATCTTTTGGTGGTCACCCATTTTTCGCGTGTTTTGTGCAGGTCATCAATGATAAAGGTTATGATGGTGCAACGGAAGACTTGTGGTCATGTGGTGTTATTCTTTATGTTTTATTGGCAGGATGTTTTCCTTTTGATGAGGAAAATCTTATTACTTTGTACAAAAAGGTGAGCATAGTACTGATTTCAAGTTATTTTATTATAGTTGTTTTATAGTATTGTAACTCTGTTAACAAAGAACATTCCTATGACTGACCTTTTGCAAATGAGTTACAGATTAGTAAAGCAGATTTCACATTTCCTTCACATTTATCTTAAAGTGCAAAAGATTTGATAACAAGAGTTTTGGATCCAAATCCCAAGACAGTAAGTAAAGACCTATTTTCACATGTATCTGAATATGTCACACATACATAGTTGTATGGAAATCACTGATGGTACATTGAAACAGATTTGTCAGTATTGTAACATCTGTGATTGATTTCAAACTATAATTCATAATGATAACAGGATGTGTGACGTCTTTCATATGGGAACATAGATTTACTGATAATGCCAGAATTTTGAAGGTTGGAAGTGAACTGATAAGTTGAATGCTTGCAAACCAGATTGCATCTTTGTCCTAAATACATATCGCGAAAGACAGTCCAACTTCTCTTGGTTTAGATATTTTCATTTTTGCATGGCAGCGCATTACGATACAAGAGATTGTGGTGCATGAATGGTTTAAGAAAGGTTACAAGCCACCAACATTCCAGGAAGAGGAGAGTATAAATATAGATGATGTCAGTGTGGTTTTCAATGAATCAAAAGTAAGGTCTTTCTACTTTAAGCTATCTTTGCCAAGAGTGTAAAATTTGTGAAATTTTCAAGCATTGAAGGTACTTTTTAGTAAACCTAGGTATTTTGAAACATGAATATCTTGTGGCAAAGAAGAAAGAGACACAACCAGAGTTAAAGAATGCATTTGAACTTATTACATTGTCAAGGGGCCTTGATCTTTCCAATTTGTTCGACAAGGGGATGGTATGTAGTGGACAAAGATGGTTTAGAATGAATGGTCTAAATTTTGTATATTTTAGTTTTTAGTGTTTTTATATATGTGAATCCTTCCTTAATTTTATATTGGGTATATAACAATTGGTACCATATATGCAATATTGAATTATTCTGTCATGTATTTTATAGTGATTTTGAATGAAATATACTCTGTTTTTGTGCAAGGGAAAAAGAGCAGCTCTCTTTCAGCATTGGGGTTTAAATTTCACGTCTTATTTGATAGTATTTAGTATGGATTCTCTGAAATTTTATTGTGTAAATGATTGAGTGCAAACTTCGGCGACTTACAAGTTATTCATTTTAATAAATACACATCAATTATGAAAACTTCCAATGGCTAACTCAATGCAACACTATATTGTATAGTTGCATGCATGACACTTCGAAAATAGTATGTTGCATTAAGAAAGGGTCACATTCCCAAATTTCCTAGAGCATACTTCATCATTTATGTGCAGAACTCCAAATGCAAAATCACTCCCTTCATTTTCGCTTTCCTCTTTGCAACACATAACTGCATGTCCACAGTAAAGTCTCAAGAACGAATACCTCTTCTTCTCTTCCAGAGATGGAATTATAGTGAGGAGGATGAATATGTTGGGATTAAACTTGGAGGGTAAATAGGAGTTTGAGTTAAGAGAGGTGAGAGGCATTCTATTACTTGACATAAACCACAATTTTCTCTCAAGAGAAATCTCACCTGGGCTCTCTAACTGCAATAGATTACAAATTTTGTTGTTGAAGATAGACACTTCTCAAGTTTGATTACCACATAGTTGTTCAACTTAATGGAATCAATGAGTTTGGATTTAGGGTTTAATTCCATACAAATCTCCCACAATATTAGGTCACATTTTTTTTTTGTTTTTTAATTAAAGGCCATCGCTTATTCGACGTCCTGCGAAATATATTTGGTTTTTAAAAACTACAGGTCGTCGGTTAACCGACGGACATGCTATAATGGGACGGCAGATGACCATCGGTTAACCGCCGTTGTGGCATAGTAAACCGACGGCCTTGCTATACCTGCGACAGCAGGTGACCGTCGGATTGTTTTTAAAAAATGGCTTAAGGCGTCCATTAACCGATGCTTAGAAATTGGCTATGCATCGGAGAAGCGACGCCTTCGTTATGTTTTTGATTCTTTAAAATAAGAACGACACGTCGCACAACCAACAGTTAAAGCACCATCGACGGTACCAATAAGCAATCGATTAACCGACAGTCAAAGGGAGTGTCGGATAACCTATAGAAAACCATCGACGGCTAAAAAAAAGATAGTGACGTATATGCGACAGACAAGTGTCGCATATCAGACGATTTTGCCGTCGGATTTTGGGTCAAAATGTAGTTGTGAAATGAGCCAGGAATTGAAGAGATCCCTGCTTTGAGTTTAGGAAATGAAACAATGCAGTCCCAACCATCAGGGAGTACTGAACTTCTTCACTCCCAACCATCAGGGGATACTGAACTTCTTCAGTCCCAACTATCAAGGGATATTGAACATCTTCAGGACCAGTCTCATCAGTTAGAAAAAATTGATATAACCCAGAAACAACCTCAGCAGTTCAAAATTGAAGAACAGGGGACTGTCACACAAGAACCAACACCCTTGCAAATATTTAGTGAGGCCGCAACTCAGATAGCAACACTTAATATCAAGGAGCAAGAAGAAAACACTATTACACAAGAACCAATGTTTCTAAAATCATTTGCTACAGTTGCAACACAAACTGAGATTGCTAAGGATGATATGGAATTAAAAGATGCTGTTACACAAGAACCAGCATCTCCAAAATCCATGGTTGAGACTGCACCATAGGCACAAACCACTGCCACTTCAATAGGGGATGAAGCAATCACAGTACCAAAGCAAGATAAGGAAGTCATTCACTTGGATTCCGATGATGAAGAGGAGGTAGCAGACAAAAGAATTCAACGACTGGAGAAAAAGGTTCTCTGGTTAAATCTTGAATTGGATAAATGACTCAAGTGGATCGAATAGTTCAGAACAGGTATGATCTCTCTTCAGGAGCATAGGAATGTCATTAAGGGACTAAGAGAAAAGTGGGATGAGGAGCTATTCTTCTAGAAACTTCAGTAGGAGAAACTTCAAGAGAAATTGGAAGGACTGAAGAAACGTAAGTCCCTGCAACAAGAAAAAGACAAGATGTACACTCTTTCCATAGAATTGTTGAGTTGCAGGGCTCCATCCCCTTCTTACCCTGTTTTTCTCCATGAGCAGACAACCTTATTCCAATTAAGATCTCTCAAGGATGGGAGACCATTTGATTTGGCAACAGCTACTCAGTTTTTGGAGACTTTTCTGAAGAGTGACTTTGAGGACCAGCATTTGTTATGTGAATTGTATTTACATGACAGGACTTGCTACATTGACTTTCCATCTAATCCTTTACCTATTCTAGGGGATATTCAGCTGAGGGCATTTGCCTCCTTTGTCATTAACCATGTAAGATGGCGAGATGCTTTCCAAACCATCCTTAGGAATGAGGAGAATTCTACTCTTTGGATTAGGGGGGAACCTCAGAATCCATCAGCATTCATGGGAAATCATGCTAAAACTCTCAGGGTTCCCTAAATTGCCCGATATTTTGAGAGATTGTGAGATAGACTCCTTACCACATGTGTCCCAATGATTCTCAATATGCAGTAGGATGCCCTAGAAGGTAGTGAATACAGATGGTTGTACTCTTCCTCATCTCTTAAGGAAATGGATCCATATGGCTTTGAAAATTTTAGGCAAGCTTTGACAAGGATTCCTAGATATGTGCGGTGCATGGAAAGGTGTGGGTCTTGGTGGCTTGGTTTGAGATTCAAATTCCCTCTCATTTGGTTTCCTATAAGCAATTCTTACAGAACTAGCTATGCTCTAACATTAGAAGAAGAAGAGCTGTGGTGGGGGCATTGGGTATCCTGCTATGGGTTTGTTCCTCGAGGGAAGGCACCAAAACTTGCTTACAATCTCACAAATCTCCACAGATTCCATTCAAACTCAGATTCGGATTAAGGGAGGTTGTTGCATGAGGAAATGCAATTGGATAGTTGGGGGGAGATGTTGGGTCCAGGAAATGCCCCTTTTTGGCCACCTTTATTGCATCATTTTTCCCTGATTCCATCCTACTTTCATGAGCTATATCCATGTCTTTCCCAGATCAATCAATGATATTGACAGGTATAATTTGTTATTGACTTATTTATTTTTATGCCTAAGATTGTGAAGATTTGAATCTTGACCTTTGGTTTATGCTAACACTTGTGAATTTATTTAGTTCAAATCTAAAGTGCAGGTGTATCAGCCAGGTAACGCCAGCTGTTACTCTTCCAAGCCTAATTCTTCATACTCCAAGGAACATCGCATCCTCCACGTGAGGTGTAACAGATCCTCGTTATAACAGAATCTACTAAGACAGAGCCTAGCTGCGACAGACAGGTCACGTCCCAGTTGTTGAGTCTATTGATCTATTGATTACTCGAGCAACAACATTATTCATGGTTAACAACCTTATGTAACACGGATGTATCAATTAGCTGTAACTCCGCAGCATGAAGATCATAGATCTTCATTGCTACGCGATTTTAGTGGATCTGAAACTGTATTTCCTTTGTATAAATTCGAAAAGGCTCTCGTAGCCTGGGGTTGGACAATCACCGCTTTGTGTAAGCTGTAACAGAGTACTGAGACTCACGATATTCCATCATTAATATGAGAGCAGAGTTCTCCACTTCTGTGTTTTAATTTGTTGTGACTCTCGGCGTCTCTGTTAGAAGGCCAGGGCCCTCCTTCTCACAGAGATAGTCGGTTTAAGTAGGTAGAGTAGTTTAGTTTTACTTATGTTGTGTGGTGTGGAATGATTGCAGACATTATTGGTAGTTGTAACAGAGATTAGCTTTCATTTCTGGCAGTTTATAATTGCATCTTGAATAGCTGTAACAGAGTGGTGTGACAGTCGACTGTGTAGGATAATTTACTTAATTGCATGTGTGTTTTAATCAACTGTGACAGCCAAGCTCAGTTCCAATTATCTTCTAATTGTTTATGCTTTCTAGGATTTCCAGTGATTATCAGTTAGAGTTCAAGCTTGTGTTTTAATTCTGGTTGTTGTTGTATCTTCAATTGCATTCATAGATTAGACAATTAATGGTGGAATTACAGTAGCTATTGGATGGATCATTTTGGTAAAGATTGAATGCTGTAGTTTGATAATTATAGGATTTAACTTCTTGCAAAAGTAATCTAGTTTCATTTCATTATTAGATCATTAACTTGCTGGGTTGATTTCTGTAGGGAAGTTGCTTTATTTGGATTCTTAGATGTATGAATTAGATTAGTGCTTCTAGGGAGTGAGTTGGCTGGACACATAGGTAGGATCATTATTTACATTCAGCAAATCAACTGCTTGATCTATTTATGCATAGATTGTGCTTATTGCCTTTGAAATAAAAGACCTTCCTGGGTTTGACAATTTATATTGACCATTCTGTGTGTTAGCTTTAATTAACTGACATATAGGGTGACCAACAGAGTGATATCCATATCTCCGGCTAAGACTAGATTATGTGGGGCGTATGCATCTAAGAAGTCTTCGAGGAACTTCCAGCGGTCTTTCTTTTCGAAGTATAGATTAGGGACATATATGTTGAAGAGTGCAATATGATTGTTGCTCTGGATGTGTGTGAGATCGGTGTAGATCCAATGCTGAGTGGTGAAGGAGCTGTGCAGATGGAAAATGTCTGAAGACCAAAGAGTTTCTAGGCCACCAGAGGCCCCTCTGGTGCTTACTGCAACTCTGTTGTTTTTCTTCCATTTCTCTTTTCCTATGTCTAGGACGACCTTTTCATCGAGTTTGGTCTGTTGGAGTAAGAGGATGTCGAGCATGTCAATTTTTTGAAGATCTTTGACTACTTCTATTTTGTTGGGGCTGCCCAAACCTCTACAGTTCCAAGAGACCAGCTTCATTATCTGTTGTTATAGGTAGTGGAGGGCCCTCCTCCTGCAGGTTCTCCTAATTTCTTTCTTGCTATTTTGGCTCGAGTGTTTCTGTTGAAGGCCATATCGGTAGTTGCTTGGGATTCTTGGGTTTTCTCATGTTCCGCTTCTTCTTCTCTTAGATCTTTGCTTGTTTTTCGTCCAAGCTTTCTGGAAGATTTATCGGTGGGTTCTTCCAATGATGCCGAGGAAGCTGAAGGGTTGGATTTTGTAGCATCTGTGTAGGTTATTTTGTTCCTTTTAGGGGTAGGGGTTTTTTGAGTCTGGAGATCTTTCGGATCTTCTTGGATCTGAGATGCATGTTGAATCTATTGCTACTCAGATACTTCTCCTTCTTATGGGGCTTCAATGGCTTCTTTATTTTTTGGTGTCTCAAGAAGTTTGAAACTGTTCCTGCTGTCGATTGACTTTTGGTAATGGTTTTCTGCTTTCTTAGAACTTTGTGCTTTGATATGATTTTTTATCCCATTCTAGTTTTCGAGTGGTTTTCCAATGCTCTTTTTCTCCTCCTGCCTCTGAATCTGCAGGCTTCTTCTTGCATGACCGAGCGAAGTGCCCGTATTCATGGAAATACCTGCATTTGAAGGGTATTTTTTCGTAGTCCAATTCTTGGATCTGAGACCAGTCTGCCACTTTGAGGTTTATTGCTTCTAGGAGTCTGTGTTCCAGATCTACTTCAACGCAGATCCTTGCACATGAGTACTGGTCCTTTCGATCCGCTCTGTCTATATATTTTCCGAGCGTATTCTCGATGGCTTCTAGTGATTATGAATTCCAACAATGGAGGGGTAGATGCGAGAGTCTGACCCATACCAGGACAACGAATGGGATATCTTGGGTTGGATCGAAGTCTGGGTTCCATTTGTTCATGTACAACCCTTGTGGACCCATAAAATATGGTTTGTTCCTGAATATTAGCTTGCGATCTTGTTTGTTTTTTAATACGAATGCGAAGAATCCTCTCCCCAGGAAGTACGAGTTTACTTCTTCAGTGATCAGCGGTCTCCAGTTTTTTTGCACCCAAATTTTAGTGGATTTCGGGGAGGGCCATAGGCCTGTAAATTGGCCTATCAATCCTCGATCCGAAAGATTAAGAGTTGTTCTGCATGTATGCTCTATTGGTAGTGCAACGGTGGGGATTTCATCAATTTTCTTCATGAACTTCTATTGTGAGGCATTGAGGGGATTTTTCCCCTGGGCCGCAATAAGCTCGAGGAAGTCAGGTAGGTCGGAGGGGAGAGGAGGGCCTCCTTTTGATGCCATAATGTCAGTGTCCAAGCTGGATTCGAAGATGGGCAAGCAGATCTCGTGGGAGGGGCCCTAGTTGCAGGTGAGGGCAACAACTGAGCCACGGGGTTGATAATCACGCCTTCCAGAATGCAGCTTAGATCATCGTTATTGGCACAACAATCAAAACGAACTAGATCTGAGGAACCGAGGCAAAACCGTTAGACAATGGTGATGGAGGATCCGAGAGGAGCGAGTGACAATGATAGAGGAGCCGAGAGTATCCAATCCTTCTAGTCACATTTCTAAAAAATATTACCTCAATCATTATGACGACCACTACAATAGGCAATTGAATAAGACATCATCCCTATTGTTTAAACAATTCACCCTTAATAAGATAAGCATATGTGCATTGTCTTTCTTTTCTCAACCACCTGTTCACTCATAAAAACTTAAAAGGAAGATGCTTTAGATGTGGAGGAGACCACTACTAGACGGCTTGTCCCAAAATGAAACCATAACAAGCAACCAAAGTTGTTGGAATGCCCAAGGGTACATAGGAAGATAAGAAAGGATAGATAAGAAGAACATTAATCAAAAGTGGTGGTGATACCAGATATGCAAATCCAAGGTATCCACAAGGATTAATTTGAGACACGATTAGCATCATATATGTGTGAAGAATGATGTCATGTACAAGATGAGTGAGTCTATTTTTTTATATAATTTGTAGAAACCAGGGCTGCCCTTCGAACTCATAAACACGTAACATGCCAATGTGCGAAAACAGACTTGTGACGGACCTGTAGTGGACATATATGTAGGAATAGATTTGTAACAACCTTATAATGGACATATCTACCACAGTAAACTTGTAATGTACCTATAACATGCATATCTACACCAACAAACTTCTAATATATCTAGAGCACGTGGACAAGTAACAAATGGATCTACAACACTATCAACTTGATTCATTATTCAAATAGATTAATACAGAGTACATTGTCCCTTATCTTTGATGCAATAAAAAAACCAAGTAAACTTAGAAGTCATAACAAAAATTACCTTCAGTCCAACTTCGTAAATTTGATTGAGAAAAGGGTTACGGCAAGGTATAAAGGATAAACACATAGGAAGAAGGGTGATAAAGGAATGGTACAAAAAGATCCCATTAGTTATATCCATTTTTTTCAAGTGGTTGTATTTGATGGTGTGGACAATTAAATGACATGACAACAAGATTATCTAGAGGAGTATATTAATACAATAACCATGTTTCACTAAATTTGTATACTAGATGCATTAATCAACCTTACACAAATGATATTATAGTTTTACCATATTAGAAAGGTGCTCATGCACCTACCTACCAATCCACTGACATCCCAACATTTCCAAATGGATATTCCAACGGGACAACCATCCTTGTAATTGGAAGTGATGGTTATAATGTTGGAAATGGGTGTTACAGCGTGAGTAGTAAGAAGTCAAAGACATCAAAACCAAGTGACATCGATGGATGATTCAATCATGTCAAGCTCAGAGTATTGGCAAGGCACCAAGAACTAGGAACATAGATCTAGCTAAAAAGGATCAAGGGAAACATATAGAATGGGTTGGGCAAGATGAGTGAAGTCTCTATATATCACTCATTTTATTGCATGTAATATCTAGATATTTCAAATATTTTTGTTTAGTTAATAATGACATTTTCTTATGTTCTCTAGATATCAACTAAGGAATTTATAAGTTGTGGTAGATTTAGTCGGATGGAAGATTGAAATTAATCAACTAAAAGCTTCATATAAACTACTTAGAAACAATTAATTTCTTAATTTCCTCATAGATTGACTCTTAGGGACATTTATTTTAGGGACTTTCCCAAACCCCTTTTGTTGTTTGATAGCCATCTCATGTATTATACTCTTGAGAGTCCATTGTTGCTACAAGGGCCTCTTTGATAGGTTTTTCTTTCCCCTATCAACCTTTGCCTCAACCTGTTCCTTTGCTAATGTTATATGAGATTTCCTTCTCCGACTCTCTTGTATGGAATCTAGATAGTCCAGGGTCAACTTTCAAACCACCTCCTCCTACTTCTAATGCATTGCCTAGTTAATCTAAGTGATTTCCCTTTGTTTTGGTTCTCCTTGCATGTGTAGTTTTGTTCTCTTGTTCACTTTTATCTAGTTCTTTGATGATAGGGCTCTCTTAGATACCAGTTTGATGATGTTCCTTTATGCAACCAGTACAAAGGTTTGATCATCCTTAATGCATTCTTTGTGTAATTATTGGGTGGGGAACAGATGCTGAAAGGATTGTCTAGCAAGCAAGAGAGGGAACTAATGATGAGAGAGGGAATAGGTTGGAGTCATTTTGCACAATATTGTTGTAGTGAACAAGGATCCAAAGAAATCTAAATACGCAAGTAATTGTCATCCTTTTCATATATTGATTTAGTTGTTTTACAACGTGATTGGGGATGGAAAAAAGTTTATGGAGTTCTCAAAAATATCAGACGACTTCGTTTTGAAAGATAATACCCTTGTGATTAAGGCTCAAGTTTAGGTTATTAGGTATGCATCAATACATTATCTTATTCTCTAAGACCCTTTTGCGGACCACTTTAATAGATCGCATAATTGTTTCAGATATTTTGTTGCTCAATCATGGTAGATTTTTGTGCTTATTATTGTGTTTGGGAAAACAAATTGGATTTTAAGCATGGTTGTCTTTGGATCTTCTTGTCTTTTCTTAGATTTATAAATGATGCAATCTGGGTGTTAATACTGCTCTTCTCCCCAGTTCTTAAAGGGTGATAGCTCAATGGAAGAGCACCTACCTTACAAGCAGGAGGTTGGTGGTTTGATTCCTCCATGCCTTAATGATATTGCAATTTTGGTATTTCCAATCAAATATTTTTAATGATGATTTATATTAATGGCTACAAGGGGGGTTTCAAACCATCTTTGTATGTCGCTACGAGGGGGTTTCCACACCACCTCTGTAAGTTGCTATGACGGGGGTTCCATGCCACCTCTGTAAGTTGCTATGAGGGGGGTTTATAATTACCCTCGTAGGAGTCTATGAGGGGTTTTTAAACTTCCCTTGTAGGTTGATACGAGGGGGGTTCTAAACTTCCCCCGTAGGTTCATAAACACCCTTGTATGCATCTACGAGGGGGGTTTTAAACCATATTTGTATGTTTATATGAGTATGGTTCCAATTTTCCCTTGTATGATGCTACGAGGGGGGTTCCTAACCACCCTTGTATGATGATATGAGGGGGGTTCTAAACTGCCCTCGTACTTTCCTATGAGGGGGGTTCTAAACTACCCTCATATGTCGCTATGAGGGGGGGGTTAAAACTACCCTTGTATGTTACAATGAGGGGGGTTCAACCCCGCCCCTCTAGGTTTGTAAGAGGGAATTCAAGGGGGGGTTCAATATTTCCCCCATAGGTTTGCAAGAGGGGGGTTCAGAACCGCCCCTATAGGTTTGTAAGAGGGAGTTTAAGGGGGGTTTCAGAATTTCCCCCATAGGTTTGTAAGAGGGAGTTTTATGGGGGTTCAAAACCGCCCATGTAGGTATCTAGGGGGGGTTCAAAACCGCCCCCATAGGTATCTATTGGTGGGGTTTAAAACCACCCCCAAAAGTCACTTTTGGGGGCGGTTTAGATCTCTTCTAATACTACCTCTAAAAGCACAGAATTTTAACATCATTGCTTTTGGGGGCGATTTTGTCAAGATTGCCTCTAATGCCAAAACCACCCCCAAAAGTCACTTTTTGGGGCAGAAGACAACCCCCCCTAAGTGTAGTAGTGTTTTCCTTACTATATTTTTCTCCATGCCATGAGGTAGATTCACCATGGTGATTTTGAGTGCTGATAAACATGATCATCTTGAAATTAATAAAAGGTTCCAAGACCGACTAGGGGGAAAACGTCGATCATGGGTTTATGAGTCTACCAAAGGGGAAATGCAAGGGGGTGGGGGGGGAATTGACATATGTGTCATGATCCTAATATAACCTATCTATAACCTCTTTCATGTGATTGTCTCATTATCATTTCATCCTAATGTTTATGCTATTACAATTAGGATGCTATTGAAATGATTAATTACTTTAAATAATTATTTCCCACCCTCAAGTACCTACCTCCTATTTTGAAGGGACCACTTCCTATATTCTTGTGATTAAGATGATTTCAATCAAGACTCTTGATTCATATCATTAAGGAAGTGGAAGAGTTGGATTATGAATCTTCTTTCTCTCTTATTCATTCACACAAAAGAGAGAATTTGAATTACGGAGTAGAGCTTGAGAAAAAAGTGTGTTCTTTAGGAGAGATAAGAGTTATTGATGAAAAAATGGCAATCCAACTATCATAGGATCCATGGATAGATGAAAGAGGCAATGCCATGTGTAATTAAACACCAATATTGAGTAGGGAAGTACTCTCTTCAACCTCTGCACTTTGTTGGCTTGTTAGGCTATCAAAAATCCCAAAATTTGTTGTCTAAGAAGCCATGTATTGTTGTAAATGAAATATGAAAATGGGTAGTGACTTGGGATCATCCTACGCATACTAGAGAGCACGGAGAGGGAGAAATTCCCGAGGGATTGAAGAATAGATAAGGGGGTTATTTCTTGTGTTGTATGAGGTAGTGGAATGAGAGCCAAGAGTTGGTCTAATTGTAATATTGAATAAAGAACCCAACAAAGGTTTATGTAGATTTGTCTTGGAAGATTTTTGGAAAATAGGAAATGGTTTTGAAGGCTTGAATAATATTTTTTTTCCGTGGTGGTTTTATAGTCCAGCACAAGGGTGGGATCCATAAATAATTTGCCTATGATTGGGAGGAAAATGGTGCATACACCTAATCAATTGCCTTGGAGATCATTTTGTGAAAGATAATTGTATTCCTCTTTCTCTTTGATTAAGAACTCAACCATGATGAAATGTACATGTAATTTTGATTTCATGCCATGTAAATTACGTAGACATCAATAAGTGAATGATTGTTTGTATAATTGATTAAATTGCAAAATTTATATGAAAATGCATTGACAAACCTCATGCATGCAATTTTTTTGTAGAAAAGCATTAAAAATCAGTTTGCATTTTTAGTGCAATGGTGTTATATAAGGTCAAATGGAGACACAATTTGGACTCAAGTTAGCTAGCACATATTCCCACTTGCTCCCCAAAAATTAGCCTCAAATTTGCCTACATGAACTTTAAAATTACAAAATGGTTGTAGATGAATTTATGTTATAACTTGGCCATACATTATTTGTTGGCATTCAAATTTTAACATCATGTACCTAAAATCAATATCCATGTGCTTACTAAACATCAACTTCAAGTTTTCTTTTATGACCCTTAAAAATGCAAAATGTGCATAAATGAAATTATGTTATAACTTGGCCATACGATGTCCTTTAACATTCAAATTTTAATAGTAGGCAACTGACATCAATATCCACATGCTCGAAAAATTTGAGAGTTATATTCATAACTTATGTTCCCAAAAAGGTGGAAATATAGTCAAGTCAAGAAGGGTTACTCAAATCCCCTATACCTTTGTTAAATGGTGTTTGTTGTGCATGAAAAGTTTTGGCATTTATTGCAGATTTTATTACAGAATTTATTAAATGTTTACCTCTGTTATGAGTTGGTTTGTTCCTTGAACTAACCCTAGATTGTCCTCCTTGAAGGAAAAAATCACCAATCCCCCCTACCCCTAAAGGTATGCCAATGCAATGCATAGATTGATTTTCTAACCTTGAAGAACTAATTTAAACACTGTTGTGAGTAATTTATCACTGCCATGTGTTGATTTGTTGTATGTGCGGGTCTCAAGGCTAGTGATTCTTATGTTATAAGGCTTTGGGACAATCGATATAACCCTGTACATGTAGACAATGTGGCAAGAAGCATGTAGAATATGAAACCATTTTTCAATGTTTATAATAACCTTTACGATCATGGAAAAATACTTATAAACATTGAATAAGGTGTGACATGCACAAATACGAGGGCATTAACCTTGAACCATATACTTGTATTCTTTAGATGTAAACACGATTTCCATCTAAGAGACTCTAAGTAACTATTTAGTCAAAGTACTTGATGGCCTTCTAAAATGAGTTTCATGTATGAGTTTTTTTCCTTGGGAAAAAAAACGTAATTTCATTTCATCAGAGGTGAACAAAATTACATTTTGTATATGCACGTCAAGTGTGCATTCCAGAACCAATTCTAAGACTATGATTGTAAACATGTAAAAAATTCCTCACCGAGAGCTCTATTATAGAGCATTTACAAATAGTTCAGATACCAATCTGTTATGACAAAAAAAACAACCAGCTCCCCGAGCCCCATATGTTCTCAAGTGTTAATACTATAATGATACAAAAAAAGACAGTCAAGTTGCCAACCACTGCAAAAGTAACCAAAAAGAAATGTTCAACGTGACCAGGATCATAGTGTTGCTCCTTCAATAAAGGGACGATGGTAGTAGTCCAGTACTGACCCATCCCGGAATTCCTTTACCTTCCACAGCCCCAGTGCCAGTTGCAGACCCTCCTTAGAGGTCACGTCTGCCTCCTTGTTGTTCTCCCTAAAAACATGTCGTCAAGAAAAGGTGTCAAATGAGTGTTCCAACTCTCTGATGTCCAGTAGTATATTGGCTAATCTAATGTTTCTGCATTGTTGAATTCCTTTAGTCCATTTTATGACATTCATAGAATCACCATAAAGATTGAGGTTTAGACAACCTTTTTCAACCTCAAAGATTAATAGAAGTTTTAGGATCATCAATTCAGCAAAATTGTTACTACCTTCACCCAAACCCCAAGTACAGTATGAAGTAGTGTGTAGTAGTGAGGTATAGTAAAGCCCCTCCCCCACACCCATTGTTTTGAGCTGCCCCATTAAAGAACCCCCAGGGTATCGACCGATCAATTTCCACATCTAAAATCTCCTGTTGTTTAGCAACTCCGATGTGCTGAGGAAAAGTGGTTAAGATGCCGCATATGAGTGCAGTAGAAACCGTCGGCGTACAATTCTTCTATAAAAAAGTAAGGTTGTTGCGGGCCAACCAAATGCCCCAACAGATCAATAACGGCAGAGCTTTTAAAGTTTTATAGAGCTGTATCGTGTTCCATGAAGCCCATGCCTGCTCCATCGAGTTCCCAGTCCAAATACAATTGATACCTGATAACTTAGAGCACTCAGTCCATACCTCAACCATATATGAACACTGTAAAAAAAGTTGTGTGACGTTTTCCTTTGCCGCTTTACATAGTATGCACCACCCCGGACCATGCTTATTCTTTTTATGTAGATTGTACCAGGTTAGGACTTTGTTTTCAAGCACATTCCACATAAATAACCGAGTTTTTGGTGGACATTTAAGCTTCCAAAATTTCTTCCACCACTAAGCAGGTTCTCTGATGTTTCCTACAGCACTAAGGCAAATATACCCACCCTTCAGTGTGTATTTGCCCATAGGTTCTCCTTCCCATAATAACTCATCTTCCCCGTTCCTTAAAATAACCTTTGATATGTTGAGTTCCATATAATAACGAGACATTGCCATTTACTTAGGTTCAGGAGGTTCAGAGTGTTCACCGCTTGCCAAGACTGAATCCATGGTCTTTCCTTAACCTGTTCTGCCAACTGATATAAAAAAATAATGCCCCGAGCCCTTAAAGCCTCCACCGTTTCACCCGAAAAAAGATGATGTCCTTCACATCCAAACCATGGATCCTCACCTACCCACAGGCTCCTCCCATCGCCAATGTTCCATGGCAAATGTGTGCCAATAACCGAAAAAGAGTCAACCACCGCTTTCCAAATAACCGACCCCCCCTTGTGAGACTTCCTAGGATTCCTCACCTAGTCAATAACAGACGTCGGGACAATGTATTTCTGTATAACCACCCTGGTCCATAGACTCTTAGACTTCAATATCCTCCACTCCCCCCCTTAGCCACCAGAGCTCTAGAAAAAAGGAAGATGTTCTTTAGCCCCCAATCTCCTAGTGCTTTAGGGATCGCAATCCGTTGCCACCTTACCCATGGAGAGACAAAGGTGTCATCTTTCCCACTCCATAAGAACCGAAAACAAATATTCTGAGCCTTCTCCATGATTCCCTTGGGAATCCAGGAAAGGACATCTAGTAGACAGGTATAGCCTCCAAAACCGATTTAACCAGAACCAACCTACCAACCCTAGAAATCCATTTGTGACTCCAAACCTTGAGTCTTTTGTGCAGTTTTTCAAGAAGCCAGTGCCAATCCTGTTTCTTGTAGGCATTCGGCTTCAGCTAAAAGCCCAGATATTTGAGTCCATCATCCACACCTGAGGGAGTATAAGGGAAAAACCTAACGAAAGCTTGAATCTCATCTTCTCTTAACATATTAACTAACAATGTGGATTTCCCAGTGTTAATATCCATCCCAGGGGCTTTTGAAAAGAGTTCCAAAATTCCACGAAGAGTTTCAACATCACTTACCGATCTAGTGCAGAAAATGAGTATATCATGTACAAAAAGTAAATGAGTTATGAAGAGATTTGGAGCCACCTGAATGCCCTGGAGAGTACCCATTCTTTTGGCTTCTCGTAGAGCCTTGCTCAAACCTTCAGCAACCAGGAGAAAAAGTAATGGAGAAAAGGGATAACCTTGTCAAAGGCCTCTCTCAGAGTGGAAGAAAGGGGAGGCCGCCCCATTGATAAGGACAGAGAATGAGACCATGGTAATACAACTCATGATCCATCTGATAAAACCAATCTCAAATCCCAAATGTGTGAGAAGCATAGCAATGTAGAGCCAACTAACCTTTTCATAAGCCTTCGACAGATCAATCTTAAGAATAGATCCTTTCAAATTTTTCTTCTTGATGCTATGCAAACCTTCCTGAGCAACACCAATAGCTTCATGGATTTGACGACCTTCCAAGAACCCAAACTGTTCACCTGAAATGTTCCTAGACAAGATACATTTCAATCTTTTGGCAATGATTTTTTATACTACCTTGTACATGCAATTGCATAAAGAGATAGGTCGAAAATCATTAAGAGAGGTAGGATTGTCCGACTTAGGGATTAAAGCAATAAAAGTTGAATTGAAACAGGTCGGAATCCTCCCATAAATTCTTGTGTCTTCCACAACCTGTAATAGATCCTCTCCCAAAAAATCATACAGAGCCAGAAGAAATTAGATAGACCATCCATCCGGTTTGGGACTCTTGTCTTTCTGAAAACTGTGGAGAGTTGTTTTTGATACTTCTTCAGATATCTCTTCCATCAAATCCCTATTATCATCTTCATCAACGAAACGGGGAAAGAGTTGAGCCACTATGATCACATCTGCTATAGTAGCCTGATTTGGAGCCTTGAAGAGGTTCTGAAAGTGTTCCACACCCACCCTTGCCATTCCCTCAAAGGAAGTTTGTAGGTCACCATGAGCATCCTCTAGGCTCCAAATAGTATTCATAACTTTCCTGCCTTTTGTGTAGGCATGAAAGAACTTAGTATTCTCATCCCTCGCTTCCAACCAAGTCGCTCTGCTCTTAAGACGCCAAGTTTCCTCGTTTTCCAACAGAAGGGTATTTCTCCTTCCTTCCAAAAGAACCAGTAAATCGTTCGACTCCTGGGTGCTCAGTCCACCACCATCAGCTTCATAAATCCCCGCCAATTCCAACTCAATCTGAATGAGCTCTCTATCCTCTCTGATCCGCTTTTCATGAGCCCAGTCCTTAATAACCCCTTTGACCTTCTTTAAATTAGCAACGAATTGAAAGGAGGCCAATAGAATGGCCCTGGGATTGTAGGGAACCCACAAGGAATGCACCAGGTTAAAAAAGGACTCATCTTTCAGCCAAACCTTATTGAACTTAAGGGGAACAGGAGGTTTTGGAGGACCAGGTCGAAGTTCAATAAGAATAGGAAAATGATCAGAGGCTCCTCTAGGTCCCACCCATTGCCTCAGGAGAAAGAACCTGTCCACAAAAGTTTTCGAAACCAAAAATCGATCCAAACGCTTCACCACCCTGCATTCCCTAGCCCTATTGTTTCTCCAAGTAGGCTTGAGTTTTATGGGCTCGATGTCAATCAAATTTTTGTCCATAAGTCTCTGAGTGAAAAAACCGGCCAGAGGATCCGACCGAGCCCTAGGCCCCCAAACTTTTGACTATCCCAGAGAAAAATTTAAGTCACCACCCAGCAAAAAACACCTCCTTGTAGTAAGGGATGGTTTAGTAGCAAGTCCCAGAAGGGGACACGATTGAGATAAGGTCCATAAACATTCACCACCGAAAACACTTCACCAATGTCCATAGTCGAACACGACAAACCAAGGACCGAATCCATCCCCTAAATATTGTGAATTTTGGCAGTCCTGTCATTCCAGCCAATAGCCAAACCACCAGAACGACCACGAGCATCCAAAGTAACAAAGGTCCAGCCACTGAACTAGCTCTCCAACATCGCCTTCACCATATCCCCAACACCAAATGTTTCCTGTAGAAGTATGATATCTGAGCGCTCTAAAGAGACCACCCTCCGAAGTGCTGATCTGTTATGGGGACCAGTCAGACCCCGACAATTGAAAGACATAATTTTCATCAACACCCCTTCTTTTGGGCACGCACTGCTCTAAGCGCCCGATCAATAGTTTGTTGTTTCCCTTTCAAAAGGTCCAATTTCGCTTTAAACTGAGCCTTTGATAAAAACGACTTCCTGCCATGACCTTTGACGGTTCCGACCTTCTCAATCCCCAGAGCCCCTGAAGCATGTTTTGTGGAAGAACAGAGAAAATAACCAGAGTCGGATGATTCATGTGGGGAGGACGGAGAAGCTTCCTCTCCACAGGTCAGGTCAGGGTCCGGAATCAGGCAGGGAGACACCTCCACAAGTGAGGCAGTGGGGGGTTCAATGAGTTTTAAAGTAACCCAATCAGATGGGGGAGAGATCTTCAGGTTTTTCAGGGCCTCAACCTAGTCCAACCCAGCAAGAGAAACATTATTCATAATAAAATTAAAAGAAGGAGTGATGGAAGGGGGTATAGTACCCACAAACAGATGCCCTTGTGAGTGAAGAAGGTCGGAAGGTCCACTACCAACCTCGTCTGCAGTAACAGGAATGTGTTCCTCCTCCAAAGATGACAACTGCACCTTTTCCTTTCCAGTATCCTCCTGGACAGTCGGAGAATGTACAGGAGCAGATGGTTCAACTAGTGCGTTGATCCCATCCCCCATCGGCTGTCTCTGCCTGTATCCATTCCGAGTCCTCGGAGGGAGCTTGTATTCAGCCGCCAGGTGACCATAAGCATGACATCTCCTGCACCGGAATGGAACGTTTTCATAATCCATCCTTTTCACATAGGTATATCGTCCCCAACTTAGCTTGAAATCTTCCGCTAGCCCATCCTGGACATTCAAACTAACCAAAATTCGTGCCACTTTCCACTATTTAGTATGAAGAAAGGTGTAATCCCCTTCCTGATATGTGCCCAGGAGGTTCCCAATTCCCTTGAAATAACGTTTCAACCAGTAGTGTAAAGGGAGTCCAAGGAGACGAACCCAAAGACGAACCATATCCAACCGTTCTTGACTGGCATAAAACATCGGGTGCCATGGCTTAAGCAGCACGGGACAATGATCCCAGCTCCAATTCTTGTTAAGAACCCATAGTGCATGTTCCGCCGACAGAAAGTTAAAGGTGAACCAGTTCCTTGTGAATTCCACCAATTCAGGGACATACCCAAGTTGAGTCTGCCAATGTTCAGCAGTCCACCCCACAATGGTCCTCAAAGCAAAGGACCGCCCCAGCGCCTTCCCCACCAGAGTCTTGTCCGTCATTTGTAAAACCTGATGCCACTTAATGTCTTCGCCTAGTGCATAGTTGTATTTGATGCAGCTGGATTTCAACCAATGTTTTATGCACCTCTTATCCGGAATCGCCGCATTGTCAGAAGACCCCCCTCCCCATTCATCAGAGCTCATTCCAGAGTCGACTCTAGGGCTAGCAAACCCATGTTGTTCCTGAGCTCCCACACAGCCCGACCCAAACCCTTCTATATACACCCCAAATTGTCCACCAAAATCCAAAGAGACAGACTGAGCGCGTTGATTCACCGTCGGCCTCAAAACCCCTCCAATATTCACCCCTCCATCCTCCCCTACACAAACATTCAAAGCCTGAACGACATGTTCAGATGACCAAAGAGGAACAACAGCCTCCCTCAATGGCAATACAATGGAAACCTTTGATTGCGGAATCGTTAGGAGCGAAACCTGAGGTGGAGAACTTACCAAGAACTCGGACGGGAAGAAACCTAACCCACACAAAGAGACCACAGCAGAGACCCCGGTTACCCCCTTCGCGCCGGAACCAACCACCTCATCCCACACCGTGCCAGTTGGCATCGACCAAATCGCTTCATTATCCAACTGGTCAAAAGAATCATCAAGATGTTCTCTGAAATCCATTTTCAGTAAAAAACAGGGGCTAATACTGAAATCACCACAGTGAAAAACCAAAACGGTAAAGTTAACAGGGGAAGACCATACGCTTATTCTCCAGTCCGTCAGTGTACAGTTCCCAACCACCAAACGATGTGTAAGATCACACCACTAGCCTCTTGTCCACCCTTCACGCCAAACAAGAAAGTGCTTTGATGCCATTGCCCCCTAACATTGACAAAAATGGGCTCCTTCCCGACCTGTGACCCTGTGGACGGCCGCCGACGGTCATTGAAAACCCTAGTCATTGACCATTTCGACAAAAGACCCTAACCATAGACTCCTCCTTGGATTCGTGACCTCATGTGTGAGTTATGAATAAGATGTGTTAAGATAAAGATGTTTCATGTATGAATTATGCACCTATGCTTGGTAGCCTTCATATTAAAAGAGTCTTACGAGGCACATTAGCAATGGTGAGTTTTAATAGATATGAACTTCTAATCTTGATTTTGTTTTAAGAGTTATGTAAGCTAGACTTGGCATTTAGATATTGGAGGCTTGTTTATATTGACTATTGTAAATCCAAACTTTGGTCATAATAATGAAGAGGAAGGGTCAGTTTTTGTAAGTGGTCTATTGTATTATGGAAAATCGACTTACATACCACTGCTCACATTACATTATTAGACCAACAAACCCATATTTTCATGTTGATAATGTAGGTACATTACATTGTTCAATAAAAATAAATTTTATACTAGTTCATTGGGATCATCTATATGGGTCAATGAAATAACTTAGGCCTTCCCATTAACTCCCATGACTCCTAAGAAATCATATTAGCATCTGATCTAAGATCTAACATGATAGATTTTACTTCATAGCCTCCCAATAAAGCATCCAACCCTAATTGTTTCCCAATCCTTAATTTCTTCCTACATGCCTATCACATGTCTCTTCGTGGTAAACGGGGCCTCGATTTTTGGCTTAATGTCCAAATTTGCAATCCATTGAGTCAGAGCTCCTTGCAAGTTCTTATCTAACCTTTCCTTTCCCAAAATATTGACAAAAGATTACAAAATACCTCTTTTCTCTTATGAGTCGCAAACTTGTGTACTACACTCACACCTTGCCTATTGTAACTCATGCTTCTACACCAAAAAAACCTCTCACATTACCTCAATAACATGCTTCAAATATTCCTCCTATATTACTACATCAAATTTAGGTACACTAGGTTAGACTTTACATATTTCATTGCCAAGATTGCTTCAACATTGAATCCATTTTGTGTCCTTTAATCAGTAACAATATTAACTTACATGTAAAAATGTGCATCGATCTCATTGTGATCTAATTAAACCTGATTTATATGTGTTTGTATCTTTGCTTTCCATTTCTCCCACAAATGAACACAATCCATTGTAGTGTGCCATGTTTGATGATCATATGTGCATTGAACTTATCACAGACAGGGACAATTTAGTGCAAAATCTCCAATTTGTGTGCAATTGTAGCATTTCAAAGGTCCTTAACCTTCTCCATTTTCTCCACCTCCTTACCCCTCTCCCACTTCTTCACCCTCTCCCTTAAGTTATTTTCCACTATGAAAGTGATATTTTCAAAGTGACCATAAAGTGCTTAAAAATCCCAATGTCCCTTTGTAGTATGACCAACTACAACAATCACAAAAATGAGTCCTGGAACTACTACTATTTTTGCAATAAGTGACATCAATGAGGTCATCACCAGGCATCTAACAATAATCAAGCTTAGTACCTCGTGGGAACAAATTAGGTGCAATGTTATGAACAACATAACCTTTTTTCAAGGAACAACCTTGTTGGAAACCCTTTGATTACTTTCCCATTATTTATGGATGGTAAATGGGGTAAGCCACCGGCTTTGATTACAAATCCTAACCACGAGGGGATCAAGAGAGTTGAATCTGTGACCTCCCCAACTTTGGGGTAGAGATGTCATGTCTCACTGCTCATGAATGCTTGAACAAGCCCTCGAGGCTAAAGACCATGTTAACTACATGAAAAATGAATTCAAATGGTGGTGTTCTTTATTAGGACATCTTATACATGATTTTTTTCCCAAATATTCTTCCCCCTTTCCAACTCTTGGATTTGCATTAAAAATACTGTCAACTAGTTCCAGAATTGTGCCAATCTTAACATTGCACTTTGATCTAATCTACCTCTACATTCTAAGTGCATAGAAAACTCTAGCACATATTTTTGAGTAATGAACTTTTGTTGGAACAAAAGAGTCCTAATATGAGGTAATAACCCTCATATGAACCATTTTTATGTTGTACATCTTAAATATTATCAATGAACAAGATCATGAGATATATCAAGCATTGATCGTACTCCCAAGCATATTCATCCCCTATGTTTAGCAATGTTATGTTGCTTAGAATTTGGCTTCTAGGACTATGTAATGAGATCCTACCTAATCTCCAACAATGGCTTCACATGCCTAGGTGGGGTATTATGCTTATACTTCATTTACCATTGTCCTAGTCTCCCATCACAATATAAAATCCACAATCTACACAATTGGTTAAGTTCTTTGTGCCATTCATATGGAAGGAAACCACGTTGTTCAACATCTTAACAGGTAGGAAAATATTGAATCCCACGAGTTACTTTACCATTTTGCCAATTTTACTCGTGCTCACTTGACTTAAGCATAACATAAAACCTTAATTCCTTCATTACATATTCAAATCTTGTTGAGCTTCTTATAACAACTCTAGCACATATTCTTCACTTTTGTTACTATCAACCTTGATTATATCGCTTAGCTCACACAATTCTAAGGTATCTGCAAATTGAAAGTGTGAAACAAGGGATAGTTTCTAGGGTGGAATGAGTTCCTTGCCATCGTGCTCCAATATTCTTAATTACATGCAATGGAATTAACAATATCATCAACAATTTTCAATCACAAAATGTACCCTTTCGCTCGATCTTCATCCCCATGCACAACTTCACTATTGCATACATCCTTCCCACTAGCACATCCACCTTGCCATCTCTCTACCATATAATTCTCCCCATGTCATTTTGTTATATCCTCACTCAACTTTTCATCACACTCTTATAATGGTTGTTGTACTTCACTACCCCTCCTATTAAACTCCAATATTAGCTCTAGTGTCGCTTTCACAATTGTTTTTAACCCACCATTGAGGAGTTATTCTTAGAACATATCTCCTACATGCACTTTTAATTTCCACCATGCACTTTTAATTTCCACCATGGCTCTCTCTTTATTACATGCCTCTAAGCATGTCCATCATGCACATTTCCTACACTCCTTGCTTTAACCATCTTCACTACCACTTTTAGCTCATTATCTTTGTAAAGTATACAACCTAGCCTTCCATCCACCCACTAACTATTTCCCACCACTCTCATCCACAACACTTAGGTTGCCATGTTGTTTGGATTGAAGGGAAACATTACCTTTTCCACTGACATCTTAATCCACAATGGAATCTCATGAACTAGTATTCCTCCACACCCATTCAAGAAACTCTCACACTATTTTGAAAATGCTTGATACTATTAGATTACAAATGCAAGAATATATCCCTTAAAAATACCTTCCTACAAGAAATCTACAACAGACATCAACTTGATAGTCAAACTCTTGAATCTTACTATTAAGTGAAGTCCTCCATTCAATCCTCTCATTATCCTCCCAAGTAGATGGATTTAACTTTGTAACTCTCTTCGACCCTTCATATATAGAAACACAAAGGTCAAGCCAGAACATTTCATGCTCCTTTGTATGTAATACCAATCTTTAACTTTTTATATGTTATCTTCAAAAGAACAACGTCCTAGTATGCAAACACATCTTATTAAACATCAAATGACATTAAACTTGTTATTTAGTCAAATTCCATCGCATGTCAACCTCCCGCCATGCAAAGTTTAGGGTCCCATCAATCAAAACTCAAACATTGGATTTAAAATGGAGACTCGAGGTTCATTGAGTTGTCTAGCAGTAATGTAGTCTAGATGCACCAAAGAGTATTGACATTTTTAGCTCTTCGAAGAGAAAGACAATGTCACCCAAAGTACCTAAAAATGGTCGCCAAAAGAATAACAAGCAGAGGCTATACAAAGACGTGCATCTTTCATTAAACCTTTACTCATTTTAAGTGCAAGACACTCCTTATCCTACAATCTTATTTAATAAAGTTGTGATTTTTAGTAGTCCATGAACATTAATTCCTCCATTCACATCCACGAATGTGAAGACATTAAAGAGATCATCCAAATTTAAAAAAGGCCAATCAACTTAGTTGTATCATATCATTATTGAAATAAAAAGTGCACACATTAACCTTAGATTGCAAAGACTTAAAGTTAAAACCCATTATAATAACCCAAAACGTCAATTATAACCTTCAAAAGCACCCAAAGTAAAAAAAACAAAAAACTCCATATACAATAAACCAAGGCAAAAAAAATCCATTTAAAATAACCCAACCCTTAGTCGTTCTATAAACAAAACATTTACTATTAGTGATAATTAGCTATAATCATCACTAATTGTCATGCACATCTTAGGCACAATTTAGATACCTTGGTGGTAACAATTGTACATTCAAACATATATTGTTAAGTGTGATCACTCCAGGTACAATGCATCCAATTTAAGAAAGGTGTTGAAATTGTATAATGAAGGTTTAGTACATAAGTATTTGAAAGCAACACTGAACCTATTTTTACAATAAAAAATAAAATTCAATTTATGAAAAATTACAATTTCAATCAGTAATCAATTATCCAATTCCAATGATGATGGAACTAAACGATTTCACTAAGTCTATACGGAATCAACCAAACCAAGTGAATCGGTGTGGGATAATTGGCACTCAAATCGTCCCGCTTTTTCATCGATTTGTTCCCTAGATCCGGTTATAAAAATCGGCGAAATCGTAGTTCCACCCAAGGATCAAATTTGAAGGGTGGGGTCCCATTTCACTTTGAAGGCCTATGAGATATTGAACCCTTCAATGCTGCCATGTAAAAAGAAGTTATTCTTTTCATTTGAAAATGTAATAGTACATCAAAATTTCAATGTTTACTTACATAGTAAAGTTGAGCGGCTTTATTTTGCAGTGGATATAGTAGCACTGAACTTTATATATGTCATATAACATAACCATACTTCGCCTCAATCTAGCGGTTGGGTCTCTAGGCCACTATGTCACATTTTCCATCTTAGCAGTTTCCCAAATTGATCTGCCTCTTAAACTTTTAACGAGTATAATAATAGAGTTAACTTGCTAAACCCATTCCATTCGAACTCTCATCCTTACATCCAAAATTAATACTATTTTACTCTTTCATGATCTGCTTGAACATGAGGAATTTATTAGTGAAACATAACTTAGGAGACACATAGAAAATCCACTTTCCAATGTTCAGTGTGAATTGCCATAACTAAATTCATAGATCTTTTTTTCTGCATCAGCTAGAGTTAGCTTGCTAGCCCAATTCCAATCCAACTTTTAACCAGTATAATAATATTTAATACCTCTTAAAATGGGTTCCTAGGCTGCTTCAAACAATACAAACTCGATGAAGAATTGGGTTATTCAACTCTTCTGAAAGCAACATGATGCTTATTCTTGGAAAAGTTCAATCTTTGTGAATCAGTACGTTCTTCAAACTAATATAAATTCTAGCCTACATAAAATCTAGCCTACTTAACAATGGAAAAAATGATAATGTAAGAAAAAAAAAGGAAGAAATTGTTTTATAAGCTAAAAACAATGGACGTTGAGTTTGGTCTCTATCTGTTACTAAATTAGTGAACAATAAAGATGTATGCAGAAAGGCCGTAAAAAAGGTGAAGGGAAAGAATCTGAATGGTAACTTTTTCTTACTTTGTTGAATTGAGGACCATAATTCACTCTCATGCACCTCTATCAAACAACTTTGTTTCCATTTATAATCCTCCTTCATGGAAGTATATTAGAGAGAAAAATTCAACAAACAAGTTGGATTGGATTGAAAACTAATAGCAAGTTTCTTTGTCTAATTGTGTACCCTACGGCAGAATTGAATGCCAATGACAACAATATATGTTTTAATTTTTCATTCAACACTATGAATGCCACACGTACTTGCGATAGAATAAGTTTAAGCACTCCTTACATGTTACATGCTATGTTATGGTTTGAGCAAAGAGAACTATCCAACTACAGGAAACTTTTGTTGTCAATAGTTGATTAATGACCCTAGATGCTTCTTCTCTATAGCCCTCCCCCTAGATCTCATTATACATACTAAATCTATTGTATGATGGAGTAGAGGATGTGTTGTAACTTGTGAAGCATAAGTAAAACATAGGTAGACCAAGTAGAGAGGATATGCATAGATGGTTGAAGTTCTTGTTTTATTCCAGACCAGCCGATAAGGGTAACAAAATCAAAAGGTAAAGTAGCACTGTCGTTCTAAAAATCAAGAATACAAAAACATTTTTGTCCCAGTTCGTATAGTCGAACGTTGATTGTAAGTGTAGTAGCATCGGTGGTCTTCATATTAATAAATACCAAGAATATTAAACCATTTACTAGAGGAAGGTGTCGATTCAACGACTGAGCAATTGGGGAAAATAGCTCATGTAATACGGTTTCAGATACAAAGTCTGGATTCTTGATCGAACTCATTAACTAGATGCATGGAGGTTGGTAGAGTGGGAACTTCCTCAAATCCCCAGGATTTTTGGTAAAGCTGGGGGGTGCACTGCACACACCATTTTCCCATAGGGATGCAACAGTGAGCAGTGGAAGCTGAACGGGGAAGAACTTGGTTTCAGAGTGAAAACAATGGTCTTCCTTATCCCCTCCATTTCAGGAAAGTTAAAGGTCAGCTACATTCTTAAGAGCTTCGATCGAGCGACAATGGAAAATAGGGAAAGGTAAGGAGCACATGGAATCATATGCGTATACACAGGACATATGAATAAAGAATCAATTGTTGTTGTTGCTACAATTGGGAATTGATAAATGTCATTCTAAACAGCTTTTGATGGATATTTGTGACAAACAAACTCTCGAGTCCAGGCTTTAAATTTGGAGCCTTCAAGGCCCATTTGATTCGTAACAAATGTTCAGTCAAATAATAATATTTTGTTTGAACTTTGAAGTTACAGAATTTTAATCAAATAACAAAATTTTTAAATAATTGATGGGATCATGAATGGATAAAATGATGTACATACCTGTAAATTCATAGGATGTCGGCAATCTAGTCAGCCTTGAAGTTGAGCTCCTCAAAGAAAACCAATTTCTTTATATATGTTTATGCAGGCTAGCATTGGCAGCTTCGCTCCGCAAACTGTCCTGGAGGACTGGAGGAGATAGGGTAGGTGGAACTTGGAAGTAGCTCAACCACAGTGGAGTAGGGGCATAAGAAAAAACTTGTTTGTATTCCTGTAATATTATATATTGATGGTCGGAGCCATCGAAGCATGGAATTCGAGCATTGACTTGATACAACAAAGAAAACACAAGGTCGGACTTGGAAGCCGCAGGATTGACTTGATACAACAAAGAAAACATAGGGTGTGAGGATGGGAGCCATAGACGGTAGGATTAACTTGATGCAACAAATCAAACATAGGACTGTGGGTAGGGGCCACGGGCAGGAGCATCAGTCTGCAACATTACAAGAAGTTTCTCGATTGTGGATTTTTGTCTGAAATTCCAAATTAGGGGCACATTAACATAATATATTATACATTGAATACTCAATTAACTCATTGAGTCAAAATTCACGAATTGATATGTGATAACTAGTAACTTAATAACTTGGTAAGCCCACTGCCAGCAACACATATGATCCACCAAGCAGGTTTAATAAATTTGTTGCTTCCATTAAATGTGTTAAACATGTAAGCGCTCACTGCAAACATGAGAACTTAGAAGCGTTCAAGCCATGGGATGCTTAGTGTAAGCCCATCCACGTAAGTTGGTCAATGATATTATTAGAGGCCCAATGGTCCATGATCCATGGATGATCGAACACGTGGATATTGGAGAGTAACTGAGTCCCACTCCTAAGTCACCTAGCTAGTAGCCACATTCCCAATTTCCCATTGAAAACTATCGATGGGTGAAATTTGAAGCTACCCTTTTGTTGCAATTTTAAACAATAGTGGTTAATTTCATTATTGAAGGGCTTACCATGAAATTGAATTTTTTTTGCAAGGTAAAATTTGAAGTGGCCTTCTATGACGTGTAAAATGGCCTCTGAAGGGCCCTGAAGGCTTCAAATTTGAAGCCTGGTTCCACCCCATTTACTGTGGAACTATGCCATGGAACTGAGCTTCTAGGGGTTTTGACCCATTTTAAGACGACCCAGATCATCAAAATTCCAAAAACAAAACAAAGAAAAAATAGAACTATGCATTGCCAGAAAATTTTCCATCACCGGCCTGAGGCGATTTGAGTGCCAGTTATCACACGCCGTGAACCCCTTATCCCATAATTACAAATTGACTCGCATGCTCATCACAATTTACATATTTATATTGTCAGAACCATATTGGACTGTAAGACGCAACACATATTGGAACAATGGACTCTAAAGGCAAAGCAGAATGAAAAACGGACTTATTATAGGAACACCTCGCAAATCAGAAAGACAGAAGCATAGGTGGCAAAGGTTGGAGGGCCAGTACTAGTAACTATACCAAGTTGGCATTCAAGTCGAAAGATATGCTCAGGAAATGCAGAGGAAGAGGATGCAGTCAAAACAGACAGAGAGCCTTAAAGATTCGTTTATCTGATGGAATGCTCTGGGCCATATGCACTTAAAATTGAATTCCAATGGCGAGCTAACTGTAAGTCAATGGAATTAAAACTCCCAAACCTATATAACTGAAAGCATATCGCAGCTCCTCCTCCAAACACTGAAAATGGGTTTATTTCTAATAAACAGAAGAAGGTCCGCAGGAGCCAGAAACTTCCTTCTACTGTCATTCAAGTGCGCGTCAATGTCAAGTTTATTGATGTCCGGCATTAATTCATCTTCAATCACCCGAAAAGAAGGTTTAGGTTTTATCATGTGCAGAGGGTTTGAAGATAGAAATATCACTACTTCATGTAGTCAGTTTCCCTCAAAAGATTACAGGTCTGAAGATGGAGGCGAAAAGGGTTTTGTAAAAGCTATGAGAAGTGTGATAATGGGGTTTAATAACATGATGCCACTGACATTACAACGCCATTACTCCTTGTCTCCTGCGGACTGCAAAGAGATAACGTCAAGCTCTAGTAGATTGACAGCAGAAGATATTGCCGGTCGCGGGTGGCACATGCTTGACGAAAGTGAGAGTGATTGGCGAAGCCATGCTGCAGTCGTAGCTCAATCGGTTCAGCTCATTAAAAAACGCATGCAGGTTATCTGCTTACTTTGCTTTCATTTTTACACTGGAAGAATTATGTTTATGGTCTATAAAGCTGTCAATTGCCAATCAAAGATCAACGTAAGCTCCGACAAGACCAAACAATTGAATCTAGTCCTATTTTCTTAGGTTTTTTTTTGCTTCGTCTCTTTATATGGGTGACCCTCCTTGGGTTTCACAGCCCAATAAGTATCACATCAATACCCACCTATGGGACGTTGTCTCTTCCTCCTCTGCTCCGTCCTCGCATTCCAATTTTCTTAGTTTTGTAAAGCAATGCTACAGTGAGATGTGAGCTGTTTCATCCCACAGGCCAGTGGGTCTTGTTGACATTTTTATAAAATTCTATTCTATTCTATTCAATCTTTTGCGTTGAAATTGGGCAATTGGATTGATATAGTAAGATTCTCTTAGCTTACGATGTGGCAGAGAATTCCGTTATCCTACAGAGTAACTACTTTACAATCCTAAGGATGATACTTTAGGATATGGATGAGAGTAAACACTCGTCTGTTTGGCTTGTAGGGTGGGTCTATCTATGACCGGCATCTATGACCAGCTTACGATGATCGGCTATTGCCCCTATGGCTAAACCTTCCGGCAATGCTCACTGGCTATTACCAACCACTGGCAATGAGACTGGCACCGACCACCTTCTTTCTGGCAATTATTCGCACCGACCACCTTCTTTCTGGCAATTATTGGCACTGACTGGGGGGTTATAAAACAAACTGCTACTAGTTTATGGTGTCTTAGATTCTAGAACAATGTCATTGATGCCATACATCTTTGCATAAGATAAGATAAGATAATTTTATTAATGTCCAATGAATGACCACAAAAGTAGGTCAATGGACTAAAATGATATAATCACTGTAAGTACAATGTGGGAGTGCAAATGCAACTCCTAGACAATGCCGGAGCTAAACCTAATATAAAATAAATTAAAATAACGAAAGAAAGATACAAGCAGTGAGACGTCCTCAAAAACATGTACAAGGCCGTGATAAGGCACGGTGCCGTAGGAGAAGACAAGGAATGAGGTCGATGAAGTCAAGAATGTCTGAATCTAATAATCATGACAATGGAGGCGATTGGGGCACTGACTTGCTATCACTACCGGTATCCTCTGGAGCCACCAAGTCTCCCTGTATGATCTTGGGGGGATGTAGGAGCGAGGGATACTCCTAGCATTTGAGGTTGAAGGAAAGAAACTCTGGATAGATCTCTGATTGCTCCACTGGGGCTGGGAAGGGATCTGACGAGCAGGCGGCGCCCTAAACCGGATCCGCTGAGAACTGGTCCCTCTGATGCTTTGGGGGCATGTGGACTGATGTGCTGTTCGGCACCTCCGAGCCGGTCTCAAAGATATCGGTCGAACTCCCAGAGAGGCTGATGGGAGGCTTGAGGTCTCACCACTCTACTATCTGAAGTACTATGGCACTCCGCTTGCCGCTTGTTGCTCCGTTCTGACTGATCAACATGAAAGTATGATGTGATCATCCTGGTTGTTTCAAGGTGAGGTGGGGTGTGTAGTAACTGAGATACATATATGATTTTCAAAGCTAATGGAAGTTCCTCAAATACTCTTCCCGTTGAGGATTATGATTATATTCGTGTCAATTTAGCTTCTTTTAGGGTTTAGATTTTGACATGTCTTTCTCTGCAAAATATGAATATCAGTGTGTCATTCCTCTGGCGTTATTTTGGTCTTTTCCAGTGAGCTGTCATTAAGATAGATCCCAAGTTATGCCTTTGTTATCTGCCTCTGGCTATAGTGCTTTTTATGTGTCTTAGCGAGTTGGGAAGCTAGTCGCATGCAATGCATATCATCTTCCATCTTCCAGTTTTTATCATAGCTTCGGAGGCGATAAAAACAGTGATTATTTTTCTTATGTTTCCAATTTCGGCTTCATTTGGAAACTTTTACTAGCCTTTCAATTGCCTTTTTCCGATGTGTCCAATTTTGGCTTAATTTGGAGACCTTTTTCTAGACTGTCCTTAGGATATAGCAAAGTTCAGATTGCTCCTTGCTTCAAATCCTTCTCTTTTTATTTACAGAAACAAAATTTTCACTAAATAATTATAGATATCCTGGCAAGAGAGAACACAGCTTAGGGTGTTTATGTAAAATATAAAGTTGAAAAAGTGGACAGTATTTCTGTAAAATATACTCTACACTTTTTCAACTTTCTCTAAACTCATAGCTATTTTATTTTTGTATTTAAATTTAGATACAATTACAAAACAGTTCATATCTTCTACCATGGGAAGCCACTGATAGTAGCAGTTATCGCAAAATTTCTGGAAGATTGCTTCTTACTTATTTCCTGGTGGTCTTTTCATCAATGTCAATATGGTTTTCAGCTTCTTAACACATCCTGGATCATACAAGGACTGGAATGGTAATAACAGGTGTCCAAACAAATGCAGGGTCTGGGATTGAAAAGATGATCCTCTAGCTCTTCCATTCTTGCCTGAGCTAGTTCAGATTCCACTTTGATTCTCAGGATCTTCCACCAAATTGTATTTTGGCTGGCTGCCTTTTTCATATATTCTGGCATTCTGATTGATTATTTCAACTGAATCAGTCCACCGTTCATCTCTTATCTAATCCATGATTGAATTAATTCTCTAGTCAGTTCTACCATGATGTCAGGTGATTTCTGAGAGATTGCTCGTTCTGTTATGAATGCTATGGCATTCTGTGACTACTGCAAGGTATGTTACAAGTGGTATCAAAGCAAGTTTGAACTTTGCTGGCCTTTGGCAATAAACTCCCTTTGCCAGTGGCCATTCACTTCCTTTGGCTTGTAGGAAATCATACAAAAAGAAAAATTTAACATAGTAGAAGGTTCAATATTGCTATTATCACCACCATTACTGAGAAAAAAATCAAATAGATGCTGCTACTGTACATTGAATTAAACAGTCATTGCCTGAAAGAATTCCAACACTGAAGATGCCCTGCAACTAAATCTCTACTGCTGTCAACTGCTGTAAACACTTAATGACCAAAATAATAACACCAACAACAATATATTCATTCTGCTGAATTGCTGATTGTTGCTACATACCAGGAAGAACAACTGACTGTGACCACTAGATTTGGATTCTGCTTAAAAAAAAGAAATATATAACTGTAGTTCCACATCATCTATCGAGTTTGTCTGCAATTGCAGCCATCACCACCAAATTTGTGCATTTCAGATTGAGGTTGGAGCCACAAGTATCGAATCATGCAGTGCCGATCCAAAAAATGCAAGGTTTAGCCAGTTTAAAACTCTATGAAGTACCTTTTTAAAATTAAAAGTTGCAAGTCCATTTAAGAAGTAAGGGTACCATTTGAAAGATAGTAAAGGCAATGTCACTTAGTGAAAGTAACTATGGCATAAATGTTATGACCCTAATGGGGATATTTAAGGTGTTGCATGTATGTAGATGGTAGGTTGGTTTTGTGGTGGGAACACATGAGCGCTTAGGGAGAACTAGTATATGTAAGAAGTGATGATATCATGATAGTCACCATCAACACATTGGTTTATGATTAATAGATTATTGGGTTGAGATGTATTTGGGTTATTTGGGAGTTCTTCTAATATCTAAGGAGTTATTGTGTAACTTGTTACCACTTGAACTAGCATGTGTGGTTAAAGTCCCAAACAAGCAAGCTAGTCGAGGGGAACTCAAAAGGAAAGGCCAATGTCACCACACCAATCCCCTTTACACTTCTTGTTGGTTCTTCTCTAACTCAAGGGGGGCTTCCCTAAGATAGGATTACTAGGGCAAAGACAATGAGGAGCAAGGTAAGACGAAGAGGTTTTTCTAAAAAACGGTTGTAGCATAGAAATTAAAGGGAAAGGTGATGGGGGGATAGAGAAAAACCAATAAAGAGATGAGTGTCAATCCACCAAGGGAAAATGAAGTCAAGGAAGTACAATATAAAAGGACCTTGTTTCATATGTCACTATGGGGGAAAGGTTGCATGATTGATCAAACTCTAATCACTGAAGTGCAAGAATATACTAGGTTTTACAAGGGAAAGGATCGAATAAAGTATCCACTTCCTTTCTAGCTTTGGGGGTGCCCCATACACGCAAGAGATCAATATTACACCCTTCAAATTAAGAATGAATGCAAAAATCAATATCGGTATGTGTATAGATACAAAGGAAAAGAGGATAGAGATTAACATAAACCCTTCTCCCTCCAATGTGGTATTAATACCCTTCTATGGCCTCCAACCCAAAATATAGAAATTTCAATGCAAAAGAGCTAGCAATATTTACAATTACAACCTTTGAAAGCTCCAAACAAGATTAAATGCCACACATCAACAAGAGAGTACCTCAAATGCATGTCACAAATCCTCCAAGAATGATATATCGATTAGGCTTCAAGAAGAGGAAACTCCAAAAGTCCAAGAATGTTTTACAGTGAAGAGGCCTCCTCTTTATATAGCCCCATGAAGCAAGAGGGGTACCTATCCAAGTGTTGAAATCATTGTTAGATTTTGTGGTATCTTGGGATGTCCTCCATGATTCAGATGCCTTGCATGGAGGTACATCAGCAGTATAGGCATCGGTGTGGAGTAGAGGGTGAGATACACTCTACTCAATAGCATGAGTCCATTGGTGACTGCATGCGGGCCTTCTAGGGAGTCTTGCCTCTTGCATCCATGAGATTTGCATGGCCAATTAGTAATTAAAAGATGCATGCAAAAGTGACTTTTTGCATGCCCAGATATTAGGTTTTTGGCAAACCTAATTGATCGGTGAGATTATATATAGAGGCAGGATGTCCCCGGACGAGGCACTTCAGTTGTCTTATCTGAGAGAGATCTGTCGGGAGTAAGGAGGGCGCATTAGTGCATGCAGGGCGACTTTCTGAGATAGAGAGAAGCTTCTGCAGGAGGGACAGGGGTGTGATCTGAGCTGGATCAAACACCACTAGTCCAGAGGCACTTGGCGCCCAGATTTGTGGACTGAGATAGTTCACTAGAGTGGATTCTGCAGAGATTGTGGAGGACGACTTCCAGAGAGGGAGAAAGGCACATTACCAAAAGGGGGAAGAGCTCATTCAGAGTCTGATCTGCTGATTGAGCTTCTGAGACTTTCAGTGTAGCCTTGTCTCAGTGTTTGAGACTTTCAGAGTAGCCTTGCCTCAATGTTTGAGACTTTCAGAATAGCCTTGCCTCTGTGAGAGTCAGAGTTTAGATCTGATCTTGTACGAGCATTTGACATCCAGAGGGAGGGCGCACTTTTCCATGCAGAGGAAGGGCGCATTCACCAGTTGAGCTGTTGGGTTTCTTCCGTAGCAGAGCAGATCAGAGCAGAGCAGTGGGAGAGGCAATACAGTCAGAGCTACCTGCAGACAGACTCAGATCCAGATTGATAGCTAGGGCACATTTCCTCTATGCATGCATTAGCTGATGCATGCAGATCTAGGGTCTTAACCCTGTCAGGATTGGGTGTTACATCTAAGGTAACATTGTATGTACTTGTTTGTTTCATATATTGCTCTAGGCTCGAGATAGAAGAAAGCCCCACAGATTGTTGGTTTTCCCCGTTTGGGGTTTCCAGGGTACATCCAGTGTTGTGTGATTGATTGAGTTTTCATTGTCAAAGTGTTAAGAGATCTATAACATTTGATTCTTAAATCTTTATTGTATTATTGATTTATAGAGACTCAAACCGCTTGAGATCTCAGGGCTATCCAGAGGGAGTAGTGATCTCTGGATAAAATTAACAATCATGCATGAGAGAGTGCACCACATATATGAGAGGATAGACAAGTGTGTGAGCTCTTGGGCGCCACTTGTTAGAACTCAAGAGAACCTAGTGGTGCACCTACCATAAAATAGGCCGCATGGAGGGGTAAATCATCCTTGAATCAAGGGATTGTGTTTTATTTCGAGAGCCAATAAATGAGAAACCCTAGAGCGAGTTATTTTGTTGAAGACATCAGAGCTCAATTACACATAACACAATATTATTACGAGATGATATGGTGCAACAATACATTGAGGCTCCTCACTCTTATATAGAGCTTGAGAGGCCAAAACCTTAACTGACTAAAACCCTAATTATTTAACCTAAGTCACTTAAGTGACTTTATTACATATGTAGCCTTATATCTTAACACCTTTCCATAAGGCGTACATTGCTGAAAGATAATAAACTAAAATCATATACTTGAAAGAAAACGCATTAACTGAAAACTAAACAAAGGTAGTAAACCTTCAGAAGCTTCTTCTTTGACCACAGTTCTTGGATCAAGTTGATCTCCATCAAGCTGCTTTGTAACCCTCGAAAAGGTGTAGTTCCTGAGTTGAATTCCCGAGTTCCTGGATTCCAGCTCCCCAAACTCCTGAATCACGAATCTCTTGAAGACAATTATTGGACATCAATCCACATGTATGTCGCATAACCTCACTAGTGTTAGTTTTTTGTAGCTCGGACAGGTACTTCTAAATAGGCTATGTGTTTAGCATGTAGAAGTGGTTCGAAAAGTGACTCTCTAGACATTAACTTTGTTTATAAAATTAAATTGACCTTTTGTCATAATGACCAAAAAGCGACTTAAGTTGTGTCAACAAAAGATTAAGTCGTGACCGTAGATCTCAAGATCTAATCTTGATCGTCAATCACTTTGGAGATCTAGTTTTAGGGTTTTTAGTCATTGTAAAGTTATAAAAGGAGATATAAGGAGAGATTAGACACACTGCGAGAGAGAGAGAAAAGTTGAGAGGTTGAGAAGAAGAGAGATAGCAACAGGAGGAAAATCGCAGGAGGCTGGGCGCACTTGATTTTGGCATGTAGATCGAGGCAGCAAGAGGCTGCACACAGATCGAGGAGATTGGATGCAGCTATAGAGGCCGTACAGACTGCATATGAGTAGAGTACAGACTGCATATGAGTAGAGTTAAGTCTGTTGCACGATTTCCTAGATGCTGGCATAGAAATCGAGGCAGTCTGTACAACACAAAACAATGCAAAAATCTATTGGCACATTTTTCGAGGAATCTGGATTGAAGTACAGGTTCTATTACTGTTGTAATAATTGCCATAAATTCTCTGAGCTGAGTAATTAAATTTTTCTCACTCTTGCTGGTTTTCCCTTCGACGTTTTTCTAGGGGTGTTTACCCAAAATTTCCGTGTCATTGTGTGTGATTGGTTCTCTGTTTTTCGCTGCGTATTGCATGTTAATAAGCTTAGTGTATTGTTGTTCTTAAAAAATCAGATATGGAATTTATTTATTTCCGTGCATGCATCTGAGTATAATTTTTTTTATTGTAAGTAGTAATCAGATCCGAGCTTAGAGAAATTAACATGGTATTAGAGCCTCGTCTCTCACAGAAAACCAAGACTTTGACACATGGATCTACAGAGGATTTCAAGTTATTTTCACCAGGAGGTTGTGGGCTCGGTGTATCAGTTGGGCAGGGAGGATGGCTACTGGCTTGAGATTTAAGGATTGGTTGGAAGGGGCATCAAACTTTAGCCCTTGGAAAAACAAGATTGCATTTCTGTTAGAGGAAAATGAGCTCTGGGATATTGTTGAGAAAACTCAGACTATTCCTACCGATGTAGTGCTTTTGGTTGCTTACAAAACGAAGAATATGAAAGCCAAAATAATGATCTTAGATGTTGTGAACGATCATATAATCCCTCATGTGACCGAGAAGAAGGATGCTTTCCAGATGTGGGAATCCTTGACGAAGCTTTATCAAAGTGGCAACCAAAACAGGAAAAAGGTGCTAAGAGAGAAGCTTCACAACATGAAGATGTCCAATTCTGATACAATTGCATCCTATCTCACTAAAATCACACAAGTCTGTGATGAGTTGGTTGTTGTTGGGGAAAAGGTTCAGGATCTAGAATTGGTTAGAACAACCTTAAAATGTTTTTCTAAACCATGAGATGTTTTCGTTTGTGGAATTATTGCTAGAGAGAATCTTCCCAATTGGGAAAGATTATGGGATGATTTCACACAGGAAGAGATGAGAATGGGATCAAGCCATGAAGGACAACAACAGGGTGATGATGAGGAGAATGTTGCTCTTACAAGAAAGAGCAAAGCCAAGAAAAGTTCCAGTGGTGGGGCTACCTCAAAGGGTGAGAAGAAAGACAAGAGAAAAGTCAAGTGCTTTGCATGTCACAAAACAGGGCACTATGCTGGTTAGTGTCCAAACAAAAAGAAGGGAAAAGGTGAGACTCAAGTTGTAGTCTCAATAGAGGTTGAGGAGTTTGCAACTAAGTTTGAGGAGTTCTGTTTAGTTGCACACATTTCTTGCACCAGTGGTATAAGTGCAAAGCTTGTGGACAGTGATGCATGGTTCACAGACAGTGGTGCATCTAACCATATGATGGGAATGAGGGAGTTGTTCCTTAGTATTTCAGAGATAGATTCATATTGCTATGTGGATAGTGGGGTCGACACCATACATGCAGTAAAAGGGGTTGGAACAATATTATTCCAACTAGAGTTAGGAGGAACTTTGGAGGTAGTAGGAGTGATGCATGTCCCAGAACTAAAGATGAACTTGCTCTCAGTCTCAGCTCTGAAGGACAAGGGGTATGGGGTCATGTTCTAGAGTGGACATGTGCTCATACATTTAGAGGGAGCTACCCAAGACGCAGTCGTGAGGCTCGTGTCGGAGAGGGTAAGTTGTACAGGTTGTTGGGAAATCCTATAGGTGGGTCCAAGGGGATCTTGGATCGTGGATCGATGTCAGAGACAAAGTATAGGGAGCAAGAGGCTCTGAAGATTGAAGTGATATTAGGGATTCAATCTTATAATCCGAAAGATGGGCATGATGCTTCTTCCAGTACTTTCAGAAGACCAAGTTGGTATGAGTTGACATTGATGAATGCTCAGGACTCAGGAGTAGGTGGAGCTTCCTAGGAGCATAGCGAGGAATAACAGAAGTTCAAAGCAGGTTCCAAAGTAGGTGGGAGGGAAGTCTTCCAATTCAGAGGGAGCAGCTACAACAACGGATGATGTGGTGGGATTGGAGATAGATCTAGGTGGAGGTTCTTCCAGAAGTACCTTCCTTGCCAAGAGGAAGTGTTAGTTTTTTGTAGCTCGAACAGGTACTTCTACATAGGCTATGTGTTTAGCATGTAGAAGTGGTTCAAAAAGTGATTCTCTAGAACATTAACTTTATTTTATAAAGTTAAAGTGACTTTTATGTTATAATGACCAAAAGCGACTTAAGTTGTGTCAACGAAAGATTAAGTCATGACCGTAGATCTCAAGTGCTCAAGATTTAATCTAAACTGTCAATCACTTTGGAGATTTATGCTTAGGGTTTTTAGTCATTGTAAAGTTATTAAAGGAGATCTAAGAAGAGATTAGACACACCGAGAGAGAGAGAGAAAAGCTGAGAGGCTCAAGAGAAGATAGATAGCAGCAGGAGGAAAATTAGAGGAGGTTGGGTGCACTTGATTTTGGCACGCAGATCGAGGCAACAAGAGGCTGCACACAGATCGCGGAGATTGGACGCAACTATAGAGCCTGAACAAACTAGACAGGAGCAGAGTTAAGTTAGTTGCATGATTTCCTTGACATTGGCACAGAAATCGAGGCAGGCCGTACAACAAAAAACATTGCAGAAATTTGTTGGCACTTTTTTTTGAGGAATCTGGGTTGAAAGTACAGGTTCTGTTACTGCTGTGATAATTTCCAAAAATTCTTTGTGAGCTGAATAATTATTTTTTTTCTCTCTCTTGCTGTTTTTCCCTTTGGGGTTTTTCAAGGGGTGTTTACCCAAAAATTCTTTGTCAATGTGTGTGATTGGTTCTCTGTTTTTCGTTGTGTGTTGCATGTTAATAACTTCAATGTATTGTTGTTCATAAAAAATCAGATCTGGAATTTATCGTTTTTCGTGCATGCATTTGAGTATAATTTTTTTATTGGAAGTAGTAATTAGATTTGAGCTTAGAGAAATTAACAACTTGTAGACCGCAATCCACATGCATGTCTCAACTAATGAGGGATCTCTCCCTAGATCCACAACTACTGAACTCTCTTGGCAACCATCCATACTGAGCTATTAATTGATTCCTTCCTGTCTTCAAAGCATTGGCTTCCTAAAATGCATAAAAGGTCCTTTCTTCAGTAATTTCTTCACCACTGCCAGTGTCAGGTGGTTCTTTAATCATAACTGCACTAGCTATATGTTGTCTGTCTTTGACCTTTCCCTTTAGAACGTCATTGGCTCTTTGTCTATAGTTTCAAGCTGTATGACCCAGTTTCTTGCAATGGCAACATTCTATTTCTTCTGTCTTTTCTTAATCTACAACGATTGTTTCTTGCATAGAATGCAAGTTCTTGTTAATGTATTTGTAACTTCGAAATATATTCACTTGTATATTTTATATTGTATTCATTGTACTTGAAGGGTTATTAGACTCTCCTAGAGAAGTCGGCCCTGAGTTAAGTGGTAGGGGGTTATTAGACTCTCCTAGGAGAAGTCGGCCCAGTTAGGGTTAAAGTCAAGTGAAAGTAAAGTATAAATAGAGAGGGTGCTCCTCTCTATTTACACATTCACTCACTCACTCATTTGCGCATTAGTGAGAGAGAGGAGTTCGCACAAGTGAAGAAGAGAGAAGCTGTCGGAGACCATTTCTATCTTTTGGGTTTGGTATTGTTGCTCATTCTATCTCTGAGGAAGTTGCAGGGTTTTCTCCTTTATGGTTTCCCCGATGAAACTCTTTGTGTCTCTTGTCTCTTGTGTTTGATTTGCTGTGCATGTTATTCTCTCAGATAAGATCCTAGATCATATTGAATTGAAATTGTGAAAATCTAACATGGTATCAGAGCTAACCTGAGAAGAAGACACTGTGCAACTGTAGAATCTAGGGCTTCTTAATTTTTGGGTTTCTCTCCACAGATCATCAGCAAAAGGAGACTAGGCTAACTCGCCTAAGGAAGGCTCATCTTTTTGTCGAAGCAGAATTGGATTTTGAGCATTTTCATTTTTTGGCCTGCCACTGTTGCAGGAAATTAGGGCTTTTGACAGAAGTGGAATTTTGGAGTGCTCTCATCACAGGATTGTTCTCCTCCTCAAAATCGAAATTTAGAGACCAAGATTGAATTTTTTGGTTGGGTGAAACTCTGGGAAAGTCAAACCCTAATTTGACTTTTGGACCAGAAAAACCAAAAAACCAGAAAGGACCGGAAATTGTAGGTTTGAAATTCGCAAGTCACTTTTGAAGGGGCAATTTTTGGAATTTTCAAAATCCAAGTGTACTAGCTTACTCGCCTCAACAAGCCGCATCTTTCTATCGAGACAGAAGTTTGGAATTTTTAGGGTTTCTCTGTCAAACCCTAGCCAGCTCCAGATCCAGTTTCAACAAATCAAGTGGTAAGACCTAAAGCTTTTCTATTTCCATTTGAGTTTCTCATTAAAGATGTCTCACCACACCAAGCTTGAGGATAAGCTTGAAGGGGCTGATAACTTCCGAGCATGGAAGTATAGGATTGGGTTAGTCCTAGAAGAGAATGAATTGGACACCTACATAAATGAAGAGGTTCCAGTTCCAGAGGGAGATTAGGCTAAGGCCTTACATAAGAAGAACTTGGTCAAGGCCAAGAGGATTATTGTAGATTCTATTAAAGACCATCTCATACCACGTGTGTCATCTCTAACGACACCCAAGGAGATGTTTGATTCCTTGACCAAGCTATTTGAAGGAAAGAATATAAATCGAAAGATGACATTGCAGAACCAACTGAAGAATGTGAAGATACAAAATGTAGAAACCATCCAGTCTTACTTCACAAGGGTTTCTTAAATCAAGGAACAACGTGAAGTCGTGGAAGAAAATATAGAGAATGGAGAAATAGTGATGACCACCTTGAATGGTCTCCCTAGGTCATGGGATTCCTTCATTCAAGGAATTTGTGCTAGGAAGAAGCTCATCACATTCAGTAGGCTGTGGGAGGAATGCTCACAAGAAGAAGCTCGATTCGTAGCTCGAGAAGAGAAGATGGGTAATGAAGACCAAGCTCTCACAACACACTCCAGGAGAAATGATAACAAGAGGGTGCACCACCATAGTAAGAAAGAAAAACACCACCACCAGAATCAGAGGGAAAACTTTAGATCTCGAAGAGATGTATCCACCGTTCGATGCTATACATGTGATGAGAAAGGGCACTACTCCAGGGATTGTCCTAGAAATAAAAGTGGCTCTTACAAGAAGAAGAATAACAAAAGAAGACATCATGCTCACACCACAGAGGATGATGAACCTCCCAGGAAGAGAGCCAGAGAAGAAAGTGAAGATTCTTCAAGTGATGAAGAGTATGTTCCGATCTCCGCCCTCACAGGAACTATTACACATGGAAGCAATGATTGGCTTATAGATAGTGGGGCTTCCAAGCATATGACAGGTTTCAAGGAATCCTTTATGAACCTATCTAAACATGAGTCACCCCACAAAGTGAAACTTGGGGATGACTACCAATATCCTATAAAAGGAAGTGGTGAAGCCTCTTATAAGCTAGACTCTGGAAAGTCTATGAAGATGAAAGATGTCCTGTATGTACCAGGACTAAAGAAGAACCTTCTCTCCATATCTGCATTAGATGCAAAAGGTATGAGGGTTGCATTTATAGATGGCCAAGTTCTTATGTGGCCAAAGGGAAAGACCATATATGATGCAGTAGTGATTGGAGAGCAAGAGGGAGGCTTATACAAACTGAAGGGCCAACCTGAACAAGCCTTGATCCATGACTCCATGGAGCTAAGTGAACTATGGCATAAAGGCTTGCACATGTGCACTATAGAGCACTAGCTCTTGCAAGCAAAGCTGTTGAAGGTCATCCAGAAATCCAAGCAAAGCTTGAAGGCATTTGCAAAGGTTGTGTGAAGGGAAATAACCCAAAGAAGACATTTCCAAGTAGCGAGAGCAAGGCAAAAGGAATCTTGGAAATCATCCACTTTGATGTATGCGGTCCAATGTCATCTAGCTCATTGAGTGGATATGTATATTATGTTTCTTTCATTGATGATTTTTCTAGGAAGACATGGATATATTTCTTGAAGAACAAAGATGAAGTATTCAGCAAGTTCAAGGAATTCAAAGCCTTGATCGAGAACCACACAAAGAAGAAAATCAAGACTTTTCGGTCAGAAAATGGCGGAGAGTTCACATCAGAAGACTTTAAGAAATTATGCAGAGATTCAGGGATTAAGAGGGAGTTGACTACTCCATATAATCCACAGCAGAATGGAGTTGCAGAAAGGAAGAATAGAACAATTATGGAAGCAGCAAGGGCAATGCTTCATAACCAGGATCTTCCTATGCGTCTATGGGCAGAAGCTGCAAGGACAGCTGTGTATGTACAGAATCGTACTCCACATAGAGTACTTGACAACAAGACACCAGAAGAATCTTTCTCCGGCAAGAAACCAGAGGTCAGCCATCTCAGAATATTTGGTTGCCTGGTGTACATACATATTCCGAAAAAGAAGAGGACGAAGTTAGATCCTTCAGGAAAGAAGGGTATATTCGTAGGATATAGTGAAAGCTTGAAGGATTACAGAATATATTTCCCAAGGTTCAAGAAGATTGACATCATCAAGGACGTAACATTCGACAAAGACTCGGCATATCACAAATCCAGAAAGATACCTGTTGAAGACATTGAAGAACCAGAAGCACCCAGGAACCGAGATACAACAATGAATGAAGTAAATCCAAAAGATTATGGAGAACGCGAGGTGGAAGATCCACAGGAACCTGTAGATCCACCACGTGAGAAGAATTCTTACAAGAGGAAACCAGCATGGGTACGAGAAGCAATTCAAGATGTAGAGAGATATGGTGCTCCAAAGGGAATGCATAGAGAATGCAAGAGACCGAGACCATTTTCCAGTTATGTAGCCCTGCCGTGTGACATCATTGACAAAGAACCTTCCAACTATGAGGAAGCAACTGAGAAGAAAGAATAGAAGGATGCCATGATCGAGGAGTACCGGTCGATCATGAAGAATGATGTCTGGGATGTGGTCTCGAGACCAGTAGGGAAGTCTATTGTGACTTCCAAATGGCAGCATAGAGAAACACAAGGCGAGATTTTTGGCACGTGGCTTCTCCCAGAAGGAAGGGATAAACTACGAGGAGACATTTGCACTTGTAGCCAGATACACTTCCATCAGAATAGTACTTGCTTTGGCTGCACTGATGAAGTGGAAAGTACACCAGATGGATGTTAAGACAATGTTCTTGAATGGTGTAGTAGAGGAGGAAGTGTATGTGGAGCAGCCACTCGGATTTGAGACACATGATAGGAAGACTCATGTGTGCAAATTGAAGAAATCCTTGTATGGATTGAAACAGGCACCCAGGACGTGGTACGACAGGATTGGTAGCTTCATGTCTAGTTTGGGCTTTACTAAGAGTAAAGCGGATTCCAACCTTTACTACAAGGTTGAGGAAGGGAACCCAGTGATACTTCTACTTTATGTAGATGACCTGTTTGTGACATGTGAGCATGGGTTGATTGTTGACACGAAGAGGAAGCTTGCTGTCGAATTCGAGATGAAGGACTTGGGTATGATGCACTACTTTCTAGGCATGGAGGTGTGGCAGAGTGCGGATGGAATCTTCCTTGGACAAGGGAAGTATGCAGTAGAGATCCTGAAGAGGTTCGGGATGATGGACTGCAAGGCCATGGCCACACATATGGCATCGAATTTGAAGCTATTGAGTGATGCTTCATCAGAGTTGGTTGATGCCACGATGTATCATCAGATGATTGGATCTTTGATGTACCTGACGAATACAAGACCAAATATTTGCTTTGCTGTGAACACATTGAGCCAGTTCCTGACGGATCCGAGACATGTTCACTTGATTGCTGCAAAGCATATTCTGAGGTACCTGAAGGGTACAGTGGATTATGGGCTCAAGTATGAGGCGAATCAAAAATTAACCTAGAGGGTTATGTTGATTCGGATTGGGCAGGCAGTGCCATTGATAGGAAGAGCACTTCGGGGTGCTGCTTAAGTATTGTATCAGGTGTGATCTCTTGGTTTAGCAGGAAGCAGTCTTGCGTGGCACTGAGTACAGCCGAAGCAGAGTATGTCGCAGCTTGTTCGGCTAGTTGTGAGGTAGTATGGCTAAGAAAGCTACAGTCTGATTTATTTGATCTCTAGTTGGATGCTACTTGTATATATTGCGACAAGCAGAGTTGTGTGAAGCTGTTTGAGAACCCAGTGTTCCATGACAAGTCGAAGCACATTGAGATCAAATATCACTATATCAGGGATATGGTGCAGAGAGGAGCAGTGAAGCTCCAGTATGTTGTGACGGACGAGCAGATAGCCGATGTGTTGACCAAGCCGCTAGCCAGAGTGAAGTTCGAGTACTTCAGAGAGAAGCTTGGTGTACTTCAGATCGAGGTTCCTTCCAAAGGGAAGTGATGAGTCTGGAAGACGCAGATGCACATGGGCCATTCTCGCATAGTGGTAGGTTCGTGCCTCCTATGTTGGTAGATGTAAGGGCTGAGCCATTCTCGCATGGTGGTAGGTTTGTGCCTCCCATGATTGGTAGATGTAAGGGCTGGGGCTTGCATGGTGGTAGGTTTGTGCCTCCCATGCTAGTAGACAATGTCTCGTATGGTAGTAGGTTCGTGCCTCCCATACTGGAGACATTGTGATGTGCATCTGGGCTGTGCTTCGTTGACGATGAGATGATCTGAAGATGATGAGGTGACAGGTTTTGCAGAGGCATATAATCAGTCCTGAGATGCTCCTTCAGGTTTTGCAGAGGCATATAATTAGTCCTGGGAGATCTTGCAGGTTTTGTAGAGGCATATAATCAGTCCTGAGATGCTCCTTCAGGTTTTGCAGAGGCATATAATTAGTCTTGGGAGATCTTGCAGGTTTTGTAGAGGCATATAATAAGTCCTGAGATGTACCTACTTGATGGCTTTCTCGCAGAGATGATGAAGACCTACATGGAGGCTAGGCCTACATCCAACATGAAAAAGGGCTGGCTTTGTAGAACTTCCTATGACGAGTAGATTGGAGATTGATGGTCGAGATAGCAGCAGCAGTGATGATGATGATCCAGTGACGAAGACTTGTGCTGATGAACTGTGTCAAGAGAATACCTTCCTAGTTAAGAGGGAGTGTTAATGTATTTGTAACTTCAAAATATATTCACTTGTATATTTTATATTGTATTCATTGTACTTCCGATGGAGAGGTTAATTCCTCCGATCGAGAAAGTTATTATTGTACTTGAAGGGTTATTAAACTCTCCTAGAGAAGTCGGCCCTGAGTTAAGTGGTAGGGGGTTATTAGACTCTCCTAGGAGAAGTCGGCCCAGTTAGGGTTAAAGTCAAGTGAAAGTAAAGTATAAATAGAGAGGGTGCTCCTCTCTATTTGCACATTCACTCACTCACTCATTTGCGCATTAGTGAGAGAGAGGAGGAGTTCGCACAAGTGAAGAAGAGAGAAGCTGCTGGAGACCATTTCTATCTTTTGGGGTTTTGTATTGTTGCTCATTCTATCTCTGAGGAAGTTGCAGGGTTTTCTCCTTTATGGTTTCCCCGATGAAACTCATTGCATCTCTTGTCTATTGTGTTTGATTTGCTGTGCATGTTATTCTCTCAGATAAGATCCTAGATCATATTGAATTGAAATTGTGAAAATCTAACAGTTCTGGTGAAGTATCTCCTTTTGTTTCACTTGAAGTAGTTCTCTTTTCTTCTTCTAGTATTCCATAATAATTCCATAATCATTTTGTCCAGGCTTTGTGACGGTAGCTGACTTAGGGTAAAGATAACACTATTGTAATTAGGTGGCAAATTGTTTAGGAGAATAGCTTTGGCATCCTCCACATCAACTACTGCCTTGACTTCTGCAAGCTGTTTGATAATAGATCTTAGATTGTTGACGTGGCTTGACATGGTGGCTTTCGCTGCAATCTTAAAGTTGAACAATTGTAATTATAGGGAAAATTTTGCATTCATCCCTTGTGCCCCAAACAATTTATTCAGATTGTTTCATATACCTTTGGAAGATTTATCCAGATCCACATGATGTAGCTTTGAGTTTGAGAGGGCAAGGCCAATAATGGCTTTTGCTTTATCGTATCTGCTGTGCCATTCTATTAATTTGTTGGAATCTTTAGGTGCTAGCTCCGTTCCTTCGACAATACCCCAGATATTCTTATTCATTAACTGCATATGGATCTTTACTTTCCACGTGTGGAAGTTGAAACCAGAGTATTTCTCTAATGACATCTCAATGGCCGATCAGATCTGATCTCTTCGGTTACTAAAAATAATTACTGCTGGAAAATAGAAATTCTAAAAATAACACAAAAAATAATTCCTAGAAAATTACCAATGTACATGATCGAATAGACTGTACAAATCATTTGATGGCTGAAAATCGGCTGTACGGAGGTCTGTTGTATGTAATTGAGTTGTACAAAGGTCTGCTGTAAGTAATCGGCCTGTGATTTTCCCCTTTGTCCATGCCAAGGTTTATGATCTAGACTTTCGCACTGCACACAATAGAAACAAGTCTTCTCTTGTCCTTGCACAAGTCTAATTAGGGGCTTCTTGCTTCTGGTGGTTCAACATCTAAAGAAGACTGCGACGGTTCTCTTGACGGTGGTGGCAGTTCACTCGACGAAAACGGTTCCCTCGACGACGGTGGTTCCCTCGACGATGGTGGTGGTTTTGGAAAACAAATTGAATCGACAGCTACATAGCCACAAGCAACTGAAAAAAGAAATTGCGTGATGGTTTTATGATTTGTGGCGGCTGGCAAATTCGTGGTGGCTGGTAGTTACTGCGACGATTTTTCCTTACGTTGGTGAGAACACAATTTCACCTCTCAACATTTTCACCTCTTGTCTTGACATTCTTAGCCTTTGATTTTAAATTTTTCCTTATTCTTCATAAAACCCACTTTCTAATTTCACTTTGTATATTATATATATAAAGTTTTTGAATTGAGATCTTTTTTTTTAAATGAAAAAGGAAACTTAAAGAAAAAGTTTTTAACCCTTTATATAATAATTTTTTAAATTGGTTTTATAAACCAATTCTTTTATTAACAAGGTGACTTCTTAAAAGGCTTATTAATAAGGTAAGTTTATTAAGAAAATATTTGAGGGGTTGTGACCTTGGGAAAAGTCACGCGATTATCCAAAAACCATACCATACGGATAAGAGGTTATGGAATTAAATTGTGGATGTATGGATTTCAACGAAATATGCGACAGTTCATATGGAAGTTGTTATGGACAGAAGTATGGATTGATTTCCGGGATAAGGCCACTGTGTACATATTGATTAAGTATTCAATGTTGTATGAAGCGTCACATGGGTAAGAGCGTGATTTGTACGGATGGTTAAGAGACAACTGTACAAACGGATTGCAGACCTGAAATTTTGCAGTGGAAGTCTAGCAGTAGCGTACAGATTGGATCGATGGATGCTTGATAGCACAAAATTGACTGTTTGAGGTATTTAATCTACAAATTTGCCAAGGATGCGACTCTGATACCAATGTAAAGAACATGAATTGTTCTTTATAAATTGACAGATGAATTTCTGCAAGTAAATAATAAATATTTTGATTGAATGAATGATTGATGCGATGATTTCAACACTCTCATGACAGTATACCTTTATAGGCATTGACTGGTCACGAGAGTGAACAGGACCACATGTGTGTCATGTTTCTTCATTAATGCTAATTATATTAATTAAGTATTAGTTACTTATATTATTTATTTATATGTATTATTATGTTTGTAACAATCAATATTTGAGCAACCTGTGGAGAATATCTTGGCTATACTTGTAGCAAAGAATGAAAGACATTAACAGATCTGTCAAAAGGGTTTTCGTGGCATGTACTGCAACCCCATTTAAACTATAGTATGTTACGAACCCATGTCTTTACTTTGCTAGTATATTGTTGTTGGACGCATATGATTTGTAAGACGTCTCGTAGTGTTTGTTGATCCATAGTTTGTGTTATTGTTGTTGGGCGCATATGCTTTGTAAGTCACCCGTAGTAATTGTTGACCCATAGTTTGTATTGGCCCATGGTTTTGATCCATAGTATTGGGGCCTAGACTTAGTATATAGGTGTGTGTTGAGGCCAATGAAGGCACGGTGAAGTTATTTGTATTGAGCTTGCTGAAAGGAGGTTGCCCCCTCGAAGTGGCCTGTGATCAATAAAGTGATTCTGAGTTCTGTTATTACTGCTATCTCGTGTATTTTCATTAATTAATTGTTACAGGTTCCTCACATCTGGTATCAGAGCACTTTCTTGGGCTCGTTGGGTGAAAATTCTACCAATTTTTTTTCGCATCTGTTGCAGGTTCGGATCTGGGAATAATCCCTATCCGTTTAACCATGGGAAGTACTTGGGCATAAGCCCTAAAACTCATTGTGAGGAGTACCGCAGGAACCCCAAAGTAGTTGGCCCATTGAGAGGACCTACCAGCGAAAACGGCAACGACCCCTACCTGATTGACTAGTTCCCACCCGTGAGGTAAACCAAGAGCTGTCGTTTGTGGCAAAGCGGTTATTAGTTTTACCTGAGCCATGGAGTGAGGGGTATTGCCCCAATATGCAAGCCATCAGACAGCATTGGTGGTCGAGTGAATCCCTTGAACCGTTAGGAAGCCGAGCATACGGGGTCCATATCTGTTTTTCAGCTGATAAATCTAGATTTCCTCTGTCAAACTGTTGCCGATCACTTCCGCATCGTTTCAGATTTATCTGTTGCCGATCACTTCTGCACCGTTTCAGATCTGTCTGTTGCCGAACCCTTTCGCGCCGTTTCAAATCCATCTGTTGTCGATCCCTTCCGTGCAGTTTCAGATCCATTTGTTTCCAATCCCTTCCGCGCTGTTGCAGATCCATCTGTTTCCGATCTCTTCTGCGCCGTAGTAGATCCATTCTGAAAAAAAATAAATTTCTGTTTTTTCGCCATATCTCCCTTGTTTTCACTCCGTTTCCCTTGAAACTTCCCTGACACCCCCTGTCATCCCATTCTGCATCTTTCATTCCTGAGGACCCTATCCCAAATTCCACTTCCCAAAGCCAGAAATCCCACATTTGTCTATTTTTAGGGTTTGCCATAACTTCTTTAATTTTCACCCAATCGCCTTTAAATTTTGCCACCGTGTTTATTCCCTATTTTTGCTTCTTTGTCCCTCTCTGACAAATTTTCCCATTCTTTCACCCCGCTTCTGAAATCCTCATTTTTTGCTTCCCTGTCCATTCGAAAGTGTCCAAAACCTAGTCAAACCTCAATTATCCATCAGAGTTTTTCCCAAATCCAAATTTCCCTTTACTAAATAAGCTTCTGTTTGTGTTTTTCTACCCATTCAAAAAAAAAAAAAAAAAAACTCTTGGTTTTGGTTGTCACCCGCGTAGGAGCAATAACCATGGAGGAAGCACTTGTAGCCATCCAAACCAAACTCTAGGATCTGGATGAAAAATTTCTCGGCCTCCATCTTGAGCATTCAGCCATGAACAACAAACGACAGTCCGAGTCTTCATCAGACAATGGGTTCTCTTCTTCCAACAATTTTCGTGGTCCGAAGCTTGATTTTCCTCGCTTCAATGGTACTGATCCGACTGGCTGGATCTATCGTGCAGAACAATATTTCAGTCTGCATAATACTTTGATGTCACCAAAGTTCCACTTGCATCCTTTCACTTGGAACAGGAAGCTCTTCAATGGTACCGTTGGTACATCAAGGCTCATGAAAAGCCAAAATGTCCAGATTTTTGCCTGCTCCTTTTGCAACGATTTGGTCCTAGTGCTTTTGATGACTTCACAGGAGCCCTCACTAAACTTCGCCAAATTGGCACCGTGAGAGACTATCAGACAGAATTTGAGAAACTAGCCAATCACACAGAAGGATTGTCTTATGAATTCTACAGGAGTTGTTTTATCTGTGGTCTTAAGGATGAAATCCGCTCAGAGGTTAAAATGTTTTGTCCCAACACAATGATGGAAGCCTTGGGGTTGACTAAGTTGGCAGAAGACAAGATTGCAGGCCAACAACGCTCCAAACCACTTTTGTTCCCTTCCGAAATATGGGTTCTCAATGACCTCCCATCCCGCCAGCTCCTCTACCAACTCCTATCAAGCATTTGTTTGAAACAGAGATGCAGACACGTAGAGAAAAAAGGATTTGTTATAATTGTGATGAGAAATTCACTCGGGGACATAGATGTGTTCAACAAAAGCTCTATCTCTTGGATGTGGATTCTTCGCCTGCCTCTGAAATTGGTGAAGAAGCTACAGATACAATGGATGATCAGCTCGACATTCAGGAGCCGCCTATTGACTCTCCGTCTCATGAAGACTACCTAGTGATATCTCTCCATGCTTTAGCCGGAATCACCACCCCTCAAACAATGCGGGTCAGGGGTTACTTCAAGAAGCTCCCTCTTACCATACTCATTGATTCTGGTAGCACTCATAACTTCATTGACCCTCGAATCGCCAAACAGGCTGATTGTTTTATCCATCCTTGCTCCAACTTTGAAGTCATGGTTACCAATGGGGGCACCTTACCTTGCAAGGGGAAGTGTCATAATGTGCGTATCTCTATGGAAGATTATAACTTGCGTTCTAACATGTTTTTCTTGGCTTTAGGCGGATGTGATGTGGTTTTGGGTGTTCAATGGTTACGCACACTTGGACCCATCTTATGGGATTTTGCTGAACTTTGGATGCAGTTTTCAGTCAATGGGCAAAAACACAAATTTACAGGCTTACAACCAGGGTCTCTCCGCATCATCAATTCACATCGCTTGGAAAAACTCCTTAAGAAGAATTCACATGGTGTCATCGCTCAACTCCATTCCATTCAGATGCACCCATCAACGGTCTCCACTACTCCCTTGGATCTCCAACCAATTTTGGATAGATATGTCGGTGCCTTTGTTGAACCAGTGGGATTGCCGCCTTCACGAGGCCTTTCCGGTAAGAATTTAGCCGCCTCTACATCTGCGAAGGAAATGATGGCTATTTGCATGCAGTATAGACGTGGAAACCATACCTATTAGGGAATTCTTTCTACATCACGACTGCTCACCAGAGTCTGAACTATTTCCTGGAACAATGGGTCTCCGCACCTGCACAATTGAAATGGATTCGCCAACTCCTGGGTTATGCCAATGAGATCACTTACATGAAGGGTGAAGACAATTTGGCAGCAGATGCTCCTTCTCGCACAATTGATGCCCCAGTTTCTCTTTCAGCTATTTCTCTGCTTGTTCCAAATTGGTTGCAATCTGTTCAACAGGGCTATGTCTTCTTTGAATTCCATGCGTCTCCATTGGTCAGGCACTCTGGGTTCCTCCAAACGTATGAGCAGGCACAACATACCTTCTTTTGGCAGGGAATGAAAAGGACAATTCAACAGATGGTGGCTGAATATGATACCTTCCAGCTCCTTCCGGGATTGCTCGAACCCGTACCCATCCTTCCATGGATCTGGACAGATATGTCTCTGGAATTCATTGAAGGGCTCCCTAAATCTTGAGGGCAGGCTGACATTACCAATAAATGTTTGGAAACTTATCTTCGTTGCTTCACCTTCGAACAACAACCTCCGTGGGCGAAGTGGCTCCCTCTCGCTGAATGGTGGTACCCTACTGCATCTAAAATTACTCCATATGAAGCAATCTATGGTCAGGCACTGCCATTTCTTCTTCCATACACCCTCAACAATGCACCAATTCAAGCAATTGACACGGTTCTTCGAAACCGCGATTAGATTCTTCGCATTTTGCAGGACACTCTTCACATGGCCAGAATTCGAATGAAATAACAAGCCGATCAACACCGTTTTGAGCGCACTTTTCAAGCAGTTGATATGGTTTTTATTTGTCTACAGCGTTCCAAGCAATCCTCCATGACACTCAAAGTGCGTCCGCTTATCTCTCGCTCTATCATAGAGGTATTCATTCAGTGGCATGACATGCAACCAACGGCTACTACATGGGCACCACTCCTTCAGCTTCACACCACTCCTTCAGCTTCAGTATCAATTTCTACATCTAAAGCTTTGAGGACAAAGCTTTTTCTAAGGGAGAGGGGATGTTAGGAACCCATGTCTTTACTTTGCTAGTATATTGTTGTTGGACGCATATGATTTGTAAGACGTCCCGTAGTATTTGTTGATCCATAGTTTGTGTTATTGTTGTTGGGTGCATATGCTTTGTAAGTCGCCCGTAGTAATTGTTGACCCATAGTTTGTATTGGCCTATGGTTTTGACGCATAGTATTGGCGCCTGGACTTAGTATATAAGTGTGTGTTGAGGCCAATGAAGGCGCGATGAAGTTATTTGTATTGAGCTTGCTCAAAGGAGGTTGCCCCCTCGAAGTGGCCTGTGATCAATAAAGTGATTCTGAGTTCTGTTATTACTGCTATCTCCTGTATTTTCATTAATTAATTGTTGCAGGTTCCTCACATAGTATCTCTTACCTAGGAATCACTCCTTAAACTATAGTATCTCTTACCTAGGAATCACTCCTCAATAGTTGGGTGAGTGTGGATATGATGTTCAAAAGAGTTTAAATAGACTACTTGATATGGTTGCAACCTCTCAAATTCATCACAATGATGTTTCTTCTGGTACATCAAGTGGAGACTATGGTAGTGAAGGAGGGGTTAATTGAAACCTCATTTTGAGTAATGCCATAGTTTTCCAGACAAAGATTGTTGTGAGCTCTTGAGAGCATGCTAGGCAACTAAAGGTGGTTATTTGGAGGCAACACCCATCATTTGAGAATCTTCCAAGGATGAATTTGAAGGTCTAGGATTTTAGTTGATGTGAATATTGAAGATGATACTAAGCATGTGAATCTTCGTTTCAATATTGGATGGTGACTACAATGAAAAGGCTGAAGAAGGAAAGGTGATTATGGCGCTGAGGAAAAGGATGGAGAGGTCGTGAAGATTTAGTTGCCAACAACTTTGAAAGAAAAGCAGTGGATTGATGATTGTGAGTTGGATACAGAGCTAGGCAAGTCGGTTAAGAATCCAACTGTGGATGACATTTTGAAAAAGTATCTAGAGCATTGAATGTTTTAGAACCCCAACCCAGTTTCAAGTTTTCCAACTTCTTTGCATGTAGTTTAATGCCCAAACCCGAACATGCATATATTTCTCATATAAAAATATTGTTTTTGCTTGAAACACATTAAATTCTTTCAATTTAAATATCTCAGAAAATTAACTTTCAGCCTAACTTTTCTTACTCAGAAAATTATAACAGCCATGCACATAAAAATTTGACTCGATATTTTTGACCAAAATGGTCCAGGATAAAACCCCTAAGGGAAAACATGTTTGAGAGAGATTTTATTCTTTAAAAGACAAATTCCAAATTTTACAACAATAGTACTTATCTCCCCGTTGCCTTGAATTTTGTGCCAGTATCTCATTGACAGAACTGTATGGCTGCCTTGAAAACAGTGCCAAAAATCAGACTGTACGGACTCGCACATGTGGACTATACCGACCAGTTTTCCTCGATTTTTGTGTTGCTGCTTTTCCTTGTTTTCTATGCCAGATTGACCAGCATTAAATTCTGTATGTCTGCCTCAAAAACCGTGCCTGTACAGACTACATTTAATGCTGTATGGACCTCGAAAAACATGTTGTTGTTTGTCTTGAAACTCGTGCTGCTGTACGGATTCTGTATGGCCTTCTCTAGAAATCTGTGCCTGCTCTCTTGGAATTCGTGCCCTTCTTCAATCTCCTCGATTTATGTGCAAATTTTGTCTCTCTCTCCTTTAGGTCGACTTCTCTCAAAACCCTTCTCTTTTGCTCCTCTCCAAAAATTCTCTCTTGGAATGTGAACAATGAATTAGGTTTGCCTTCCCCTAGCCTTTTTGTTCATGGCAACTTCCTCCTCTTCATCTAATGGCCAAGATTAGATTAGATCAAAGGCTCTCAATAAATGCTCATTAAAATAATAATTAAATGACATTTAGTGCACATATATCATTAATTACGTGAGAACCTTTTAATTTATCACTCACTTGAAATAATCACTTAAATGAACTTAGGAAATAAACCATGACTTAAAAAATGAATAAAGTGACTTTATAAAAATAAAGTACTTCACACTTTATTAAAATTGACTAGGGATCACTTTTAATGTGTTCTTGTCCACCCTAAGGCAACACAGGTTGAACAACACTTCCTTGGTAACTTTTCAACACTCCCTCTTACCGAGGAAGGTGTTCTTCCTTACTCCCATCTTGTCTCTGAAATAAATATGCTTTCCTCTTCCCAAAGACTTTGTGAGAATGTCTGCTACCTTCTCATTAGTAGAAATGTACTGCAACTCAACAAATCCTCTCTGAACATAGTCCTTGATGAAATGATATCTGATCTCAATAAGCTTTGACCTGTCATGAAATACCGGATTCTTAGAGAGCCTGATGCAACTGTGATTATCACAATGTATAACTGTAGGTCTCAGCTCTTGACCAAATAAGTCTACCATCAACTTGCGAAGCCACAATGCTTCGCAACTAGCTTGACTGGCTGCCATGTGCTTAGCCTTTCAGAATTCAAAGCAACGGACTTTTGCGTCCGACTGAACCACGACACAACTGCCGAGCCCAAATTGAAACAACAACCGGAAGTGCTCTTCCGGTCTGAAGCACTGTGTGCCCAATCTGAATTTGTGAAACCAACCAAGCCCACTCCATCAGACCTCCTGTAGTCCATACGATAATCTACTGTCCCTGCAAGATATCTCCAAATGTGTTTTGCAGCAGTCCAATGCACTCTCTTGGGCTCCACCATGAACTGATTGAGAGTGTTTACCGCAAAACTCAAATCTGGTCCGGTGTTGACCAAATACATCAATGAACCTATAAGCTGACGATATGAAGTAGGATCAACTCTCCCTCAGAAGCAAGAAGTTCATCTAGTTGGTGATCATGCGTGTGGACATGGGTCTGCACTCCTCCATCCGAAATCTCTTCAGAACATCTGCAACATTTTTTCCTTGCCCCAGGAAAACATGTCCATCCTCCTGCCAAATCTCCATCCCCAAATAGTAATGCATCAGCCCAAGGTTAGTCATCTCAAACTCTGAAGCAAGATCTTTCTTGCATGCTTCAATTAGGTGCTCTCCTCCTATAATGAACAAATCATCAACATACAACAGAAGAATGAGCGGTTCACCTCCAACCACAATGAAGTATAGGTTGGGATCAGCCTCACTCTTCTGAAACCCAATCGAAAGCAAATTTGAATCAATCCTTGAGTACCAAGCCCGAGGGGCTTGCTTCAGACCATACAAGGCCTTTTTCAGCCTACACACATGAGAATCTCTCTCATGAATCTCAAAGCCCCGTGGCTGCTCTAGATATACCTCCTCCTGTAGAAAACCATTCAGAAAAGTGGTTTTCACATCCATTTGATGAATCCTCCAACTCATCTCTGCAACAATGGAGATCACTGCTCTGATCGAAGAAAATCTAGCAATTGGTGCAAATGTCTCGTCATAATCAACTCCCCAAACATGTGAGAATCCTTGTGCCACAAACCAAGCTTTGTACTTCTCGATGCTGCCATCCGCAACATGCTTGATTTTATAGAGCTGCTTGGAAGTCACAACTGACTTCTCCTTCGGTCTCAAAACAATCTCCCACACACCATTCTTCATAATGGAATTGTACTCTTCCATCATGGCATCTCTCCAAACCTGGTGTGTGGATGCCTCCTCATAAGTAGTAGGCTCGAACTCATGCAAGCTGGTCACCACATCCATGTAACTGGAAAACCTCTCTGTGTTAGAGTGTGGTAACTTCGGGATGTCCATGATTTAGATGCCTTGCATGGAGGTACATCAGTACTATAGGCACCAGGATGGAGTAAAGGGTGAGATACACTCTACTTAGTGGCATGAGTCCAGTGTGGGCTGCATGCGGAACTTTCGGGGAGATTTGACCTTTGCATGCATGAGTTTTGCATGACCTGTCAATGATCAATAGATGCATGCAAAATTGACTTTTGCATGCACCGAGAATTAGGGTTTTGGTAAACCTAATTCATTGGTGAGATTATTTATAGAGGCATGGGGTCCCTAGATGAGGTTACTCAGTTGCATTGTCGGAGAGTGATAGTGCTGGAGTGAGGAGGGCGCAACTGTGCATGCAGGGCGACTTTCTGAGAGAGAGAAGAGCTACTGTAGGAGCCTAGGAAGGTCAGATCTGAGCTGGATCAGTGACCTTCAACTCCAGAGTCACTAGGCACCCAAGCCTGTGGACTGAGAGAGTCCATCTGAGAGCATTCTGCTCAGTTTAGAGGAGGACGTGTTCCCTTGGAGGAGGGCGCATTTCCCAAGGAGGGAAGAGCTCGTTTGGAGCTGGATTGATCGATTTAGAGTTCAAGTCTTCCTGGATAGCCTTGCCTCGGCCATTTGAGGAAGGTTAGGGACGATCAGAGCTCAGATCTGCTGAGATCCGGTTCGATATGAGCATTAGACATCCAGAGGGGAGGGCGCACTTCTGCATGCAGTGGAGGTCGAGTTCTTCAGAGGGCAGTCTTCAGAGAGAGCAGATCAGAGCAGAGTGATACAGAGAGACAGATCAGTCAGAGGCACCTACAGAGACACTCATATCCAGTTTTCCAGTTAGGGCTTACTCTTCTAATGCATGCATCAGCTGATGCATGTAGATCTAGAGTTTGTTCGGTTTCAGGGATTGAGTTACCTGCTGAGGTAATCCTGTATTGTACTTGTCCATTTATATATATGCTCTGGGCTCGAGAGAGAAGATAGCCCCACAGTTTGATGGTTTTCCCCGGTTGGGATTTCCAGGGTATATCTGTTGTTTGTGTGATTGCATATGTTTCAGTTTGGTAAATGCATATCTAGTTGTTGAGTTTATCTTTATATGAGCATGTATTGATATCGAGACTCATACCGCTTGAGATCTCTGGGTGATTCAGAGGGAGTAGTGATCTTTGAATCAAATATTTACACTCTGGGGCCCTGCTCTCTCTGATGTCCCTCCTGGGTGGCCCTACAGAATCCTCAGCTTCCTTCACAAGCTCCTTAAGCCAACTTGGCTTACGTTTCTTGGAAGTAGCTTCCTGTGGTAGGCCCTCCTCTTGAACCTCCTCATCTGACAACTGTCTCTTTGAAGAAGTACCTATGGCCTGAGATCCTGTACCTGGTGAACATGAACCTGTACCATGTGTGTCCGAATCACATGAAGGTGAAACCTGTGAACCTGTGATCCGTGAACTTGTCCTTGTACCAGAAGTCCCTGTGGAATGAGTACCTGAAAATGATGAACTTGTAACCTGTGACCCAGTCACCTTTGAGACTTGTGACCCTGTGCCTTGACTCGCTGAACTCTGTGATGCTGTCACCCGTGGAGTCACAACTTGCTGCTCCACCATCTCTGAATCATAAGACTTCTTGAAGGCCAGCTCCTCCTCAAATCTCACCTCCCTCCTCACCACAACTTTCCTTTGTGCAGGAAGGTATAAGCGGAAGACCGTCAAAGTCTCATCGTAACCAACAAAGATGCCTTTCTCTGCCGTGGGCTCTAACTTTGTCCTCTTCTCAGAAGGGACATGAGAATATGTAAGGCATCCAAATATACGAAAGTGACCTATCTCAGGTCTCTTCCCGGTGAACATCTCCTCAGGAGTTTTACACCCCAATGCACGGTGTGGACTCCTGTTTTGCACATAAACAACAGTACTACAGGCCTCTGCCCATAGAAAGAAAGGAAGACACTGATCATGCAACATGGCTCTAGCTGCTCCCACTATAGCTCTATTCTTCCTTTCAGCAGCTCCATTCTGCCGTGGAGTATATGGAACTGTCAATTGCCTCCTGATGCCCTCCTATCTGCAAAACTCATCAAACTCCTTGGAGGTATACTCACCCCCATTGTCTAACCTGAGTGCCTGAATCTTCTTCTTTGTTTGGTTCTCCACAAGAGCTTTGAACTCTTGGAACCTCTTCAAGACTTCCTCAGACTTCTTGTTTCTTAGGAAGTAGATCCAGGTCTTCTTGGAGTGGTCATCAATGAAATTGATATAATACTCAAATCCTATCAACGAAGCAAAAGACATGGGTCCACATAAATCAGAATGAATCAAATCCAGTACTCCACCTGATCTAGTATCACTGCTCGGAAAGGCAGTCTTGGTGTACTTTCCCAAAGCACACTCTCTACATACACCACCCTGCTCTGTGCTGAACTGTGGTAAACCTGTAGACATCTCTCTCAGCAACCTCAAAGCTGAATGATGAAGGTGAGCCATCCTCCTGTGCCACAACTCACACATCTCAGTGCTACTGCTGGTATGGGCCAATGCATGATGAGGCTGGAAGAGAAACTTGTACAGTTTCCCACATCTAACTCCAATGGCACATGAAATAGATGGTCCTGCTGCTCTAGGAAACACATATGCTTTCCCATCTAGAACATATATTCCAAAGCCCCTGTCCTCAATAGTGGAAATTGAAACAAGGTTCTTCTTCAACCTTGGGATGTACAAGACATCCCTCAATGTCATGGACTGCATAGATTCCCTCTGAAAGGTAACAGTCCCTTGCCCAACTGCTCTCACAATAGTGTCATCACTTGACACTACCTCCAGACACACATTAGAGGAAATTTGGGTAAAAAATGGGCCTTCTAAGAAAATAATAAGAAAATAATAAGAAAATAATAAAATAATAGTAGAGAGAGAGTAAAAAAACTACTTTTTTGGATCGTATTTTCAACTTATCTCCTTGTAGGTTTACTCAAATTTCAAGCGGGAGGACTCGTTGGATGCATAATTAGATTATGCATCCAACGGGTACCCATGTTGCATACTTTTAACAACATCCACACCATGAAAAATTGAAAATACATTAAAAAACGTGTTTCTAGTGAGAGAAAACACGTTTTTTAATGTATTTTCAATTTTTCATGGTGTGGATGTTGTTAAAAGTATGCAACATGGGTACCCGTTGGATGCATAGAAAACACGTTTTTTAATGTATTTTCAATTTTTCATGGTGTGGATGTTGTTAAAAGTATGCAACATGGGTACCCGTTGGATGCATAATCTAATTACTAGAAACACGTTTTTTAATGTATTTTCAATTTTTCATGGTGTGGATGTTGTTAAAAGTATGCAACATGGATACCCGTTGGATGCATAATCTAATTATGCATCCAACGAGTCCTCCCGCTTGAAATTTGAGTAAACCTACAAGGAGATAAGTTGAAAATACAATCCAAAAAAGTATTTTTTATTTTTTCCCTCCAATTTTTTTAGGTGCTCCCTTTTTGAATTTTAAAGCATTTTGATTGGCTAATACATGATGACATGGAATTTGTATTATTTTTTGAAGGCCCATTTTAAATTGAAATTTCCTCTAATGAGCCAGTCTCAGTCATCTCAATGAACATATCACGAACACCTGTCATATGGCTCGAAGCCCCACTATCAATGTACCAAGTGGAAGGAGTGGCGGAAGCACTCAATGAATGGCCAACCAATAGAGAACACTGAATCTGGTCCTCCACATCCCTACTAGTACTAGAAATCCTCTCTGTAGAACCAGTATAGAGAGAAAACTCCCCCTCAAAATGTGAAGTAAAATCATCAATATCTGCTGCTGCTGCCGTCTACTGTCCCTTCTTCTTCTTGTTCAGACACTGTCCAGCATAGTGTCCAAACTTCTGGCAAGCAAAGCACTTGACTTTGCTCATGTCTTTCTTTTGCTCACCAGTGTGCTGTTTGGTCCCACCCTTAGGACCCTTCTTGAACTTCTTCTTTTCCTTTGCTGCCAACGCTACATTGTCCTCATCCTCCCTACTCCGAGATGAACTACCCTGTATGTATCTTCTTCGAGTTTCCTGCTGTATGAAGTCATCCCAAAGGCGATCTCAAGAAGGCATGTGCTCACGAGCAACCACAGACTGTACAAATATACCCCATGTTTGTGTCACACCATTCAAGGCAATTCGTACCATCTCACTGCCCTGTACAACCTCCCCAACAGCTGCAAGTTCATCTCTCACCCGTGTAATCTTAGTAAGGTAGGAAACCATGCTTTCACCCTTACTCATGTGAACACTCTTCAAGTTTTCCCTCAACACCATTTTCCTGTTTTCATTTGAACTTTGATGAAGATTAGTTAAGGCTTTCCACATCTGAAATGCATAATCCTTCGCTAAAATATGTGGGATCACATGATCCTTCACGGCATCAAGAATGATCCTCCTTGCTTTCACATTCTTTTTCATGAAGGCTGCCCTATCTGTAGCATTGGTAGGAATTGTGATTGGGTTTGCTGTTGTACTGTGAACTATTTCCCATAGTTCATTCACCTCTAGTATTAATATTATCCTAGCCTTCTATGGGCTAAAATTTGCAGCCCCATCCCATCTGTCCTCTAGTCTAAGTCCAATGACCATGACTACAACCTGTACCTGTTCTTCTCAAAAGAAATCTGTTCAAGAACTTGTTCTTCACAAACCCTCTTCTTTCTCAAATCTGAAATTTTTCCGAGTGTTTATTTTCTGTTTTTTTTACCAATGCTCTGATACCATGAAAATTTTAGAACCCCAACTTAGTTTCAAGTTTTCCAACTTCTTTGCATGTAGTTTAATGCCCAAACCCGAACATGCATATATTTCTCATATAAAAATATTGTTTTTGCTTGAAACACATGAAATTCTTTCAATTTAAATATCTCAGAAAATTAACTTTCAGCCTAACTTTTCTTACTTAGAAAATTATAACAGCCATGCACATAAAAAATTGACGCGATATTTTTGACCAAAATGGTCTAGGATAAAACCTCTAAGGGAAAACCTGTTTGAGAGAGATTTTATTCTTTAAAAGACAAATTCCAAATTTTACAACAATAGTACTTATCTCCCTGTTGCCTCGAATTTCGTCCCAGTATCTCATTGACAGAATTGTACGGCTGCCTTGTAAACAGTGCCAAAAATAAGACTGTACTGACTCGCACGTGTGGACTATATGAACCACTTTTCCTCGATTTTTGTGCTGCTGCTTTTCCTCGTTTTCTACGCCAGATTGACCAGCATTAAATTCTGTACGACTGCCTCGAAAACCGTGCCTGTACGGACTGTATTTAATGCTGTACGGGCTTCTAAAAACGTGCCTTTGTTTATCTTGAAACTCATGCTGCTGTATGGATTTTGTACGACCTTCTCTAGAAATCTGTGCTTGCTCTCTTGGAATTCGTGCCCTTCTTCAATCTCCTCGATTTCTGTGAAAATTTTGTTTCTCTCTCTCCTCTAGGTCGACTTGTCTCAAAACCCTTCTCTCTTGCTCCCCCTCTCAAAAAATTCTCTCTTGAAATGTGAACAATGAATTAGGTTTGCCTTCCCCTAGCCTTTTTGTTCATGGCAACTTCCTCCTCTTCATCCAATGGCCAAGATTAGATTAGATCAAAGGCTCTCAATAAATGCTCATTAAAATAATAATTAAATGATATTTAGTGCACATATATCATTTAATTACGTGAGAACCTTTTAATTTATCACTCACTTGAAATAATCACTTAAATGAACTTAGGAAATAAACTATGACTTAAAAAATTAATAAAGTGACTTTATAAAAATAAAGTACTTCACACTTTTTTAAAATTAACTAGGGATCACTTTTAATGTGTTCTTGTCCACCCCAAGGCAACACAAGGTGAACAACACTTCCTTAGTAACTTTTCAACAAGCACAAGGCCAAGAGAAAGCATCAACACATAGATCTGGGTATTTGATTCACGAAAATCATCCAACAGAAATGAAGTTTCTTCTCAAGCACTAGCATGCAGTGGCTAACTCAGATTTGAAGACACCCTTTCCACGATTGTTTAGTGATCCTCTTATCGGTTTTATACTCAACTGGTCAATCGTGAGATCGATACCAATAGAATCTGCTACATCAATAATTTTGTTGATCCCTTGTTTCCTAAAGTCTTGATTCCATGTGAAGTGGAGGTGTTGTTCATGGGCCCCTTCTTTTAGAAAAAATATATTTGGAAGGTTTAGAAGTGTCAACCCACGTATTGTGTCTTTGGAGGTTAGCATCTTGGGATTTCTTAATGAAGGCCCTGTTGTCCGCCAAACTACACACCAGCAACAGAAACCTTTTGAAAGCTGTCTCCCTCACTGGAAAGTGGGGAGAGGTGTGGCCTTGGGGGCAAGCAATGAGCCAGGTACTGTCACCTGAATCCCAGCTCCTCCGTTTAGGCAAAACTCCTAACGAAGCCAAGGGGGGTAGTCCCTATTAAAGAGTTGTCTAAGGCTCTTTGTGTGTTTAAATGTTTTTTGTGTTGTAATGCGGATGGGTGTTGTTTAGGAGTTTTTTGAATGATGACTAGAACAAAATTAAACACGCAATCCACGTTGCAAAATTTACAAGATACAAATTCAGAAGATGACAAAATACTTTGACTTAGAAATTTAAGCAAAGCATCCACAAGATAGATATCTAAACAAGTGACAAGGACATATGGTCCAGATTCAAAAGATATATAAATATTAAAGATCAGTGCCAAATGGAGTCAAATGAAACTTGTGATGCTGAAAGAATAAGTTGAAAGTAGCTGTTTGTGAGAACGTTTTGCAATTGTTCTTGGTAAATTTTAAGTGTTTTAGATGTTCTTTGATTATTAGGGCTAAAACCAAGGATGTTCAAAGAAAGTCCGGAAAAGACAATATCAAGTGCCTCCGTTCAAGGACATGTCGGGCCACCCAGTGCTCTAGCCAGGCTGCGCAATGCAAGCCAGCAAACTAGAGGCTGAACATGGAATCCCGACGCCCTCACTAAGAGATTACCCACTGAAATTATCTTATCGATCAACTCCGGATTGGTTGGTTATGGGGTGAAAGTTTTAATTAGATTTTCACTTGTAAATTATCAAGTCTTCCACCTTTCTGAGTACTAGCCCAACCGTTTCTGGTTGGCAGAGCATACGGGTGTAGGACAGAAACCAAGGTAAATTAATTAAAGGGGTGTATGAGTGGAAAATTTTATTATTAGAAAACTTTGTTCAACTCTCCGACAGAGAGCGCTCTTGACTCGGTCTTATGACCACAGTTCAAGAGACTTGCTATTTTAACAATGCCTAATGCAGGGAAATGCAAAACTAAAATGCCCTCCGATAGAGGGTGCTCTTGACTTGGATTCAGCCAAGTTCAAGAGATTTTGGTTCGTTTTAAGAAGTAGATAAATTGTAGTAGCAGTATATCTTAGATTGAGAAAAGAAAATAATAATACTGATCAGCAAGATATGAATACTACTAACAATACTATTTGTGAAATAAAATGAAACTGAGTAAATCTAGTGTTCTACCACACAAACTTTAATCTACTAGGTGGGATTGATCTCCAAACAAGATCAACCACTAGAAGCCACCAATCCTGGAAACCTTCCAGCTAGCGGGATGTCCACAAGAAGTTGATGGGGGAGCGAGAAGCTACCACAAAACTATGTGGCCTTTGGGATACGATCCCAAAGTTAGCTATTCTCTGGTCAAGGATTGGAAGAGAAACAAGATAATAATGAACAAAAGTAAATCTAAACTACCCAGGAGTCTCTTTCAAGTCAAAGACCCTACTCGGGAGAGCATGGGGGTAAGTAAATATGGAAGATAAGCAAAATGACTTATTGAAATGAAATTAAACTAAGAGCATATGAAAAGGATCTAACTAAGCCAAACCACAAAACCCAACACTCTTCCCCAAATGGGGAAGAAGACCAAAAATGGAGGACCTCTCCACTATAAGTTTTATTAATCCTTTACAAGTGCCTCAAGGGAAAATCCTTGAAAGGTCTTTAATGGCTACTTAGAAACAACTTATAAAAATTGAAAAAATTGAAGCCCTTAATGGCTCTTACAAAGGATAAGAAGGTGTATCTTGAAATATGTCTTATGATATTTGATTTCTTCTTTTCTCTTCGATTTGATCTTTTGATTTAAGAGATCTTTCTCTTCCCAAATCCTACCACAAGAATAAGCCAATAACTCATGCACCCATTAGCGTTAGAAATCTAATCAAACTTTGAACAATCAAGTCTAAGTTTGCGAAATAAGACTAAAACGTGAAAGAGCATGAGATTTTGTCTTGAATAATTAATATGGTAAAACGGACCAGCAAGCTAAAATGCCCCAAAATATGGTGGGAATGAGAATGCAACCATAAAATTTTACACTACCCTATATGCCAACTTTCCTACTTTGAAATGGAACTACAAAACTTAAAGGGAAAAGACTAAATGCAAGCCCTAAGTGACCCTTTGATATGCCTAACTTAAACTTTCAAATGCATAAATCTTGATTTTATAAGAGAAATCTAACCATTGACCCTTTCAAAATGAGAACAACTAGTCAACTACTAACTTTAAACAAACAACTAACAACTAACTAAGCATGAAAATTACACTAACCACTTACTAATACTAACACTTGTTTGTTTTTTGTTGTTGTTTTATGTTGTAGGGAAAATGGGGATGGACGATAGGAAGAGAGGCAAAAACCCAAGGAGGAAACGAATGGAAGGAGGAGATGAAGAAGAGAGGGACGAGAGGAGGAAGGTAAGGTAGGACGAAAGGAGCAATGGTTGAGAAATGCAAAAGTGAAGTGGGACAAATGCAAGGAGAGGAAGGCAAAGTGATGGAGTGGGACGAAAGGGAGGATGAAGACAAAACCAAGGAGAAGTAGATCTAGGGCAAGGGCTTCAAGTGGAACACTTGGGATGGTAGAAACACCGCCTTGGAAATCCTCCGGTTAACCGGTGATACGCCGACAACGAGTGTTGAAGAGAGCACAGGGGAACAAATCCCAAGTTATTCCCCAAGGTTGAAGGAACTTCAACCTTATGGCAAACTAATCTATGGCTTGAAGACAAGAATAATCTCGGATTAAGGCTAGAGGGGCTAGAAATGGCTTAGCAAATCAAAGCAAAAACTCAAGGAGCAAACTAGAAGGCTTGAAGAGATGGAAGCCTATAGTAACAAGTAACCAAAAATGTGTTTTGAGTGTTTGATGGAGAAGATCTAACTCCCTTTGTTTCTCAAATTCAAAAGCCAAAACTCCTTTGATCTTATTATGAAGTGAAGATGTACCTGCAAGAACCTTGAGCATGGACAATATATTTGAAACAAACTATTTAAGTGAAAAGAACTAGATACATGCTACTTGTGCTAGATTGTTAGCCATCTTGAACATGATCTACAACTTAAGAGTCTCAAATAGAATATAAAAACAATATCACCTCAAATATCAAGTGAAGCAATGCACATCAAGAGCCTCCACGTTTTGACCTCCAAAGTCTCAACTTTATTCTCAATTAAAAGCGTTTACAATTTCATCAGAGTTTCGATGCACAAAAATCCATGAGATAATAACCCAGATGGGCCTCTCTTTATAGTAAAAGACTCAAGCTAGCCCTAGGTCGAATTGGCAATGGGTAGATAGGTCGAATTCCAATCAAATAAGGGCTTGGAGAGATAGACAAGGCCAAAGTCGAGTTCTTGGTTGGTGAGATTGGCATGAGGTGGCAAGACTCGATTTGGAGGAAGGTGTGAATGCTAGCATTACCCAATAGTCATCTTACAACAAGGAAACGCGAGCTTCAAATGAGGATTGACGTGAGCTAGGGTAGGAAGGGCGTGAGCTTGTGGAGTGCGAGCTAGTTTAATGGATGACAAGTGGATAAAAGGTAGGTGCTAATTCGTAATTGAATGGGAGCCAAGCTAATCAACGATTTTACTAACCAACAAACGAGTTCCAACAAGGCTTAGACGTGAATCTTGGTAGGTATGGACTCGAGTTTGAGGATGAATGCGAGTTGGATGATGGATGGCGTGTGGAGACTAGTAGGTATGGACTCGAATGGTAGAGGAGCCAATCAAATAGTGTTTGCATGGGAGTTTAACCAATAGATGAACCCCAACTAGGATCCACGTGAGCTAAAGAGGAGTGACGTGAGGATTTGTAGGATATGCGAATTAGTTGTGAGGGAGACACATGGTAATAGGTAGGTGTAGACTCGAATTAGCAAAGGGAGCCAAGCCATGAATGATTGGTGAGTCATGAGGGCGCCCTTCTCTAACATAAATGCTAACCACCAAACCAATCATCAAATGACAACACACTAAATCGATTTTTGCATGTGGAGGGCGAATTAGCTTGGATGGATAACACTCTAGTGACTGGATAGTTGACTGGGATAGCTTGGAGGTGATTGGAATCCTCCTAAATGCTCATTGCCATGTCATTCAGCCTTTTATTTTAATCAAATTGATTAATTTTGGAGAGATTTGGATCATCTCCAAAATAATCAATTTTATTATTTTAATTAATAATTTCTCTGTAAATGACTTTTCAGAGAAAATATTAATTATGGGGCTGAATTGACATCCGAAAGTTGGGTTTAGCTGCTCCATGGGTCATGTGTGATTTTTGGCTTATGAAACGAGCCATCAATCACTGAATTCGGACCACGGATGACTGACATATTACAAATTATTATTTCTCTATTTAAACTATAGAGAAATTTATTAAATTTAAAAAATAAATAAAACCCAAATTTCGACGGACCCGGTAAAATTTTTTCGAAATTTTTTCTGAGGGTTTTATGGACCTAGGACATGACCAACACCTATTCTAACAGTGTCTAGTAGGCTTATATACATTAGTTGGCCTCTAATAACCCCCCATGGCCAAATTTTCAAAATCGGGCATTCCAGCTTTGGAGGAGCGGGAGAAAACCTCATCGATTATACCTCGCCTTAAGCAAAGTATAATTGACAAGGGAAAAAACTCCTTGGAATACCTTAGTTGCTTAATCCAGTCATGAGGAACCGAGGCACTCAGATCCTACTAGCACACTTTATTACAAACCCCCATGGGGCCATGGTCATGTCGACTCAAAAAACAAAACAAGCTAACCACAATTGGCTAGCCACAATATGTTGGATCATCTGATACACTGGAATCAAACATTTATCATGTTTGTCAAATGGCGGCTCTCCAGAAAATCCAACTATGGTACAAAAAGTTGGTAACAGGCCCCTCGTTATATTGCATGGGATTGATGGCATATCACTTGACCATGTCATTTGAAGTGGTTAAAAAGGGTGGACTTCTAATATTTTATTTAAGAGAAAAGGGGGGTCTAAAAACCACTTTTGCTATTTTTAGTAAAAGTTTGTTGAGGAGGTTGCTTTATTTGTAAATGTGGTTTTGACCATTTTCATGAGTTGGTTAGAAGTGGTAAAGGGGTCGACTCATGAGGTTAAGGAGGATTAGAAAAGTGGTCTTTGTATTTTGTACTTATGGCTTTGACCATAGTTTTTATTAAAAGTTTGTTAGAGGGATTAGTGGAGGTTAGTTGTTATTTTCTCCACCCTAGGCTAGATTTTAGGGTTTTAATTAATATTTTATTGTAAAGTGAGAAAGAGCTTCAACCTATATAAGGGTTGACTCTCACTCATTGGTCATGGTTGGATTGTGAGATCTCTCTAATTTTTGGAGCCTCATTGTCATATCTTTCATGGAGTATGTTGAAGTTTAAGGCTAAGTCACAGGGTTCGCCGAGCTTCAAGGTTGAAGTTTGAAATTCGATAAACCCCAAGGAAATTTGAAAATTGTTAAGGTTCGCCAATCTTGATGCCTGCATTTGCTAGTGCGTTTCTAACCTTCCAAAAGTGCTTTGTTCTAACCCTGAGCCTCTGTCTCAAGGCTATGGCACTGTGCAACGATGACTCCATTTGCGATGGCAATAGGTTTCCACCCCATTCCTACTGGCAATGGGTGACAAATTGAACAAAGCGATTTACTATTGGTGTTATGCCGCCACAAGTTATTACGGCCATGACCTACTACAAGCAATGTCGCCGTGGTGACTCCTATGGGCCATGCCACCGCCACAATGACTCTTGTTGTAAGCTTGTATGCATAAAATATAATCGTGGATGGTTGTATTGCTTTCCCCCAACGCACTACATTTCAATGTATAATTTATATAATATTTCGTATATTAGGTATATCCTAAAACATGATATCATAACCTGTAGCGTATTTTAAATGACTAGATTATATATATATATATTATAAACATTATAAATGATTTTATATATTTCTATATATATAATAGTATGATTTATAATGTTTATTATATTATATTAATGTGTTATAAAATATTTATATGTGGAAAATATGTATATAGACAAACCTAATGTTGAACCTCATTTCAAACCTCATCCGAAAAGCCAAATTCAAACCCGAATTTCATGGTTGCCGAATTCAAATTCAAACCCGAACCATGTGACATTGGTTTAAGGATTTTCTTCTCTTTGGTTTCGACTTGGTGGATCTACTTGAGTAATTTTGTAAGTTTGTATCATTGTCATGTTTCCCTGTTTGTCCCTAAGAAGGGTTATATAACTCCATGGTCTTATCATATTACAATTTATGTTGCTTGTTTGAGATATTAAACATCCGTAGGAGGGGTATCTAGCGAGTAGCATAGGTTTGTTTATGAGATAATCAAGTAAGAAGAAAGTGTATGTGAATGCTGCTTTCCGTTGATAGGGTTTACTAAATGAATCAATTGCTTGCATGGAATTTTTGCCATGCCATTTGCAGGGGGTTTTATCAGGCAATTTTAAACAAGGCCTAAGGGGAACCATCCATGGACTCCATATGTCCTGGTATTGGCACTAGTCTTTAAAGTCCTCCCATCACCCATTAAAACCATGCTACGAAGACCTCAAGTTTTTCTAGTGCTAACTCTTCAAATCACCTTTGATCCCTCATCACCATAGCCTATCAATCCTATCCTGGGGAAGCCTCCCCTCGAGTTGTAGAATAGCCAACCGGAAGTGCAGAGAGGTAGTTATCGAGATGACAATGGGTAATAGCTCTAGATTGTAGATGGGCTAGCCTTTTCTTTGGGGCTTTAATCACACATGCCAGTTCAAGCTGTAACAGACCGTTCCCCAAAAAAGAAGCTATGAAGCTTTTAATAAAGGTGTAGATTGGGTGCACAGCACCTTCAAAATGTAGTGCAATGCTACAAAACTTGCATGTTAAGTTGTAATTGTTAACATAACTTCTAGCTTATAGATATAGCCTTGACAAAAAGAGTTTGCGTAATTGTTAGGTGTATCTTTGTTGTTGTAGCTTTAGTCCACGTGTAGGAGCTAGTTTCTAGGAAGTTGTCGTTCACTCTGTTGTCCGCCAGATTGCACACCAGCAGCGGAAATCTTTCGAAAGCTATCTCTTCACTACAAGTGAGAGAGGTGTGGCCTTGGGGGCAAGCAATGAGCCAGGTACTGTCACCTGAATCCCAGCTCCTCCGTTTAGGCAAACTCCTAACGAAGCCAAGGGGGGTAGTCCCTAAGAAAGAGTTTCACTAAGGCTCAATGTTTTAAGTGTTTAAAATGTACGGTGATGCGGATGGGTGTTGTTTAGGAGTTTTTAGTGATGAAAGACACATGATTTACTTTTTTAAATAAAACACAAGATAAGATGCAATCCACGTTGCGAAACAGTATATAAAGACTTGAGATAATTAAGAAGCATCCACAGATAAAAATTTAATGATAAAAGGACCAGTGCCTTATCCAATCGGTAACGGAGTCAAAATAATTGAATTGTAGTGCTGGGGGATGCTGAAAAATAAGTCTTGATAGTAACTGTTTGTGAGATCGTTGTGCAAGTTATCTTGGTAAATTTCAAAGTTTTAATGGTCTTGATTATTATGGCTAAAACCAAGGATATCAAAAGATTGTCCGGAAAGACATTCTAAGCAGCTCCTTTAAGAGACATGTCGGACCTGTCTGGAATCACAGCGAGGCGCGCAATGCTAACCAGCCACCGTGTTGTAGATTGGGCACTCCGGCGCCTCCCTTGAGAACTGCTTAAAATACTTTTTGAACAACGTCAGTTCGTTGGTTATGGGGGTGAAAATTTTAATTAATTATCACTTATGAGATTATCAAGTCCTTCACCTTTCTGAGTACTAGTCCAACCGTTTCCGGTTGGCAGAGCATACGGGTGTTGGACAAACGACCAAGATAAATTAATTAAGGGGGAAGTGTGGATTGAAAAGTTTTATTATTTAGAGCACTTGTTCAACTCTCCGACAGAGAGCGCTCTTGACTTGGTCTTAAGACCACAGTTCAAGAGACTTCCTACTTTGAAGTGCCTAATGCAGGGGGAACGTGCAAGTCTATATGCTCTCCGACAGAGAGTGCTCTTGACTTGGATTTGGCCAAGTTCAAGAGGCTTTGTTCGTTTTATTGCAAGAAAATGAAATAGTTGTGGAAACAATTATGAAGCTTTCGGAATTAAATCATGTGATAGCTCAAAGAATATAAAGACAACTAGCATGCTACTTGCAAAATGAAATTTGAACTTTACTTAGTGTTCTACCAAACAAATTTATTCTAATGGTGGGATCAACCTCCGAACAAGGCTAATCGCTAGAACCGTCAGTCTTGGAAACCTTCCAGCTAGCTGGATGTCCACAAGATGCTAATGGGGGAATGAGTAGCTACCACAAAGTTATGTGGCCTTTGGGATGCAATCCCAAGGTTAGCTTTACTCTAGTCAAGACTTGGAAATGGAATATTTAATCTAAGAACAAGAAACGAAAGACTAATCTATAAACTTTGAAAAGATAAGATCTAAACTAACCAACCACAACACTCTTCCCCAAATGGGGAAGAAACCCAAGAAAGTGGAGGCCTCCTCCACTTGAATCTTTTATTAAACTTTACAAATGCCTTGGGAATGAGATCCTTGCAAGGTCTTTTAAAGTAAATAAACAAATTATGGTAACAAGACTTATAACCCTTAAATGGCTTTTACAAAGGAGATTGTAGTTGTTTCTTTGATTTTGGTTTAAGTCTTCTCTTTGAATGTAACTTTGACCCTCTTTAGATCTTGTCCTCACAAGTGGTTTTCTCCTTGAAGAAACCTACACAAGCTTAGCAAATGCTCAACAATGCACCCATTAACATTAGAAAAATAAAACAAATTTGAAACTAGTTAAATTTAAATTTGAAGACTAAGGTTTAAAATGTAAAATGCATGAGATTTTGACATGAAATTATTAATATGGTAAAACGGACCAGCGAACAACAATTGCCTAAAAAGTGCTAGAAATGAGATCTAGAATATAAAAAAAATATGAAATATTTGTGTGTAAAATTTCTATCTTTTATAGATTGTGAGATCTAGATACCAAATCACTTTTTTTAAGATGCAAGTTTTACTTATTGAAGATGGGATCTAAGTATAATTAACAATGCACTAGATGCAAACGCTAACTAAGAAAAAAGAGCTAGATTTTTTGAACAATGATGGTGCAAAGCAAAGATCTAACTATCCAGCTTCAAAAATATATAAACAAGCAACTAAATCATTAACCAAACTTTTGTTGTTGTTGTTGTTGTTTTATGTGGTTTTGTAGATGCTTCAAGGAGGGACGAGAGGAGAGAAGAGATGGAGGGAAGGTAGAAGGAGAGAAGATAGGAGAAAAAGGCAAGGAAAAAACGAATGGAGGAGATGGCTAAAAAGCAGGAATGAAAGGAGCTAAAGAAGACAAAAACGAATGGTAAGAAGAGAAGATGGATGAGGAGAAGATGAATGAAGCTAGATGGAAGGCAAAAATGGGCTTGAGGAGGTAAGCTTTTAGAACCAAATAAACAACTGAAAATATGATTTTGAAGATGGATTTCAAACTTAGCACTTCTTTGCCAAAATTCCAATACTTAAGATCGACTTTGGGAGATCCTGAAATGCACACAAATGTTAGGAAAAAGGTCTTTGAAGAGATGAGAGATGCACCCAAGCTCAAACCTCTCTTCAACCTACGAGATCTACACAAGAAATTACTCACAACACACCTTGATCAAATATTGTATGTAAAGCAAAATGAGATTAGAAGAGTATAAATATTTTCGACTACAGTCTACTCTTTCCCAATCACATAGAACCCCAACATCAATGGACAAGTTGAACCCAAATGCCCACCCTATGGGCTTAAGAAAGCCTTCTAAGCTAAATAATTGATCAAAATGATGAAATATGAGCAATAAACAAATACAATATCACCTTAGAATAGATGAAGCATTTCCATAACAAGCATCAACACCATGTGGACCTCCAAAGTCGCTTTTATTTCCAATTAGCAATAGCTAGAACAGAGTTACAAATTGGCAGAGTAAGTTTGCCCAAAAGATCCATGAGATAATAACCCAAATGGGCCTCTCTTTAATAGCAAAACCAAATACTAAAACCCTAATTCGAATTTGGCCAAAGAGAGCCAAATAACACTTGACAAAAATCGATTTCCAGTCACAAACTAGTCATCAGGAGGCTTGGAGTGGTAGTAGATGAGTTGACATAGGTTTGGGGCAACACGGGAAGCTTCACCCACCAATGGAGAGCCTCCAACTAGGATCCACGTGAGCACACAAGCCAAGGGCGCGAGCTAGAAGAGGGAGGGCGAATGCCTGGTGTGGGAGTTTAGTGGAGCAAGTATAGGGATTCGCTTGAGTTAGGTGAGAGCCAAGCTTTGTGATTGCTAATTTAGGGGAGGGCGCCTACCACTTGCATTAATGAAGCCAACCAACCCATTAATCAATTGCCACATCACCAAATCGAGTTTCTCAAGGAAGGAGGGCGAATTGTCTATTGGAGTTTGACTTGTGCTGACTGGATAGTGGTCTGGTTGATGACTGAGATGATTGGAATCCTCTTTAATGCCCAGTGCCATGTCAATTAGCCTTTTATTTCATTCTTTTCTGATTATTTTGGAGAGGTTTGGATATCTCCAAAATATTCAATTTTATTATTTTAATTAATAATTTCTCTGTAATGGCTTTTTAGAGAAAATATTAATTATGAGGTTGAATTGACATCCGAAAGTTGGGTTTAGCTGGTCCATGGGTCATGTGTGATTTTTGGCTTATGAAACGAGCCATCAATCACTGAATTCGGACCCCGGACGACTGACATATTACAAATTGGAATTTCTCTATTTAAACTATAGAGAAATTTAATTAAAATTTTAAAAATAATTAAAAATTAAAAACCCCAAATCCAACGCGTCCGGTAAAATTTTTTTCGGAATTTTTTTTTCTGGGGGTCCTAGAGACTTAGGACATGACCAAAGCCTATTCTAATAGTGTCTAGTAGGTTTATACATATTAGTTGGACTCTAATAACCCCCCACGGCTCAAATTTTCAAAATCGGGCATTCCAGCTTTGGAGGAAGTGGGAGAAAACCTCATCAATTATACATCGCCTTAAGCAAAGTATAATTGACAAGGGAAAAAACTCCCTGGAATACCTTAGTTGCTTAATCAAGTCATGGGGAACCGAGCCACTCAGACCCTATTAGTACACTTTGTTACAAACCCCCGTGGGGCCATGGTCATGTCGACTCAAAAACAAAATTGGCTAGCCAAAACTGGCTAGACCCAAAAAATCTGAAACCCAGATACTCTGGAAGTGAACACTGATGTGTTGCAACACTGGCTGATCAATAAGGTTTCAACTATTGTACAGATATAGTTGATAACACACTCTGAATCCACAATATTGATCATTGTCCTAATATTCTTGATGGATAACTTTTGCAAAATTGTCTCCAAAATGATGCTTTGAGTTGCTAGTTGTTCCTTGATTGCTATTAAGCGCCTCTCTAGTGGCGAATTCACTTCCTTTTGAGCTTGCTATGCCACTTTGAAACTTCATGATCTCACTGAAAGATGAGCTTTTCAAATCCTCTCTTTCCACCTTGTTATTGCTAGTGAAGTTCTCTATTAAACCCATATATTTCAATGCCCATTGTAGTTTTACCATTGCTCTAATGATGCTCCCTTGTCCTGCATGTCTCCTGTGTCCATTGGGGAGACTCACAAGGGGCCATCTTTATCTTAATCCATACTTCCCCTCTACTTAGATTTTCTTTCCGTTTGCCAATCTTCTAGTGTCTTTTGGACCATTTCAAACATACATTCACTCCTCTGGCATTTATTTTTGCATAGCAAGGAACACTTGGAATTAGTGAGATCAACAAGAAGAAACATTGTTGCCAAATAAGAAAAAGCACCATTGTGAAGTGGATAATAGGATATAATAGAGTTTACAATAGAAGAATTTTTTATTAAAATGTCCACAAAGCCAATTGGCCTATAGGATGAAACAACATACATCTCATTGTAGGATTTTTTACACAATTAAGAAAACCAAAATGCTAACAAGAAGGAGAAGAGGAAGGGATGAGATTACATAAGTGGGTATTGATAATGTTGCTATGCCTACTTATTTTGGGTGCACCCCTCAAGGAGGGTGGCTTACTTCCAATGTGTTGGCTTGTAACAACTTGTGTCTGAAGCATATCATCCTTAATGCCATTTTTCTCATGTCCTCTATGTGTGATTCTTGGAATTTTGCTTCCCAACGACTATCTTCCAATATTGCCCCCTTCTAGATGTGGTTTTATGCCTTATTGTGGAGTAGGAAGTGTTTCTCAGTCTTCACCTCTTCTTTTCTGCAAAACTATCATGTTTTTGCACCTAGAGGGGCAAGGTGCTCTACAACCCAGTACGGGGGAGATGTTGTCATGTAACGTAACGTAACGTTACGTTACATTATCAAAAATAAAATGTAATTACAAAAATTCATGTCAGCTCATAAAATAAAAAAATTATGAAAAGTAATTAAAAAAATCCATGTCAGCCTATAAAATAAAAATATTAAACTTAAACCCAGATCTATCAAGCAAGAGAGGAAACAAATTTCTTGAATTTAAATTAAAAAAAAATTACACCTCAAGAAATTGGATCCCTCTCGGTGCTTGATAGATCTAGGTTTAAGATGGATCTATGCTAGTGCATTCCCACTCCTCCTTTGGTTCTGTTGTCCGCCAGATTGCACACTAGCAGCGGAAATCTTTCGAAAGCTGTCTCCCTCACTGGAAGTGGGGAGAGGTGTGGCCTTGGGGGCAAGCAATGAGCCAGGTACTGTCACCTGAATTCCAGCTCCTCCGTTTAGGCTAACTCCTAACGAAGCCAAGGGGGGTAGTCCCTACAAAGAGTTTCACTAAGGCTCTTGTGTTTTAATGTTTTAAGTGTGAAATGATGCGGATGGGTGTTGTTTTAGGAGTTTATTATGATGAGACCAATTTAAAAGATGAGATAACAAGATAAGATGCAATCCACGTTGCTAAATAAGATGACAAGATGGCAATACGTTTCAAGACTTATAATCAAATAAAGCATTCACAATATGAAGATAAACACAAGGACAAATGGTCCTGATCAAGATATAAACTTTAAAATAATCAGTGCCTTATGGAGTCAAAGAAAAGTAAAGATGTGATGTTGAATGTGTGGGTCTTGGAAAAGTGCTGTTCATGAGATCATTATGAAAATTATCTTGGTAAATTGAATATTTTAATGGTCTTGATTATTAAGGTAAGAACAAGGATATCAAAAGAGTAAACCTAACCAGGAAAAATACTGGCAACCTCTTAGATGATAGGTCGAGAGCACCCAGATTCAAAGGATAAGTGTACAATGGCTTGACCACCCTCGAGTCTGACAGTGGGATTCCCGGCACCACCTGTTTCAGGAAGCAACCTCAGTGATTTGAACTGGTTCGGATTTGGGGCAAAGTTTTAATTAGGTTATCATTTGTAAACTTAGCAGATCTTTCACCTTTCTGAGTACTAGCCCAACTTTTTCAGGTTGGCAAAGCATACGGGTGTTGGACAAATAACCAAAATAAATTAATTACGGGAAATGTGAGTTGAAGTATTTTATTTATTAAAGAGCAAAGTTCGACTCTCCGACAGAGAGCGCTCTTGACTTAATCTTAAGACCACAGTTCAAGAGACTTTTCTAATCTAATATGCCTAATGCAAGGGGAAAATGCAAGTCTAAAAATGCTCTCCGACAGAGAGTGCTCTTGACTTGGATTTGGCCAAGTTCAAGAGGCTTTGTTTATTTTATTGCAAGTGGAAGCAGTTGTGAAAGTTTAAAGAAATAAATGAACTTTTTAAAAGTATTTGAGATACGAAAAATGACTAACAACAAGATATTATGATGCTTTTTAAAGATAACAGAAAATAAAATTTAGTGTTCTACATTTACTCTAAGGTGGGATCAACCTCCGAACAAGGTCGACCTCTAAGAACCGCTAGCACTTGAGAACTTTCCAGCTAGCTGAAATTTCAACCAAGGCAACTAACGGGGAGAGAGGAGTAACCACAAAGTTATGTGGTCCTGCCCTTGAGATGAAAATCCCAAGGATACTACCTCCAGTCAAAACTTGGAAGAGAAATAGTGAAGTAAAAAGGACTAATCTAAAAAGTGAAATGAAAGATCTAAGCTAACCAATCGCAACACTTTTCCCCAAATGGGGAAGAAAACCAAAAAAGTGAAGGCCTCCTCCACTTGTATTGTTATTAATCTGATTACAAATGCCTTGGGTTTGAAACCCTTGAAGGACTTTTGAGAGACAGATAATACTTGGAAAAGATAAAGAAGAAACAAGTCTTTGCTTGCTTTTACAAATGATAAGTACTTCAAGTTTTGATCATTCTCATGGCTTCTTTATTTTGTTTCTTTTGCTTGGACCTTACTTCTTCAAAGCTCCTTCCAAGTTTCCTCCTTTCAAAGCATCTACACAAATCTTAGAAATTCTCAACCAAGGCACCCATTAATCATTAGGAAAAGACAAAAATATTGTAACTATTTGAACTAGAATCTACAAGAGACCTCAAAAACTAGTTTTATGAGATTTTATTTTCAAAAAAGTGCATCAAAGTAAAAACGGACCAGCAAACAACATATGCTCAAAAATTGATGGGAAAGAGATCTATAATAAATTTTTTTTGAAATATTTTTGTATGGAAATATCTATCTTTGAAATGAAAACAAAAATCTAACAAGTATGAGCTATATTAATGCCAAACAATGAGATGTAATTATCAAAAGAAAGACTAAACTTTAACAACTACTACACTTAAGCAATTCGTTTTTTGTGTCTTATGTGTTTTTAGGGCTTTTTTGGGAAGGTGGACGAGAGGAGTCTTGGAGGAAAAACGAATGAGGGGATGATTGGACAAGGATGAGGATGGAAAAAACGAATGAGTGAAGAGTAGGGCAAAACGAATGGAGGAAGGAAGGGTAAAACGAATGGAGGAGAAATCTAGTCTAATGGAGATGGGCTTGAAGAGATAAGCTTAGAACCAATGTAACCAATGATTGAAGTTTGAGGTTTTTGTTGATGGAACAAGTAACCTTTTCGCTTTGATGCAAATCCTTAGATCTTGCTCCTTGGAGGTTTCCTGAAAACAATCTATTAGCAAAAGTTTTTTTTGTTGGTGAAGAAGAGGGAGATACAACCGAGTTCATCTCATCTCAACCATTTGAGGATTTGCAATGCATGAACACTTATACAAACAATGCTTGATTAAACTTAGAGAGTTAGACAAGAACGAAAAAAGAGACAAGGTAGTAAGACCGATTACAATTGTACTCTTTAAATTGTCCAAGCCTAAGCCTAGCAAACAAATTGGACCATCAAATGCTTGCCCTACGCTCTTGATAAAGAGATCCAAGCATAAATTATAACCAAGATTGAAATTGCATAAATATAAAAATCACAGATATTACCTCAACAATGAACCATTAACTCATGAACTAATAGAAATGCACACCATTTGCCTCCAAAGCCAACTTTATTTCCACAAGCTCTTTACAAATATGAGCAGAGTAAGTTTACAATAATTCTCCATGAGAAAAGAGCTAGAATGCATCTCTTAAATAACAAAACACAAGTGCCAAAACCCTAGGTCGAATTTGGCATGAGAGAGAGCCAATAACAATAGACATGAAGTCGAATTCCAATCTAAACCAAGCTTGGAGAGCTAACTCAATGGACAACTCGAGTTTTTGGTAGGTATGAGTGGGGAGGTGGCAAACTCGACTTTGGTGATTGCATGGGAAGTTTCACCATCCAATAACCAACCTCCAACTGAGATCCACGTGAAGAGTTAGGTAAGATGCGTGAGCTCTCATGGGGGATGCGTGAGCTAGATGAGGGAGGCGAGTTGGCAAGTGGGTGAGAAGTGCTAGTTCGAGTGAGAGCCGAGTTAAGTGATCACATAAATCAAGGAAGGCGCCTACCTCAAGCTTTAATGCTTTACAAACAACCCATTCATCACATGACACATCACTAAATCGAAATTTTGAGGAAGGAGGGCGAATTAGCTTGAGTGAATAGTCCTCTGGTGACTGGATAACTAACTGAATCCACTTGTAGTTGATTGGAATCCTCACAAATGTCTGTTGCCATGTCATTTAGCCATGTACTTTATTCATTTCTGATTATTTTGGAGAGATTTGGATTTCTCCAAAATATTCAAAATTATTACTTTAATTAATAATTTCTCTGTAAATGGCTTTTTAGAGAAAATATTAATTATGAGGTTGAGTTGACATCCGAAAGTTGGGTTTAGTTGGTCCATAGGTCATGTGTGATTTTTGGCTTATGAAACGAGCCATCAATCACTGAATTCGGACCCCGGACAACTGACATATTACAAATTGGAATTTCTCTATTTAAACTATAGAGAAATTTATTAAAATTTAAAAAATAATTAAAAACCCAAATTCGACGGACCCGGTAAAATTTTTTTCAGAATTTTTTCCGAGGGTCCTAAAGACTTGGGACATGACCAAAACCTATTCCAATAGTGTCTAGTAGGCTTATATACATTAGTTGGACTCTAATAACCCCCCATGGCTAAAATTTTCAAAATTGGGCATTCCAGCTTTGGAGGAAGCGGGAGAAAATCTCATCGATTATAGCTCGGCTATAGGCAAAGTATAATTGACAAGGAAAAAAACTCCCTGGAATACCTTAGTTGCTTAATCAAGTCATGGGAGACCGAGACACTCAAATCCTACTAGCACACTTTATTACAAACCCCCATGGGGCCATGGTCATGTCAACTGAAAAACAAAACCCGGCTAGCCAAAATTGGCTAACTGCTGCAATTTGAAACCCAGATACTCTGGAAGTGAACATTGATGTGTTCCAATACTGGCGGCTCAATAAGGTTTCAACTATTTGTACAAAATAGGTGATAACAGGTTCCTCCCATCTCCTTGTCTCACTTCTTAGCCTATGTGAGCTTGTTCTTAATTGGGAATTTTTTTTTTCCGAGGAAAAAAGCGTAATTTAATTTATATAAAACCAAATTACATATTGCAGAAGGCTACGTTGCCTTTGTCAAAATAGAGAGTCCAGCTTTCAGTTGCAAAAAAAATATATGCCCTCTTTTAGAGCGGCATCCCGGTATGTACAAAAAAGAGATTTTTCCGAGGTCCCCCAAGGGCCCCTTTAGTCTACAACATATGTGTGTCCAATTGGTTCTGACGCTATTTTAGTGTCCAAAATCAGGCTGGTATATATACCTCCATTCCATCAATGAAAGGTCCGTGATAGTATTCATATGCTGCGCCATGATCCAATTCCAAAATTTTCCATTGACCAAAGGGGAGCTTCATCCCTTGCTTTGAGAGGTAGTCCGTTGTAGTGTTCTGCTCCCTGTAGACATGACGACACAAGAAGGATTCGAATTCCCTCAAGAGTCTCAAGACATCATCCAAAATATTGCTTAAATAAAGGTTGTGACAATGCTGAATGTTGTTGACCCAATTGTTCACTATCATGGAGTCACCAAATATCTGAATATGTGTGCAATTTTTTTCAAGTGCAAAGCAAATTAATAGCTTGAGGGCATGGAGTTCTGCAAAATTGTTCGATCCAGGACCAAGGCCCATTTGGATATGGTAGTAGAGAGTATGTGAAAGGTGGAGGATGGCCCCCCCACCACAAAGTTGTTCGTGTGACGCCCCATCCAAGTAAGCCCAAGGTTTTGAAGGATCAAAAATTTCCTCAGCAACAATGCAGATTGCAGGAGTATGTTTTTGTTGCGGGAAGTAAGAGAGAATATCAATACTCTGAGAGGCCACCAGTTCTGGAACAGAGAGTTTTTCCAGAAAAATAGCCCGATTACGAGCAAGCCATATGCCCCAAATAACCAGAAGAGGTAAGGCCCTGTAAAGTTCCGTTGCAAGAGAATCATACCATGTTTTCCAGGCTTCCTCAATCATGAGACCAGACCAGTCGCATCCAAGGTTAACGGTAGTTCAAATATGATTCCAGGTTTGTAATGTGAAAGGGCAAGTGATGAATAAATGTTGTAGAGTCTCTGATCCCTGTTTGCACAGAGAACACCAACGAGGTCCTGCAATATTCCAGCGTTTCATGTTTTCCCAGACAGGTACCTTATTTTCCAAAGAGCACCACATGAACAGTTTCTAATTGGGAAATTTTTTATTTCTCTTTCCAAGGGATATTTATTTTCAAATATTCTATCACTTTGATTTCATAATTGCACACTGTTGGTTGCCAAACATGACTATTGCTATGTAGGGAGAAAGATTTTGGTTGTTTACCAAATGAGATTGCCTCTATGGAGGGAGAATGACTGCCACTAGGTGCCAAATGAGACTATGACTATGAAGTGGAGAAAGATTGTTATTTCTTATCTGTAACTTGTATGGTTCAACATGTTGATACTCCTACGGTCTCATTTTATATGTAGGTCGCTTGTATGGCTCAACACATTGATATTGATATGGTGCTAGTGATATTCTTTATACAAATTTTCTTACACCGATATTACTTCAAGGTCATCAACACTAAAGGCTAGAGAAAAGGTTCATGATGATGGATTGATGAAAACGATCCTTCTTATAGATAAGATAAGATAATGTTATTAATGTCCATAAATGACAAAGGAAAAAGTTAATGGGACTTTAAAATACACTCAGTCATCCATGGGTTATGGTAGTACTAAGGACATTCACAATAAACAAACAAACAAAAGCTTAGTTAAAGAGATACAAATGTTAGTAAGTGAAAGAAAATGGCCTCCTCAAAGTAGGGTGAAAGTCTAGACCATAAAAGATGTGAAGCTCTAACTCAATTCAAAGATGGAAGCATAAGCATAACTTGATACGATGAGGTCATTTTATTAATGTTCAACAAATGACCACAAACATATGTCAACGTGACTGGTAAGTACAACAATGTCGATACAGTGTTAGACTGCACAAGTCACTCCTATGTAAAGCAAAAGAGAGAAGAGTAAAACAGATCTACTCGCTATGATCCAAAGATTTAAGGATTAAGACCAAAATTGGAAGGAAAGATGCGCAAGAAGAGGATGCCTAGAATACAAATATAAATGTTTAATGACAATTATGGAGGGAGGGGAAACGTCCCTGCCATCCTCATTGTGAGGGAACCAATGCAAAACTTGATGATGTCCTTTGGGGACAAATTGGGGTTGAGGGGGCCTGGTTGGCTGATCCTGGAAAGAGCTTTGGATAAAAAAGATACCTCTTTTGTAACATTTGAGGTTGTGGGGAAAAAGTTCATGATGGAAGGCTGGTTGTTCAAATGGATGTGGTGGGAGTGGGTCTGACTCTGAGGTCTCATAAAAATAGTGTCTGCTCTTGTTGGCCTGGCGGAAGGAGATCTGTTGTATAACAGATTTGCACCAATAGGATTTGAATTTGGTGAGTTTCCTTGATGCTTACTGCCTCTAGTGGTTGAGATACGCTAAAGGGAGGTGATGAGCTTGACGGTATTGGGTTTGGATAGGTTGCTCAAAGTCTTTTGTCACTGGATAATAGCATCTTGGATGTATAAAGCTAGGGATCTCTGATCAGGGTAGCATGAGTGCCCCCACACCCCCCCTGCAGAGTCTTGGGTCAAAAAGTGGAACCTCCATCATATCTCGTAGTATATGGGACATCTGAAAACAAAGTGCTCCCCATATTATTCTAATAATAGAGAAGAGAAGATAAGAGAATTTTATTAATGTCCAACAAGAGACCATAGATGGTTCAAAGGTACTGCTAGGTATGCTAGAAACAATACATTGTGGGAATGTGAGTGCAGCTCCTATAAAAGCATATGAAACCTTTGAGGTCAAAGTAAAAAAATATAGAGCTAGGAGTCCCAGAGAAGAAATGATCCCTCTCAAGAACTCTAAAAACTGGGAGTCTCAACTGGAGGTTCCTGGATATTGTGTTCAAGGTTTGAAGTAGCCATCTCCTTTTGATGAGGAGGAGAAGTTGCTGGCCTCCGAATCTGTACAGGAAGTAGGTGGAACTCTCTTACCATTTGAGGTTGAAGTGAAGAAGCCTCTGATGGAGGACGATTTGGATGAACTGGAAACATTGGAAGAATAATCACTGCTACAATGCAAAATTATTCTATGTCAAAATTACAAAGATAAAGAATTAAACTTGAGTAAGATTCAAAATGTTGTATTGTGAAATAGAGAAGCCAAACTTGAATTTCGGCTTTGCCAATGCACAGTTCTTTACATAGGACCCCAAAATCATGGTTTGTATGACATACTTTTGACTTCTTACTGGTTTATTTCCATATGCATTTTTCTTTGTCTGCTTAAATAGTCTGTAAGCTCTTTGGGAGAGTGGGACTTCATGGACAACTTATTTTGAAGAACACACTTAGATGCACATATTTGTTTGTTTTCAAGGGCTTCTTGTTTACTCGCTCCAATATTTATAGTTGCATTTGTATGCAGAAATGACTGTGGGGTTAGCAAAGCCTCTAATATACTAATGCCATCCTTTTTATATTTGACAGTGGAAGAGGGTTATGTTTAGGCTGGAGCAATTGAATATTGAACTTAACAGGCCAGATTTATGGGATGATCCACATAAGGCTGGGCGACTTAGCCGTGAGCATGGTTCACTAACAGGAAAAATAAAAGCTGTCAATGAAATGGAAGCAGCACTCATTGAGCATGTTGATATGATGGAACTTGCGCGTGAAGAAAATGATTTGGAATTGGAAGCAGTGAGTACTCTTGATAATCGATACTTATAAAGTTACAAATTACTTTAAGCCTGATAGTGCAAGTTCAAGGTTAGATGTTGTAAGTTTGTGGCATATAATATATTGATGCTTTTGAATGTTGTGATGATTACAAAGAAAAGAATGACGATTAAAAAAATAGGTACAACAGTTGGAAAGATAAGATGATAAACTATGCAAATAAATATCTGTGGATGTGTTAGGCAGCCATCCCTAGTTTTGTGATATTTTATGACATTTTCCAGTGAACCAATAAAAATTCAGATCTCAGCGAGAATCAGATGGGCTTCCTACTGCAGGTAGCGCGTTCATGGTTTATAAATCATTTCTTCACTTTCAGGCTTTTACATGAACCAAAATGAAGCTCTGCTTCGTGTAACTATTAAGCAAGCTTTGTCCTTAGCACTTTCCTCAAATGGTCTATTTACTCCTCTACATCAGATCTTTGTAACTGAAGTATGCCTGTAATAGTAATGTAAATCTATGTTAGATATGAACTTTGAAGTATATCTGTACATGCATAAGCCATAAATCAACCAATTGTTAGATAAGCCAAGTATGCAACCAACATGCTCTGCTGGTTCATAGAATGACGAGTTATCAACCAGAATCAGTTGAGCTCATCTTGCTAGTACTCATCAACATCCTTTGAACAAATTGAAACCAAACCTAACCAACATCAGGACAACATGGAAGATTGATCCTACGGAGGAGAGATCAATAATATTTTGTCTTGAGGGGGCATTATATCAATCCTCAATATCCTGAACTGGAAAATATGAGTCATGGTCAGTCTACATGGTAGTGGTATTTTTTCTTTGAGATCCTTTAATTGAGTACCTTAAAGCACAAACTGTGCTGTGCCTGTAAAAAACAAATTTATCTCTCTAGGTAATTTGGTGTTGTGTAAAATATCTCAATCATTGAAACAAAGAAAAACTCGTTACTAGAATTTCCACTTCAGAAAATATAAGTAATCCATCATATAAAAATATGAGATATGATGTAATATGAAGATTTACACAAGAAATGGCCCATATATATAGTCGCTAAAAGGGCTCGCTCAAAGTGACTCTTCGTAAGAGTTGCAGCCTTTATTAAAAATTATTATTATATTTATTTTTAATTATCAATTTAATTATTATTTATTTATTGCTTTATTTTTATTCGTAACATTGCCTCTCCCTTTGAAATGCTTTGTCCTCAAAGCATAATTATGGAAAACTTCATCCTTTGTTCTTGATCATGATGTCTTCTTGTAACCCTTTATGCTTGGTAGCTGTGACACTTGATGAAACAAGACGATAAGATCTTTTAAACATAGAGTAAAATTGTTGCATCATCTGTGAAGTGGTCCATCCCAAATTAATCTTCATTGGAACTTTTTGCTGATCGGTTTGTTGGATAGAACTTCTTGTTTTCTGCTTCCACCTGGTTTGTTGATTTTGTCTCCATTCTGTTTTGAATTCATAACTCATCTGTTGTCCTTGTTGTTGGTTATATCGATTTTTGTGATTTGGATGACGATAAGGTATTCGATTTGCTTGTGGAATGTTTGTGGGAGCCCCAACTTTTGGTGCTGCTGGCGATTTATTGGATGATACCTTTTCAATGTAAGCGTTTCTTGGAATTTGAACATTGCTTGGATCTGTAATGGTTCCTTTTTCCGAGTTCTGGACTTGTATCTCGGATCGTCGCTACTTCAATAGTTTCGGTCATTGTTTCTTTGTCGACCTTTGATTCTTTGTTGAACTTCTTAAGTTCTTCCTAAAGATATTGACTTTCTTCTTCTTTCTCCAGTAGTTTCCCTTCAATATCTTCATTGTCCCGTTCCGATTTTCGCATATTTTTTAACTTTCTGATATTTGTAAGTAGAATTTTGTTATGGTTCTTTAGTTGAAATATTTCTTCAGTATTGCTTAATAACGTGTTATTGACTTTTGTGATTCCTAACTTGTGTGCCTTTTTAGTGTCGCCATTTTTTTGTCGGAGTTCTTTTCATTATTGTTGATGTTGACATATCTCTGATTCTTTGCATTCTAATTGTCCATGGATTATCACAATTTCTTCATCTTTATCCATGAGGAGTTTGTTCATACGTTTTACTTCTTCTAAATCTTCATAGCTTCCATAAGGTGATTCTTCATTTGTAGTTTTTGATGGGGAAACTCTCATTGATAGGTCATGTATCATTATTTTCTTCTTCTCATGGAAGAAAGTCATGGACTTCTTTTTTGCATTGAAGGTGAATGTTCCCAATGTTTCCAGCCAGTTATAACCTAGCATTTTGTCAATAAGATTGTTGTCTATAGCTGCAACGGTGAATTGAGTTGCAAATTTATAATCATCGATCTGCAATGGTAGTTCATTTATTTGATCTTTGTTTGACTCGTTCTTCACTATACTTGATTCTGGGACTTGTAGTTGATTAGCAACATCGACGTCAATAAAATTTTCTTTATTGGCTAGACAAATTGCGATGGCAATTGGACTTTCATCAAATATTCCATAAATTTTTAGCATCGCAATAGGTATTTTCGATGGAACCTTGGAAAATCTTCTTTTCTCATTTGTCTCTTGCATGTTGACCTTCTTCACTTTTTTTCTTCCAAAATAATTATTATTTCAAAATAATAATAATAATTATTATAAAAGAGCTTTGGACTCTTATCCTTGAAAAATGATAATAATAATAGTTATTTAAAAACTAATAATATTATTATTACATATAAATCCTCTTATATAGTTTGGGAGCTTTATAATATTAAAATAATAATAATAATAATTATTAATAATAAAATTATTATTTATAATTTTTTTTTGACAACGTGGAGAAGATTAGGGTTTCAGGGTTTTTAAAAGGGTGTGGACTGGAAACGTGAGGTCACAGGTAGAGTATGTGTGTCGGGAAATGTGAATAGTTGGGTGTGGGGCATGGCCGCAAATGGGCAGTGAAATGGAGTGTGGCCAATGCGTGGAGGATTGATGGGCAATTGGAAAGAGGAATGGGGCAGCGGATACGTGAACGCAAAGCACTGAGATGAGGGTGCGTGGAGCACGGTGGTGAGGAATGTGTAGATGGCAGCGTAGCGATGTAAGGAGGGGATGCTCTCGCTTATGGGGAGGAGGCTGAGGTATGGAGCAGCGACGATGGAGTGGAGGGGGATGAGCAGGCGGCTGGAGAGAGGTGCAGAGGGGTCGAGAGGATGGAGGGGGGAGTGTGGTGTGGCGCAAAGGAGAAGGGAGTGGTGATGGGGTAGTGTAAGGACTTGAGGAGCACGCTGCAGGGAGGCCGCGTGGCGCGCGGGAGAGCAGCAGGTGCGGGTTGCAGTGTGTGCGGGTGCGGAAAGGAAGGGGATGGACACGAGGAGAGGGAGGGGATGGATGTGAGGAGAGGAAGAGGATGGCACACAGGGGTTGAGGGAAACAGGAGGATGCAGGATGGAGTGAAGGGAGAAGGTGGGAGCCGAGTGAGAGGGAATGGGAGTGGAAGAACACGGGGTTTGGATGAATGGATGGAGGCGTTGAAATGGGAGGAACGATGAGAGATGATGTGCAGGAGGAGTGGATGGCTGGCGTGGAAGTAGTCGCACTGGGGTATGCAGCGTATGGAAGTAGTAAGAGCATGGAGGAGCGTGGGTGTATAGAAATGAGTGGCCAAAAGCCTCTTGTCGGTCAAAAACCGTGATCCAGAGAAAATCTAATGAAGTCTGGCCAGCAACCGGAATCAGGAATCGATAACATGCCCACGAAAGGGCTCTGATACCACTGAAACAAAGAAAAACTCGTTACTATAATTTCCACTTCAGAAACTATAAGTAATCCATAATATAAAAATATGAGATATGATGATTTACACAAGAAATGGCCCCATATATATAGTCGATATAGTCGCTATATTCGCTAAAAGGTGTAATGTCCCCATTTTAGGGTTCTCATGCTTTGCAGATGGCAATGGTTTTCTGGGTTTGTATCTGCTTGATCGGACGGGTGATTTGATGTTACCAGTGAGTTCAGATGGCTTAGAGGAGATATTTGATGCTTTCGGATATTATTTCCAGCTTCTAGTTAGGGCTCCACCATTCTTGGAGGGAGTTTCTATTTATAGAAAGTCGGTCGGACGGCTCCGTTCATCTTAATTCTTCGACATGATCACTCCAGTGCAATTAGTTTCCAATTCCAATGTATTCCGACAGTTCCGTAAAAATGAGAATATTAATGGTTATATTTTAAGTGAATTACTAAGGTTGCTCAAAATTAATTAAAATATTTAAAAAGGCCCTTAGTATTATAGCTCGTCGGAGCTGGGATGAGACACCTTAAATCATGGATGCATTAAGCAGGGGTCTTGCGTGACAAAATATCATTATTTTAATGAAAATGTCATTTTTGGAGTAAAAAGAGTGTTTAAATTAAAAAGTGCATCTTTAAAATAAAAATAAAAAGGAAGCTTCTAGAGAGTTTGAGAAAAAAGGTATAAAAGTGGTTTTTAGAGCTCATTTGGTTATGGTTGGATATTATTCTCATTTTTAGCTTGAAGAGTTCTTGAGCTTCAAACTTCTCTTGGACGAAACCCTAAGGGGAGGGGAATGATTTCGATAGTGAGACAATCTATCCTAGCCATTTGTTGAGGAGGAATCATCTCAGATTTTTCACTTGCTATTCATCGCTGTGAAGAAGATTTACACCCCAGCTTCAGATCTGAGTTGTCCTTTGTTTTTTCCAGTGGATTGGGGATGCATATTGAGAGGGGCGCATTTTTGTGAAGGTGTGCTTCATTATTCAGGAAGAATCTGCTGTAGAGGGCGCTTCCATTGCCTGGGTTTTCTTGTAGAAGAGGATGCAGCCTTAAGGAAGAGATCCTGCTGAAGAGAGGTGTTCCACAGACAGAGTTTCCATCTCTATCAGAGTGCGCAGCAATGGGAAGAAAAACACTGTTGTTTGCTTGAAGTTTTAGTGACAAGAAAGGCACCTCACTTGGAATCATTGCCAAAACGAATAGGAAAGATGGCTGTTCAGATTTTGTGAAAGTTTGGTGGCAGCCAACACATAGAGGAAGACGTGGTATCTACAGCACTTTTCACTGCTAAGTTTGATCAGTGAAGAAATTGTGGCCTCTTGAGAACATTGAACCAATTGACTGGATCTTCATCTCTCCAATTTTCCCACAATAACTTCCAGGCATGTATGTGTTTTTCTATATTTATTTATATCAGATCTGAGTGGTGCTTTAAAGCCTGAAATTTGGTGTTCTTAAGAAGTTATTATTGTTGCCTATTGAACAATGCATTGTGAATGATATTTGGTTATGAAACACCACATTTAAAACTCAAGAAAACCAAGTTTCTCTAGTATAAGCAACCACTATACACCTACAGCAGCTAAGCAACAAAATGTTTGACAGAACCTCTAGATGAGCAACTCTGCTATTAAGCTACTGCAGTACATATTGACATATGTGTTGGGGAAGACAAGTCAGATTGGGATCATCACTTACAGCAGTAAGTTTAACAGCACTCTGTAAACTACTGTTATACACTCTAAAAGATCTAATGCAATCAGATGTCTTACATGCCAAGCCATCTATAGTAGTAAGACACAAAAATGTTTGATAAAATACCAAGCCATAAGTTACAGTAGTAGGTGAACGAAGTATGTGGTGTAAATTGTGTGTCAACCACACACAGTAAGGATATATATATATATCAGTCTTGGAGTTGAAGTGTCCCACAGTCCAACAAAAGGGGCAGTGCCAGGGGAGATAGTGTAGTTAAATTTTCTGTGTAGGTTGTTAAGGGTCTTTACGCTAAAGCAGTAACAGTCTAAGTGTTCGATGAAACTCACAACCATAATTGATGCACAGTAGGCTACAGCAGACCATGTTTGAAGAAATTGTTAAAACCATCAACCAAGGTATCCTCTTATAGCAACACAGTTGACTGGAAACAGAATTCAAGGTAGTAGTGTCCACTAGTTTTGGCAAAAAGATCGAGTCCATATTGACTTGGGATACTACGGTGGTATCAGAGCATGATTCTCAACAACTGTGGGGCTTTGAAGAAAGGTAAATGAACTTTGAGGATCAGCGGAATATAACCTATAGGAAGGCTGCTGGGAGTTCACCACAATAGTCAAGGACATCTTCAGTGTGAAAACACAACTTCACTTCAGATCTGTACTACCATACATTCCAGGCATGTACTCAATATTTGAATGATTATATTCAGATCTGAATGTTGTTGTTTTTGGTCTGATAATATGTGCAAGTTCATTGTTATTGTCTTTATTTGATGAGCAACAACACTATGAGTGATATCTGCCATATATTGCCGATGAAACACCAAACGTAAATCAATGGAAGTCAGTTCTATTAAGCCAAGCAATCAATAAACATCCACCGCAGAAAATAACCAAAGTATTTGACAAAACTCCAAGTCAGATTTGCCCTATTGTAAGCTACAACAATCAAGTGCGAAGTGTTGGGCGAGGAAAGTACATAGTTGAGCTCTTCACATGCTTAGCAGTCAGTTGTGCTAGATTGATGACCTACAGCAGTATGCTGTCAGTTTTCACGAGTAAAGACATAACACAGATTTCAAGGCAATTTCAAAATTTTATAAGTCCAAATTGGGTTGGGGATTGTACACATCAATGGCTAGAATCATAAATGGCAGACTGTTACCTACTTTCCTTCCTACCTCGCCAATAGAAGAGAATGAGCCTAATTGGGAGGAGCTAATGAAGAACCTTGACAAGACACAACAGAGTGTTGAGCATAGCTTGCAGCGTGTTATGACATCTATGTTAGCTGGAGCTACCATACTGCAGACTGTGCGGCCGAGGACCGCACAGTACTTTTTTTTTCCAAATCAGAGATCAGCCGGCTTCAGACGAGGCATTTTGGTTCAGATTGCCCCTAGCAGACATATCAGAGGGGACAAACAGTTGGACAGTGTCACAGACATTGTCACTTACCATCTACCACAGGGTCACCTCTTCCTTGCCAGGCTTTGACATAAGCCCATTTGAGATAGTTGCCTAGTCTTGTTCTGATCGAGACTATCACAGTATATTGCTGGTTTACTATGTGCCCGGATTCAGCAGAGATCCAGCTCAGAGATAGCTTCAGTAGCAGCAGGTATTATGTTTGATGATTATTGCTTATGTTGTAGATTAGACTTCTTTATACTTGTTAGCACACTAACTTTGCATGAGATGATATATTTGGTGATCTAGCTATTGTATGATGTGATTGGGCCCTTGATGATGTCAGTCCACCCCTCCTGTTAGACTTATGTATATGCACGCTGAGTCATGTCCCCTACACTTGGCATAGACTTGATCATTGAATCCCTCTCGGTAGATGACTTTAGCTCCACTATCACTTCATCCATCCGACTCATCCATGATACGTGTTTTCGACTTGGATTTTGATTTATGATCCCGAGGACCCCTTCCACTGATCTATGAGTTTGCCATGACTCCTTGTTTATTGTGCCTCGGTTCTTTAGTGTGTGAGATACACTTTTAGACCTAGGATTTGCTCCTGTTGGTTGCCCCCGATGTTGCAATGCAGTTAGGATTGTGTAGCCTCACCGGGTGTTCCCCATTGGTAATCGAAGCATGTATTGCTCACCCCAATTACCTTTGCAGTATGAGCACCATGTTTATATCTTTTGAGATATGTATGTAGCCCAAGAGGGCCTTGATGTAAACGAAGAAATGTAAATCAAGCCAAAAAGGCCATTATGTTGTAAATGTAAAATCTAGCCAAAAAAGGGCTAAGTATGAAACTCATTGTAAAATCCATGCAATGTGTTTATGAACACACATGGATTCAGGTCAGCCATACATGTCAGCATTTGTAGTGGTTATTCCTCACCTAGTCTTGCGGGGCAAGGAGGTGAGAGGGAGCAAGGGACAAGCTCAAGATTGCCCCCTAGAGTCTCAAGTTACGGTTTGCCGGACACCCAGTTTGGCGACTCTAGAAAAGAACCTCATAAAGTTTTCGGGCACGGGTGTGAGTTGTGAGATACTTGTTAGATGGCTAGTGGTGGTTTCCTTGCACTATACCCATTTGTGAGGCACCGCCCTTCCCCGTGTTCTGTCATGGCATACTTGTCTCAATGGACCCTGCTTTCCCGAGTTGTCCAAAGGGTCACATGATTTTCATCCTTGTCTTCCCGTGTCCTTTGCCTTGTTGTCCGCATCACCTAAAGTTAGCAAAGTGGTCAATTCTATAAGATGTGCATAGCATTTTAGTCTTTTGGAGGTGGTGGGCCCACCTCATCGGAGCCTTGTATTATTTCGGGATTTAATATATTTTTGATCACCATGTTATCATTGTATTGCTTAGTAATGTACTAACTTGTATAATTGAGCCTTGCCACTCCATGATCGCATACAGGTATTCAACTAGCACTATTGTTGACCAGATTTGACTTGGTCAAACTGAGTTGACTAGGCCAAAAATCGGCGCGAAAAAATGTTGCGATCGGAATTTCGATTTCGGTCAATTATTATCTACAGGGATCCCATATGAGCATGCAGGTGTCAGAATTGCAAAAGACCGAAGCATTTGAGAAATTTTTAATTATTATGGGTCAATTTTGACCTGTTTTAATTAAAAATTATGGATTTTGGGCAAATAATGCCTATGTGATGGATCGGGGTCGTTCGAGTGGTCATCCCTACTCCTTTTGGGGTCCACGACCGCATTGCAGCAAACGGTTCGGCAATTCGGGCACTAAAAGTGGGGCAAAAGCCCAATTTTCAGCTTCAGCCATATAAACCAGCAAAAATTACATGGAAAATCAGAATTTGACTAAGGCAACTATAGGCAAATGGCAAAATCAATGGTTGGCAAAGGTAAAGGTAATTTCTAAGGTAAAATGGTAATGTTTGATATGTTATTGGCACATTGTGGGGCCCTCTCCATGGCAGCTCAATATTAGAGGTCGAATTGCCCATAGGGACGTCTTTCTCCACCTAGGGGAATTCGATTTGATGGTTTATTGGCATGTGGGGCATTATGTATTATGTTGGGGGGATAAAACATCCCATAGACACCCCCCCAACCATGTTATATTTGTTGTATGGACCCCACATGGGTCCCCCTCTCTCCTCTAGTGCGCTCTCCTTGGGTAATTCGCACCCCCACCTAGCCTCTCATCTCCACCATTCGATTTGTGAATTGGGGAGTGATCTCAACCCTCCATTTTGGGGGGAAACCTATTTTGGGAGTGGCCATTCTCTATAAGAGAAGGCACTCACCCCATTGTGAACTCTCTTGGCATTTTTTGTAAACACTTAGACTGAAATAGAGAAGAGATTCTTGAGAGCTCTTGAGACATTTTTGCTTGGATGAATGTTGTGATGATTAATGCCATTTGCTGATGTATTGATGAGCATTTTAGTGTATTTATCCATCTTCTACAGCTGAATCGATTTGCAGGTTGGAAGGCCACTTGAGGAGGGGCGCATTTTTGGGAGTGGGAGCTCCACTCTTGGGTTTTTCCTCAAGGATTTCAAAGAAGACGTTGAATTTACTGTTTATCATTCAATTTCAAAATTATTTGTCTTTCAATTTGCTGTGTTAACTACCTATTTGCTGCAGATTTCTAACTTTCACCTCTTGTGGCAGGTAGCTAGGGCACACTTGCTCTTCGGCTAACTCAAACGCCTAGGAAAAGCGCTGGTTGCTCATTATTTGGATTCGGCAAGTGGTCTTCACACAAATATTCAGCCATTCATCTTTGTTTCAGGTATTCCTCTCATGCTCAACTCTCTAGTTAGATTTCTGGTGTGTTTGCTAAGAGAAAACTCACATATAAACCCCAAAATTTAAAATCTAAAAATTTGACCGTCGAAACTCTTTATCCTTTAAAACCCAGTAATGATATATGCTTAAACCAAAGTTACAAATATCGGCGCGGCGCGGAAATCGGCAGGGTCCAGGAAACATCGTCTCGGGATATCTCGGTAGAACATCGACAAAAATCGGCAAACTTAAAAAACACAAAAATATTCATTTTTTTAAACATCTAAAGCAACAATAACATCAAATAAACACATTGCCACATGAATATGGAAAGAAAACTGATATATAAGATATATAAGATGTCTAGAGATACATCACACATCAAAATGGATCGTGCCCCAGTCCTACTCCTGAATAGTGAATACTGAATGTCTGAATCATCAAAAATATAAGTTATAACTTATAACAAATGTATCTCATGATCATCATCATGACTCATGAGTCATCATCATGACTCATGAGTCATCTACAGTGAAATAAAGTAAATAAACTATGGATTCCCTCTACCCCTTTTACGGGAAAAGGTAATCGCTGTGGAAACAGCCCTTGCCCTTCCTCTAGGACTAGGTGCCCTCGAGGCTTGTCGGCCTCGTACTGGTATCTGACGTCCTCTAGAAGAACTAGAAGACCCTGCAAAATGATCATGATGTCCTCTAGAACCTGAAAGTGGTTGAAACTGGTGTCCTGAAGAAGAAGAAGGAGCTCGAGGAGGTAGTCCTCCAGCTACTCCTCTACTAGTAGCAGTGCTACTATCGGGTCTATCTCCCTCTAACCCTGCCTGTGGCTTTGGATCTAACTGTGGCACACTCCCAGACTCAGTGTGAAACTCCTCTGGAACTGGATCACCCTCATATGGAGCCTCTGTAACATGATCATGATCATGATCATGATCATCCGCTAGCCAATCAGGGGCTACCTCCATAGCAGGCTCCTCACACTCCGACCTCCAAGCTGCAGTGGTGTCGATCTGATCTAATGAAATGGCCTTTGCATCAACTTTTCTCTGATATTGCTTCACCCACAACCTAAGATTGTAGTGGACGTAGACCAAATCATTAAGGCGCGGAGTATCCAACCTGTAGGAGGATCATAGAATTAGATATTAAATTATAACATTAATAATTTCAATTTGTAATGCATAAATTAGAAGGCAAAGGGGCATAATGATAAATGATAAAATTATAAACTAGAATTCAATAATTTATATTTTCTAATGAATTTGAAAATTCTCTAACCTGTTGCGCTTTTTGGAGTGTACTTTTTCAAATACACTCCAGTTGCGCTCGCAACCGGAAGAGCTGCATGTTTGGATGAGCACTCGAATGGCAAGCTTCTGTAGAATAGGTATGCAACCACCATAGTTTTCCCACCAGATATCTACAACGAATTAAAGAAACATAAGAAAAAACAATTGAATTTAAAAAAAATAATTAGAAAAAAGAAAACGAACTTTGAAACAAGGTGAAGCTTACTTGGCATCAGGTTGACCCTGTCATGTACTGTCAAATGAAACCCAAGTAATCCTGTGGCTCTCTTATACACTTCCATCTCTTGGGAAAGCTCTGCACGATCATCTGCAGACGGCACCATCCTATGGACACACTCGTAGAATCTAGCCATAACCTCTCCATCAAATTTGAAGCCACAGGAGTAACCAAACGCAGGGTTGAGGTATAATCCTGCAGCATGAATGGGGCGATGGAGTGTGTTGTTCCATCGCGCATCAATCATCCCCCATATAATCTGTTGTCTTTCCTGCCCCCGATCTCCCTTGTCCTCGTAATAGGCACGAATGGACTCTTTGGCCCTATCCATGGCCTCATACAGGTAGCCCATTGCAGGCTTATCTCCATTAACCAAGCGGAGAACCCTTACCAAAGGTTCAGTGACGGCACAAACCTCCCTCACGTCATCCCAAAAGGTCTGATGGAAATTCACTAGCCTGCATATGGCTTGCCCCTCTGGTCTAGTGCTAAATGATAAAGCACGCCACTCAGGTGAAAGGAACATCTGCTGCAAGTCCCACATAGAATCCAAGAGGGACTGGAGAGAAATAAAGCTAGTGGCAAAGCGTGTGATGGCAGGACGCACCAACTCTCTGTCACCTGTGAAAGTTCTCATCAAGCTAAGCATCGCTGCATGATTGTATATGAATTTTGTGATGCCCCATGCTGAATCAATGGTATCCTTGATCCAATCAATCTTGGCTAAATCCTCTAACATCAAATCAAGGCAATGGGCCGCACAAGGAGTCCAGAATAGTGAAGGATACATGTCCATAAGCATCCTACCAGCAGACACATAGTTCGCAGCATTGTCCGTTATGACTTGGACAACATGCTGCGGGCCAACCTCTTGGATGAAGTCATCCAACAAGCGACATAGTAAACCTGCATCTTTGACATGTGTAGATGCATCCACGGATTTCAAAAACATAGTGCCCCTTGGACAGTGAACCAAGAAGTTGAGAAGGGTCCTACCCTTCATATCAGTCCAACCGTCTGACATCACTGTGCATCCTGTTAACTCCCATGATTTTCGAAGATCCTCCAACCTGTGAGTGCATTCGGCCTTTTCATTCTGGAGGATGGGCCCTCTCAACTCCTCATAAGTGGGGGGCTTATACCCCAGCCCAACAACAGCAGCTGCCTCAAACATGGACATATAAAATGGGTTATTGGCAAAGTTAAATGGAATATCACTCCATAGCAAGCATTGATCCACAAGTGTATCTGCGTCTTTTTTCTCCTTTAATTTCAGCATGGACTTTACAGAAGGTTGTCCACCAGCTGAGCATCTCGACACAAAGGCACCCATTGGTGATGCAGTCGAAGGTGAAGGCATTGTGGACTGCTGCGTGGAGAAGGTTTCCGGACTCGTCCCACTAGCCCCCACTCCGCATCTGGACCCGGATCTTGAGGCAATTTGATGTCTCACGGCCTCCTTGAATTGTTTCTTTTGCTTAGTTTCCTCAATTGCTTTTTTGGCCTTGTCAATGTGATCCTCGTTTGCTGCGGTACAAGGAATCACATCATGCCCCGATATTTGTGCAATGTGATATTTCAGCCTGCTTATCCCTCTCGCCATTCTTTTCCCACATAAATTGCAAGTGAGCGTTTGTCGATTTTCTGGATCAACGGCTATGCCAAATTCCCAAAATGCATCCAATTTCGACATCTTGTATATGGAAGAAATGAAGTTTCAACTTCAAGTAAACCTAGGGCAAAAAAAAAAAAATTAGCATGCTACAAAATTGCAAATAACAAATAAGTTAAATAACAAAACAGTAAAAAATTAGCATGCTGCAAAATTGCAAATGAAATATAATTTTAAAAATAAAAAATAAAAATAAAAACAGGAAAATTACAATATGTTTTTAAATTTTTAATAATTTAAAGAAGAAAGAACACATTCATATAATTTAAGTATATTTAATATAAATTAGGCATATTATATGCCCTCCCGTCTAGCAAAGCTTCATCTTCAAAGCACAACAGGGGAAAAAATGAAATGACCATCGAAGCTCCAAGCAAAATTGATGCATTGTAGAAGCATCAATCCATCCTAGGTCAACTTGCATTGCAATTATCTTGATATGATTTTGGGATGTAACTTCCCTTATTATGACTCCAAGTATGTCTATAGAAAGATGCCATGTTAGAGTTCTGATTTTTTGGAACATAAACAAAGATGATAAGGATGACGAAAATATTTTGCAAAATGCAAATTGCAAACAATTTAAAATTTAAATTTTAAAACAACAATTTTTTTACAGTTTTATAATTTATTTTTATTTTTTAAACCTGCACTAAAACTGTGGAAGCCGCAGACTGTGGATTCGTGGAAGCCGGGAGTGTGGAATGTGCATCGTGCAGGGGTCTGTGAGTTTGAATCGGCACTTTGCGAATTTGCAGTGGGCTGGGAAGTGATGGGTCAGCCGTGTGTGAGGTTGTGAGCAGCAGACAGAGGAGGGGCACGATGTGGAAGCCGCGGACTCGCGGAGAGACGTTGTGGAGTGGGTTGGGCGAGGAATGTGGAAGCCGTGGCGCGGAGAGAGGCACACGGTGGAGGCATTCAAAATTTTAAATGAAAAAAAAAACGTAACATTTACTTACCTTCAGCTGCACCCTAATCGCCTCGGCTCTCCTCTCGACCTCTGTAGCGAGCAAATGAGCAAATGAGCCCTAACGGAATGGTTCCCGCGGGCATAAAATGTTAAAAAATGCACTTTTTTTCACCCTGTCCAGAAATCGCGAGTCGACGACGATTTTTCCCCGATTTTTCAGTAAAAAATCGGCGATATTTCGGCTCGGAAATCGACCCGATTTTATTGCCCGATTTTCTCTTAAAAAATCGCCCCCGCCAAAATATCGTGATTTATCGGCAACGCGCGATTTCTCGGCCAATATTTGTAACACTGGCTTAAACCTCTGCATCTCAAGTTTCATTTAATTTTGACTCCATTTACCCATAGATTAGGCACTAGTCCACCTGGCAAAAATGCCCCCTAGGGGCGTTTTTCTCTTTCTGCCTGTTTGGGTATATTTTGTGGATCTGGGTACCCTTGATTCTTGCTTAAAACATCTTTCTACCTTAGGAATTCAAGTGTCAATAGCTGGAAGTGAATATAAACACTAATTTCATGCTGCCCGAGGTCCACCAGTATCAGAATCAACCTCTCCCTTGGGTAGATCTTCTTCCATCAATCACTTCTTGCATCATTCACTGCCCTAGTTGATTTTCAGCCATATAAATCTATTACATTTATCATAAGTTATTGCTGGTCACTTATCACATTACTATCATTTCATTGCTTGTGTCCATCAATCGGTTGAGATCATACATAGGAGCTCATCTACACTCATTCCTCATTTTCTTTGTCTCTTATTCTTTGGGTTTTGGGTGTATTTGTTGTCTCTCAACCATCATTGGTTGAGCGGGGTCTCCCCCTTGACTGGGCCAAGTGTCTTGTCTAAAGTGACAGTAGCCTTGTCCGGTGTGACTTCCATTCATCTAAGCGGAGGACTTGGCTGCTGCTGGTTACACCTTCCTAGTTGTCCCCTCTACCGTCCCTATTAGGATATCTACCACAAACAACTAGAGATAGTGTGATAACACAGCGGTTTAGGGATTCTGTATCAAGACAATCCACATCTCAAATCAAGAAGGAAATATTTGGTATATTTACAAATGAAGTATCCAAAAGTCTTTATGATGAGTTTGGTTTAGAATGTGGAAAATCAACAATCACATATCAGCATACAAGAGATCATGAGGAAAGTACAAATCAGTTACCAGTTGGGAGTCCTAAAGAAGATGAGACCATGTTCACAAGCTCTCTTCTGCCATATGAGGACAAAGATGAAGAAGAAATCACAAAGGAAGTTATTGAAGTTAAATCAGCTACAAGAAGATGATTTTGCTTGTGAGACTAGCATTGCCCTAGTTCCAAATCAACATGTGTGCAAGGATGGTGACATAAAAGAAGATGATTGTGTAATCAAGTGCTTCAAGACCAATTTGATGATTCTTCATGTGAAGCGGAAGTTGTCTATAATTCCGATAATACTTTCACTTTGGAGAATCAATTAAAGGTTAATGAGGATCAGATTGTTGTAGCATTGACACATTATGATAAAATTCACAAACTGGTTGAAAATCACTTTTGGAAGACTCAAGTGGAGGGTAGACCAAAGGTATTGAAGAAGAATCTTCTTATGCTATTTTTCAAGTAATCAAAGAAACCTTGGTGGCAATGAAATTAGATTATTTGCATCTTCTTTCTGATTGTGACCATCTCCTCAACCTCTCTGAAATATACTCAGGGGCATTGAGAAGGAAAGAGGAAGAAGTTGACCATCTCACCCTTGAGCTTGCAAACACTAAAGATTCCGTGTAGTCCACTCATGTGGTCCTTCAAGAAGCAGAAATTCAGATTGACGAGCTTTGTTTAGAGTTGAGTTTGGCGGTCCTTCAAGAAGCAGAAATTCAGATTGACGAGCTTTGTTTAGAGTTGAGTTTGGCTCGCTCTTCATCATCCACAACAGTATTTCAGACATCTATAGCAGCCAAAACACATAAGGATGATAGTAGTGTGAATCCTTCTATTGTTCATTCTCATGATTTGAGAGAGTAACCTCCTATGATGGAGCACTCTGACTTGCATAAGCATGAAAAAGGGTACGATTCTGAAATTCCTGTTTGTACTCAAAGTTTGCATCATGTGACTCATGAGTTATCACTCGTGGAGAGCCCATTGAAGGCTCAATCCATGCATATGGATGAGTTTTTTCCGAGAGATTCTAGCACTCCCCTTACCATGATGATTCCATATGTTGTTAATGAGATGGGAGTACATCAAGAGTTTGAACTCTTGAGATGGGGGGAGAAATATAGACAAGAGAGTGCAGAAGGAAACCTTTGGAAAATGGGTTTGGGAAGAAATGTAGACTCATATCTTCATTTTCTACTCCGTGAGACCTTAGATTCGTGTGGGGAGTGTTGCCACCAAAATGCACACATGGGGGAAAACGCAGCATAAATCTTTTTAAGCTGCTAGGTGTGACCTTGAGGGCAAGTCTCGAGTCAGGTGTTGTCACCTGATCCTGATTCGTCCATTTAGTCCAACTCCTAATCGAAGCCAAGGGGGGTAGACCCTACTGAAAAAAGTTTCTAAGGATTTTTAGATTGTTGTTAATTGTTAAGGATGGGAATGAGTGTTTACTAGGAGTTTTTTAGGTGAAATGGTGGATAAATAACCAAGTTTATTGCAAATAGATTAAGCAAATCAATAGCATGATATCAACATAAATAATGCAACAATTTCGAGATTGGTAATAAGCAAATAAAGATGTTGTTGCTGAAAGAGTAAAAAAAACCAGTGTCGATGGAGTCACAAATTGTAGTAGTGTTGTTGTGAATCGAAATGTTTTGCAAGTGTTCTTGGTTGAGTTTAATTAAGATGAAAATGATGAGTTGATTAAGGCGAAAAAAGGAATTCCCAATATACCTTGCGGTACGAGGAATATGTCCAGATTTTGGTCTATGTGGCTCCACACAAGAACATGTGGGCTGGAATGGAGTCTCGAGGGCGTGTTCAACACTACACCAACAAGGATGTAGTCTAACGGTGCCCTGAGGTCGCTTTCCAGTAGTTCCCGCTTTCTTTGCAAAATTTGCCCACTTTCGATTAGATCGAAGTGACGCCGGATTTTCGTCACGGGAACTTAATTGAAAATGTTGTTAATCTAATTACTAGCCACTTCCAATTCCTTTTGATGCACCTTACTGTTTGGACGAACCGCAGGGGTACATAGCATACAAAAAGGAATCCAAATTTTACAATTTTTAGAGCAATGTTTTCTTGATTATTAAGCCCCAAGAATCTCTTTTAGGTTGGAAGATCGTACTCGGGAGAGCAAGGGAGTTAATTCCAAAAGTAAAATAAACTGAAATGGAAGTTTTTCTAATTACTACAACAATGAGTATCTTTTCCCCTTTTGGGTACTTCGGTAGAGCAGTGCTGGGTTAGTATTCATTTTTCCAAACATAAAAATAAACCAAAGAAAAACAAAACAAAACTAATCTATCATGAAGAGAAACTAATCTAACTATCTACCCAAGAGTCTCTTTCAGGTCTAAAGACCGTGCTTGGGAGAGCAAGGGGGTTAGTATTCAAACTTTACAAAAAATGAATTTAAAAGTAAACAACTTGAAATTAACTTGATCTAGATCTATCTACCAAGACTTGAATTGACTTAACAAAATACTACTCTAATGCAATGCAGGTATAAAGCAAATCAAATAGAGGGGACAGATACAGGCTTCCCCCAAATGGGGGAAGAAGCGTGTGGGAGCCGTAATCCCACTTGTTTTTTTATTAAGTTATTACAATCTTAAACTCTCCGATAGAGAGTGTTCTTGATCCGTAAAAACGAGATTCAAGAGACTTTTAAGGAGCTTTAAAAGGCTCACAAATTGCAAAGAATTAAAAGAAAGGGTTTTTTGGTGGTTCAAACTCCCAAATTTGCTTTTCTCCTTCTCTTTCCTACAATGAAAGACAAAAAACCAGCAAACAAATGTTATAGAAAAATGCCCAAAATCACTTTGAAAGTGTTTGGGCAAAGTTAGAAAAATATGCAAAATTCACTTCTAAGTTATGCTAAGTCAAAATAAAGCAATAACTAAGATAAGTTGGTTTTTTAGACCAACTTTCTTAGGGTCTTGGACAGCCTTTATAGGGCAGCCAATGATTAGCACTAAAATGCTTGATTTAACCCTTTAAAATTCACAAACTAATCTATCTTTCAAGCCCTTCAAATAAATAAAAAAATATGTTTTCAAAGTAATAGAATAGCTATTCTAGATCTAATAAAAATTGAAACTTTTAATGCCTTAGATCTATAATAAAAACATTAGATCTATCTAGATATTTATTGAAGTACTTAGATCTAGTGCAAACAAGCAACTCACTAATTGATGAAATTTTTTATGGATGCAGTTTACTTGCAAAGAACAATGTAACCAAATAGAAAGAGTTTAGCTTTTGAGTGAGGAAGAAGGAGAACCCTGTTCAATCATGAATCTCTTTTGAGATCTATGGAAACCAATGGAAACACACTCATGAATGATTCTTCTGAGACTCGAAGAAGAGGGAGAGGCAATTGAGCTCTGCCCCTTACTCCAAAGCAATCCTGAAACTTATACACTTGCAAACAAGGCTTAGATCTAGTATATTAACATATAAAAGATTGAAAGAATATGCAATATAACTGACTAAAGCATGATACTTTCAAATCTTTCAAATGCAAAACATAAACAACTAACTTGAAGACTACAAATACTTGCCCTATGTGCTCAAGAAAAATCCCTCTAAGCTAGATCCGATTACCAAGTTTAAACTAGCATGCATAAACTTTAAAACAATATTACCTCATAAGGAATCACTGATCTCATGCATGCACCATTAGACCTCCAAAGCCTCAAATTTATTCAAATATTTGCACAAAAGGCAAAAGCATTACAATACAATACTAGCAGAGGTTCCTTGCATCCATGCTAAACAATGGAGCACAACCTTGCTTTTATAGAGAAAGATGAAGAAGAGGGCAAGTTATGGACATCTAGGTCAAGAGAGGGTGCATATCTTTCAAGAGAGAGTGAATCCTTTGATTTAGGCTTGAACTAAGCCTTTGGGTTGGCGAGAATAGAAGAGGTGGTAGCCACCTCATAAGAGGGGTGCCCCTCTCATTATAACAAACTCCTCCATCCATTAATAAAGAGCCAACTAGGAAAGTCGCCCAACCAAGAGAGGAGGGTGCAATTCCCAAGAGAAGACAACTTGCAGTGCTCCAAACTTGATCTGAACTTGATAGGATTTGATTGATTTGTACTCCGATATAGATTTCCAACTGTACTGACACTTTATTTGGCTCAAATCCCTCTTCTTTAGAGAATCTGATTTTTCTCCTCTCTTTATTATTTTAATTAAATAATTATCTTTAATATTTTTGAGAGAATTTTTATTAAAGTGATAAATAATCACTTAAAACTTAGGAAAAGTGGGTTTTGGGGTTTTATGGGTGTTCTGGGTTACAAAACGAGCACCCCCATGGCAAAAACAATCCCTAGACAACACTTTTATCATATTTTTGATTTTTTAATTAAAATCATTAAAAAAGCCAGTAAAATGGGAAAAAATAATTTTGTCCGATCTGACTCAAAATCCTAAGGGACCTAGTGCATGTTCATAATGACTCAATTCTATGTCTAGCAAGCTCATAAACATTGACACATGAACTTTAATAACCTCCTAAGGCCTAACCCCCAGGACCACCATTCTAGCTTTGGAGGAGTGGGTGAAAACTTGTCAATTATACAACACTTATTCAACATTGCATAATTGACAAGGAAAAAACACCATGGAATGATCACCTTTGGTGGCTAAGTCCTAGGAAGCCAAGTTCTTTACATAAGACAATCTTGCTAGTACATTTTTACAATATCCCCCAAGGGGGTATTAACATGCAATTATTCCAAAGGGGCCAAAATTGGCCATGAAAAATTCTTCTGGACTTTTGAGCACTGATGATGAACATTCAAAATGTTCGAAATGTTCACAAGTCTGGCTGCTGACCAAAAATCCAACTAATGTACAAAATAGGTGGTAATAGGGAGAATAGTGAGATATGGAATCCTAGTGTTGGTATAGGATTCCCATCAGTGCCCAAGGACACATTCCACAGTGATTACATTATGAGGTATGCATATTGGTTTTCTTTCAGCTCATTAACAGTTGATTTTAATATATTCCCAATGATACGCAATAGTGGGATGGATGGTTGGTCCAAATTGTTTTCTGTTATGGTTGAAGGAGCCAAATTTTATTAGTCTTTTGAGCTGCCTCTACAGGATGGTAGTATTATTGGGTTGTTATCACACAACTTGTAGTTGCCCATAAACGTGATCCTATCTAGGACGGTAGAGGTGTTAGGAAACTAAAGAGGTGATCCAAGAGGGCCTCGATTCCCAAGAAGGATTGGTTGTCACGCCAATCGAGGCACTCTTCGCTTCTTGCTATCCAATCCCTGAACAACAAAGGGGGAGACCCTTGCTAGCCAATGAGGGCTAGCAAACCAACAGAAGGTACTCTAAAGGTTAGGAATGATGCACAAGAGTAGATCTTGGTGGAGAAATCTAGATCTAGGGAAACGTGGTGGCTTATAAGAGTTAAGAACTCGTTGAGGAGGTTTAGGCAAGATAGAGATTCTTAACTGTAGAATAAATGTACCACAATGAGGTTAGGCTAGTAGATCTAGATAGATATAGTTCATATGATGAATACCCAAATTGGATCTACCTGGGGTTTAAGCAAATGAGACCAAAGTGGACCCAAAATAGTAGATCCAGATGTTTAGAGACTAGATTTAGGTCCTTGAAGAGTAGATCTATCAATATTGGGGGGGGGGTTCAAGCATACCCAACTGATAGATTTGAAAAATTGACCAAATACCCAAGGAGGGCATCCCACCGAGAGATGACTAGTGCTAGATTTGGGGGTAAATGGAGTCGGATTAAGTTGAAAATTTAGATCTAATGTTTTTATAATTATTCCAAAGTGGGTTTTGATGGCCGTACTCAAATAGGTACCCAATGTGTCAAATCTAGAAAATGAGGGTTTTAGCAATGAGGGTTTTAATGGTGACAATTGGAATAGATCGCGGAACAACAAAATAAATTGAAACACACTTGGAAATACTTGCGGCTTCCTTGCAAATTGATGATCTTCACAAACTGAAGCAATCTAGAGTGAGATCCAACCTCTCCAAGTGAAATCGCTATGCTCCCAAGATGGCCAATGCACCCTTCCTTGCCAAAACGGTCTGCAGTTAGAATCAATTCAAGCAAGAAATAAACTATACGATAGCAAAGATAAATCAAGAAGCATCAAAATGATCCAAGATACAACAAAGATACTCCTTGATATGCAAGACGTCTTGAGGAAGAGGTATGGGGTCTCCCCACAATAATGCCCCCTTCAAATCACCCTCCTTCACTACCACACGGCCCCTGCAAAATAGTTATGGAGAGAGATAGATCCACAATGATGTTGAAGAGAAAAGACTTTACAATCACTTGCAAGAACATTCATCAAAGCTTCCAAGAGTTTTTGCAAAAATATTTTTATTATGTCGGAAATCCAAGAGCCAAAAGTCCCTTTACAATGAGGGGGGTCTCTCCTTTAAATAGGAGTGAGAGAGACTAAAACCCTAACCACCTTTTGAATGAGTGGTGGAGATCAGAAGATATAACAATAATAATCAACAACTAAGATGAGCCGGAAATACAATACATGGATCAACTCACAAATAGAGGGGGGCGCACTCACTAAAATGTCCAAGGGGGACGCACCACATGATAAATGACTATGACACGTGACATAAGCACATGGTGGGGCTAGGAGGTGTAACATATCCTTCACTAGCATGGCCCCATGGCACAATAACAATTAATATGACAATATAACATGATAAGGTGACCATATGACCAAATTGTGCCCCCCTCAAAGACACAATAACATATCCAAAATGACGAATACTGTGACGTGTGGACCCCATTGATGCTAAAACAAGTGCTAGAACGTGTGGACATCATCATCAAAACATCCTGGACCAATCTCATGCCATTTCCTTGCCCCACTAAGCCAAATCGATTTCCTCAATGAGCCATTCCTTTGCCGGAAAACCACCCTCTAAAAGTACAAAACTGCCTGTAACTCACTGCCAAGTGTCCCAGACAAAAATCTGACTGTACCAAAATGTCTGGGGATGGGGTAAAATGGTAACAACGACTGGCTAGACCCCTATCTCCCTTTATAGCGCCCTAGGAGAACGTGCTAGCTCAATGAAAGTGCTGGACAGGCCATTTCTGCATGGCAAACTAGAGAAAAGTGGCAATCTGACCATATCATCATCTGTAAGTGCCCAAAACTGATAACTGAGTGCACCAATGAGCTCAGAATGCTCAAATCCACTAGGGGTGAGTACTCATATACCATGTGACCATCAAAAGATACCTTTGTAAGCTCATCCATGCCCAGTATAACATATCCAAAATGATGAATATTGTGATGTGTGGACCCCATTGATGTCGAAACAAGTGTTAGAAGGTGTGGACATCATCATCAAAACATCCCGGACCAATCTCATGCCATTTGCTTTCCCCACTAAGCCAAATCGATTTCCTCAATGAGCCATTCCTTTGCCGGGAAAACCACCCTCTAAAAGTACAAAAATGCCAGAAACTCACTGCCAAGTGTCCCAAACACAAATCTGACTATACCAAAATGTCTGGGGATGGGGTAAAATGGTAATAACCACTGGCTAGACCCCCATCTCCCTTTGTAGCACCCTAGGAGAACATGCTAGCTCAATGAAAGTGCTGGATAGGCCCATTTCTGCATGGCAAACTAGAGAAAAGTGGCAATCTGACCATATCATCATTTGTAAGTGCCCAAAACTGATCACTGAGTGCACCAATGAGCTCAGAATGCTCAAATCCACTAGGAATGAGTACTCATATACCATCTGACCATCAAAAGATACCTCTGTAAACTCATCCATGCCTAGAATAATAAAAATAATGGTCCATAAATAATAATAATCATAAAAATCCATCAAACTATCATCTGAAATTGTCGTCTGAGGCATGGAACCATCTAATGGACACATATGGGCCATGAATAATGCATCTCAAACACTGTCTGCCCAAACTCATCCTAGACCCTGCGGTAGGGTATTTTTTAAGGATTCTAATATTATATTTACGTATAGTATTATTCTAGGCGATTATTTTGGATTGAAAAAAACATATATATATAGATAGGTAGGCGAATATTAAATATGAAACATACAATTTACTACTGAACTTTGTAAATTTTGGTTTATATTATGATAAAAAAACATGTTTTATGTCAATATAGGCGATATTAGAGACTAAAAATGACAAAATAGCGAATTTATTTTTTGAAAAAAGCCCCAAAAATAGCCAATTGGCGAAATTTTGCCCCTAAAAATTTCCTTGCCCTGCTGCTGGCTTGGTCAAACTAGGTTGACCAGGTCAAGAATGATCAAAATAATGATCCAGACCATGAATAACTATTGCCGCAAGTACAAATGGTTATCATATGCTCCTTCAATTATATCGGTAGCTAGACCAAAGCATAAAATGATGTTTAACTGGCGTAAGCATGTAAATAATATAAGTCTAGATCAAAGTAACTAGCTACTAAAAACAAGATTTTCAAGTGTATACTCGTTTACTGACTTGAACAATTTGCTAACCATGGGTGAGGGTGGAAAAACAAAGGCTAGGCTAGGGGAAGGACTCAACAATCTCAACACTGCAATCTCTCAGATGAAGGAACCAGGGAGACCACCTAGACATATACTAGATAGAAGATAACACGAGGAATGGTGGTGTCTCACAAATGGATAGAGTGATGAGAATGCTTCCAATAGACTCTAGACAAAAAACATTTTAGCAATTTATTATTTGTCAGTTTTCACATTTAAGATTTAACATTTATTTCACTTTATAGATTTTCACTAGCCAGCCTCCAAGAGTAGGTGCCCTGAATAGCCTGACGGGCCTCAGATAATGACTCGGTATGACCTCCATTGCCTGCCACCGTCCATAGGTGCGATGGAGTGACCACCTTGTTGCCCTATAGGGGAAAACAACCTTACATCATACAAAGGATGAGTGCGCGTCCCTTGGCCATTGACTAGCTAATATCAATATGCATGGATAGTGTTTAGCAACACTGTTTTTGCTGACTAAGCATCCCTTAGATATAGCTTTTAAGATTCGATGCTCTAGTGTTTAACAACATTGTTTGTAGGAATGCTTGGTTTCGAGGACTAGAGGAGAACAACCATTGTGATTAAAATCACACACTCTAGAGCCGAGACACAATGCAAACTGGGAATCTATCCAACATAGAGGTCTAGGTGGGAGAAATCCTCGAGATCACTAGCTAAGGTGTGAGTCGGTATAAAACCAAAACTGGAAGATAATAGATTGATGGAGAAAATGACTAATGGTGCCATGGATAGCAAAGGCCCTAAAGTAAGGGAATGGACAAGTCAGTACTTCATGGAATAAGGGTATGACCAACGAGTATATTCAAGAACCTCCTATTAATAGTAACCAACCACTTCTATTCTAAACAAGAAGTAAGTATCAAATAAGATAGAGCCAACAACCATCATAATATACCCAGTCATCAACTACCTAGATAAAAGGAAGAGCACATCAGCAAACCATATGTACCAAAATATACTTGCTGGATCATATACCTGAGTCCCTGATCTGAACTACCTGAATCACATTGAAGCGCTGCATCTGAATATAATATGGGCACTATTATTAATCTGCTCTGGATGATAGAGGAATGGCTATCTCAGTCACCGACCTGGGGCCATGGGGCTCAGTCCTGGCATGAGACTGTAATTGTGTAAACTCTGGATCCACTGAATATATGCAAGTGATCATCAAAATCCTGCTCATCATAGGCTGATCTCATAAAAAATTTGTAAAGGATTGGCTCAAAAATACACTGGAATCTGATATGCAATCATGGTAGCTCGGCTACTATGGATGTGATAACATGGGGTACACGACAAAGCAATAGAGTTTGGGCAGTTTTTCATTCCATTTGTAATCAGAATGGCGCAGCTGGAAGTGGGAACGATAGAATGACAATTCAAATTTGGGATCCAGGAATTTTAATGTTGGATGGATGGCCTCACCAATTGACAAAGCTTGACAATGTCATGGGTTTTAGTTGTATTTAGAGGACACTGGTTGGAATATGTTACAGGTTCATTTGGGATCCTGGTGGTTGGCAGGCAGACACAGTTGGTATTTGTTTTTGCTCCACAGGTGCAAATGGCAGTTGGTTGGTGGACAGGTGCTGTTGGTTTTTTCGCTTTGGCTTCAGGTGTTGCGGCAATTGGGCTAGTTTGCAGTTGCAGATTGCTTGAGGGCAAGCAATCTCTGGGAAGGGAGGACTTGTAATGTCCCCATTTTAGGGTTCTCATGCTTTGCATATGGTGATGGTTTTCTGGGTTTGTATCTGTTTGATCAGATGGGTGATTCGATGTTACTAGTGAGTTCAAATGGCTTAGAGGAGATATTTGAGGCTTTCGGATGTTATTTCCAGCTTCTGGTTAGGGCTCCACGATTCTTGGAGGGGGGTTTCTATTTATAGAAAGTCGGTCAGACGGCTCCGTTCATCTTAATTCTTCAACAGGATCACTCCAGTGCAATTAGTTTCCAATTCCGATGTATTCCGATAGTTCCGTAAAAATGAGAATATTAATGGTTATATTTTAAGTGAATTACTAAGGTTGCTCAAAATTAATTAAAATATTTAAAAAGGCCCTTAGTATTATAGCTTGTCGGAGCTGGGATGAGATGCCTTAAATCATGGATGCATTAAGTAGGGGTCTTGCGTGACAAAATATCATTATTTTAATGAAAAGGTCATTTTCGGAGTAAAAAGAGTGTTTAAATTAAAAAGTGCATCTTTAAAATAAAAATAAAAAGGAAGCTTCTAGAGAGTTTGAGAAAAAAAAGGTATAAAAGGGGTTTTTAGAGCTCATTTGGTTATGGTTGGATATTATTCTCATTTTTAGCTTGAGGAGCTCTTGAGCTTCAAACTTCTCTTGGTCAAAACCCTAAGGAGAGGGGAATGGTTTCGATAGTGAGACAATCTATCCTATCCATTTGTTGAGGAGGAGTCATCTCAGATTTCTCACTTGCTATTCATTGCTGTGAAGAAGATTTACATCCCAGCTCCAGATCTGAGTTGTCCTTTTTTTTTCAGTGGATTGGGGATGCATATTGAGAGGGGTGCATTTGTGTGAAGGCGTGCTTATTTATTCAGGAAGAATCTGCTGTAGAGGGTGCTTCCATTGCCTGGTTTTTCTTGTAGAAGAGGACGCAGCCATAAGGAAGAGATCCTGCTGAAGAGAGGTGTTCCACAGACACAGTTTCCGTCTCCATCAAAGTGCGCAGCCATGGGAAGAAAAACACTGTTGTTTGCTTGAAGTTTTAGTGACAAGAAGGGCCCCTCACTTGGAATCATTGCCAAATTGAATAGGAAAGATGGCTGTTCAGATTTTGTGAAAGTTTGGTGGCAGCCAACACATAGAGGAAGATGTGGTATCTACAGCACTTTTCACTGCTAACTTTCATGTGAAGAAATCGTGGCCTCTTTAGAACATTGAACCAATTGACTGGATCTTCATCTCTCCAATTTTCCCACAATCACTTCCAGGCATGTATGTGTTTTTCTATATTTATTTATATCAGATCTGAGTGGTGCTTTAAAGCCTGAAATTTGGTGTTCGTATGAAGTTATTATTGTTGCCTATTGAACAATGCATTGTGAATGATATTTGGTTATGAAACACCGCATTTAAAACTCAAGAAAACCAAGTTTCTCTAGTATAAGCAACCACTATACACCTACAGCAGCTAAGCAACAAAATGTTTGACAAAACCTCTAGATGAGCAGCTCTGCTATTAAGCTACAGCAGTACATATTGACATATGTGTTGGGGAAGACAAGTCAGATTGGGATCATCACTTACAGCAGTAAGTTTAACAGCACTCTGTAAACTACTGTTATACACTCTAAAAGATCTAATGCAATCAGATGTCTTACATGCCAAGCCATCTACAGTAGTAAGACACTACAGTGTTTGATAAAATACCATGCCATAAGTTACAGCAGTAGGTGAACGAAGTATGTGGCGTAAATTGTGTCTCAACCACACACAGTAAGGCTATATATATATATATATATATATATCAGTCTTGGAGTTGAAGTGTCCCACAGTCCAACAAAAGGGGCAGTGCCAGGGGAGATAGTGGAGTTAAATTTTATGTGTAGGTTGTTAAGGGTCTTTACACTAAAGCAGTAACAGAAGTGTTTGATGAAACTCACAGCCATAATTGATGCACAGTAGGCTACAGCAGACCATGTTTGAAGAAATTGTTAAAACCATCAACCAAGGTATCCTCATATAGCAACACAGTTGACTGGAAACAGAATTCAAGGTAGTAGTGACCACTAGTTTTGGCAAAAAGATTGAGTCTAAATTGACTTGGGATGTTACAAAAGGGCTCAAAGTGACTCTTCGTAAGAGTTGCAGCCTTTATTAAAAATTATTATTATATTTATTTTCAATTATCAATTTAATTATTATTTATTTATTGCTCTATTTTTATTCGTAACAATCATCTAAATGCACAATTAATGAATCGATCTGGAGAAATACTGGTTGGTTAAGTCCTCTATGTTACCTTCAGGTTATATGTTTCTAAGCTTGATAAGTTCTCATCCAGATTCAGTTGTCCTCATCTTAGTATTGAACATCTATGTTTCTTAATCAATTAAATCCACCAATTGTTCACTAAGCTATGTATGAAACCAACATGCAATACTGATTCCTAGATTGATGCAGTAATCATCCAGAGTCAGTTGAGATTATCTTGCGATCACACACATTTACATCCTCTGAACAAAATAAAACCTAGCCTATCCAACAGCAAGATGCATGGAAGTTCGATCTTCCAAAGGAGAGATTAATTTATGCTATCTTGAGGAGGCATTATATCAATCCTTGATTCTGAACTAGAAATAGTCAGCCTTCATGATAGTGATATTTTTCCTTTGAAATCCTTTTATTGAGTACCTTTTTGCAAAAATGCCATGTCTGTATGAAACAAATTTAGTTGTTTGGCTTCTTTGTTGTTATGTGTAGAAATCCCTTGATCCTTTAAATACATAAGTAATAAATCAAGCAACAATAGCTGGTTAAGTCCACTGTGCTACCATAAGGCTCTGTGTTTCTAAGCGCGATGAGCTCTCATCCAGATTCCTCGTCTTGATAGCAAACATTTACATCCTCTCAACGAATTAGATGCACCAATAAATCAACTGATTGTTTTTTAACCTAAAGTTTGCAACCAACATGCTGTGTGGGTTCCTAGATTGATTAGTTATCATCCAGAGTCAGCTGAGTTCATCTTTCTAGTACACATCTGCGTCCTTTGAAAAGCTATCAATGAAATGGAAGCAGAACTCATTGAGCATGTAGATATGATGAAGCTTGCACGTGAGGAAAATGATTTGGAATTGTAAGCGGTCAGTACTCTTGATTATGGATACACACAAATTACTAAGTCTGTTAGTGCAAGCTCAAGGTTAGATTTTGTAAGTTTGTGGCATATAAGTATATTGATGCTTTTGAGTGTTGTGATGATTACAAATAAAAGAACGATGATAAAAAAATAGGTACAACAGTTGGAAAGATAAGATGGTAAACTATGCAAATAAATAGCTGTGGATGTGTTAAGTACCCATCCCTAGTTTTGTGATATTATACGACATTTTTCAGTGAACCAACTAAAGTTCAGATCTCAACTAGAATCAACTGGGCTTCTTACTGCAGGTAGCACACGTAGGCTAAAACAAACCAAAATGCCCTGCTTTTCCTGTGATTTTTTAATCAAATCCAGTCAAAATCGCGTCTGAAAATTGCAATTTCTGCAATTATGTGATTTCAGCAATCACGATGATCGGTCCTAGACTAAATACGTGATTTTAAAACTACCCGAATCGTCGAAATCACGTTTTGAGCAACGGAAATTGCTATTTGGGAAATTCTTCATCTGCCGGATTCCGGCGGTTGGGGGGCATTTTGGTTGTCCCTTATACTGCTCCCAGGTAGCAAGCTCATGGTGTATAAATCATTTCTTCACTTTCTAGGTTTTACATGAACCAAAATGACATGGTGTATAAATCACTTCTTCACTTTCTAGGTTTTACATGAACCAAAATGAAGCTCTTCTTCATGTAGCTGTTAAGCAAGCTTTGCCCTTGGCACTTTCTTCAAATGGTCTATTAAATATTTACTCCACTTCAGATCTTTGTAACTGAAGTATGCCTATAATAGTAATGTAATTCTATATTGTGTTATATGAACTTTGAAGTATGTCTGATACTTTATATGCATAAGCCATAAATCAACCAATTATTAGATAAGCTAAATATGCAATCAACAGACCCTGCTGGTTCCTAGAATTACGAGTTATCAACTAGAATCAGTTGTGCTCAACTTGCTAGCACTCATCTACATCCTCTGAACAAATCAAAACCAAGCCTAACAAACAACATGACAACACGGAAGATTGATCCTCCGAAGGAGGTATCCATAAAATTTTATATTAACGAGGCATTATATCAATCCTCAATCTCCTGAACTGGAGAACATGATTCATAGTCAGTCATTATGGTAGTGGTATTTTTTCTTTGAGATCCTTTAATTGATTACCTTAAAGCACAAAATATGCTGTGTTTGTACAAAACAAATTTAGCTCTTTAGGTTATTTGGTGTTATTTGTAGAATATCTCAATCATCTAAATGCACAAGTAATGAATCGAACTCAAGAAATAATGGTTGGTTAAGTCCTCTATGCTAGCTTCAGGTTATATGTTTCTAAGCTTGTTAAGTTCTCATCCAGATTCAGTTGACCTTATCTTAATAATGAACATCTACGTCCTCTCAACCAGTTAAATACACCAATTGTTCACTAAGATATGTATGAAACCAACATGCTATGTTGGTTCCTAGATTGATGAGTTTGTTACCTCTCAAAATGCATCTACATTTTGTTTAAAGTTGATTCAGATGAAGGAGAACATAAGGCAGCTCGAAAAGAGTTACAGGATGAAGTTGCAGGGGGTTTTTTCATAAATGATTTTAGAACAAAGCTACAGGCAGGCAGGCAGAATGCAGCAAACTCACAACGTCTCAGATTGGATTGGAAAGGGACCAAACGAGTTTTCCTTCAAATTCTTCCCAGTACCATAAACCTTTTGTAATAGCTAAGGAGATTACAGTTTTTCAGATTGGGGTTTTTTAAGTGAACTGTTATTAGCCCAGCTCTGGTCTACTACTTTCTAAAGACCGAGAGCCCAAGCCCTGTGAAAGCTCTGAATTTGCCTTAGCTGAAGCCTTTTTATGAACATACCGGCCTATCCACCAGAAATCAAGCCTGTAGTGGATATTTGGAAGGCATCCTTAGAAAAACAAACTTGCTGTGGATGGCTCGAACCCATGGATAGTTGTCAACCTCTAACCTGTCAGAGAGAATTTTAGGAATTTGAAAGGCTAATGAGAAGGAAGGAAGCCGATGGTTATGCTTCACTTCTGTTTCTAGGAAATGACTATACATATATGGTTAAGAATGGCGATGTGTGCTTCTCTGTTGACAAATATCCAGAGTATGGTTGTTTGTCTGGACGCAAACTAGATGACAATCGGGCAGGGAAACGAATTGCAGTAGATACACACAGAGCTGTTGTATCGCCAGTATCAAATGATCTACATATAGCCGTGCCTGCGGATGCACTATCAGAACCATTGAAGATTGTGAATGATCTGATGTTTACTCGCCAGGGCCGTAAACACAGGTCCATCCGGTTTTCATTCTAGGGATTCGTCAGGCAGGAGGCCGTGATCCCTCCGTGGGTCGAGCATTTGAAATATTTACGAATTGCAGCAGCGATAAAAAATAAAGTGATACTCATTGTCAAGAGGGGCCCTCCTGCGGTTCTGCGTAGAAGCTAATACCACAGCAACAAAAATGTAAATGGAGCTGTCATCGCCGATTTCATTCTGGTTTCCAGTTGATTAATGCATAGTTAAAAAATCAAGTGCCAAAACCTGGGTTTCAGCAGGTTGTTGATAACGCCGATCGTGTGGAGATCTCCACGTTGCAGAGGATAGCTGTTCGCATGGAGCATAGGCCCGTGTTTTTGCTAACAACTGTGTGCATAAGGTTAACTCCGGGTAAAATCGAATTTTTGACAGCTGTGCTAAAAAATCGCGATTTTCATTTACCATCGATTGCTGTCATCACTTTTTAGCTGCTGACTTATGGTTGACTGAAGTTCATGTCCACCAAACTGGTTGGGGTACCAGCTGTTTGCAAGAGATAAGTGACCCGTGTTTTCCTTGTGGCGGCCGAGTCATGGAGTTTAGCCCCACGCAGATGAAGTTCCCTGAGTTTGCTATATATATTTTTTATACATGGAGTTCTGGACAGGTTAAAGTATCTTTCTTTCGACCAATTGATAGTGGATGAGTCATCAGGTTGATTGCATCATTAGTCGCACTTCTCCACATAGAGCTTTGGATCCACAAGTCTATTGGCAGCCGTTTTCAGATTCATGGGGGCGTTTTTGACCACCTGGAATTGTTGATGTTTCTCCATGGTTATTGTTATCACACAATCTCTAGCTGGTGGATAAAAGTGTCCCAATAGGGATGGAAGAGTGTGAACAGCTAGGAAGGTGTAACCGACAATAGCTAGGTCCCCCGTTCAAGGAACGGAAGTCACACCGGACAAGGCTACTGTCACTTTAGACAAGGCACGTAGCCAAGTCACGGGGGAGACCCCGCTCAACCAGGTAATGGTCGAGAGACATGTTATCACATATATAGCAGACGGGCTACCATACATTATTTTTCTGATGCCAGTACACTATTCAGCCAGTTCCCTTACATTTGAGATGCTGAGATGAGCATCTATATTGGATCACTATCAGATTGTGGACAACAGTATATATTCCCCATGCCATGACTGAGTCTTAGGACACTCGGAGAGATGACCGATGTAGCCATTATACCATTGGTACAGAGCAGTCAGTAGTGCCCAGAGTTACAGCAGCAGTTTCAGAGGATAGATGATGGTACAGGTTGATGAGCATTCAGGTATATGAATCAGCAGGTATATCATTGTGTTATGGTTGTATTGCTTTTATACTTATTCTCATAACATGTCTTAGCACCTAGTGTCATGATCTGGCAATCATATAGATATATGGACCTGGTTGAAGCTTATTATATATATTATATTGTTCTTACTCAGACTTAGAAGTTCACTATTCATACTCATTGGTTTTACCCTCCTTAGGGAGAATAGAGGTGATCATTCCACCATACCTTGGCTTGCTAGTGTTGGCTCCATTATTCATTGTTTTCATCCATCCATTGCCTACCTTTTAGTTTATCACCCTGACTTACTACTTGACTAGTGGCATGGAGGACTTTCCCCCACTGTAGCCTCTGTATTGGATGAGCTTCCCCGTTTATTGTGTCTCGGCTCTGAGTTGGTGACAAAACTTACCTATGGTGAGTTGGAGTTCCTTGGAATTCCCCCTAGTCACTAAAGTTGTGTTGGCTAAACCTGAAACTTTTAGTGCTGCCATGAATACAAAATCTGGAAAATGAAATGCTATATCTTGTATGAAAAGCCCATTGATGCAATGTGTTTCTAAACACACATGAATGAAAGGCATGCCAAATGAAAATGGCCATGAAAATAAAATGTTATATCTTTTGGAAATGTAAATACCTAGGTAAACAAGCTGTCCATGACACACCTAGAAGTGCTCAGGTAAACAAGTGCCTTAAAAACACACCTGCAGCAGAAAGCCTAAAATAAATGAAAATCTATGCAATGTGTTTATAAGCACACATAGACCAAGGCTATGGAAACTTCAGGCCAAAAAGCAATGGAACTTAAATGCTATATCAAAACAATTGCTTGCCTTATTTGTATTATGGATTGTGCGCATCTGTTAAAGGTGAATAAACCCTCTTTGAACAACTCATCCATTTGTGAGACACCACCATTCCCTGTGTTGCTGCTCATTCAGTATATACTATGGTGTGTATTCCCTTTCCCTTTGCCAAAGTGTCACAAAGTTAAGTCGGTCAAGTCATCCCTTAGCCTAGCCAATTATTTTAGCCTTCACCCTTCACTAGCAAAATTGATCACAACTATGAAGTGAGTATGGTCTTGAAAGTCTGGTCTGAGTAATAATAATAATTAATGACATTATATATTTGGATTTAGATCGCCAGTAATGATTACTTTGTGTTACAATTGTTATTTGAATAAGTTGTAGAGCATGCATTAACCTTTGACACTTTGCAGCAGCTTCTGATGATAGATCTGAGTTATATTTGGTCATGTTGACTTGGTCAAACCTAGTTTGACCAAGGTCAACCATAGGAGATGAGATGGTTGGACCTTGTGATGATATGGATTGATGATATATGGTCGATGTACATGTACATGATGATTCTATGCAGCAGCTACAGGGTTATGATGATGATTCATGGTTTACAGCATTATTTGATCATTTACAGATTATTATTATTTGACCTATTTCGATATATTGGATATATATATTGATCATGCATAGACTCATATGGTGTATGAGTACACATCTTGGATGGATTTGGACCTTCTGAGTCCAATGAGACAGTTTGTTTTCAGTTCTGGGCACTTGTAGTGATGATTGAGCCTCAATAGGCTATCCCAGTGTAGTTTTGGTCTGTCGGAGACCCTGTCAGAGCAGATGTGATTTTTATCCAGTTGACCTAGGGCGCTGTGCTTAGAGGGGGTGGTCCAGCCACTTGTTTTTACCATATTACCCCCCTCCCGGACACACTTGTGCCCTCACCTTGACAGCGCAGGCACTCCAGGAGGCAGTTTGGGGCAGTTTCACGCTTCCCGAGGCACTTCAGGATTGGTAGAAATGGCTATTGAGGAAATCGATTTGGGCTACTGAGGCAATGTTTTGGCATGGGATGATCAGTGATGATGGATTGATGTCTTCCACACCCCCTCCAGCAGTTTTAGCTTCATCGGGGCCCGCATCCATCACTTATGGCACTTTCTGATGATTTCTGAGGTCTTTTGAGGCCGACGATTTGACCAAAGAGGCACAATTTGGTATATTGATGACTATATTATTATTATTGTGGTATGGGGATTGACCAAGGGTGGCTAAAATTACCCCTTGGACCCACCATAAGCTTCCTATTATATTTTGTCATCATGATTTGGTGGGATTCCCCTCTTCCTAGTGCGATTTTGTCCACTTATATTATATTTTATTAGTGATCCATGTATTTTATTGTTGAGCTCATCTCAACCATTGATTAGACATTTGTATCTTTTAATCTTAGCCACTCATTCAAAAAGTGGTTAGGATTTTGATGCCTCTCCTTCCTATTTAAAAGAGAGAGCTTCTCATTTGTAAGGGGGTCTTTGGCTCTAGGATTATTGGTATAGAAAAATTTTCTTGTGGAAATTCTTGTGGTCTCCTTTGCATCTGGTGTTCTTAGATGGTGATTGGAAAGTCTATTGCAACCTAGCATTTGGAATTTGTGGTAAGATCTATCTATTTTGGAAATCATTGTCTTGTCTACAGGAGGGCGACTTCAACAAGGGCGATTTTGCAAGGCTTCTTCAAATCGACTTTCTTGGCATTTGCTTGTATTAGGGGGTTATCATTAGTATCATTGTGATCTATGCTATCTTTTTGTTACTTCTCTTGTGGCATTAGTCTTATCTCTTGATTACATCAAATCTGATATTGTTGACGTTTGTTGTGCAGGAGAGAGGGCGCATTGGCTTTTTGGGCTAAATCGATTGCATAGAAAACTACCTCAAAGCTTCTCAAATTGATCGGGTTTGCATAGATCATCATCATCAAGGCATCTACAAGGTTACACAGGTAAGATCCACATGTTTGTTTCTCTTATCTTGATCCAATCCATTGACATAGCTCATAAATTGATAAAACCCTTATTTCTTCAAACCCTCATTTTTACATTTTTTCAGATCTACTAAGATCTAATGGCTTCTTGGGTAAGATTTTGAAAACCCACCTCTATAGTATCCACATCCCGGATCTATAGTTTGGTGAGGATTGGCCTCCATTTGACCCTCTTCCCAAGGCATTTAGCCTCTCCAAGCAAGGGCGCACTTCCTAGTTTGGTGAGTTGACCTAGATCTAGTATGTGGGTAGGTGAAATCCCGCTTGATTCATGATCTACACATCCATTAACCTACCCCCAGATTGTCACTTTTCTGATTTCTACCTTGTGGGCCCTATTCCACATTTTAAGGGATTTAATCCCACATTTTAAGGGATTTAATCCCCATTTTGGACCACTTGGTATCTTTAAACTCAGATCTAGTAAGATCTAGCCATCGGATTGCCTTGAAATTGTAGATCCACACTCCCACTTGATCAACCTACTTGGATCTAAAGTTTGGATGCCGTCGGACTTGTCTTGACCCACTTATCCCACATTTTAGCCTCCTTGGGTAAAGTTGCACCACCTTGGAGAAGGGAGTTGTCCCACTTCTAGGACGTGGGTACTTGAGATTTCAGTTGATTTGGAACGGGAATAATTCAAAACCTAGGTCTAGTAAGTCACCTTGTCAAATCTTGCCTTGGGGATAGCATTCCTTGTTTTAAGGGATTGTGGTCCACTTAGGTCAAACCTAGATCTAGACCTATTCATCCATCAAGACTTTAATTGCCCACTTGTCTCATGCAATAGGAGTCCTTAACCACAAGTTAACTTCACTTTGACTCCATTATCCCAATTCCCAAGGCATTGGTCTCTCTCCAAGTCAATTCGACTTTCCTAGATTGTTGGATTAACTTGTGGTTTGACCCTTGTGTGGTGAACTAAACCCTTTGATGCCATCATACTTCATGATTAAGCTTGTCACTTGTACTAGTTAGCCCCAATTCAACCCTAAACTACCCTTCATTGGACACTGTTCCCAAGGCAGTGGATTTTCTCACATTGAACTAGTACTTTAATCCTGGATCCTATTTCACAAATCATAAGTCACTCTCACATCAATAATGAACCAAAGCTACACTCATTGAACCCCTCACTTGTCTTGTGACTTCATCCTAAGGTCTAGGAAAAACCATACACCTTACTTCACTTAAAATTAACTTGATTTGGTGTCTTGGTTTTGATCTCTCTTGTCGGGAGTAGATCGGGTCTCCCCCCTTGTTGTCTGGGATAGATAACATAAAGTGAAGGTTGCCTCGACTGGCATGACAACCATCTATTGGAGGTCGAGGTGATCGTGGTTGCACCTTTTGAGTTGCCCTTCCCTATTGCCATCCATGAGTGGATACATCCATAGGGGTAATTACAGTTTAGGTGACAACATTTTGGCGCTGTTGCCGGGGAGGCAATAGCTTACTCTGGTTTGACATATATTTCCTAGAGCCCTACTCCCGTTCTTCCTGCCTGACATTTTGGGTATTGAAAGGCATAGGGCTTTCCTTGGACAAACTAGTAGTCATTATTCACTATTTCCTGCATATACAACGACACATATCTTGGTAGAAGAGTTTAAATCTACCTGGTGACTCCCAACTGTGACTCCGCTGAGGAGTGAGCTCATTTACATCCTTATAACACTAGAATTAAGACAGATCTTATCATTATCTAGAACCCATGGGGTGCATCATTTTGTTTTTAGGTTCTTGAATTTAAAAATAGATATAAAAATATTAAAAAATAAAAAGTATAAAAAATAAAAAAATTATTATCCGTGGCTGCTGCTGAGCGACCTAGGACTTTCGGTCGATTGAAAGTTTTTGACTTTTCCAAAATTGTTGGGTATCCTCATCATATTCCTCATCAAGCCTATGAAAGGTTGCCTACTTTCGATGGAAGTTATGAAATCTCTGCTAGAAGGCACCTTGAAAGATTTCGGGAAGTTCTTAACGAGTTATCCATAACCCATGAGGATGTGTGTATGAGACTATTGGCTTCATCTTTCAAAGAAAGAGCTGGACTCTGGCTTTCGAATTTGAAACCCAATAGCATTTCTGGTTATGACATGTTTGAAAATAAATTCCTAGAAGAATGGGGAAGTGAATTCGATGATATGTATCTTTCAAATCAAATCCAAGATCAAAACCTTCCCCTTTCCGATCCTATTGTGGAATCATTTAACAATCAAATATCAAGTGATTTGTCAACATCCGGAGATGACCTTTTCTGCCCAATTTCTTCTGATGATAAGTCTTCTACTTTTGAGTCAATCGAAAGTCAAATCTGTAATCATTGTACAAAATATAAGTTTTCAAATTGATTTTTAGGTAGCCCTAGTCTTGATCCTGAGGGAATTTCTGAGGATGAGCTTTTAGTTAACAGGTCTACTGAAGTTCCTCCCTCAGAGAGACACATTAGTCATTTTGTCTTTAGTGATCATTCAATTCCTTATCAACTTACTGAAGAAGAAGAAAGTGGAGACATTAACCAAGATCATTTAGTAGTGCTTTCACATGATCATTGTGCAAATAATCGAGATGTTTTAGATGAGCCTGTTAATTTTATCCCTGACAAATTGAATAAAAATGATCATTTATCCTGGTACAAATTTAATGATGAATCAATAAGTCAATCTCAAGGTGAGGATGAATTAGTGAATCATACTAGATATTCTAATCTTTGCTCCACTTCTATAATGAATCTTTAAATTTTCCTTTTTTTATCCTTAATCAAGATAGCTTAGAGTTAGATAGCTATGGTCAATCTTGTCCTCAGATTGTAAATATTAAACTTGATCAAAATCTTGAAATAATTCCTAGAGTAAAGAGTGTTTTCTTTTGTCAAAATCTAAGGTCGAACTTGTCTATCTATTTGGGAGAATTTTCATATTTACAATCCACCCTCCCGTCCCAACTCTTTCAATCATCTTTGGGTTGGTGCTATAGTCAATCTTTTGCCTTCGAAATTTTAAGAAGGAAGTATATGCATGATTACATGTTTGGAGAAAAAACACTTCATTCCCCTTTTCGGTCACTTTGGAACCATAATGTTTGTTGTCAAGTTATTAATCACTCTTGGTGGCTAGGAAAGGTGTTTAAAGATCAATTCCATTTTTTCTCCATTTTTGAGCATCAAGTGGGTTTGACCAATGTTACAAAAACCGAACCGGTGGTCGAACCGACCGACCCTGTGAACCGAAACCGGACCAAAACCGGAAAAAAAACCGGATCATAAAACCGGTCCACCAAAAATACATAAAATATTGAAATTTTGAAAAATTATATATATATTCATGTGCATCCATGTACATTCAAACTATTATACACAAAATATGAAAAGTATCTCATTTATATAGCAAATAAGAGTGCACAGAACCAAAATAGCTCTTACAGCTCTTACTGTCCATTGTGATGCATTGCCCTCTGTTCTGATATTTGTAAAACAAGGCCACCCTGCTCTCTTGGAAGGTGCATATAAAAAATGCACTGATCAACAAAGACTAGCCTACTCTTCCCTAACTTTCCAGACATGAAAGTCTCCTCTAATTACCTGGAGCTTGAAGCAGCTTGGGAAAATCAAGATGAATAGAGAACATGCTGTACTGCAAGTATTTTGTCCATTATAGTGATTTCCCTTTGGTACAATAATATCCTAGGTGAACCATTATTAAATTTTCCACTAAAAGGAGTTAAAACCCAATACCACATATATTTCTCAAATACTTCAATGCCAAAAGGGATTCCAAATATCTTATTATCTACCACGGCACTATAAAGATTCATCTTTTATCACAGGGCTATGCCATAAATTGTTGAGAGATGTCCTTTTGAAATGATTCAGTGTAGATTACAGAACTAGTGGGCTTCTACTCGACTTACATGTCAAAGTCTAAGTCTAAAAAATAAAATTTAAAAATCATTTTCTGGCAAAAACCGGTTTTCTCTACAAAACCGGTTTTGTAAACCGGTTTTGTCCTGAACCGACCGGTTTTGACCGGTTCGGTGACTGAACCGGCCGGTTCAGGACAAAACCGGCCAAAAACGGTTTGAAGGGCCGGTCCGGACCGGAAAGGTGCCGGAACCGGTCTAACCGGTCGGTTTTTCCTAAACCGGTTCGGTTTTTGTAACATTGGGTTTGACTTTGTTTTTCCGTCCTTTAAACTTTAAGTTATCCCCACTTGGTTTCTATTTGATCATTAATCCCAGGGAGAACCAAATTGAATATGTAAGAGAAATAAATGAGGAAGTTATGTTCTATGAAAATGGATTGAGTTACAAGCCTTATATTTTTCCTCCATCAATCTTAAGCAATAACTTGCATGAATTTTATGATCCTATCAATTCTTGGATGGAGGATATTTGCATCAGTCAATCTTTTCCTTGGCATGATTTCATTTTGCACCATTCAAACCTTTATTCAATTTTTGAACAAACCTGGAAGATTGCATTATCAAATTCTCTGATCTTTAATCCAATCATGACTTGTTTCATTACCAGAAATCAAAGAAGAATCACTAATATGTTTGATGAATGGTTGCACTGGATTTATGATTTTACCTAGCATTTGTGATGACTGGTTAGATTAGAGTAGGTAGGAAACCAAATAAGCCTACTTGGACAGTGGTTAGTCTTTTTAGCCATTGAGTCTGCACCTTTTTGTTTTTCTTTTCCTAAGCTCCTTTGTAAGCTCCTAGTTTAACTGAGTACCTGTCATTTTCTTTTCCCTGCACATTAAATTTCAAACTTTGCAAGTTATGTTAGTGATTTAATCTACTTTCTGCATTTATATTTCATGCATTTATATTTCTGACATAGAATAGATTTTATTTCAGTTGGATTTTATATTTTCCCATACATGCTGCATGAGGTATTTTGATGTTTGTGAATGTAGAAATAGGTGCAAAATAAAATAAAAGCTGGAAGCAAAATGGTAGAGTGCTGGATCGAGGATTTGAGTAGCAGAGTTCGAGGACCAGAGATTCTGAGGTTTTCAAGCGTTCATTTCAGTAGAGCACTTGTCCCAGCCGGAGCCAGATGTTATCACATATATAGTAGTCGGGCTACCATACATTATTTTTCTGATGCCAGTACACTATTCATCCAATTCCCTTACATTTGAGATGCTGAGATGAGCATCTATATTGGATCACTATCAGATTGTGGACAGCAGTATATATTCCCCATGCCATGACTGAGTCTCAGGAGACTCAGAGAGATGACCGATGTAGCCATTATACCATTGGTACAGAGCGGTCAGTAGTGCCCAGAGTTACAGCAGCAGTTGTAGAGGACAGATGATGGTACAGGTTGATGAGCATTTAGGTATATGAATCAGTAGGTATATCATTGTGTTATGGTTATATTGATTTTATACTTATTCTCAGAACATGTCTTAGCACCTAGTGTCATGATCTGGTGATCATATAGATATATGGACCTGGTTGAAGCTTATTATATATATTATATTGTTCCTACTCAGACTTAGAAGTTCACTATTCATACTCATTGGTTTTACCCTCCTTAGGGAGAATAGAGGTGATCATTCCACCATACCTTGGCTTGCTAGTGTTGGCTCCATTATTCATTGTCTTCATCCATCCATTACCTACCTTTTAGTTTATCACCCTGACTTACTACTTGACTAGTGGCATGGAGGACTTTACCCCACTGTAGCCTCTGTATTGGATGAGCTTCCCCGTTTATTGTGTCTCGGCTCTGAGTTGGTGACAAAACTTACCTATGGTGAGTTGGAGTTCCTTGGAATTCCCCCTAGTCACTAAAGTTGTGTTGGCTAAAACTGAAACTTTTAGTGCTGCCATGAATACAAAATCTGGAAAATGAAATGCTATATCTTGTATGAAAAGCCCATTGATGCAATGTGTTTCTAAACACACATGAATGAAAGGCATGCCAAATGAAAATGGCCATGAAAATAAAATGTTATATCTTTTGGAAATGTAAATACCTAGGTAAACAAGCTGTCCATGACACACCTAGAAGTGCTCAGGTAAACAAGTGCCTTAAAAACACACCTGCAGCAGAAAGCCTAAAATAAATGAAAATCTATGCAATGTGTTTATAAACACACATAGACCAAGGCTATGGAAACTTCAGGCCCAAAAAGCAATGGAACTTAAATGTTATATGAAAACAATTCATCCATTTGTGAGACACCGCCATTCCCTGTGTTGTTGCTCATTCAGTATATACTATGGTGTGTATTCCCTTTCCCTTTGCCAAAGTGTCACAAAGTTAAGTCGGTCAAGTCATCCCTTAGCCTAGCCAATTATTTTAGCCTTCACCCTTCACTAGCAAAATTGATCACAGCTATGAAGTGAGTATGGTCTTGAAAGTCTGGTCTGAGTAATAATAATAATTAATGACATTATATGTTTGGATTTAGATCGCCAGTAATGATTACTTTGTGTTATAATTGTTATTTGAATAAGTTGTAGAGCATGCATTAACCTTTGACACTTTGCAGCAGATTCTGATGATAGATCTGAGTTATATTTGGTCATGTTGACTTGGTCAAACCTAGTTTGACCAAGGTCAACCATAGGACATGAGATGGTTGGACCTTGTGATGATATGGATTGATAAGATATGGTCTATGTACATGTACATGATGATTCTATGCAGCAGCTACAAGGTTATGATGATGATTCATGGTTTACATCATTATTTGATCATTTACAGATTATTATTATTTGACCTGTTCCGGTATATTGGATATATATATTGATCATGCAGAGACTCATATGGTGGATGAGTACACATCTTGGATGGATTTGAACCTTCTGAGTCCAATGAGACAGTTTGTTTTCAGTTCCGGGCACTTGCAGTGATGATTGAGCCTCAGTAGGCTATCCTAGTGTAGTTTTGGTCTGTCGGAGACCCTGTCAGAGCAGATGTGATTTTTATCCGGTTGACCTAGGGCGCTGTGCTTAGAGGAGGTGGTCCAGCCACTTGTTTTTACCATATTACCCCCCTCCCGGACACACTTGTGCCCTCACCTTGACAGCGCAGGCACTCCAGGAGGCAGTTTGGGGCAGTTTCACGCTTCTCGAGGCATTTCAGGATTGGTAGAAATGGCTATTGAGGAAATCGATTTGGGATACTGAGGCAATGTTTTGGCATGGGATGATCAGTGATGATGGATTGATGTCTTCCACAACCCCTCCAGCAGTTTCAGCTTCATCGGGGCCCGCATCCATCACTTATGGCACTTTCTGATGATTTCTGAGGTCTTTTGAGGCCTACGATTTGACGATAGAGGCACGATTTGGTATATTGATGACTATTATTATTATTGTGGTACGGGGATTGACCAAGGGTGGCTAAAATTACCCCTTGGACTCACCATAAGCTTCCTATTATATTTTGTCTTCATGATTTGGTGGGATTCCCCTCTTCTAGTGCGATTTTGTCCACTTATATTATATTTGATTAGTGATCCATGTATTTTATTGTGAGCTCATCTCAACCATTGATTAGACATTTGTATCTTTTAATCTTAGCCACTCATTCAAAAAGTGGTTAGGATTTTGATGCCTCTCCTTCCTATTTAAAGGAGAGAGCTTCTCATTTGTAAGGGGGTCTTTGGCTCTGGGATTATTGGTATAGAAAAACTTTCTTGTGGAAATTCTTGTGGTCTCCTTTGCATTTGGTGTTCTTAGATGGTGATTGGAAAGTCTATTGCAACCTAGCATTTGGAATTTGTGGTAAGATCTATCTATTTTGGAAATCATTGTCTTGTCTATAGGAGGGCGACTTCAACAAGGGCGATTTTGCAAGGCTTCTTCAAATCGACTTTCTTGGCATTTGCTTGTATCAGGGGGTTATCATTAGTATCATTGTGATCTATGCTATCTTTTTGTTACTTCTCTTGTGGCATTAGTCTTATCTCTTGATTACATCAAATCTGATATTGTTGACGTTTGTTGTGCAGGAGAGAGGGCGCATTGGCTTCTTGGGCTAAATCGATTGCATAGAAAACTACCTCAAAGCTTCTCAAATTGATCGGGTTTGCATAGATCATCATCATCAAGGCATCTACAAGGTTACCCAGGTAAGATCCACAGGTTTGTTTCTCTTATCTTGATCCAATCCATTGACATAGCTCATAAATTGATAAAACCCTTATTTCTTCAATCCCTCATTTTTACATTTTTTCAGATCTACTAAGATCTAATGGCTTCTTGGGTAAGATTTTGAAAACCCACCTCTATAGTATCCACGGCATCCCGGATCTATAGTTTGGTGAGGATTGGCCTCCATTTGACCCTCTTCCCAAGGCATTTAGCCTCTCCAAGCAAGGGCGCACTTCCTAGTTTGGTGAGTTGACCTAGATCTAGTATGTGGGTAGGTGAGATCCCGCTTGATTCATGATCTACACATCCATTAACCTACTCCCAGATTGTCACTTTTCTGATTTCTACCTTGTGGGCCCTATTCCACATTTTAAGTGATTTAATCCCCATTTTGGACCACTTGGTATCTTTAAACTCAGATCTAGTAAGATCTAGCCATCGGATTGCCTTGAAATTGTAGATCCACACTCCCACTTGATCAACCTACTTGGATCTAAAGTTTGGATGCCGTCGTACTTGTCTTGACCCATTTATCCCACATTTTAGCCTCCTTGGGTAAAGTCGCACCACCTTGGAGAAGGGAGTTGTCCCACTTCTAGGACGTGGGTACTTGAGATTTCAGTTGATTTGGAACGGGAATAATTCAAAACCTAGGTCTAGTAAGTCACCTTGTCAAATCTTGCCTTGGGGATAGCATTCTTTGTTTTAAGGGATTGTGGTCCACTTAGGTCAAACCTAGATCTAGACCTATTCATCCATCAAGACTTTAATTGCCCACTTGTCTCATGCAATAGGAGTCCTTAACCACAAGTTAACTTCACTTTGACTCCATTATCCCAATTCCCAAGGCACTGGTCTCTCTCCAAGTCAATTCGACTTTCCTAGATTGTTGGATTAACTTGTGGTTTGACCCTTGTGTGGTGAACTAAACCCTTTGATGCCATCATACTTCATGATCAAGCTTGTCACTTGTACTAGTTAGCCCCACTTCAACCCTAAACTACCCTGCATTGGACACTGTTCCCAAGGCAGTGGATTTTCTCACATTGAACTAGTACTTTAACCCTGGATCCTATTTCACAAATCATAAGTCACTCTCACATCAATAATGAACCAAAGCTATACTCATTGAACCCCTCACTTGTCTTGTGACTTCATCCTAAGGTTTAGCAAAAACCATACATCTTACTTCACTTAAAATTAACTTGATTTGGTGTCTTGGTTTTGATCTCTCCTGTTGGGAGTAGATCGGGTCTCCCCCTTTGTTGTCTGGGCTAGATAACATAAAGTGAAGGTTGCCTCGACTGGCGTGACAACCATCTATTGGAGGTCGAGGTGATCATGGTTGCACCTTTTGAGTTGCCCTTCGCTATTGCCATCCATGAGTGGATACATCCATAGGGGTAACTACAGTTTTGGTGACAACAAGACAAAACACACCCAAATCCAAAAGATAGAAAGAAGTAAAGACCGGAAATGAGTGTAAATAGGTCCTAAGCTTAATTTCAGCCACTGACTGGACACGAATGGTAAAATGAGAATAATATCAAAAGTGACCAGCGCTTAAATATGGTGAATTCGATGAGTTAGATTAATAATTGTATGGCTGGAAATAAGCAAAGAACATTCAGTAAGCTAGAAGTGAAGGAGTTGATTGTTGTTGCCCAGGAAGGTGAGTTAAGTAGTGAAATGACCAACTAGGGCAGCAATAAAACGGTGATTTAAACTACTTCTAGCAATTGGTAGTTTGATTCTTGCAAGTAAAATGACAATTTAAGACCAATTCTAAACTACCTAGAACCCCAAACTGACCCAAACAAGCAGAAGAGAAAAACGCCCCAGGGGAGGCGTTTTTGTCAGGTAGACCAGTGCTAAATCTATGGGTAAAGGGAGTGTAAAGGAAATGAAACTTAGGATATAGCATTCTAAGTGTGTTTCATTAGTGGGTTTTGAATTAAAATGAATTCTAACGGTGAAATCTTAAGTTTTTGTATTTTAGGGTTTATTTAGTGGTTTTGCAGCTCAACATTTGCAAATGAAACTGAAATGGAAGAGACAAGCAAGGATTTTACCTGTATAATGAAGATGAAGGCGTTGTGGAGTTGAAGACAAACCCTGGAGACCAAGTGCTAAGCAACCATGCGTTTTCCCTTAGCATTTTTTATGTAGCCGGTTGACCAATGCGCCCTTGTACCTGCCACAGAGAGAATGAATCAACAACTATAGCAAATAATCAAGGAAATCAGCAAATGAAAGACTAATAGTGAAGGAAAGCGAGATACAATAGTAAATTTCACTTCCCTTGTTAAAATCCCGAAGAGAGAAGCAACTAGGAGCTGCTAACTCAAGAGTTGCGCCCTCCCCAAGTGGTCAAGTCACCTGCAATTCGTTTTTGGCCAAAGAGTGATGGAGAAACCACACAATAACTAAGCAATGCACCAACAATAAGCTAACAATCAACACCATAAGCATTCACCACCATATCACAAGCAAATTTGGAAGAATTGTCTCTCTCTATTACTCAATCTCAAATCTGAAAAATGCCAAGAGGAGGAGAAATGGGAGAGCATCTCTCTTAAGTAGAGAATAATGCCTCTCCAAACCTAAGTCCCTCCAAAATGGAGGGCTGGGATCAATCCCCCATCAAGCAAATCGAATGGTGGAGATCTCTCTTATTGGGGGTGCGAATTGCCCAAGGATAGTGCACAAGTGGAGGAGGGGTCCATTGTAGGGCCCATACAAATGTCAAATACATGCTAGGGGGTGTCTATATGGTGTTTTAGCCCCCTAGCTAATACATCATGGCCCCATATACAAAGCAACATCAAAATCGAACTTCCCCAAGTGGAGAAAAACGCCCCCATGGGCAATTCGTCCTACATGAAGAGCTGGTCGAATGGAGGGACCCACAGTACATAATATGATGTCCAAACATACCAACATTACCTTAGAGATCAACCTTGAATTAGCCAGCCTTTAATTTTTGCCCTTTGCTATAGTTGCCTTTGTCAATTTTTGATTTTCCATGTATTTTATTGCTGGTTTATATTGCTGAAGGAGTAAATTGGGCTTTTGACCCACTTACAGTGTCCGGATTGTCGAACCATCTGCTGCAATGTGATCGTGGTCCCCAAAAATAGTAGGAATGGTCACTCGAACGACCACGATCCATCATTTAGGCATTATTTGCCCAAAATCCATGATTTTTAATTAAAACAAGTCATTAATGACCAATAATAATTAAAAATCTCACAAATGCCTCGATCTTTTTACATTCTGTCACTTGGAGGCTCATATGGGTCACCTGTAGATAATAATTGACCAAAATTGATATTCCGGTCGCAACATTTTTTTGGGCCCATTTTTGGCCTAGTCAACCTAGTTTGACCAAGTCAAATCTGGTCAACAATGGTGCTAGCTGAATACCTGTATGCAATCATGAAGTGAAAGGCTTCCTTATACAAGTTAGTACATTACTAAACAATATGACAATAATATGGTGATAAAAAATGCAGTAAATCTCAGAAAAATACAAGGCCCCAGGTGAGGTGGGCCCACCACATCCAAAAGACTCAACTGCTATGCACAATCTATAGACTTGACCACCTAGCTGACTTTGGGTGATGTGGAATACAAGGTGAAGGATGAGGGATGACAAGGACAAAGATCATGAGACCTTTTGGATAACTCGAGAAAGTGGGGTCCACTGAGATAAGCATACCATGACCAAAACACGGGGAAGGGCGGTGCCTCACAAATGGGTATAGTGCAGGGAAACCGCCACTGGTCATCGAACAAGTATCTCACAACTCACATCCATGCCCGAAGACTCCGTGAGGTTCTTTTCTAGAGCCGCCAAACTGGGTGTTCGGCAAACCGTAACTTGAGACTCTAGGGGACAATCTTGAGCTTGTCCCTTGCTCCCTCTCACCTCCTTGCCCCGCAGGACTAGGTGAGGAAATAACCACTACAAATGCTGACATGTACGGCTGACCTGTGTCCATGTGTGTTTACAAACACATTGCATGGATTTTATAATGAATTTCATACTTAGCCCTTTTTTGGCTAGATTTTACATTTACAAAAAGCCTTTTTGGCTTGCTTTACATTTCTTCATTTCTTCATTTTACATCAAGGCCCTTTTGGGCTACATACATATCTCAACAGATATAATCATGGTGCTCATACTGCAAAGTAATGGGGGTGAGCAATACATGCTTCGATGACCAATGGGAAACACCTAATGAGGCTACACAATCTTAACTGTATTGCAACATCGGGGGCAACCGACAGGAGCAAATCCCAGGTTTGAGAGTGCATCTCACACACTAAAGAGTTGAGGCACAATAGATAGGGAATCATGGCATACTCAAAGATCAGTGGGGAAAGGGATCCTCAATGTCACAAATTGGAATCCAAGTCGGGAAAGGCTATCATGGATGAGTCGGATGGATGGAGAAGGTGAAGGTGGATCCAAAGTCAGCTGCCAAGGGGGGACTAAGTGACCAAGTCTATACCAAGAGCAGGGGTGTGACCCGGTGTGCATATACAGGGGCCTACTAGGAAGGGGTGGACTGACATCACCAAGGGCCCAATCATATATCATAACAATAGCTAGATCACCAAATCAATCGTCATATGCAAAGTTAGTGTACTATCATGTATAAACAAGTCTAAGCAACAATCATGAGCAATAAACATCAAATGCAATACCTGTCGCACCATATACCTGCTGCTGAGGCTATCTCTGAACTAGATCTCTGCTGAATCCAGGCACAAATAGTAAACCAGCAATACTCTGTGATAGTCTCAATCAAAGCAAGAAATCCTGGCAATGAAGGGTGATCTTGCAGTAAATGCTAAGTAACATGTCTGGACAATACAATAAAACCATCTGTCCCCACTGATATATCTGCTCGGGGCAATCTGAACAAAATTGTGTGCCTCCTCTGAAGGCATCCGATCTCTGATCTGGAAAAAAAAAGTATAGTACAGTCCCTGACCATACAATCTGCAACATGGTAGCTCCAGCTAACATGGATGTGATAATAGTTATAGCATCGGGCAACATTCTGTAGACATTCTCCCAGAGAGGTCATGAGAAGTGACCAATGGTTGGTAGAGGATGGCCCTTGTGTAGCCTTGATTAGTCATGAGGAGTGACTAAGGGTAAACAAGGCTCAAGATGCTTACTTTGAGAAAGAGTGCTCCGAGAAGGAAGCTAGAGGTCACATTGTATTTTCCAAGGAGTGATCTATTCTATATTAGAGTGAGTTGACTTGTTTATTTTGATAGGGGATTCTATCCCCTCGTGAAATATACAAAGTCTAATCTAATGTTGAATTTGACATAGGCTCTAAGAAGTGTTTGGGACTTCTTATAGTGGGGTCAAATCAACATTAGGGCTCTGTGGGTGAATTTGATCTGCATGTGAGGAGATGAACATCAACAAGGACAACTTTTCTATGTTAAAGAAATAACCAAGAAGTCAAGTCAACCGTTGAAGAAGTCCCAGACAACATTGAAGAAGTCCTAGAAGAAAGATTGAAGACAAATAGCAAGTCAGCCCTGAAGATAAATAAAAGATGAAGATCAAAACTGACAAGTCTGCCCCAACAAGAAGACAAGTCGGCCCCATTGAGGAAAAAGTCAAGTGGATTGAAGAATATAAATAAAGTGCTCTCACATTTCATTTTCATCAACACACAACATCTCCTCTCTCTACTTGTGTGCACTTTTCAAGGAAGGCCTAACAAAGGCAAGGAAGCAAACATTTTGGGTTCTTATCATCTTCTTGTGGTTCGCTATCCCTCCCTAGAAATTCGCTAGGGTTTCTTGTGAAAGAAGGACAAACTCTTGTGCTAGGGTTTCATCTTCATGAATGGTATTGTTCTTGAATTGGATTAATTTCTTCTAGGAAAAGCTGGCTTGGTTTTCTCCCTGTTGGGTTTCCTAGGATAAAATCTTGTCTCTTGTGCATGTTTATCTTTCAGTGATTCTTGTTTTATTTCCGTTGCAAGTGAAGTTGATATTTTCAGTGTGCAATTATTCAATCAATTGTGAAATGAATGCTTGAAATCATTGTGAAATAATTGCCAATATATGGAAATAGTAAAAAATCCAACAGGAATTGATGTTGGGATCATTTGCCATTTCGCTGTCTTCTTCAGTGTTAGGGGGATTCTGAGTGTGAGGATATCTTGTTGCTGCAGGAGGCTAATTGGAGTCCAAAGTTGATTGCGATGGCTTTGAAGAAGGTTGCTTCGGGGCTGATGCGTGTTGTTGCGATGACTGATTTGAAGAGGGTTGCGACTGATTTGAAGAAGGCTGTGAAGGAGTTGGTGATGGTTTGGCTGCAGCATTATGATTGTTCTTTGTGCATGCAGGCTGAGGGTTCAAGCTACTCTTGCAGCTTGTGGTATCTTGCCAGCCTTTTGCTTTTCGGGATTTTGAACTTGCCCCTTGAAAGATGGGCAAGATTTCTGTAGGTGCCCTGCTTGCTGACAGAGTCTGTAGCGAAAGGTTGTATTCTCATAATCAATGAGCTGTGTGTAAGGCTCATCGTCTAACCAATCGATGAGGACCCTATTAGGCAGCCCACAACTAAGGTCGACCTCTACACAAACACGAGCAAAGGTGACGAGACCTTTTGTTATCCTATCTTCGTTAACCTTGACAAAACGGACAAAGGAGTTTCCAATAGTAGCCAGACAATCTGGAGCCCAAAAATGTAACGACACGTTCGGTAGTCTTACCCAGACTGGAGTGACCATGGTTGTTGTAGTTAGAGGATTAAACTCTGGGAACCATTGCTGAATGGAAAGGCTTGAGTAGCCCCAAAACCACGGTCCTTGATCAATGGCTTTCTGACAATCCTCTTCCTTAGCAAAATGGACTATGAAGAAGCCCTTGGAGTAGAAGAAGAGCTCATGACCCATTCCCCAAGTCTGATTCACCCATTCCTTCAACGTCGAGGTAGAAAGCCAGAGCCCGTTGAAGTGGTAGATGAGGGCTTTTCTCTGATAAAGAGTGGCATAGGCATAGAGATGGGGGTCATTTATGTCTGTCGTAGGATTCTCCTCAGATTGTTCCTCTATGAATGCCGGGCTTGAGAGTTCTTTGGTGATAGTTTCAGCTGCACCATTGGGCTCTTCAAGCCCTGCTATCACTGCGTTTTTTAAGGAGCGGGGTTGAGAGGAGGAGGGCACTCTGCAACCTCCCGCTCCTCCAAGCATGCGAGAAGTCAAAACTATGGTTGAATCTCTGTAAAGGCCATCGTCCTTGAGTCAGGTGCCTCTCTGGAGCAACCGTCCTTCAAACTGAAGTAGCGAAAGAGTTGAGGGGATTTCGGTTGTGCTCTGAATCTAATTGTGCAAATAATCTATAGGATATGAAGCATGCATTTGCAGGCAAAGCGATTTGCCAGAGAGAAGCTTCACGAACAAAGGAAATCCTGGGTCAATCAAGGGTGTGGGGGTCTCGACGGATTCTCCTGGTGTATGCGCGCTCAGACTTTCAGCGCCAATAGCCAACATGTGGCTTAAGGGGTCCACCTGAGAAAAACCGGAGGCAGCGAGAACACAAGGTTGAGCTAGGGTTTTCGAAAGGGCCATCGCTCTTGCTTTCAATATCACCTTGAGATCAGTATTATGTTATCTTAGGGAGGTATTATATCAATCTTTGATTGTGAACAGATAAAAATAATGATTGAAAAGTTGAAACCCACAAAAACTATTTTTAAAGACAAATTGGGCCTGACCCGAGTCAAATTGTGAGTCAAAGTTGTTGAGTCGAGTTAAAATTGTAAGTTTGACTCTGTTGACTGAATCAAATTTGGTCAACCCAAGTTTGACTTGGGAAGGTTTGAAATTTTGAGTCGGCTCTTTTGACTGCTGATCCGAGTCAAACTTGCAATTTTCAAGTTGAAATTGTGGTTCCTGTTACATGTAGCCAAATTATCCCTTCTTTAAAAATTTTGTAGTTTACAGAACTGTAATTTTAGACTTATATACATCTAGTACTCTTAAGAATGGATAGACTTGCATTATCATCAACTCAACCAACACGAGTAATCATTTACTGTAGTCTGTGCCTAGGGTGTGCTGCAAGTTGGAGAAATGAGATTGCATGAGCTAATGAATATCCTTGGTAAATGAATCTACTATTTTGACTAGCTTATTGGATGATGGTTGCTAGAAATTCTAGTAGAGTTATTGTGGTAAAGATGTTTCCTAGGATTTAAAATATTTCATGACCCCACTAATTTGCAAGGTAAGAGCCTCTCCATGGAAATGTCATGAAATTTAGATTCTCAAGGAACAGTTCATGTTTGTTCTTATTTGTGTTTTTTTACTAATGATATCTTGAAGGTGCCCATGACCCCTGCTACTGCCTAAAACACACTTAGACACGGGTAAGTCTCCCAACCGCTATGTGTGTTCCTAAGGGAAACTATGAGTTAAGAACCCACTGTCACCTCGGTCCTAAACTCCTCCGTTTAGACCACAACTCCTAAAGGCCAAGGGGGGTAGTCCCTAATTACTAAGTTTCTTTATGTTTTTTGTTGGGGTTGTTAGTTACAAAGATAAAAATGACAAGCAGTGTGCAATTATGCAAATCCTTCAATGACAAGCAAACACTTTAGCAATCAACCAAATGATGAAATCCAAGAAAGAAACAATTTACCGATTAACAAGACCAGTGTCGTCACTATTCGGGCTATGGACTCACAATAATCAATTAAACAAGTTTTCCCAAAGTATCAACTCATCCACTTTAACAAGTACAAGAATATGATGACTTCCAGTAAAATGAACCAGTTAAAATAAAAAGTTTGCAAATAGATTATCAAGATATCACATAAACCTTTGAAATGTAGATAATGAACAACTTAATGAATCAAGATACATGTAACAATATTTAGCTGAAAAATAAAGTACTTGAAGCAAATATTGTGAACAAAGATAATAATGTAAAGTGCTTGCAAAGTAGAAAAGATTGTAACAATGTTTTACAAGTGGTCCTTTAAATTTTAGTAAATTTTAATGTCTCTCTTTTACTTAGGGGATTAATGTGTTTGTTGTAAAGAAATGAAACTAATCTAGATGTCTACCCCAAAGAAACTATCTCCTTCGATTAGAGAGAGAATGCTGAGTGTTCAACCTGAGAACACAAGGTTCCCAACTAGCTCCACGGGTCAAACTCAAGACTTGCTGGGTGCTCAACTGGAGGACACAAAGTGCCATGAGACTCCCCACGGTCTCTACCCCACTAGCTCCACAGGCCAAGCCTTCTTTTCTCTGTTCTAGTGAAGATATGTAACTGGGTGCCTATTAATCTAGCCAACACAAATCTTTGCCCTTTCTCGTCACCCAAGTTCAGTTTAACTGGTGAGGGGAGAGGATATGGGGCAAAAACGGGGCTTAAGTTAAAATTTATTTATTTTTAAGCAAAACTAAACTAAAACAATGTAAGCCAAGCGCGATATCACAGGAGTGGCAAAGCCACTCGTGTATGAGGTGCGGGCGAAATGAAATTACTTGAAAGTAAATTACAGAAGTAAAATGAAAGCCAAGCGCGATATCACTGGAGCGGCGGAGTCACTTCACTAGTGAGGTGCGGGCAAAATAAACAACTTAAAGCAAATTACTAGAAATAAAGAAACAAGCCAAGCGCGATATGATTGGAGTGGCGGTGCCACTTCACTAGTGAGGTACTGGCAAAATGAAAATGCTTTAAAATAAACACAATAAACTCAAGCCCAAGAGACTCTCTTGGGCTTGTTACAATGATAATTATTCCAGCACTTATTATTATGAAGGAAATAGAGAGAAATAGTGATTTTTAACCGTTTTTGGGTGAAGGACTTGAAGTAGGCCTTCTTGGGTGTTGTTGGTGTTTGCTAGTGGCTGAATTTGGGCATTCCCTCCCACTGTAAGATCAGAAACCTGCACAAAACAACAAGCAATTATAGTACAAATATGATAGAAATAAGTTTTAATTGAACTTGAAATTTTGCATGAAAAAACCGGACATTTTTCTAAGTATTTTTTTTTTGCTTATAAAAACTTGAAAAATGATGAGAAATGAGTGCAAAAGGCTTGTCACAAATTTGCAATAAGAAAAGAAATGCTAGTGAGATGCCAAATCCTTTAAATGTTGCTGAACAATGGGGTATTCCACCCGGAAATCCCACCCTTCAAACTTGGTGAACCTGTAACCAAATTAGCTTCACAATGCAAGATGGGGTGATAAATCCACAAAGATTTGAGAGATAAAATACTTAAATATAAATAAGTTAGCTTCTCAAATACTAAGCAAAAAAAATTCACATAGCAAGCAACAAAACTAAAACTATGCTATCCTCAAGCAAAAAACTTTGCTTGAGGTCCAAATGCACAATGGAACAAAGTCACCTTAATCTCATAGCATGGACAATACTTCCTCCAAAGATTTCTTCTATTAACATCAACTTGAAAGTACAATGGTTCCTCTTGGACAAAGAATGGGAGCAAGAGAGCAAATGGGAGAAATGAGAGCAAGAATGAAGCAAGAGCATGAGTGAAAGCAATCCAAATGAGGAGGAATGCCCTCCTTAAATAAGAAAAATGAAAGAGAGAGGCTCTTTGCATGCTAGGCAAGTGTCACAAGGGAGAGAGGGGGGCCCAAGAGAGGGGGGCGAATTTGCTAAAGGAGAGCAAAACCAAAGTTTGAGATCTCAAATATGGGCAGATAAACCCCCATTTTAATACTCCCAACCTTATTGCTATGTCAAATGGGGAGGAAACCACCATAGTGGGGTCCTTCCCATTGACTTTTACTCACCCAACCAATCAAAGAGAGGAGGGCACACCCCATAGAGTTGGCAACTCATAACTAATGAAATACACTCATGGGGGGCCCTTTTATGCTTTAGTGTTCATGTTGGGTACATAACATAGGCTTTAGAACCTTTACCTGGCCACCCCAAGTGACTATAGTCACTTTTACAAAATTTGGCTCTCTAATTAAATGCCCAATTTCCTGATTTCCTTGACTGACCTAGGCAAAAGTGGCCAAAACCATAGTAATGCTTGTCCGAATGACTTCAAACTTGGCCCAAGGGTGCAGGGGGTCTCATGCCATTTACTTTGAGTACCCATACCCCTATACAACATCAAAAAGGACCAAGTAACCCTCTTTTACATTATAACAAATTGTCTTGAGTGACAATTTTTAATGACCAAAAATTAAAAAATCCTATGCAAAACTTAATGAAATTCCGCAAGACTCTAGATAATGTCTAGCATGGTAATATAGAACATTCTTACGCCCCAATCACCCCATGGACACGATCACTAGAACACCTTTCACCACTTTGGAGGTATTTTTGAGTGAAAAACTCAAATAATTAAAATCTCTAAAGAGAAATTTTAATTATCCAAGTGAAAAAACACTCGAAGAAAGGAATTCCCTAATGATAAAGTCCTAGGTGACTAAGTTACACAAAACTAGACCCTCATGCTGACATATCCTTACAAAATTCCCTGTAGGGGTGCAAAAATTTCATGCAGAGAAGACAAGAAAAGTGTTGATTAAATTGTCATTGATGCCAACAGTGCCTGGCCAATGATGCCAACAGTTGCGTCTTGTTGCCCCTTTTGGAGCCCCTGAGGGTTAGTGTTTGGTTTGTGGTTGTCTGTGTCAAGAGGAGACCTTTTGACTTTGTCCAAGCCCAAGCTTGAAGCCCTTGGAGGCCTTGGGGCAATGGCAAAAGCCCTGGCTACCATTAACTTGGTTAAGTGCCCCTAAGCTGTATCTTGGTCCCAGTTGAGTCCATTGTTGTATCCCCTGCTCCTAGTTGTCTGTTAATTGAAGGTTTCTATGTTGCATGATTGGATGATGTGTTAATTTGGTCCTTAAGCCCACAAACTTGGGTCATGGAACCCTTGGAGATGGTCATTATGCATGAGAAGGTCTGGCACCCACATAAATGGCGGCATGATGACCCTTGGACACTATATGTTCATTGATGGTGCATTTGGAAATGATTTGGGTCTTGGAATCCATACATATGGTGGTTTGTAAGCCCATGATTGTTGGAGCCTTTGATATGATAGAATCCTTGGTCATGATTCCCTCATCACTTGGCGATGGAGTCCTATGTGATGGGCTTGAAGTCCATGGAAAGTATCTTGTTTAAATATTATATGATATCCTTGAAAGAGTCCTTGAAACCCTTGCATACGGTGCCTTGGGTCTTGAACCATGATGATGTATGGTCCTATTTGTGGTTATATGGCTATTGGGATGTAGATGGAGGTAGATCCCACGGACGTGCCTTGATATGTTGAAGAAGACTTTGAAACTCTTGTAGTTAGTGGTATGGTCTTTGGCACCCTCATGTGTGGGGTCTTTGACGTCCTGGACACATTGAATAATTTAAGGGTATTAGACCTGTTATCACACCATAGTAGCAGGGCTACTATTCTTGTACAGCAGATATCTGCACATTCCAGAGCTTACATTATTCCAGAGCATGGCTATATATTTTGGATCACTCATGATCAGAGCAGTACATTATTCAGATTTTGTACATGACCTTGTGTCAAGGCTGAGCCTTGAGAGTTCAGATTTGATGACTGATGTGACCACTTATCCCATTACAGTTTCAGTTCAGTGCCTAGAGATGTATTTCAGCAGTGTTTCAGATGATGCATGATGATTATTATGATGTTATATGATCTGTGGATATGTTCTCACTGACTGTGGATTATTATCTTGTTGATTTAGTCATGATCACAGCATGTGCTCGGTATATTATTCCTGATGTGGCAAACTATTTAAAATGAACTGTAAATCATAAAATGGACAATTGCTTGCACTTTTAGGTCATTTAACAAAACTTACTGGTTTTTCACCTTACATAGACATGGTCTTTCCCGACACCAGTTGTCTGCTAGTGTAGGCTCCATATTCACTTGTCTCCATTCATACATGACCTTCCTGTTTGACTTTAAACCCTGACTTGTCTCATTTGACTTTCTGATACTGAGGACCTCCCCATTTTTCTACCTCTGTGTTTGGACCGCATCCCTGTTTATTCAGTGTCTCGGCTCTGAGTTGGTGACAGAACTTGCCTTTGGTGAGTTGGATTGTAGGCCTAAATCATTCTGGTCGGTTGTCCCGATGTTTGGCATTGGCTCGAACTCCCCCTAGTCACTTGAGATGTTGTTGGCTAAAACTGAAAGCTCATGTTCTACCTGTGGAAACTTAATAAATTCGCCCATGGAAACAAAAAAAAAGGGCAAGAGCAATGAAAAGCTAAAAATACTCCTCGAAGAGTATAAGAAAGGTCCAAAAAGCAATGGTTCTTAAAAGCTATATCTAAACAATTGCTGACCTTGTATAAATATATGAAAAACATGCCCTGGATGCAAGCTGCAACTAGTTGTGCTTCTCAGCACATCTGAAATCCGAAGGGTTATGTAGGCCAAAAAGGCCATGGAATAAAATTGAATGATCCTAATGAAACTGGATCAACTTGATGTAGACATGATGCCTAAGTTGAATAAGCACTCTCTAAACAACTTATCCATTTGTGAGGCACAGCCATCCCCCGTGTTCTTTTGTCCAGCACAGAGTTTGTAGCTTCCCCCTCCTCCCAGTCCAAAGTATTGTTGAGTTAAGTTAGACAAGTCAAACCCTTGGCCCAACCTTGCTCCTAGCCTTCATCCTTCACTAGCAGTTTGACCATGTCCAATGGGTGCGTTTGTCATTTGAACTATTGCGCAAGTAATTTTATATAACAACGGAATATGTTAACTTGATTAATGCCACTGAATGGAATTTGTACTTTGAGCTTAGCTGTGGGAATGATTAGAGAAGCATTGTCTTAGTCTACTGATGTGATTTATCCTTGATTATATATTCTTGGGATCCATGATGATGTGGACCATGTATGGATGATTATTGATGATGATTTATGGGCCCACATGTTTGATGATGATATCATATGATGGACATATGATGCAGATGATGTTGGATCCAGTTCAGCAGGTTTATTACTACTTCGGATCAGTAGATTATACATTGTCCATATATGGTGGACCCTACAGCAGGCCCATTAGGGCAACCTAGGGTGTATGAGTACTCATTCCTAGTGGATTTGGGTCTTCTGGATCCATTGAGACACTTATCTTTCAGTTCCGGGCACTTCTGACAGTGATTGATGCAGTTTTACACTTGTTGACCAGATTTGGGGCTGATTTCCCAGCCTGAGCAGCAGGGGCCCCGAGAGGCCAGTTCACCTAGGGCGCTGATGATGGAGGGGGTGGTCCAGCCACTTGTTATTACCATTTATCCCCCCTTCCGGAGAGCCTGGTGGGCTCAGAGGGACAGCGCTAGCACCCTAGGAGGCAGTTTTGGCACTTTCACAGTTCCCGAGGCAGTTAAAAAATGGGATAAAGTGGTCACTGAGGAAATCGATTTGGACAAATGAGGCAAGGTTTTGGCATTTGGTCTTCACAGAGGTCTTCCAGGGTGGCATCACCATCTTCCAGTCAGTTTTCACCATGTGGGTATGCCCGGATTGATCACAGGAGGACATTTACTGCTTGACTGTCATGGATTCTGAGGACAGTTTTGATCATTTATATTATATTGGACATATTTTATTATTTTACTGTGCCTTGGGGATGAGCTAGTAAAGATTAATACCTCCTAGCCCCACCATGAGCTTATGATGTCATGTCCTAGTCACCATGAGGTGGATTGTGGGTGCTTATCTTTCTCTAGTGGATGACGTCACCCTCTTATTGTACCATTTAGTGAGGGCGCTATTGTTATTTTGAGTGATCCATGTGATATATTGTTATGGGTCATCTTAGCCATTGATTGTATGATGAGATCTTTTAATCTCAACCACTCATTTGATGTAGTATTGTAGAGTGGTATAGGGTTTTGGTCTTTATTATCCTATATAAGGAGGAGACCCCCCATTGTAAAGCTCACCTTTGGAGCTCTGGAATATTGGAATAGAAGATTTTTTTGTGGAGCACATCTCTCTTGCATTGTGGATTCTCTTGCAAATTGAATATACAGTATCTCTTCTATGTATCATTGTGGATTTTGGTGCTTTTACTAATCTTTTGACAGGAAAGTCGAATTGGAGAGAGGAGGGCGACTTCATGAGGGTTATTGTTGGAGGGATCCACATATTCTCTCTTGGGTTGATCTTGTGACAGGGAGTATCATTATTGTATCTTCGTGACATAGTTGATGCTTTCTATTACATCTTTCTACCATTTTCATAATCATCTTGCTTGACTTGTTTCTTTGATCTTGTCTTGTAGGAGGAGGACGATTTGGCTATCTTGGAGAAGGACGTTTTGGTTGGAGCACTTAGATCTCACTTTTGAATATACACATAGGAGAATGCTATCAACTTGCAAGGTGGCCACAAGCAATTGAGGTAAGATCTACAAGGTATGTGCCTCTTTCATCCATTCTATCTTCATTGGTCATAAAACCCTAATTAATCAAAACCCCAATTTTGGTATTTCTTAGATCTACTTAGATCTAGCCTTGCAATTGAAAAGATATTAAAAACCCACCTCTATAGGATCCACCCCTAGTTGGATCTATAGTTTGGTGGTGATTTGCTAAAAATTGACACACTTTTCAATGCAAAAAGCCCTCTTGAACCTAAATCGATTTTCCTAAGAGAAGCTTGTTGGGTTAGATCTAGCACATGGGTAGGTGAGATCCCACTTGATTTGAAATCTAGACACTTGATAACCTATACCCACATCTTTACTTTGGTGAAAACTACCTTGTGGACATCTCTCCATGTTTTAAGGGGTTAAAACCCCCTTTTGATTCTCTTGGCATCTTAAAACTCAGATCTACTAAGATCTAGCCATTGGGTTCACTTGAAATTTTGAACATACATAGATCGGGGTACTAGCTACTTGGATCTACAGTTTGGTGGCCATTGGACTTGATTTGGTCCACCAAACCCTCATTTTAGCCCTCCTTGAGCAAATCGCACCCCCTTGGAATTTTGAGTTGGTCCACTTTGAGGAGGTGGGTGCTTGAGATTTTTGTGGATTTGGAATGCCCATGCCTTGAAACCTAGGTCCATACTGTCTTTTTGTCACGATCCGCTTTGGGGGTTGCATTCCTTGTTTCAAGGGATTGTGGTCCACTTAGGGTAATCACATAAAAACCTAGATCTAGTAAGATCCAACCATTGGATCTCCTTCAATCCACTTGACTTGGCTTCTAGGTGTCCCGATCTACACTTTGACATATTTCTTGACCCCATTAGCCCATCCAATAAGGCACTAGTCCTTCTCCAAGCAAGTCGCACTCCTTGGGATTTATGTCAAACCCTAGATCTAGTACATGGGTACTCCTATAACCAACTCAAACTCATAGATCTAGCCTACATCTAACCTATAGTACCAACCTCACACCTAACTTCACCTTGTGGGCCTACCTAGAACCATTTCACACTTCCCAAGAACATTGGACCCACTTGTGTAAACACATGGTACTACACCTAGTTATCATACCCCATCATGTGGCCTAAACCATACATAGGTTGAAACACTAACAATCTCTTACATCACCCTCAACCATACCTTAACCCTTAGGTCCACTTAGCCTTGCATTGGTTTCCGTAACTCATTACTTATCTACCCTTAGAAACCTTTGTTTGGATCCAATCAACTGTGATTGGGGTATAGGGTCTCCCCCTTGGTCTAGTTACACCTTGACCTAAAGTGAAGAGTGCCTCGGTTGACGTGACTCCCACATTGCATTGGGAACCGTGGCATCTCTTGGGTCACCTCTTTAGTTGCCTGACTCCTCTACCGTCCCGGATGGGATACCTCTAGGGGCAACTACAAGTTGTGTGATAACAAGACCAAGAATTTGCAAATAAACCCATCATAGGGAGATAGTCCTCGTCAAGCCATTTCCATTGATATGTGGAGCATCTTCTAACTCCTTATGGTTGAAGAGATATGAATTTTTGAAGTTGGTGTACCCCACCTTTTTGGGTGAGTCGACCTAACAAAAGAAAATTTAATTATTTGTAATTTTGAATTGCATGTCGGCCTTGTTTGAGGTAATAACTTTCCTCCACGACCTATATAAATAGAATATCAAACATTTCATTTGCTCATCAATTGGAATTTCGCAACTCTTGGAGAAAAGTGCGAAATTTTGTGGAGGAGAAATTTTTGGGCATCTTTACTAAAATTGGCATAACTTTCTCATACGGAATCGGAATTACAAAATTCTTGGCTCGTTGGAAAGCTTGTTACGAGGGCTATGTGATGACATGATATAGAGTTTATTTTGTTTTTTCTATTGTTTCTTGACCTTATGATCTTCAAAAAGGTATGGCTCATGCTTCTGGGTTTCTCTTGTAATGGCACATGTCTCTCATGGATAGAGTTCATCTTTGATATTAGTATGTGAGCCTATATATTGGTATATATATTTGAAGTCACTATGGAGGATATGATGATGATGTTGCATACCTTTATGCTATGATATTATACACTTTATGATGATAATGCATGTGATAATGATGTACACTCTATTGAGTTGATGCACTCCTATACAATATGATGTACATGCATACCATAGTGTGATGATGCTCTCCTATGCATTATGATGTATACTTGATGTTGATGATGCATACATGGTGCACACTGAAGTGACAATTATGCATATTTCATGATGATGATGCATATCCTATGACGATGATGCATACCTATGATGATGATGCATGACGATGCATGCCTTATGTTCAATGGAAGTAGAGAAGGATTATTTGTTCAGTGACTGTGTATGACGAGGTGTACAAGGAAGTACATGAGCAGTGTATGGCAGTAAAATGACTTGTTGGTATACATGGATGATTTGGAAATGATAAGAGTGCAGAGGTTATCAGCAGCAGATTCAGGGTTTGGTGTGCAGTTGGTTAGACTCAGATTGACTGAGCCGGATGATGTGAACAACAGATTGATTGGTGCAGACAGATTGATTGGTCAGTTGATGAGTAGTGTGGAGCAGTTGTGGTGCAGTGGTCAGTGGACAGTTGATGAGCAATGAACAGTTGATGAGTAGTGGTCAGTTGATGAGTAGTGATAGTGGTTGTGCAGTGTGGTACAGATTGGGTACAAGTGTTGGATAGCAGGTCCGCAGGATCAGTGAAGTTTGTGGTTCAGTAGTTTCAGTTACTATCTTCATATCAGGGTGGCAGGACGGGGCAAGGAAATCTAGGGAGCTAAGGCTTCCTTCAGGTTGTAGCCTATAAAGTAGGGGGTTGTAGCCTCCTTCCAGTTGTAGCTGGAGAATTGAAGTCTTTGTGACAAAGGGGGTTGTTGCCTCCTTCCAGTTGTTGCTGGTAAATTATTATAGCTTCCGTGGTTTTTCCCCCAGGACTTGGGTTTCCACGTAAAAATCTTGTGTATTGTGTTTTGCTATGCTTCCTATGTGATGATGATATGATGATATGTGATGATGAGCTGTAATTGTTAATAATGTTGATGATATAATGATAATGTGATAATACATTAATGAATGATGTATTGAAGAAGCAGTTGATGATTGTTAAAGTTGAAAAAGTAATAAAAAGCTATACACACTGTTCACCCCCCCCCCTCTCAGTGTGCTCGGTGTGTCCAACAAAAAGGAGCTGCCTCGCTTGATATAATCATTAAGTACATCTTCTTTGTCTTCAAGGCACATTCAACATGTGCATGGTACAACGTTGTCCACCTAGTTGGTTTTGGTGGTCAACAACCCCACTAATTTGCAAGGTAAGAGCCTCTCCATGAAAATGTCATGAAATTTATATTCTCAAGGAACACTTCATGTTTGCTCTTATCTGTGTTTTTTTACTAATGATATCTTGAAGGTGCCCAATGTTTACATATCTCTGTTAAATTTCATTTATGCAGAAGAATCTATCTATATATCTAATGGGAAAATTCTTGTTAATGGTGCTCTTCCATTAATCTTGGGAAGTGTCATTGAGAGCAATAGGTTATAGTCATATCTATTTGATAGTTTTACACAACTCCACGTCATTGTGTAGAAGAGTTGGCATGAAAGAGAGGAGCTGCCATCTCAATTTTAAGAGAGCCATTGTTTCAGGAGTCCATTGTCTAGCCACTGTTCAAGAGGTTCGATCTTACCTTTGCAAAAAGGAAGCCAACTGCCATATATGAAGAAGATTAGATGTTGTGTGGAGAAGAAAGCAAGTCAAATTAGGTGAATGGAAAATCTGTGCACAAAGTGACACATGCCGGAGGATACATGCACTGTTTGTGAAGATAAGAGGTAAGTGCCCATATTTGGAGGGATGCGAGATTGCTTCACTTAGAAAATGCTATAGCTCTATAGACTCTAGAGGACAAGAATGCACATAACAATTTGATCTCAACATTCTCACAAAGAGTTCCCATGGGCATGAAGAGGAACCGACATACTTGAAGAGGATGAATTGCACTCTAATTGCTCTCCAGCAGCGTATAGATCTTCGAGATAGATCATTCAAAGGGGTATTGTACAAACATAGTTTTCTTTTTTAGGATTTCCTATTGACTTTTAGCAGATTGTTCTCATTAACACCGGAATTGACCTTATAAATCTGAGTGTTAATCTACGATACATATTCATGGATATCAGTTAGGGTGAGCTCAGTGTTACAAAGTTCACTATTTGGCATCGACAGTTCGTGAGTACTTACGAGGTGGATTGGTTAGTCAATGCACTGATGTAGTATCGATGGTTCGTGGAGTGCCTTGCAGACTTGGCACATGGTTGCATGCCTTTAATATTCGACGATAGATGGTTGGTTAGAGTTTGGATAGGTTATTTCTTTTCAGTTATAGGAAGAGGATACATCTTGGATACATGTGGACAAATGATACAGTAGTAGCGGGTGCCCTGTACTTATAGATTTAGTGTAGTATTCAGAGTAAGTATGGGGGGTTGAAGACCCCATAGGGTGTGATCAGGGTTAGTTACAATGTCATGTTTTATATGATTTGGTCATATTTTTGGACAACCTTTGGGGACATATGTATGGAATTTAGTTTTTAGGGAAATATGAGAAATTGCTTAGTAGTTTTTGGACACTAGTTTGATCGACGATCTAATTTCATATTTGAGGACCCAATTCAAAGATTTGGCTGTGTTGAGTGTCATTAGTTGTTGAGGACAGTCTATTTTTAGCAAGTGACTAGATATGTGGGGACCTAGTATAGCAAGAAGCATTAGTGTCCGATTGTAGGCCATTCCGAGCACTTTGAATTTTTAGGGACCGATTGCGTATTGGCATGGTCTATAGTTAGCTTAGTGGGACCACATGGAGATATTGGCTATTATTAGATATTGCTGAGCCCTGGGGGCCTTGCATATGACCTTGGTTGGTGCAACTTTACTAATGAGCCTTTAGTTGACCTAGTTTGACCTTGTATTTCCCTTATGCCACTGTGGGATCATTTGCCTTGCTATTCTAGCCCCATGGATAAGATAGGATAAGGTTAGATGATGCGCCTTGCATAAGGATAGGGTTTGCTATTTTTACATACCTTATCCTTTCTTAAATAGGATTATCCTCATTCGTATTTTTGTGCCTTATCTTTTTTTCCGAAATAAGCTGAACCTAATTTGATAGTTCAGAAGCCTAAAATCATGGTTCTAAATTAATCCTTACTTGACTTATTTTTGGAATCTAGCTTATATTTTAACCTTGCGCTTTAGTAAGGAAATAGTCTTCCTATTTTTGAGTGCTGGATGACTATAATTGGAAGCTTATCTCTTGGCCTATTTTTAAGGGGTTGAATGAGCTATTCATTGGAATTATTATTGGAGTTTATCCTCTCTTGAGAATTCGATGCGGCTTGGGTTATTTTTCATCATTTATAAATTTTATACACCTTGATTCAGGGAGATTCAATCCATTCTACGGTAGGTATATCCAGAGTTATTATTGCATGCAACTATTATTGAGAAAGAGGTTGTTATGCTTGGAGAAGGCTATTCTTATCTTCTCTCATTCTTCTTCTATATATGGTATAAAGAAAAGAGAAAAAGGGTTGGATTTGGATTGTTAAGCCGTTAATATTGTTATTCCGCTTTTCCTTGTTTCTTCTTCTCGGAGAGATTAAGATTGGTTACTAGTGTGGAGTACCGGTTGTGACTAGTACTGTCCCATCAAACATAGTGCTTTGTACCTTCAAATGTTGCTGTTTGAAGTTTGAACCTATCAAGGCTTTGTTTTTCCTACAATGACATAACCTTCTTTGGTGACTGTTACCAGCTAACTTAGTTGGATTTTTAAACGAGCGTGCTAAAGTTGAACATGTTTCATGTTCTTTACCTGCATTCTGATATCCATCAGGCCTTTTAGGGCCCTTTTGTTTTTTATTTTTTTTCACATGTTAGTGCCCCACGGGGTTTGTAATAAACTGTGCTAGTATGGTATTTTTATGTAAAGGATTTGGTCTCCTAGGACTTAGCATTCAAGTTAGGTATTCCAATGAGTTTTTTTCACTTATTAATTATGTTTTGGGTTTTAGCAAGGCATAATTTTTGAGTTTTTCTCCTGCTCCTCCAAAGATGGAATGCTCGTCATGGTGGTTAGGCCTTAGGAGGCTATTAAAGTTCATGTGTCAATGTATATGAACATGCTAAGACACTAAAATAAAGTCATATGAACATGTGCTAGGTCCCCTAGGTGTTTTTTTTAAATTAAAAAATAAATAGAATTTTCCCATAAAATTAGGCCATTTTTTAATGGTTTAATTTGGAAAATTGAAAATGTAATAAAAATGTGGTTTGTAGGCAAAATTTGGCAATTGGATGCTCATTTTCTAAGCCAGAGCACCCATTTAACCCATAAACCCACTTTTCCTAAGTTTCGAGTAAGTATTTATCTCTAAAATTGATATTTACTCGAAAATGGCCAAAAAGACCAAATAAATGGCAAAATAAGACATAATAAAGTGAGATGAGACAAATCCCATGGATTGAGGGAGTCAATTTCAGAGCTCTTGGTTAACTCTAAATCAAAATTTGATTGATTGAGTCAAATCTCAAGAGGATTGGGCTCAAATCCATGAAGGGTGAGTTCATACCAATCAACTCCAAGTTATGAGATGCGCCCTTCTCATGGAGGGCGACTTCTCCACATGGCATTTGGGTGTTGGATGTGATAAAACCAATGAAGGATGCGCCTACCTCATGGAGAGGTGGCACAATCCTTATGGATTGACTTCCAATCAAAGATCAATCACATCTTTGGAACCTTTTGTTAACTCCTTCATTAGCTAATGCACCCCTCTTTGGGAGTTGCGCCCCCCTCTCTTGTAATCTCCTATAAAGGCAGCCCACTTCTCATTTGTTTAGCACGAGAAGGTGGAACCTCTGCTATTTTGGCATTGTAATTGTTTGAAGTTTTATAGTAATGAGAATAAAGGCTTTGGAGGCTAATTGATGTGTGGATGTGTTTCTTCTTTCGAGCTTGAGGTAACCTATATTTTTGTCATTGCATTTTGATCGTTGGTTTATATCTGGCCTTTGAAGGGGAAGTATTTCCTAGTAGGGTAGAATGATAGATTGATCTATTATTTCTTTTATTGAGTTACAATAGATGTATTATACTAGCATGTGATTTTATTTAAATGCATGCATTTTGGATTTCTATTGTAGTTCACACCGGTGCTTTTAACCCTTCTTTTGCAAGTTGATGTGAGATTTCAGGTTGCTTAGGTTGGAGAACAAGCGGAGTGGGTAGAATTCTCTTGTCTTCAAACTACTTTCTACAAGAAGTTGTTCCCTCTGATTCCCACTTCAAGCGACTCCATTTGCCCAAGTTCAAGGGCTTAACACACTTCATTCTTCTCATCCTCTTCTTTACATATTCTTGGTTACTTGGTCACTTATCTAAGATTTATATTTATCAAGCAAAATTTAAAGTAGATCTGATTTATTTTCACTAGATCATAGTTATTTTCAAAGCACAAATCTCAAATCTAGATCTAGTATAAACATTCTTTTGTTACAAGTTAATTTCGGCATATCTCAAAGCTTGAACAAGTAGTATGTTAAGATTGTTTTAAAAGTTTTACTTGGCTGTTTTAGAGCTTTAAATTTTTTTCTCTTTTTGAGCACGCAAAGATCCTAAGGAGGCAAGCTTCATAGCTTGTCCTACTTAGTTATTTTTTGCACTTTTACTTAGCATTTTTACATAGAATTTTTTGTGTTTTTTCTAGTAAGTCCCAAGACACTTTTAAAGTGTGTTTGGGCATTAGTTACTAATATTTGTTTGCTGGTTTGCAGGTTTTAGTGATTAACTAGAGAGGCATGTTGGCGAAATTTCAGTGATTTAAGCCATCTAGAGTGTTCCGGAAGCCCTCTTCTTGATTTGGACCTTTTTTTGTAATTTTGTAAACTTGTTAGTCCTATTCTTCAAAGGACTACAAGTGCTCTTGAAAAGTATTGTAAAAAAGAGAGATAAACGAGAGCAAGTGGGTTACCCAGCACCCACACCCCATCCCCCCTGTGGGATCTGCGTCATCTCGTTTTTTTGTGTTTTCGTTTTTTAGTTTAGATTTCCTTTTTTTTTGCTTTTAATAAAACGAACAAGTTAAAATTAACCTTGTTGGTCCCGTTTCAACGGTGGGCCACAAGTGTACTCAAGACTTCACATTTTCAAGTTTTTAGCATTTTTTACTTTTCAAGCAACACACGCACACAATCTGTCCTAAAAGGGCTGTACAATCTGTTTTAAGCTTTTAATAAATTTTTGGCATTGCTCTCCCAAGTAAGACATTGTGTAAGCAGTGTTCTAAAAGAGACTCTTTGCCGTTAGTAAAAAACTTAGAAAATTTCAATTTTCACTCTTTAAAATAAACGCAAGCTCCTTCCCTGTATGCTCTTGACCGCTGCAGCTTAGTCTGACCAGTTGGCCAACTAGAAAGGGAGGAGTGACTAGCTTAATAGGGCAATCCAGCAAAGGCTTAATCACAAGAACTCGGGAGGTTGCTTGAAACTTACTATAGAGTCAGTGGGCTACTTTAAGCAGGTTATGCCTCGCATAGTTGGACACTTGGTATAATTGTCATCGCGCTCAGTTCAAAGGACTAAGTTGGAGTTGGGCCAAACCAAGAATAAACTCACTCCTTTAATACTCATTAATAAATTTAAAATTGACAACGAGACTATTGCAATACTTTCCCGACACAACACAACAATATCATTTTCACATCTCGGCGTTGGTCATAATATATTATCTTTGTTTAAGTCAATCTGCAGAATGTCGTGAATGCCATTTAATTTCATGTGTTGTTGCTTAATTCCATTGCAAAGTTTCTTCTCAGTATTTATGTCATCACTCTAACTCCTAAATTAGTTGTTTTCATTTTATCTTTTAGATTAAACACCTTAGAATTTTCCTTTATTAGGGTCCACTCCCCCTAGCTTCGCTAGGAGTAAGCCTAGACGAAGGAGTTAAGTTTTGAGTGACAACTCTTAACTCTGACTTGCCCCCAAGGCCACACCAAGTGGCTTGAAGATTTCTGCCGCGTTCCCCTGGTGTGCTTGCAGGCAACAATAGTGACTACTACAGGTTTTACATGTGTTGAAACTTCTATTGCCTTAGGGTTTCATGTGTTGCTAATATTGATCTTAATAGGGTTTGAGCGAATAGGCCTCGGATTTTCTTCCGCCAGATCCACTTTTTGTGTACTTGTCTGTATTCCGTAAATGAGTTCTCAATTCTATTTTGCGCTAAAAATGAACTTTTGTACATAATATTCAATATCTTGCATCTTAGGCATATTTAGCTAGGCATTTAAGGTTTCTTTATTTCTGTTTTTAGGACCATTATAGCAAGATTAGCTTGCTGGAATTTGCATTTTGTTGCAAAAAACAGGGAAAAAACCATACACTTAGTTTCCATGCACAAAAATCATACGAAAACCAAAAATAGAAAAAAAAATTAAAATCATAAAAAATAAATCATAATTAGTTGCTGTAATTTCTGTTTTTCATTAAAATTAGTGTGTTTTTTTCATATTGTTGCATTGGGTTGTGTGCTAATTTATTGTAATTTTCCACATCGATTTTCGTGCATTTTCAAATCTTAAATCATCTATGGCTTGTTGTTTTTCATCTTATTATGCAGAAGTGTATTGGGTAGTGTTACTGCCCAATTTGTACGTAAACGGAAAAGATCCCAACCTACTAGCACAACCTAAGTGGCAACAAAGGTTGCTCGTCATTGTCACCTCAACTCACAACCTCTCACTTCAGGCTTTGTCTTTAAACCTAAGCCTAGGGGGGTATCCCATTTAGATTGATTATTTAGTTAAGTCTAGATAAAAGATAGGATAATATTTGGAGTTAATCTAGCCTAGACTAACAATATAGAATGTAAATTTAGCTCATGTACTTAGAAAAAGCTTAAATACTCTAAAATATTTTTTTGATTTTTCTTTTAGGGTTAGATTTCACCAACTAAAAAAGAAAACAAAAGAGATTTGATTTTGATTTTATGGATGGTTGCAAGAGAAATAAGAGAGACAAGTGCTTTACCTCTCTTTGGGGCTATGTATTCAAGAATTAAATTCTTTAATGGACTTGTTCCACAAAGATCACCTAGGAAGAATAACTGCTCAAGGTCTCCAACCCTTCATAGATTTATTAGAAGCTACACAATGCAGATCACAAAGGGAGGATGGACTCCTCCTCTACTTCTTACTTGAGTGAAACCCTACACTAGAAGGTGTTAGATTTGCAAAATCTTAATGAAGATTAGTACAAAAAAAAACTCCCTCTATGCAAAAATTTCAAGTGAATCTAGAATAAACTTTACCGTAGATCCAATCCCTTTGGACAATATCACCCCCTAGAGAAGCTCTAGAGAAATAGAAAACAATGCTAGCACAATGTTACCTCCAATAAAAGAACCATGAACAAAAAAAATACCATCACCAATGAGAAGCTTCAAGATATGACCTCCAAAGCCAAATAATTTGTTTTATTGTAGAATGTCTTGTACAATGCTAACTTTGTTGTAGGTCAACAACCATCAAATGAAGTGAGAGAGGAGCTTTCCACTCATAGTTTTAGAAGCTCAACCTCTTATCATTAATTTTTTTTTCACTTCTAGAAGACCCAAAACCCTATCAAATCCCTCTTGACATGACAAATAATAATAAAAATACCTCAAAGTGGTTGAGAGAGGAGAGGGCACTAGCTCAAGCAAGGGAAATGACTTTCTTAGGAAGGAACAAATAGTCAAAGGGTGGGGGATGATTTGGGGTTTGAGGGAAGATTCGAAGCCTTCCTTGGCATGTGTGGGCCTAAGGAGGTTTCTAAGGCTTCCAACCAACTCCAAAAAGCTAGGGGAGGGTCCAAGCAAGGTCAAACAAGGCCCAAATCAAGGCTCAAGTGAGGAAAGCAAGCCACACGTGTGAGAAAAATGAGGGACGACTCACATATGTGGGCTTTAGGGTGGACGTTTTGCAAGCTAGAGGATGGCGTTCGGGGTTTTAAGGATCTAGATAGGTCTAGGATGATGTAAGGGTGAGAATAGACACAAAAGGTAGGGGGTGCTAGCCTAGGAGGTTGGTTTAGGTGGATGCATTGGGATGCATCAGACTTGCATAAAAATATGTTGAGGGTCTTGTTATCACACCATAGTAGCAGGGCTACTATTCTTGTTTAGCAGATATGTGCACATTCCAGAGCTTCCATTATTCAGAGCATGGCTATGATGATTGTATAGTTTGTGATCACTCATGATCAGAGCAGTGTATTATTCAGACTTATATTAGACCTTGTGTCAAGGCTGAGCCTTGAAAGTTCAGATCTGATGACCGATGTGACCCTTTATCCCATACAGTTTCAGTTCTGTGCTTAGAGATGTATTGCAACAGTGTTTCAGATGGTATATGATGATTATTATTATGATGATGTTGTATGATCCATGGATATGTTATCACTGACTGTGGATTATTATCTTGTTGATTTAGTCATGTTCACAACATCTGCTTGGTATATTATTCTTGATGTGGCAAACTGTTTAAAATGAACTATAAATCATAAAATGGACAATTGCTTACACATTTAGGTCATTTAACAAAACCCACTGGTTTTCCACCTTACATAGATATGGTCTTACCTGACACCAGTTGTCTGCTAGTGTAGGCTCCATATTCACTTAACTCCATCCATACATGACTTTCCTATTTGACTTTATACCTTGACCTATCTCATTTGACTTTCTGATACTGAGGACTTCCCATTTTTTTACCTCTGTGTTTGGACGGCATCCTTGTATATTCAGTGTCTCGGCTCTAAGTTGGTGACAAAACTTGCCTTTGGTGAGTTGGATTGTAGGCCTAAATCATTCTGGTCGGTTGTCCCGATGTTTGGCATTGGCTCGAACTCCCCCTAGTCACTTGATATGTTGTTGGCTAAAACTGAAAGCTCATGTTCTACCTATGGAAACTTATAAATTCGCCCATGGAAACTAAAAAGGGAAAGAGCGATGAACAGCTAAAAATACTCCTCAAAGAGTATAAGAAAGGTCCAAAAAGCAATGGTTCTTAAAAGTTATATCTAAACAATTGCTGACCTTATATGTATTTGAAAACATGCCCTGGATGCAAGCTGCAACTAGTTGTGCTTATCAGCACACCTGAGATCCAAAGGGTTATGTAGGCCAAAAAGGCCATGAAATGAAATTGAATGATCCTAATGAACCTGGATCAACTTGATGTAGACATGATGCCTAAGTTGAATAAGCACTCTCTGAACAACTTATCCATTTGTGAGGCACAGCCATCCCCCGTGTTATTTTGTCCAGCACAGAGTTTGTAGCTTTTCCCCTTCTCCCAGTCCAAAGTATTTTTGAGTTAAGTTAGACAAGTCAACCCCTTGGCCCAACCTTGTTCCTAGCCTTCATCCTTCACTAGCAGTTTGACCATGTCCAATGGGTGAGTTTGTCATTTAAACTAATGTGCAAGTAATTTTATATAACAAAGGAATATGCTAACTTGATTAATGCCACTGAATGGATGTTATACTTTGAGCTTGGCTGTGAGAATGATTAGAGAAGCATGTCTTAGTCTACTGATGTGATTTATCCTTGATTGTATATTATTGGGATCCGTGATGATGTGGGCCATATATATATGCCTAGTGATGATGATTGATAGTCCCACATACTTGGTGATGATATTATATGATGGACAGATGGTTCATATGATGATGGATGCAATTCAGCAGGTTTTATTATTACTTTAGATCAACAGATTATGCATTGTCCATATATGGTGGACCCTACAGCTGGCCCATTAGGACAACCCATGGTGTATGAGTACACATTCCTAGTAGATTTGGGTCTTCTGGATCCAATGAGACACTTATCTTTCAGTTCCGGGCACTTCTGACAGTGATTGATGCAGTTTTACACTTGTTGACCAGATTTGGGGCTGATTTCCCAGCCTGAGCAGCAGGGGCCATGAGAGGCCAATTCACCTAGGGCGCTGTATGAGGAGGGGGTGGTCCAGCCACTTGTTTTTACCATTTACCCCCCCTTCTGGAGAGCCTGGTGGGCTCAGATGGACAGCGCCAATGCCCTAGGAGGCAGTTTTGGCACTTTCACAGTTACCGAGGCAGTTAAAAAATGGGATAAAGTGGTCACTGAGGAATTTGATTTGGGCAATTGAGGCAAGGTTTTGGCATTTGGTTTTCACAGAGGTCTTCCAGGATGATCCCACTATCTTCCAGCCAGTTTTCACCATGTGGATAGGCCCACATCGATCACAAGAGGTCTTTTACTGCTTGTCTGTCACAGATTTTGAGGACAAATTTGATCATTTATATTATCTTGGACATATTTTATTATTTTATTGTGCCTTGGGGATGAGCTAGTAAGGATTGATGCCTCCTAGCCCCACCATGTGCTTATTTTGTCATGTCCTAGTCATTATGAGGTGGATTTTTGTACTTTTACCCCTCTAGTGGATGACGTCATCCTCCCTTTGTACCATTTAGTTGGGACATCATCATTATATTGGGTGATCCATGTGATGTATTGTTATGATTTATTATTAGCCGTTGATTAGATCTTTTGATCTTTTAATCTTAGCCACTCATGTAAAAAGTGGTTAGGATTGTACTTTCTCCCCATCCTATTTAAGGAGGGAGCCTCTCATTGTAAAATCATCTAGAGATTTTTGGCTCTTGGCTCTTGGAATAAAATTTCTATCTTTTGGAGTACATGCTTGGATTGGAGTGGATGTTGGTTGTTTCGATTGTAAATGCTTTTGTCCATTGCACTGGAGGATCTATTGTAGCTATCTTGCATATTTGCCATATCTTTTTTACAGGTTAAGAGGACGTTTTTGACAAGTGCGAATTGGTGGGGAGGCTTGCCCTTCAAGCTTGGAGGAAGACGTTTTGGTTAAACAGGGAGTAGTTTTGTCTTTGTGCCAACTATTCTTTGCTTATCTCTCTCTTGCTTGTATCTACCTTCAACATGTTAAACTGATTGATGCTTTGCTCCTTGGTTTTGACAGGTTAGAGGGACTCATATGTGGCTTGGAAAAATCGATTTTGCAAGAGGGCTTCAACAATTCTCCATTTGATCTTTGGCAAAAGTAATCCTCGTCTCAACTAGCATTCATCTATTCATCCAGGATTGCTCCAAAGGTATGATCTTCTTCTTCCTTGAATCATCCATAATTTCTAGATCATAAAAACCCTAATTGATTAAAACCCTTATTTTTGGTTTTTCTTAGATCTACTTAGATCTAGCCTTGCTTTTGAAGAGATATTAAGAACCCACCTCTATAGCATCCACCACTAGTGGGATCTATAGTTTGGTGGTGATTGGGTTAAAATTGACACACTTTTCAAGGCAAAAAGCCCTATTGAACCAAATTGCACTTCCTTGGAGAGGCTTGTTTTGGTTAGATCTAGCACATGGGTAGGTGAGATCCCACTTGATTTGCAATCTACACACTTGATAACCTACCCCCAGACTTTTACTTTGGTGATTTCTACCTTGTGGGCATCATTCCACGTTTTAAGGGATAAAAACCCCTTTTGAATTTCTTGGCATCTTAAAACTCAGATCTAGTAAGATCTAACCCTTGGATTGACTTGATTTTCTAGATCCACATAGATCGGTGCATAAGCTACTTGGATCTACAGTTTGGTGGCCATTGGACTTGATTTGGTCCACTTAACCCCTCTTCTAGCCCTCCTTGAGCAAGGTTGCACTCCCTTGGGTGAGTGAGTTTGCCCACTTTGAGGAAGTGGGTGGTTGAGATTTTTGTGGATTTGGAATGGCCATACCTTGAAACCTAGGTCTAGAGTATCATTTTGTGACGATCTGCCTTGGGGGTAGCATTCCTTGTTTCAAGGGATTGTGGTCCACTTAGGGTCATTTCATGAAAACCTAGATCTAGCAAGATCCAACCATTCCATCTCAACTAGCCCACTTGACTTGACCTCTAGGTGTCCCAATCTACACTTTGACATACCTTTTGATTCCATTAGCCCATCCATCAAGGCACTAGTCCTCCTCAAAGCAAGTCGCACTCCTTGGGAATTGTGTCAAACCCTAGATCCGGTACACGGGTAATCCTAAATTCAACTTAGATCCATAGATCTACTCATTACATAACCTCTAGTACCAATTGCATCCCTTAGCTTCACCTTGTGGGTCCACTTCAAGCCATTTCACATATCCCGAGAAAGTAGGATCCACTTGTGTAGCATATGGTGATGTACCTTATCATTATACCTAATTATGTGGCCTAAATCATACATCGGTTGAAACACTAACAATCTCCCAAACCACCTTCAACCATACTTTAACATCTAGGTCCACCCAACCTTGAATTGGTTTCCGTAACTCTTCATTTACTTATCCTTAGAAACCTTTGTTTGGGTCCAATCAATTGTGATTGGTTATAGGGTCTCCCACTAGGTCTTGTTTCACCTTGACCTAAAGCGAAGAGTGCCTCGGTTGACGTGACTCCCGCCTTGCATTGGGAACCGTGGCATCTCTTGGGTCACCTCTTTAGTTGCCTATCTCCTCTACCGTCCCGGATGGGATACCACTAGGGGCAACTACAAGTTGTGTGATAACAGGTCTCACATGAGAAGGGGGACTTTGAGTTGAAAAGTTAACCACAAATTAGAACAGTAAACCCAAATTCAGACTTAGGGAAGCCATGTCCTAAGCTTTTAACTTGTTTTTAACCACTAGGATATTAGAATTTGTGAAATTTACTGACTTCAAATCTGGTTACTAATCTCAAATAATTAATCTGCTAATTATTATCTAATAACACACTGAATTCTCAATAATCATACACAGAGAAAACCAAACACAAAAATTACCTTGGAAACCCCAATGGAGTTAAGTAGCGAACAATGTCTTTATTGCAGATTTGTTAAACAACAATTACAACACCAGGCTTCTGGATATGAGACACCAGATCTCATTCAACTCTTGACCCTCCCTTTGTGTAACTATGCCCAAACCCTCAACAATATCAACAAACCTTGGCTTGAGTGAATCTCTCACTCCCAAGCCTCTGAGAGACTCCCTCTCTCAGATCTGATCACTCATTGATCACTCATTATCAATGATGTTACACGTTGACAATGACCACCACAAGAGACATGACTCACTCCTAACTATGTGACTATACAACTCTCCATAGACTCTTTTATAATATTCACTCTATGTCAATACCATGGGACACCTAGTACCACAAGACACATAATACCATGGCCCCTCCAATACCATTGACTATAAAGTATTACAAAAGACACTCTTACAAGGCTTGTCTAGAGAGTTTCTCTTAGCCCCTTCTACGTTGCTAGACACCCCCAATGTAGAAGTACCTACCGAGCTACAAAATCTAACACTCCCTCTTAGCAAGGAAGGTACTTCCGGAGAAGCATCCACTTGGATCCATCAAATCCTTTGCTGCTGTAGTTGCTCCCTTTGAACTGGAAGATCCTCCTATCAGTGTCATCTCATACCAAGTAGGTTTGTTGAGACAACCCTCACCCTCTGTCTTTATCACTAACACTGATTCCTTAGAGAGACATGCAAAAAGTGAAAACTCATCCTTGAACCTAGTTGCAAAATCATCCATTGCAACTGTAGCAGCCACATGCTTCTTCTCTTTGCCCTCCTTTTTGTTAGGGCACTGGAGAGCATAATGCCCTAAGTCATGGCATGCAATGTTGATGTTTGTAGCTACGTGAGGTATCCTCACTAGCTAAGTTGGCCTAGAAAGAAAACAATAAATAAATTGTAATTTATTATTGAAGAAGACAAGTCGGCCCTAGTGGAAAAAGTCAGCAAAAATCAAGTATAAATAAGAGGCGACGTCCTCATTTGCACCACTCAAGCAAGGAGAAATTCGCTCAAGGGTTGTAGAAGACTGCTATTTCTAGGGTTCTTTATTTGGCATCATCTTTTATGTGATCTCTCTTGTTCTAGATCACTTCGGTATCTGATGTACTTGTATTTTGTACTGAATCTCCGAATAAGAAAGGTTGGCTGGTTTTTCCCGAGTTTGGGTTTTTCCATGGTAAACTATTGTGTCTCTTGTGTTTGTCTTTTTGCATCTATATCTTGCTTATGTATTCAGTATATGTGATAAAGAAGATAATAAGGCCATAATATGCAAGAAAACCTAACTAAAATCAACAGGTTGTGGGCCCACACACACTATCCTGCTGTGTGTAAAGCACAAATATTTACCCAGAAATCAGAGCGGTGTTGAAAGAGACTATTGCCGGAAACTAGGACTTCTTGATTCTAGGGTTTCCAACCACAAATCTGATCCAAAGAGACCACCTTGGAACTTGCCCTAGGAGGGCGCATCTTTTTGTGGAGGAAAATTCCAGACTGGTGAAATTTCAGTTTTGACCTAAATTCTACAGAAACTCAGAAATTGTAGAAATTAGGGTTTCAGTTTGCGAGCTATTTTGTCCACAGATCAAAAAGAAAAGGAGGGCTACTCAACTTGCCCTAAGAAGGCGCATCTACCTGTGGATTCAAATTTTCACAATTCCAAGTTTCATTTTTGACCTATCCTGCTAGGGTTTCTGCAACAGATTTCAGATCCGAAAAGTTTCAGTTTTTGACCTATTTCTGAACTAGGGTCAATATGGTTGTTGGACTCAGAGTAGAAGATAGATTGGAGGGAGCTTCAAACTTTCGATCTCGGAAGAGTAGGATGCTCATGCTTCTAAATGAACATGATCTGAAGGATCATATACTCAAAGATATTCCAGAGCCAGAGGGAGCCCGAGAGAAAGCAAGACACAAGAAGAATGAAGCCATAGCCATGAGGATTTTGATGGACTTAGTGAAAGATCATCTTGTACCTCTTATTGCAAGCCAAGACACCGCTAAGACGATGTATGATGCCTTGAAGAAACTTTATGAGAATGAGAACCCTAGCAGAATGTTGGTCCTAAAAGACCAACTTCGTCAAGTGAAGTTCACAAAGGATGATTCGGTTTCTTCTTATTTCTTGAAGATTGCTCAAATCAAAGATCAGTTGGCATCTATTGATGAAAGTGTCCCTGACAGAGATCTTGTGTTGACATCTATGGGTAGACTTCCTCCAATGGAAGCCACTTGTGAAAGGAATATGTGCTCGTGGTTAGTTACCCAGTTTTGATAGGTTTTGGTCAGAATGTATTCAAGAGGAAACAAGGGAGCTTGCCTCTACCTCAAAAGAAAAGGAAGAAGAACTTGTTCTTGCAACCAGAATTGGAAAGAGGAGAGGAAAGTGGAACAAGGGCAAGAAAGGCATCAAGTTAGTCCAAACTCCAAAGATCAAGAAGGATCTTTCTCACATTCAATGTTTCAACTGCAGAAAGTATGGCCACTATGAAAAACAATGTATCTCAAGGAAGAGAAAGCACCATGCCTCAACTGTTGAGTTGATGAAGATTCTCCACATAAGAAGTCAAGGAATGTAGAAGATGATCTTGAGGAAATTGCAGATGATCGTCAAAAGGTGTACTTCCTCTAGTACACTCTATGAGCGCACCAATGACTGCAGTATTCGGATGATGTGATTGTCATTGGTGATGTATGGAGATTTAGGATGCAAGAAGAAGATGAAGATCTAAGGACTCCCGTGATTTCTGCAAGGAGGTAGAGATCTAGAGAGAGCCAACAAAACAATATTTGTACTGTCATTTGAGCTATTCTTTAAATCTTTGAATGTTTGGTTTAAAGGATAATGTTCACAACAACTATGGTAGATATGTGATACAATTTTCTTTTATGCATTTATATATGACTGAGATCTATGAGCAATAGGCTCATGTAGTGCATATATATGTTGGGTAAGTAGCCTATAGTGCTGCACAGCAACCCATGAGCCCTTGTTGGAACTAGTCTAGGATGAAACCTCTTTGCTGACATACTTGGAGCAGTGCACGCTCTTGCTAGTATGTTCTGGTGGAGATGGAAGGCATCCAGATAGTTATCATGTGTGTTTGGGATATGGATGGATGTTGTGCTGAAGGATTGGCTAAGATGCTTACATAAATGTGTGAACAGTTGCATTGAAATTTCAATATGATTTGATTGAATTTCATGATTATGCAATGTTGGTAACTAATTGACTGAACTTGACTTGTAGGAAAGATCATGTGCTATGGCCTACAAGAGACTTGTTTCGAAGAACAAGTGATAGCCATTCAAAAAGAGGACAGGTGATGGATGTGAAGATCCCGTTGATACTCAGTATTTGAGGGGGACATGGAGTTGATTCTCCTGAGTTCTGTGTGGACTCCTTGTCCCGTGTGGACTGTGGTTCTGTGTGGACCAATTTGAGTTTTGTGTGAACTCCTAAGTTCTATGTGGACTCCTTGTCCTGTGTGGACTATGGTTCTGTGTGGACCGATATGAGTTCTGTGTGGACTCCTTGTCCTGTGTGGACTGTGGTTTTGTGTGGACCAATATGAGCTCTATGTGAACTTTTAAGTTGTGTGGACACCTTGTCTTGTGAGGACTATGGTTCTATGTGGACTAACATGAGTTCTGTGTGAACTTCTAAGTTCTGTGTGGACTCCTTGTCCTCTGTGGACTGTGGTTCTGAATGGATCCGACCATGTACCGCCCGTTGATTGGTTCCTTGTTACCTAGTTAATACCAGGCTAGATATCTGTTATGTAATGAATGTATTGAGTCAGCACATGGTCGAGTCGAGACAAGTACATTGGACAACAGCTAAGCATGTGCTGAGATATCTTCGCGGTACAGTTGGTTATGGATTGAGATATACCTCAGGTGATAGAGTGAAGCTGGTAGGCTTCACTGATTCAGATTGGGCTAAGAGTGCAGTTGACAGAAAGAGCACCTCTTGGTGCTGTTTAGCTTGGGATCAGCTATGGTTTCTTGGTTCAGAAAGAAACAATTTTCTGTGGCACTTAGTACAGTAGAGGCATAGTACATCGCAACTAGTGTAGCTAGTAAGGTAGCAATATGGCTTCGGAGACTGCTTCCAGATTTGTATGGTCATGAGCTTGATGTGACAGTGATATTTGTGATAACTGGAGCTGTGTAAAGCTCTTAGAGAACCCTATGTTCCATGACAGGTCCAAACATATTGAGATAAGACATCACTACATCAGAGACACAGTTCATAAGGGAGCAGTGAAGCTCCAGTATATCTCCATAGATGAGTAGATTGCAGATATCCTTCCCAAGCCTTTGTCCAAAGTGAAGTTTGCATACTTCCGCGAAAGGCTTGGAGTGGTGGAGATTCCCTTCCCCAGGAAGGAAGATTGATGACTAGTGTGATTGTTGATGTGGCACAAGAGTTGTGCCTAACTCCTTTGTGAAGTGTATCCCTGTGTGGGATGGTTCCTGTGTGGAACATTCTCTTGTGTGGAGAAGGATCCTTTGTGGAGTGTATCCCTTATTGAGCATAGTTGTCATTGATGTCAATCCATTAATGACAAAGGAGTGACAAAGGTCGATGACATGGCAAGCAGGACATGGTAGTTTGGGCATTGGAGCACTAGGTGGTCCAAATGACCTATTCTGTGGCCATTTGTTGAAGATATTGTGGTTTGATGGTCCATGCTACCATGACAATGAGATGATGTGCTTGAAGACCATGATAAAGCCCTTTGTACTTTGACGATGTTCTTGTAGCCCATGCTCATGTGGATGATTTGAGAAGCCCATGCACATGATGATGAAGCCCTTGAACAACATGTTGAATCCCATGCCCACTTGGAAGCCCTTGATGAACAAGTCCTCAGTCATACAACTTCTCTTGTTGCATGTTGGACGTAGTTACGTCTTTGTATGTGGTAGAGATGTGGTCATGATGCCCTTGGAACCCCACACACATTGTTAATTTTTTTATAGAGTTAGGGTTTAATGCATAAAATAAACAATCAATGTACTTTAATGCAAAATACTTTTAACATTTAACAACTAGTACTAAAAATGAAATAGTACAGCAATAGCTCTAGTAAAACATAATTTTCATCTCTTTCAACTTCTCACCTTTAACACTACCAAATGGTCACCGTGTTAAAGTAATCTTCAGTAACATGTAATCAATAATAAAATAATAAACTTGTTTAATTAGCAATAAAAGAGATAGGTGAAGATATTTACCTAGATGTGGGACCTTTCCCGTAATAAACTCAGAAATGTTACTTTCAGAAAAGACTGTGCCCCTCAGAGGCCAGTCAACACTAGGAACCAATTGACCCTATTAAAAGGTTAGTACAAAGCCAAGAGAGAGAGAGATGACTGGGCTGAGTTAATCAGAAGAGGTCAATGACAGAACATAATAACAACCTCAGTCAAATCATAGTATGATAGAAGTCCAAAAATATAGACACTAGAAAATATGGACCCTAACAAGATTATAACCTCAACTAGACATAAAATAAAGTCTCAGTAGAAAAGGAATAAGACTCAGCAATAAGGATCCATTCAACGCAGATCTCAGTAGTAAAGGTCTAGAACTGAAATAAAAAAAATAGTTAACAAGAACCAGAGCAACTTCCCTTAGCAAGTGAAATCAAGTCCATAAGGACCACGGTCTCCTCAAATAAACTTAGTTAGCAGACCAGTCACCAAAACTGACCCTTAGGTCTCACGGCCTCCGCAGAGAAGACTAAACCAGATTCTCAGGCCTCACGACATTCACAAGCAGGCTCACGGTGAGGCAGAAAGACCCTCAACAAGGTCACAACAAGGCAACAGTAAGTAGAATGAGTTTCAAGTAAACTTTAAACTACAGATCAGACTCTAGTCAGGTCACACACAACAGATCAGATTCCAGTTAAGGTGGATCAGGTCACCGTCAAGGCACAATAAGTAGAGCAGACTCAATCCAAAGCCCTGGCAAGCAGACCAAATCCTTTTTGCAGCATATCAAGCCTCAAACAGCAGATCAGATCCCTTCATCAACAGTCTGAACCTCAAACAGGGTTCTACTAGGCAGATCGGATCTTCCTAGAGATAACAACAACAATGGAACCTTCATGTCATCTCTTAAACCATCAAACTAATTAGAAACAGGTGGGCGGCCTCAACAAGAGAGCAAGCAATCAACAATGACGTCAAGTAGAGATCAGTCAGATCTGGGATGCAAAAATCTTGAGCATAATAAAGTGAGGAGTGAAGACTTCAATAAATAGAACAATGAAGACTTCTAGAAGAATCATAATTAAATTCTTAGGGTTCCATAGAAATAGGAATGTACCACTTTAAAAATAAACTTATAAAAAGTACAAAAAATAAAAAGTAAAATAAAGAAAAAATAAAAGTAAAATTAAAATTAAAAATAAAAAGTAAAAGTAAAAATAAAAAATAAAAAAATAAAAGAGCCACATTTAGTAACATAAATCATAAGTAGGGTACATGAACCAAAAAATACATAGGTGTGGGTACATGACCCATAACCCCTAGGACCAAGGGTATACCTTAAACGTGGTCAAACAACCATAGTACCCATAAGACCAAAAACATCAAAAGTGATAAAAATCAAAAGATAACTCAAAGTGGGTAAATGACACTATTAACCACAAGTCAAAGAATCAACAAGGTGTAATGACCAAATGTTAACCAATCAAGGTGGGGCACAACCAATCATCCCTCTCTCAAATGTACAAGTGTTCCAAATAGCCTGAAAGTTCATCATCACTGTATAAGGAAGGGTCTACACAGATGATGTGATCACGTGGTCCTCCAAACTGCTCCTTAGATCAAGTGCTAGTGACTCCATCAAAGGGTGGCCAGTCCCTTGAGAAGACCACCTAGCTTAACCATCTCGAAGACCTAGGAGAAGAGGACATCACACATCACTATCTTGGTAACTGACCAAGAACCTCCTTTCTCAAGGAATGGCTCTCAGCCCAAGGCTGAGCTTCAATCCTAGACTGAATCAAATTGATCAACCACCTGGTCCTTGACCAGGTTCTTCAGCGCCAGGTTGAAGGTTGACCGAAGTCAACACCTTGGTAATTGACCAAGTGCCTCCATTCATAAAGAATGGCTCTCATCCCCAGGCTGAGCTTTCAGTCCTAAAGTGAATGTTGATCAACCCCCTGCAGGACCTACTTGGTCCTTGACCAAGAATCTGCCTGGTCCTAGACCAGGATGTCTCTGTCTTAACCTGCAGTATCTGCTTGGTCCTCGTGACCAAGAAACTGTCTGGTCCCAGACCAGAATACCCTAGAGACAAATAGGGGTCCTAGCCACGTGCTAGGGACTTTGCCATGGCATCAACCTGCTTGGTCCCCGATCAAGAACCCTAGGATACCTTCTAGGGTCTTACTCTTTACTCTGCCTAGTTAACTTGACCAGGAACCCTAGTTAACTGACTAGGGTACCATCCTCTTTGAGAATGGGTCTCATAGCTGCACTAAAAATTAACACACATGGCACTTGGACATGACCTTGAAATCCTTGCTTGATCAATATGATAATAATCATGGTTGCATGTGAACCGATACACATGAAGAAAGTTGGACCTTGGCATATTGTAGCTTGATGCACATGATTGTTTTTTATGACATGGAGTCTTTTTTAGACCCTTGAAATCTGGCCTGCAAGCCCAAACTTAAGACAACATGGCTATGCATATAAACTTAAAAAATAAAGAATAAATTAAAGCAAGGTCAACTTCCTTGAGAGAAGTGGTATATAAAAAATACACATATATATATAGCAGGTCGGCCTAGAAAAATTAATTCATGGAAAATGTGTATAAATAAAAGGTAATTCGCCTCATTTCAAATGTAGAGAGTGGGATAACATAGCTCTGAAGTTCGGACCTTTGTGGCAGCTGCAGTGGAGCATGACACAACTTTGAAATTCGGGTGTATAGAGGACTGAAGCAGCTGCAGGTCTGATTTTTTTTTAGAAGGTCTGGTCATCATTAAGCGCAGATTTCAGTGCACTAAGGCAGCTAACCTGTGAGGACTGAGGCAACAAACACATGATAAGGCAAGGCAACTAACATGTGATTTTCGAGATGTTCTTCTGAGCTTTTCACTGAGGAAAATTCGGGACAGTCTCAGATAAGGAGGCAGAAAGTTAACAGTCTTTTGGGCAACAGAAGACACATATATATACATATATACTACCTCAACCTGCATTTCTCCACAATATACAAGCTTGACCTCTAAGGAAAGACATTCGAAGTTTGACTTGACAGAGATAGTGAATGTTTGAAAAGACTTGGCATGATATGTATTTTGAGTAGCGTTTTTTAACAAAGCTTTGATGACTTGGTATGAGCCTGAACACCTTTGTATTGGAAGATCTGGGCATGAACATAATCCGTGGTGACTTGGTATGAGCCTAAACACCTGTGTATTGGAAGATCTTGGCATGTGAACAAAACTTAGAATTTGGCATGAGCATAGATAGATCCTCATGAGTAGATGTATGTGGGTAGACCTCCAGATTAGATTGATAGTGAACAAAGATTGAGTTGACTTTGACAACAATTAGACTTGACAGTTGATTTGAAAGTGTATGTTTTGACAAGCACCTAAAGGCAACTACAACTACAGTCTAGAAATAACAAGACAGTGACAGGTGATTTGACAGATCAGATTGACATGACAGAGTTGATGACAATGATCAGTATGTGATTGCAAGATGAGTCTTTCACCTTGAGGTTTGGATACCTCAACCCTTCTTAGTTGGAGCTAAGAAAACCAGGCTGGGCCCTGTTATTAGAGTTAGTGCTCTTTAGTCAGTTGGTGCTGATGTAATCGCGAAGATTGAAGTCTTCCATTGTAATTCATATCAAATTATAAATAAACTTTACTATACTTGTCTTGTGATGTGTCTCTTATGATTTATGTTGATGACATGTTTAATTAATGAATGTTGATGTACTCAGTAGTATGCAAATGATGAACTCTGTCTAAGTTTTGAGAAGTGAAAATTGCTAAGGGTGCTAGCACATTGATTCACCCCCCCTTCTCAGTGTGCCATTGTGTCCAACATCCCTGTGTGGGATGGTTCTTGTGTGGAACGTTCTCCTGTGTGGAGAGGACTCCTTTGTGGAGTGTATCCCTATGTGGGTTGATTCTTGTGTGGAACATTCTCCTGTGTGGAGAGGACTCCTTTGTGGAGTGTATCCTTGTGTGGGATGGTTCCTGTGCGAAACGTTCTCCTATGTGGAGAGGAATCCTTTGTGGAGTGTATCCCTGTGTGGGATGGTTCCAGTGTGGAACGTTCTTCTATGTGGAGAGGACTCTTTTGCGGAATGGATCCCTGTGTGGGATGTTCTCCTATGTGGAGTATGATTCAGAGGGTTGGACTAGTTGTAGTCATCATCGCTTTCCAGTTGTAATGATTGGTAAATTGAAAAAAGTGTCTTCCTGGGGAGTGTAGCCTCCCTTCGATTTGAGATTGATAAAGTGCTTGGAAGAAGTGTCTTCCTGGGGAGTATAGCCTCCCTTGGATTTGAGATCGATAAAGTGCTTGGAAGAAGTGTCTTCCCGGGGAGTGTGGCCTCCCTTCAGTTTTAGACTGATAATGTGCATGAGGCAGTAATCCTCTTTTGTTTTGGATGACCAAGTTGATCAGGAAGATCATATATTATCATTGGAAATATGATATGGTTCCAGTGGGAACAGTTGTTCTGGTCAGAAGGACTTGATCAGAAGAGACCTTTCTTATGATGACGAGATGTACGAGAGAAGCCGCGACGATCAGATGATATCCAGATGTGTTCCAGCGTGATGATACCTCCCTAGCTAAGGGGGAGTGTTGATGTTTGTAGCTATGTGAGGTATCCTCACTAGCTAAGTTGACCTAGAAAGAAAACAATAAATAAATTGTAATTTATTATTGAAGAAGACAAGTCAGCCCAAACAAAATAGACAAGTCGGCCCCTGTGGAAAAAGTCAACAAAAATCAAGTATAAATAAGAGGTGATGTCCTCATTTGCACCACTCAAGCAAGTTCACTCAAGCAAGGAGAAATTCACTCAAGGGTTGTAGAAGACTGCTATTTCCGGGGTTCTTTATTTGGCAGCATCTTGTACGTGATCTCTCTTGTTCTAGATCTCTTCTATATGTGATGTACTTGTATTTTGTACTGAATCTTTGAATAAGAAAGGTTGGCTAGCTTTTTCCCGAGTTTGGGTTTTCTTAGCGTAAACTATTGTGTCTCTTGTGTTTGTCTTTGTGCATCTATATCTTGCTTATGTATTCAGTATATGTGATAAAGAAGATAATACAGCCATAATAAGCAAGAAAACATAACTAAAATCAATATGCAAAGCATTTCACCTTACTGGTGTCCTCCTTCTTGCTTCCCTCAGAGATGTCCTCTGAAGAAGAGACCTTTCCTTTGCTCTTGGATGTTAGAGCAAGATTCTCCTTCTCTTCTTCCTCCTCCTAATATCCACTTTGAGACCCCTCTCTGATCTCCTCTTGAGCAAAGTCATCCCACAGTCTCTCCCAAGAGGGAAAGTTCTCTTGGCCCACAACGCACTTCACAAACACATCCCAATGCTCGGTGAAGCCTCTCAAAGCTATACACACCAACTCTGACTCTAGAACAGTCTCTCCAATAGCTACCAACTCATCCTTCACTTGCTTGATCTTGGTGAGATAGGAGACCACTCTCTTCCTTGGTCACCCTAGCGCTGTGAATCCTGCCCCTTAATTCCATCTTGCGGTTCTAATTCTTACTCTCGTACAAGCTTGTGAGTGCATCCCACATTGCCTTGGATGTCTTCTTCTCAGCCAGATGTGGAATTAGGTGGTCTTTTACTCCATCCAGGAGTATCCTATGTGCCTTTGCCTCGTTCACCTAATGAATGTCTAGATCCTTAGGATCTGTAGGCATAGCCACTATGGTTTTCACAAAATTCCATATCCTGTTCTCCTTGAGGATAACACCCATCTGTTGAAAAGGCTAACAAGGACAAGTGTCCTTACCTTACCCTTACTTCATATTCAATAAAAGAGATTTTTATTAATGCAGAAGTGAAACTCTTTTTTATTGCAAAAGTGTAATTTTGCATGCATGCATTTTTTAATGCGGATGTTTGCAAATTTCTTCCGTCCAAACATCAATGGGATTTGAAAAGTGGCATGAGTTAACTTTTAGGAATGATGGAAAGGAGGGGTGTGACACTTAATTCAACACTTCTTAGCTACCGTTGTTTTCTTCATCCACCAAGCTAGCATACTCAATGTTGATTTTTCTTAGCACTTAGATGTTATTAACTTATTATTACTTATTTATTCACATAAACATAAACTGCATGCATAAAAGGATCATTGAAAGAAACACATTCACAGTAGACACAATTTTACCTTGGGAAAACCCTCTCACAAGAAAAACCCAACAAACTTCTCTAGATAAGATTCTTCAACAAAATACAAAGCCAACTCTAGTGCCCAACACTAGTTACAAAATAATGATACAAGAAAGATATGGAATAACCTCTAAGCTCAAAGAAGAGAGAGAGAAAGATAAAACCTCAAAAGATTGTCTTCACAATGCTTCGTGAACCCTGGACATTGATTCCTTGGATCTGTGCACTTCTTCACTCGGTTGGGCGAATTGGTGTGTTGCAAATGAGCCACCTTTAGTTATATTTATACTAGAAAAGGTCACTTTTCTTACTGGGCCGACTTGTCTTCTTGACTAGGTCATTTTCCCCTTTAACTGGGCCACTTAACCATTTTATTGGGTCAATTTAATTGGGCCGACTTGTTCTAGGGCTGGTTGTTATTCTTTCTTGTGGAATATCTTCCGATGCTACTCAAAACATCAACACTCAATTCTTTTCATTTCATGATTGATGATAGAACAAATCGGGGATAAATTAGAAGTTAGGAAACTTGTAATCGAGATTACGCCAACTTGTTGCTTAATGATTGAGAAAAGATCAGGATGATGAAAGATGAGATTGTGCCAAGGCTGCAGCTGATCTTTACATAACTGTTCCATCCACCAATTAATGGGGTTAATAAATTGAAATGTATTATTCATCAAGGATGGTTGGGAAGAGAGATGTAGTGTTTAAACACCAACCACTTGGCATTCTTGAGACTTTTTATTGAGAACTTTGCATGCAAAATTTTGATTTGAAGATGAAATAACAGAGATAGATTCCAAATATTGGGATGGGAGGGTGGTTTGAAAAATAACAGCTTGCTCCTCATTACTTAAGGTTGTTGACACCAATTCTTCACAAGATAAGGGACATTGGTTGGGGAAAACATCAGGTTCAACATCATAACGATGAGACTCAGATTGATCATCTTCAGCTATGCATATGGTCAGCAGGCTCTAATCAAGACTTAAAGGAGATATTCGATCAAACATAGAAGGGTCAGAAGTTGAACCATCATAAGCATTTAGGTACCAATCCCAAGACAATTGGGATTCTAAAGATACTTGTTCTTGATCAAGGTGATTCTCGACCATATCATTATCATGAGATTGTGCTTCTAAGTTCCCCTCTAAAGACTCCTCGCAACTGGATGAGCCAGGATTTTCTTTAAGGATCATGTCACCTTCGTCACTTGAATCATGGGTTATGTCCAAGTTCTCACTTATACCTTTTGAAGATAAAGCACTTGAAACAATCCTTTGCACATTATTCAATGTATCTTCTTGAGATGCAAATGATGATTGGAAAGGTAAGCCATAACTTCCGTTCTGATTGAATGGAATTTCATCAGTTCTACTAAAAGAACTTGGAGGACAGATTCAAAGGAAAACTCATCCAACTAAGGGGCTTGATATAAGGAATCTTCTAAATGTTGGCTACATGTTTAATCTTCATCATCATTGTCGAAATGGTCGACTTTGTCCTGAGAATTTGGGCAAAACTGTACCTCTCGGGACTTTATCAGTCTGGATGTCTTCTGATTTAAGATATTTGTATTATTTATTATTTCAGCCAGGGGACCAGAAGGGGGAAAACTTTGATCTAGGATTTGGTATTCCTTTTGTATCTTGCAAAATTGGTTCAAGGAATCCATACCATTGGATCTGTTTCTCCATTCTTCGAGGAATTTCTGCTCAAACACATCATACTCGGTAATGCTATTGGCTGCTAAGTCTAAAACCCAACGATGGGTGATTCAACGCAATGATGCAGCCAATAACTTCATGCATACATCCTCATGGGTTATACATAGCCCATTAATAACTTCTAAAAAGAGGTCAAGGTGTCGTTCAATAGATGTCCCATAGCTTCCGTCGAATATAGGAAACCTTTCATGTGCTTTATAAGGGACTACATGAGGATACCCAAGAATCTTCTAGAAGTCAAGGGAGAAACCCTTTTTTGGCCAAAAGCCCTCTATTGGTTGCAATTAGCCATGAATGGCAGAACTAAAATTTTCAGTAGCTCGAATGCAAACCATCATGCACATTGACGAACTCCATAAGTTATGGATATGATCAGGGTTGGTCACTAGTGGAGTCGTGGAGTGGAGTTGCCAGGTGAACAGAATTTAGCATTCACCAAATGATACGTCGTTATAAAACAAGGAGAAAGAGATGGTAAAAATATAATGTTTGCGAAATAAGACTATAACAATCAACCATCAAAATCAAGATGCCAAATGCGATATGATTAGAAAAACACCCAAAAAAAAGCACACTTGCTAAACGCCCAAGGCGGTCTCTACCTCCCCAGCAACAACACCAAAAATGTTATCACAATATCTGTAGTGGCTCTGAGTATGTAATCCTATCCAGGATGGCAGAGAGCTATGACCACTAAGAATGCGATAGCTAAAGAAACCTATCCCCCAAAGATTGATGGTTGTCACACCAGATAGGTTTCTTCTCTCTTTAGGCTTCCCAGTTCCATGTGAGGTGAAACCAGACTAGCCACGGGAGGTGTCCTGAGCCCATCTAAATAGCCAGACCCTTTTTAGGCTACAGGGCAGTTATAAAGATTTAACGATTGATAAAAGATGATACCCTGAAGATGGAATCCTAGACTTAACAAAATGACTACTGAGTAGAATTATATGGACTGGTTATATGGTTAGCTAAATAAATTCACCCAACCCCACTCAAGAAAATATTCAATAGTCTAATCAACTTAAAGTCTAGGAAAACTAGTGCAAAGGTCGAATTGGTTCCAAATCGCCTCCTTGAGATTATAATATCAGCTAATGATCAAATGTTTGAAACATTGCAAGGATGGGAAATGGATTATATTTATCTAAGACCCTAACACAGAGATGGCTTCAGAGATGGCTTGCTACACACTAATGATTACTCATTAACACAACACATGGCAACAAGCAAACAAGCATGCAATGGAAATCGGTCAATACCCACTTAGAGCGATTTGGTTTTATGATGAATGCCTAAGTCTTGGGTGCTATGGAGTCACAAATGAATTTGCTACAGTTAAGGTTTTGCCCAAGATGTGATATTAAAAATACCATAGTGTGGAATTGACCCAATAAACCAAGTATGCAATAACACAAAATTTAAAAGAGAAAATTATTATTTGAGAGTTAAGTATCAAACGTTTGGGTACTCATCTTGATTTGGAAGAGCTTGATAGAGTTTGTTCTATTTGCCCAACATCACCAAATAGATCTCAACTTCACTTCTTGCCAAGGCAGACTTGTTGATCCAGTAAACTTCAATCTGCAAAACAAATGAGAAATCAATTAGAGAAGTTGATCACATTAACTAGAAGACAAACTTGTTGTTTGCAAATTGAATTAGCAAGTAGAGGAAACAAAGGGAAATAGCAAGAAACAAATAACATGTGCAAATCAATTTCATTCACAAAGTAAACCCCCTGCCATAGAGAGAAAGTCGCCCAAGTTGCCCTAGGCAAAATCGCCTTCTCCTGCAAGTGAATTACAAATGAAGTTATCCAAAGCAGGATAAAATCGAACTCTAGTAGTAGAAGAGGCTCAGCAAGAATGAAAATCTATCCAACACATTCAAGAAATAAGAGATTTTGCACCACAAAAGCTTTGATATTATTTACTGTTGAAATGAGCCAAGAGTACCTTACAAATGAGGAGCTCTCTCTCTTTTATAGAATGAGTGGGGAAAAATCCCTAACTCATCCATATACGGATGGCTGAGATTAATAGATACAAATACAAGATCAATGGTGGAGATTTTATCTCACTTATATCTCACTTTCATCTTTTTAATATGGTTGGAAATGACTATCTAGTGGACGAGGGTGAATTACCCCCAAGGCCCAAATACAATGCTCATAATACAAGATAGATACATCAAATGCTAAGCTAGGGGCTTCAAGTTATCCCCTAGATGATCACAACATTTAATTTATAGTAGTGTTTAGCAACACTGTTTTTGCTGACTTAGCATCCGTTTAGAATACAACACACTTAAGTTCTGATGCTTTAGTTTCTAAAAACACTTTTTGTTAGGCATACTTGGTTTCAAGGACTAAAGGATAACAATCACTGTGACTAGAAGCATACACTCCAGAGCCAAGACACAAGGTAAACATGGAGTCTATTGAACACAGAGGCATAAGTGGGGGAAGTCCTCGATATCACTAGTTAAGGTGTAAGTCAGGATCAAATAAAAAAAATGGATTATAACAGATGGATGGGGAGAATGACTACATGGTGCGATGACCAGCAAAGACCCTACGAGGGAATGACCAAGTCTATACTTATGAGAAGGGCATGACCAACGAGTATACACAAGAACCTCTTACTCACAGTAACTGAATCACCTCTTCTCTAAACAACCAATAAGAACAATATAGAATATCGCTAGTAAACCACCACCATACACCAAGTCACACTACCAAGATAAATAAATGAGCACAATAGCAATCCAAATGTACAAACCATATACCTGCTGGGTCATATACTTGCCTCTGTAATCTGAACATCTAAATGGCACTGAAACACTGCTGCTAAATAAATCAATGGGCATTGTCATCAATCTGCTCTGAACAATAGAAGAATGGCTAACTCAGTCATTGACCTGGGGTCATAAGGCTCAGTCCTAACATGAGACTATAATATATAAATGCTCTGGATCCACTGAATATAGGAGTGATCATCGAGAAACTACTCATCAACTGTTGATCTTATGCATAACATGCAAAGGACTGGCTTAGAAATATGCTCAAAACTGGTCTGCAATCATGGTAGCCTCGACTACTATGGATGTGACAACACTTCCCTTGCCCGAATTGACAATCTGAATGCACAGATGGAATTGTAGACCTAAAAAACGATAAGATCCACTACTCATATACCCATAAGTTATAACCAATCTGATATAGCCTCATTGAAGAATTCTCCAAATATTTTTAATAAAACAGGTTAATTATTTTCCGCAAACCTTAGGAAAATAACTAATTAACTCAATAATGCTTCAAATAACACTTGGAGGGGTCCAATTGGGCTCCAATGGCAAAGATATGATCAATGATGAACCATAGTGAGATCCCGCTGCTGGCTTGACCCTTTGACCAGGTCAAACCGGGGTTTGACCAAGTCAAAAAGTAGAGTTGGAAAAATTATCTAAAGAAGTTTGGGATAATCTGAATAAGCCATTTGGAGCAAAAGGAATTAATGCAAAGTTTTCTCTGAAGCTGCAATTATTCAAATTTTTTACTGAAGTCACTATGTCTAGCTCATAGTTTTAAAAATCAGTTCGATTGGAATTGGAAGCGGCCGATTTGATTGAGTAGAGGCTAAACCGATCCAAACAGACCCTTAAATCGGTTCGGGTGATAGGTTTGGTATAGAATTGCTAGAGTCAATGTCCGAATCGACCGGTTCAATACGAAACCAGTGAGATCGACCAAGTCATGACCGATTACGAGTCTGAGTCATTACCGATTCATTTTCTTTAAAGTTTAAATATTTTATGAATTTTTGAGTAAACCGAGTCATTAAATTCAAATCAGTCGAGTCATGACCGATTCATTATCGATTCCGAGTTCGAGTTGACCCTTGATTGATTTCAAGTTCGATTCTAATTTTTAAAACTATGGTCTAGCTACATAAACAATTTGACATCTCTCATCAGACAACTAGTTGAAGTCAAAGATAGGGTAGAGGAAGAGGATGCCAAAGTCATTTTGTTAAACAATCTGTCTTCTAAATACAATAATGTAATTTTTTATTCTTAGTTAGGTGTCTTCAGAAACCGTTGAGACATGATTTCAACTCTCTTAGCTGATGAAAAGAGAGCAACTGTTAGAGATTTGTTAGGAGAATCTCAATGAGAGACTCCACTATACTCAAAGAAAAGGATGGGAAAGAGAATGATAGGTAAGAATGAAATTGAGTGTTACTACTATGAAAAAATAGGTCCTACAACAATTACTTGCAAAACCCATGCCGATGACCTTCTCAAAGAAAAGCTTAAAAAATCAACAAATATAGCCATTCTTGGAGATCCATTGAATACTAATAGCAATGATGATCTTGCTGAAAACTTGGCATTGTTTGCATTTTAAGAGGGCCACAATTTGAGGACAAGGAGTGATGTAGGGGACGATAGATAGTTGTTCGATAGTCTAGGATGCTTGTGGATTGGGGTAACTATATCTCATTGGGGTTATGGGAAAAGAATGTGGTAATGGGGTTATGGGAAAGAGAATGATAGGTAAGAATGAGATTGATTGTGACTCCTATGGAAAAATAGTTTATGTGGTTATGGGAAAGAAAATGATAGGTAAGAATGAGATTGAGTGTTACTATTATGGAAAAATAGGTCCAACAACAATTACTTGCAAAACCCATGCCAAGGACATTCTCAAAGAAAATCTTAATAAATCAACAAATATAGCCATTGTTGGAGATCCATTGAATACTAATAACAATGATGATCTTGCTGAAGACTTGGAATTGTTCGCATTTTAAGAGGGCCACAATTTGAGGACAAGGAGTGATGTAGGGGAGGATAGATAGTTGTTCAATAGTCTAGGATGCTTGTGGATTGTATTGTCACCCAAAACTGACATGCGTGTGCTGAAGCCCAAAAAGTGAACACACCAGCTCGATGACAACTCTCAAGAGAGAAGCCAATGTCACCACACTCCTCTCTTCTCGCTTCAGGTAGGCCCTTCTCCAACTCAAGGGGGGTATCCCTAAGGTAGGATCGCTAAGGCAAGTGCAACGGAGGGCAGGGTGAACTGAAGAGGCTGCCTTAAAGAAACGATTGTAACAAAATTTATCTTGATTGAGTGATGGGAAAGTTGGGAGGATCAGTCCTCGAGGAAAGGCCAGTGCCGGTATATCAGAGGGGCAAATGGAGTCAAAAGAGAGCTCAAAGGGGCCTTGTGTCATATGTGACTGAGGGGGAAAGATCGCATGATTGAGCAAGCCCTGCTTAGTCTAGTGTTTGACAATTAGAAAGAGTACTTCTTCTCTAGCTGCGGGAGGTGCGCTATGCAAACCAAAGATCAATATTACACAATCAAACTAGATTAAATGCAAAGATCAATACCTATGTATGCACGCTCAGAAAGGGAAAAAGAAAGCAGATGCTAAGAGTTCTTCACCAAAGGGAAAAAGAAAGCGGCTGCTAAGAATTCTTCACCTTCCACCGTGGTGGATTGTCACCCTTCTATGGCCTCTTACACAAAGAAAAGAAGACGCAGAATCTTGAAATACTCACACTCATCTAAAATATCACAAGATCATGCCACAAAAGTGCTCAGTTTATCCAAAAAAGCCCATATTATTTTTCATTAAGCTCCAAGGAAAGAAAGTTTTCCTAGTTTTCCATGCTTACAAATGAAAGAGGCTGCCCCCTTTAGAGGCCAAAAGGCTCTCTTAAAACTAGAAAGGAAATAAGATAATAAAAAAAAATGAAGAAAAAGTGGGTGAAATCCACTTTTCTCTCCAACGAATACCCCAAGTGCTTTATTATTTTTTATTTAAAAAGAAACTACCCGCTCAGCTAGCCTTTCTTACTCAAACGTGGACAATTAACCATGAAGTATGAGTGCTCCAACAGTCAAACATATAACGCTCATGGCAGCTATCAAAAATGGGATACAACACGGGTGCAATCGGCCGCCAATAGAACTGCTATGAGGGTCAACAAGTGGCTGCCCTAGCCACTCCTAGAAATCCACGCAGTCTATGTGTAACTGCTTAGGTAGATGGGCCATAGATTACGCCCAACAATCACGAGAATATTGGCTCCAAGAGTGTGACCCCTGGTGCTGTTAATCGTGATCCGACGTCATTTTTTTGAAGGCAGAGTATTAACACAACGTTAGATCAACAACGACCCGCTCCAAAAGACGTTTCAGAAGATGGTGATCATGTCAATTGCCACGAAATCAGAGGGAACCGGCTCCCAACAGGACTGCGATTTAACGATGAAGATGATATGTGGGTCGACAAGTGGCTAGGTTTAGGTGTGCCCAAGCCCTGCCTTTTTATTATTGTTTCAGAGGTATCAAGTGGTTCCACAACCCCAAGCTTAGCGAATTTTAAGTTTTACCAGGTACCGAGCAGCTTCGAGGCAATGACCCATGGCCCATTAGTAAAATCGTGACCTCCACACAAGCTGTCGAAAGCAAATTGGTCGATCCGGAGCCTATTTCTACGTAATTGGTGGTCAATGAAATTGCGGGGCCAAGGCTTCAAACTCAGTGTGGAACGCTGCCCATAAAACCCCGCCTATACCATTTTGATCGCATCCTGATAGGGACGATATGCTGGATATGAGACTGATCAAAGATGCAATCAGCTGTTGAGGACGATGTCTTTTAGCTTCCAACGAAAACATGGATCAGAAAGACAGGGGATCCCCCAAAACTCAGCACATCAAACAGCCCGTCAACGTGTAAAAATCATTAAAATAAGATATAGGTTCGAGAAAGCCATGGGCCAACTGTTGCATTTATCAGAACTGAGCACTTGGCTTGTTCCCTGAAAGAATGAGAGAGATCTCGAGCTCACGGTTGAAAACCTGTTTAAACAGAAGACGCGTCTGGAATGTCGATACGGAGGGAGAACATGACAACATTACGAACATAATACCCATGCTTGCATCATATAATCAAGCAATTTGCAGAGATAGACTCCCATAAATTGAAAAAGCTAATCCAGGGCTCGATTTGGCCATAGTCTTCCATAACTTTCCAAACAGACTAGCCATTTGAAATTTGTTCCCAGAACTGGGTCTTCATCACTTGCAGTCTTCAAATCCCTGCGTGTATTGATAGCAATAAATGTTCCGCTACAAGCTGGGACGAGTTGGCTAGTGTAATTTTGTTTTGCGATCTCTAGCATCTAAGTCAAAGGCTTGCTCTCCATCTGAGCCAAACACCCCACAGCATGGGTTTGGATTGATAACATGATGGAATCCACCCTGAGCTATGTCGTACTTCCAGTTACTCAGAGCTATCAATCCCATTGTTCCAACACTCCCACCATGGTATGCATTTCTAAGTGAAATCATGTCATTATTACCACTTTATAATCGAGCCATCAATGTGGCCAATTCATTTGCTTCTGAGCCTGAATTGACAAAGTAAACAACACCTTGAGATTTCCAGGCATTTTGGAGGCTAGTGCCTCTGCAAAATCTGCTATTGCATGATGAAGATATATTGTTGTAGCATGCTGTAATATTTCATTTTGAGTCCTGATGGCTTCTACAACATTTGGATGGCAATGCCCACAGGAAAGTGTCACAATGCCTGCAAAAGCATCAAGATATCGACATCCATTCTCATCAAACAAGTACTGCATCTTCCCCCCAACAATGTTCAGCTCTGGATTTTGGAAAACTCTTTGTGGACCAATCCTGTTCACTTGCACTGGTCTCTGATATCATTGATGAAAAGACCCCTGCAACATCATCTTCTAATTTTTTTTTTTCGAGCTGCTTTGCATTCTTCCTTCATCTGAATTACTGACAATCACATGTGTCCAGAAATCAAATGCAAATGCATTTTTGAGAGGTAACATCTGGCTCCAACTGGGGGACATGTGCTCACCTCGTGAGTGCATGAGAACCACAGACTTTCTTGGTTATCGCAGACCAAAAACAAAATGAAAAACACAGTGTGCTAGGGATGGCTTGATTCACATCCCATGATGACCACTTATTACAAAAAATTGCAAAAAGACAAAACAAATGCTCATGCCCGAGCTTTATTCATCCTACCTACCTACTCTAACATGAGACAATAGAATGCTAAGTATATGCCCATAACTAGTGGAGCCATTTCAGCTCCTCATCTCTGCTATTTCTCTTTTCTTTGTGCTTGGTTCTAGACAAAAGTGAGGATAGAGTCACCATAAAACAGAGATGTTTTAGAATCTGTTCATGAATCTGTAATGGCAAGCTGTTAGGATATAAAAAATCATCAATTTTTTGGCAGAAAAAATCAGGATGTGCACACGAATCTTCTATTCATTGATGGATGGGACTCACATACGAACCTCCATCATAAAACTGCTCCGGCTGATCCGTAACACAATTATTGCTATCTTCATTAATGAAGCGAAACTGAGGCAGATCAGAATCTTTATCATGCAGTTGTTCATGAACTTGGGGCAGCTCCACACCTCCAATATTTTCTATTGCAGCCATATCAGGGATCTCTTTTCTAATGTTAGGCTGGGACCTAGAGATGAGAGCATCATATTCTTTAGCATGCTGCTCAATCTCATCCACTGTTCCATCATACTAGCGAAGGAGAAACCTCTCGAAAAACTTTGCCAATGAATCTATGGATTCATCCAAAAGGCCATAGAACCAATTTAATGCATCCCCTTCCAAAGTTAAAGCAAAAATGACCATAAGGTCATCCTCATGATAAACATTAAAATCAACCACTAATTTGCAGTAAAAGGCAATGTGAGGGATGGCTGAAACATCATCATTCCCATAGAATTCTGGAAGAATGTCATGCACCTTCTTACGGTCGTAGCACACATTAGGAAACCCACGGATATTTGAGACATCCAGAGGGGTGAAAACTTCGTGCAAAAGAGCACGCTGGCTTTCTTTACTATCATCCATAAATGCAACAATGAGGTACTAAATCTGAAAAACGTATATAGTCATACCTCATACCAAACTGTGGAGTCGCCAAGGTGAGCTTGAAAGCATTCCAATGAGTGTGCTTACCTCTACACCCAATAGGATCTTCTAATCTGCAAAATGAGAAGGGCTCTGTCCCTTCGTGGAGTCACCATGTGAGAAAAAGAATCTGCAATATAATCTCCCACAAATGTCGTCAATGAAGCATAGTCTTCAAATATCAGGAAAGAGTTTCTAACGAAGCCAAGGGGGGTTGTCCCTAAGAAAGAGTTTCTATGGCTCTGTGTTTTTAAGTGTTTTTGTATGTGGTGATGCGGATGAGTGTTGTTTAGGAGTTTTATGATGAGAGATCACAGCTTTACAATAATTGGAAATTAAGCAACACAAAGATATACTTGGAAGACTATTTAAATGAAACACAACTATTGATAAGCAAAGCATCCACAATTTAGACAATACAATAAATTCAAAGCATGCGCTTCAGATAGATAATTGAAATAAATAAATAACCAGTGCCTTATCCGTTGGGCAATGGAGTCAAAAAAGTAGCATGCTCGGATGCTTGATACAAGAGTTCAGTGTGTTTGTGAGATCGTTTTGCAAGTGTTCTTTGTAAATTTTAGTGATCTTGATTATTAGGGCTAATAAAGCAAGGATGAAGTCCAATCGGAAAAATATACATTCAATGGCTTCCCCTTGGTGACATGACGGATCATCTAGTATTCAAGGCTAGTTGTCCAGTGGATTTAACCAGCAAGCTCGAACTCTATGACAACGGTGATTTCCGGCGCCACCGGTTAGGAACTTTGCCCACTACCTGAGTATTTATCGAAATAACAACGCCGGTTCGTTGGTTGTGGGGTGAAAATTTTATTATGGTTATCACTTGCAAGATTAACAAATCCAATCACCGTTCTGAGTACGAGTCCAACTTTTTAGGGTCGGCAGAGCATACTAAGTGATGGAAAGCAACGAAGTAAATTTTAGAGGGAAATGTGAGTTTGAAAGTATTTTATTAAGAGCACACAATGAAACTCTCCGACAGAGAGTGCTCTTGACTTTGTCTTATGACAGAAGTTCAAGAGACTTTAGTTAATCTATATGCTGAATGTAAGGAAAATGCAGTGCTTATGCTCTCCGACAGAGAGTGCTCTTGACTTGTGTTATGGCAAGTTCAAGAGTCTTTGGTTCTTTTAGAAAACAAACAGCTTGTAAGTAAAGAACACGAATGATAGCTCAAATGATAATGATGAAGCAATGATCTAACAAGCTAAGATGCTAAGCAATGAAAATATGAACTAATCTAACAATTAGTACCTACTTGCAAAAATGAAACTATTCTAAGTACTTGAAGCAAATCTAAGCTAAGGAACACAAGACAGTCTTTCCCAAATGGGGAAGAAAAACCAAATATGGGAGGCTTTATACCACTTAGCCTTATTTTATTAATCAATTACAAAGTGAGGGAGTGAAGCCCTTGAAATGAAAAGTAACGAAGAAATGAAACTAAAACCCCTTTTTGGGTTTGTACAAAGGAGAATGATTATGGTTTTGTTTTCTTGGTTCAAATCTTCTTCTTCTTTGGGTAATCTCCAAGTGGTTTTGGTTCAAACTTCTTCTTGATTCACTTTTCAATGACTTGTTCTCTTCTCAACACTTGCCACAAACAAAAGTCCAACACTCATGCACCCATTAGCGTTAGTGCAAAATCAAAACAAACTTGAAACTAGCTAGATCTAAGTTTGCAAAAATGAAACTAGATGCAAGAAATAACAACTAATCTATATGCAAATCACTTTTTAGATGCAAGTTTTTTGAACCCTTTTAAAAGATGAGATCTAAATGCAAAATGCAACTAAGTTAAGCCTTTAAATGAGATGCAAACTTTGAAAAAGGAAACTAAATATGAGACTAGATGTAAACACTAACTAAGATCTAACAATTCAAATGCAAACTATGAGATCTAACTATTAACTTCAAAAAATGGAAAAAACTAACTCTTAACCCAAAACCTTTTGTTGCTTTTTGTGAACTTTTGTAGTGCTTCAAGGAGGGACGAAAGGAGGAGGCTTTGAAGCAAGCCAAAGGCAAAATGAAGGAGGGAAGAAGGCCAAACTAGAAGGTGGACGAGAGCAAAGAGGAAGGTTTGAAAGAGAGAGACGAGAGCAAGGTAGGAAAGAAAGCTAGAGGAAGGAAGAGGTGGACGAATGGAAGGGTATAAAGGGGTTTGAAGGAAGCAAAACAAAAGGGAAGAAGGCTTTTGGGAGAAGGAGGTCGAGAAGGTAGATCTAGGGAGATGAGAGGAAGAAGAGGGAGGACAAAAAGGATGAAAACAAATGGATGAAGAGAGGGCCAAAGCAAGCAAGAAACCAACAAGCAAACAAACAAAGTGGGATCAACCTTGGAACAAGGTGACCACTAGAACACTAGTCCCGAAAACCTTGCAGCTAGCTGGATGCATGCAAGGATGCTAGTGGGGAAAGAGAAGTAGCCACAAAATTATGTGGCACTTGGGATCAAATCCCAAGCTACTTTCTCAAGACAAAACTTACATATGAGAACAGAGAAAGAGTGTGGGAAAGAGAAGATCCACTACTCAACAATGTAACCAAATAACCAGAAAGAGAGATATAGTGTTTTGTAGTTTGATGGATGAGGCAAACAAGCCCTTCGTTTCTCGATTTCTTGAAGTAAAAACTCCTTTGGTAGCTTGTGGAATGAAAGTGTAAACCGAGCAAGAGCTCTTGAACTTGGGAGAATACCTGAAAGCCACACACTTAAGAGAAAAGCATAGATTATATAATATCATGCTAGATTGTTAGCCTTCTAATCACAAAATCATATGCTTAAGAATCAAAAGTAAATAACTAAGAATGGTATCACCTTATACAAGATGAAGCATGGCACACAAAGAGCTTCCACATTGACCTCCAAAGTCTTCAACTTTATTCAAATTCTAAACAAGATTACAAATTTCTCCAAAGTTTCTATGCACAAATCTCCATGAGAAGTGAGGAGGCAATGCCTTCCCTAAATAACAAAACAAAGCACCCCAATATCCTAACTCGAATTGGCTTTGGCACTTGACATAAAATCGAATTCCAATCAAGATCTCCATGACTCAAAGCTTGGAGTGCTAACTCCCACCATACAACTCGAATTGCAATAAAGGAGATGGGGAGGTGGCCTCCACCTTGGCAAGGCACCCCCCATCCCAACCTTGGAAGCTTCACCATCAAATAAGAAGTTGCCACATAGCAAACTCGAGCTCCAATAAAGATTGACGTGAGCATGAGCATATACGTGAGCCTTGAGGTAGATGGGCTTGGAGTTGGACTCGAATTTGATTGAGATCTTGGTGGTTGAGAGTGGGAGGTGGCCTCCACCTAGGCAAGGCGCCCCCACTCCCATTCAATGCAACTCAAACTTAACTCAAAAACCATTTAATGCTCATCCACATCACCAAAGTCGAGTTTCCACATGAGGAGGGCGAATTCCATTTGGAGTTAATCACTGATGCTGACTGGATAGTTAACTAAATCTTCTTGGAGATGACTAGAATGATAATTAATGCCTGGTGCCATGTCATTTAGCCACTGAAACAATCCAATTTGGATTATTTTGGAGAGAATTGGATTTTCTCCAATTATTAATTTTTTGATTTAATTAGTTAATAATCCTCTTTGATTGATTTTTGAGGATTTATTAATTAATTGGCCAAATGACAATCCGAAACTTAGGATAAAGGTGTCCGGGGTCTAAGTATGATTTTTGGCTTAGGAATTGAGCCTCCAATCATTGAAAAACACCCTCGGACGACTGACATATTACAATTTGAATTTTTCCATTTAAACTATGGAGAAATTAATTATTAAAAAATAAAATAATTGACTGTCCAACACTTCCGGTAAATTTTTTTCGGACAACGTTTAAAAACCACTATAGACCTAGGAAATGACCACTGACTCGACTCATAGTGTCTAGTAGGTTCATATTCCTCAGTTGGACTCTAATAACCCCCGATGGCTAGAATTTCAAAACCGAGCATTCCAGCTTTGGAGGAGGCGGGAGAAGACCTTGTCAATTATATCTCGGCCGAAGGAAAACTATAATTGGTCAGGGTAAAAAACTCCCTGGAATACCTTAGTTGATAAATCAATCATGGGTGACTGAGTCACTCAAACCCTACTAGCACACTTTTATTACAAAAACCCCGTGGGGCATGGTCATTTCAAGACAAACAACAAACTGACTAGCCAAAACTGGCTAGGCACAAAGGATGGATCATCTGATACACTGGAACACAAACACTTATCATGTTTGTCAAATGACGGCTCTTCAGATAATCCAACTATGGTACAAATAAGTTGGTAACAGATTGGAGTAACTATATCTCATTGGGGTTATGGGAAAATAATGTGGGGGTTGCTATTCTATAGTTTAGGGGAGATCCCGGATTTGGAACTTTGGTATCATACCTTTATGATGGTTGCAAGGCATTTCATGTGCAAATGGTGCCCAATGATGAAGGGAACTTGGATTACAACAGGGAGTCCATACATTTCGGAGGAATAGTGAGCAAATTGAACGATTCTTACTAGTCCTTTCTTCATTAGTTTGATGATTAATGACTTGTTACACAACTGCATGATAGATTCCAGAACCTCAACCAATGTCATGTCACTCAAAGTGATGAATCAATTGGGCATTAAGGCCAGTCAACCTGACAGGGATGTTGGAACAAATAGAATTCATCTCTCAATTATGAACATAGTTCAGTTATGGAGTATCCATTAAAAAGGACAATAGGTCAATATCCATAAAAGACAAGTATATGTAATAAACTGTATATTGAATAAGAAAGTATGAGATGGTGATACAATGCCATGGGAGGGTGTGCTTTAAATAAGCATTGACTGGTCACCATGGGTTAATAGACATACCTTTTCATTAGGTCATGCCACTTCATTAAATGTGTTTGGTCATTATTTATTGTTTATCATTAATTATTATTATTATTATTATTATTTATTGATATTATTATTATTATTATTATTATTATTATTAATGATGATGCTTATTTATATTTATTTATGTCTATTAAAAACGTGTGTGCAATGCATTCAAAAGAGATCAAGGTATGCGGCTTAATCAAAGATCTCTAGGTTAAATTAGCAATTTAGCAGGTTACAAACATATTTGTTTTGAATCTTTGATGGATGTAGTCATTATTGATTTTTTGGATACATGGGGAATGTTATTGTCAAGAAAGTGGGTTGCCAGTTTGGAAGGTAGTATCCAAAATTCAAATGGATTTATCATATGCTATGACCCCAACATGCTAGGGTACCTTTGTCTTGTTATACAGATAACATCCAAGGAGGTACCATGTAGAAGACCTAGATGAGCCTATGAATGAATTGATTTGTGCCAATGACGAATTTGGGAATTATGCTATTTTGGCAAATTCCATAGCCCCAAGTATCGAAGACAATTCTCAGGAGAAAAATGGAGGCACATGGAAAATGTATTTTGAGGGATCTCATACGAGGAGGGGATTGGGAGCTGGGAATGTATTTATATTGCCTCAATGTGAATCCATGTGCTATTCATACTGGTTGGAATTTTAATGTACGAATAATAATGCTGAGTATGAAGCGTTGTTATTAGGTCTAGAGTTAGTAAGAGATATGAAGATCAAAGTCTTACAGGTGATTGGTGATTCAAATCTAGTGGTACTGTGGTAATGCAGGCATCGAGACAATTTTCAGCGATCAATGATAAGTTGAGGAAATATAGGCATGTAGTGTGGGATTCAATTGAATTGTTTGACGCATTTGGTATAAAAGCTATCGCAAGGGAAGATAATATTCTAGCAAATGCATTGAGTGTGTTGGTAGCCACTCTTCAACCTTGTGAAGAAGTGGCGAGCAAGAATTAGAGAATGGAAATGGTTTTTAACTTTCTAGACCTTCTATCCCAAAGAACTATGAACACACTCAGGTTTTTCATGATGATACCCAAATTGTCTGTTTCTTGAATAATTTGTGAGAATTTTCAAATAATAGAGTCAACTGTGTAGGAGAAGATGATGAAGAGCGTGGAAAATCTAAATGCAAGGGCTTGGTTCCTTTGGATAAAGTTTTTGACCGACACGATATGTACAAGAAGTCGAGGGAAATCAACAAGCTGGAAGATAGATTAAAATTAATTTGGGATCAAAGGTTGGTCCATAGATTATCAATATCAAAAAGGGTTGTTCTCAAGAAGAAAGAAAATAGATTGAGACCCTTATTCGTGAATATAAGGATGTGTTTGTAGGGACAAATGATGATCTTAAGGCATATAATGGAGATATTATCCAACATACCATCCCGTTGAAGAAAGACGCAAAGCCTTCCCGATAGAAACAAAGGCATATGAATTCAAAGCTAGCACCAATAATACAGAAGGAATTGCAAAAGATGTTGGAAACCAAAATCATTGCTCCTATAACGCATCATGCCTGGGTTATTATCTTGATTCTTGTTGGGAAGAAGAATGGTGAAATATGAATATGTGTAGACTTTAGGAACTTGAATCAATTGTGATTAAAGGATAATTATCCTCTCCCCAATATGGAGCATTTGTTACAAAGGTGACTTGGTCAGGGATGATGTCAATGCTGGATGGATTTTTAGGTTACAATCAAGTGAAAGTTAAGAAAGAGGATCAACACAAGATGACTTCTACTACGCCTTCTGCAATGTTTGAGTATCTTAGGACACCCAATGGTATTTTAAATACCAGATCAACATTTTAGAGGGTGATGGACTACATTTAAGGATATCATGGGTAAGATCATTAAGATTTATCAAGATGATTTGACGGTTTTCTCAAAAGAAAGAAGTGCATATGTCCATGATTTAAGGCATGCATTTGAAAGGTGTAGAAAATATGGTATATCTCTAAACTTCGAAAAGTCGTTTGGGATAGATGAAGGAAAATTGCATATGTACATGTGTCAAACTTGTGTCGGACACGTGTTCATGTCTGACATGTGGAATACAGATTGCAGAGCCCTAAGGTATGTGTCTTATTTCCTAGGATAGCACCTTCCTCCCTGTAATAGTGTCGGACACGTGTCTGTGTCTGACATGTGGAATACAGATGCAGAGCCCCTAACGTATGTGTCTTGTTTCCTAGGATAACACTCCCCACCCCATACTGTTGAATGCATGCCATTTGAAGATAGAACCTCCCCAAAACACCATATTACCAATACAAATATGGTTCCACAACTGCGCAAAGGTGGTCTTTGACAGAGATTTGAAAGGAGCCATTGAAGTGTGCTGCATAGAGGATGTCTAATAAGAACAAATATCATAGTGTGAAGGACAAAGATCCACACTATCAGTAATCTTGTAGACTTGTGAGTGGAAACTGTATTGAAGGAGCTGAGAGGGGGTCTCCCTCTGCAAACAAACCGTTATAGGCTTGTTAGAGTTGTCATGAATCACTGCTGGAAGCTGAGTATGCCTCATGTCACCAACTGAAATATCCAATATAAAAGTACCAATCTTTGGAATATGATGAATATCTCCAAATAAGATGGATTAATACCATGAGTATCATTCTCTAATCTTGTACAATCCCATCTACAAAGTACACTGCCAGATGTAACAAAGAAGCAGTCCATCATGTCCAGAAAAGAGAACTCTTCATGAAGACCTCAAGAGAACCCACTAAAGGGGCCAAGAAGGGTTTTGAAACCCTATAATACTAATGATTCAGAAAATGTCATTGCCAAGCAATACTTTGGATGAATAGAATCTCTGCTGCCCTAAAAAACTGCAGATTTTTAGCTGAAAGAGAAGACAAAAAAGTGTGCTGCCCTAGAATAGAGTGCAAATCTGCAACAAGTCTCCTTGAATTTGCTGAAAGAACTAAAAGGTGCCAAAGAATAAGGTTGGTAGTGAAATAGAGGGTAGAAAGTTGAGAAACCCTAGAAAACTGTGTGCTGTCCGAACCCTAATTTTTAGACCTGGAATAGCCTTAAAAACAGGATGAAAACCCTAATTTTAGACCTAAAGGCAGCCCATGGGCAATTTTTACCTGCTACAACTTTCGATCGAGTTCAAATGAGTGGCTGAAATAAGACTGCGGGTGAAAAAACTAGCATGTACAGCCACAATGAATCCTCACATGAGTGCACTGGGAGGGTAAAATCAATCCTACCATTAATTTGCAGAAAGAGATAAAATACCATCACAAGGAGAAAAATGCCAACACAAAAAATGCTGAATAAGGAAGAGGAAGTTCACACCTGCTTGGAAACTATGTTGGGATCACAAGGAAGAGTAGGATCAAATGGAACCACCAATAAACTATAAATCAACATGAACCAAAAGCACATCATAAAGATAAGAGAAGATGAATCCAAAACAAGAGAAACACAAGATATGGTACCCATAGGCTAAAGCATCAATACTATGAGATGATACAAATGAGAGATTGGGTTGTTTATTTATACACAACACCCCAAGAGGGTGACTGGCCCGACCTGGTCAAGTATGTAAAAAGCACAATAAAGAGGTTGCTTGGCCATAAATGACCACATGCGAAGATTACCATCACTCCAACAATGGGCTTGTCCCTTTCTTATGAATGCCTAAGGAATCCCGTGACCACCTCAAACTACACCAAAATATCCTCCATAAAGACCATAAAGGCTATGCATTTATTAGTAATATATAAATTGCCAGTATGCAAGTATTAATGTCTTTGACCATGGCAGAATATTCTAGGAGCTACCGTACTTCAGGAGAAAATTGTATCACACAATATGACCTCTAACATACATCCAAGACAACTTGATGTGATAGTCCATAAACACTCTATTGAAATCACATGATGTGCTCTACATAATGGTGGTGTTGACCAAAGTTAAGTATCTTGTTAAAAATTAAAATAGGCCAAAAACAAACAAATTAGAGAGCTATAAACTGAGGTTCAATCGATCCATATACTGAGTCAAAATGAACTAACATCAAGTTATAATACTCTAATTTTAAATCTGTGATATAAGGACATTCGATAAATTAATAGTAAAAAGTTTCCAAGGTAGTGGTCATTTGGGTTTGTTTTATTCGAGTTCCTGTTGTGGGCCTGTAATGAGGCCACCCACTTGTTTTCTGAGATCTGCAACCGATATATAAATATTTGTTCTTCCAATTTGCTCAAGAGCTCCAGGGGGGTTTTCTCCCTTTGGTATTTTCCAGTGCATTTCTTATTCTGTTCATTTTTATCGCCTCTTCAAGTTGAGCTTCAAAGGGTGTGCAAATTGGTCCTTCAGACCTCTCAGTCCTATCTTTATTGAATTAACAGGTGTGAAGCTCAGCCACCTTACTATGATGTCTTTTACCTTGTTCAGTTTATGCTTGATATTACTTGTGCTGTATCCTTCAGAATATCCAATTGTATATTTTACTATACCAAGCCTCCAATCCAATTTCCAATCCATTGGTTTATTCCCTCAGTTACCAAATTAGATTTTAATATAAAGTCCCCTATGATCTCAATTCTCCATAGGTTAAGTTTACTACAAATTCTCAGTCCTCTAGTCAGGGTCTCCAGAGTTTCCATTTGCTTTTCCTGTGCTTTCACTTCACAATAAAGACTAACGATACCTCCTTCATCTTTTCCAACAATGCCATTCCCTGTTCTACCCAGATTTCCCTTGAAAGCCTTATTTGGTATCCACTAACCTTTGTTAAGTGCTTTTCAGGTCAGGTGGCTCTGTTTTAAGGGCTTAATTTCTCCTTCAGAATGGAAAGTATATTTGAAATTTTGAATTGTGATTAGGTACCCTGAAGATTGATATTTAATGATTAAATTTGACATTCTGCAGGAAACAACCAGAGGCTTGCTAGATATGCGCAAGCTTGCAAAGGAAAAAGAGATTGCAGCATTGCTGTCTGCGGAGCATGATTCATGTTCTTGCTATTTAGAGGTGATTAACAATGCTGCTTTCCTACAAGTCCTTCAAACTCTAAAGAGACAATATATTTAAATTTGTCTATTTTAGAAGGGCAGTGACAAATTGAAGAAAATGGAAGTGAGTCCTTTGATTGCCTGTTTTTTGGAAGGATATTTCTTTCTCCATAACGCAATTTTATTTTAGGCAGCTAACAAAGTTGGGGTCTTCTTGAGTTGCACTGATAACCAAACTGATTTATTATTTGCATTGTTGTCTTCATTTTGTATTGCAAGCCTTTATAGTACAATAGTATTATATTTCTGATTATGTAAACATTGTCAGAGGCTGATTAATGATCTTACTGAGAAGTGAACAAGGAAAGGGCAATTTTGTTTGCAAAAAGCTCAGAAACTATGGTTTTGTTTACTATGGTAAACCAATCAAATGCAAGGGATACAGTCTAAAGATTTAAAATATTTAGGGTCTTATTTTAGGAAAACAAATAGAGTACTACAGATCTAGATAATTTCTGAATTTATCCTGCTTTTGGCATAGATTCATGCAGGAGCTGGCGGAACAGAGAGTATGGATTGGGCAGCTATGGTCTTACGTATGTACAAAATGTGGGCTCAGAATTGTGGATTCAAAGTCACTATAGTGGACGAGATGCCAGGAGAACTAGCTGGGATCAAGGTTCTTATTCCTTATTCAACCTGTACTTTAATCCTCATGTTGTGCTTTGCATTTTATTGGTGTTTATGAATGTCTAATATAGTTATAACTTATAAACCTGTGAATAGGACAGCTAATCTCTGATTGTGACTACAAAATGATAGGGAGTCAAACATAGATCTTTCATTTGTTTCATCTTTTTCAATCTGTATATTCCATAAAGTTAAGCAGTCATTAATTTTGAGCTTAAAGATTTATTCTCACGAATTGCTTATATTTTTTTTAAGATCTGTCAACCTATTTGTTGGTTCCCTTCCTACTGTTATTTCATATGCACACTTGAGATTTTAACGTGGTCGTGGTTGCAGCTAGGAGTTGTTTGTGCATATGGTGGCATAACCTCCAGTGTAATCTTAAGGATAACTTGCAACTTTATAAAATTGGATGCTTCAATTGTTGGTGATGGACAATGAATTTGCTGTACGAATAGGCAATCTGATGGCTGTACGGATTTTCTCTCTGCTGCAAGTTGTCTTGGAAATCGTGTAGATTAAACACCCCTAAAAGCTAATAATAGCTTAAACCCTAACTTTTATAGACTAAGTCACTAAGGTGACTTTATTACACAAATAAGCCTTATATTCTAAGTCCCCTCTTAAGGCTTATAGTACTGAAAATAAAATTTACCACAATTAAACACACTGACTGAAAAACAAAATATCATAAGTAATCAAAACCAAACAGTATTTAGATATTTCTTCTTTGAAAAATAGTTCTTGGACCAGAGCTCCATCAAGCTTACCTTGTAACCATTGTAGAGTTGTAGCTCTTGGGTTGAATTATGGAGTTCCCCAATTCCACCTCCCCGAACTCCTAAATTACGGATCTCTTGAATTATTGGATAACCATCCATATTGAGTGAGATCCACAATTCTGCATCTGGCTGTCTCATGACCCTCAAGGGTTTAACTCCCAAGATCCACAAACTCTTGAACTATATGGGCAACCATTGAGCTTTATCTACAATAGATCCCTTGCTATCTTATGAGCTTCTTAAAATGCGAAAGTGCCATTTCTTCTGTAAGGTCATCACCATTGTCTACATCCGGTGGATTTTCAACAATGTCTGCATTAGCTAACTCTTTAAGCTTTCCTTTAATGATTTCATTCACAGGGAGACTGAACGATTAAATAAAAGACCAAGTACTAAACATTGAGTTGAAGACATTGCATTTTGGTCGCATGCCCATAAGGTAATGAATGGCATGTCGACCACTCCCATCACTATTCCTTTCATATTGCTGTTCATAATTCCAACCAAAAAAAAACACCTAAAGCTCAACAAAAATGGTTGTCGACTATCAGATTTCCCTTAGCTAATTGCATGCTAATGTAGGCTTTTGTAATGCAATGTATAGCTAAAAATCGAGATTCAGGCAAATTTCAAAAGTCAACTCTTTAATGGCGGTTGCTTTACTTTTACATGTTAGGATATTCCTATACTCCATCCTAGTCCCACCAGTATTTTGATCATTTACATTTTTAGTCATGCATGCACTTTTAGGGTTTGCATGCATTCCAGTCATCAGTCCAGCACCTAGCCCTCTGTTAGCCATCCCCCGAGAGCTTCTCACTGATCAGTTTTAACCCTCCAGTTGCTTAATGCGCCCTTCTTCCTTGATTTTAGGAAGCAACTCGCCCTTCTTCACCTACTAGTCCAGTTGTCTTTAGTTTACACTCAGTTACACCTACCAGACTCAGTTTGACTGATGGTTGACAGTTACTTGAGCATTGATGACTCCACTGATGATGATGAAGACTTCCAGTTGTGCTCCGATGATACTAGTTGTGCTCCAATGACACTCCAGTGATCCTTTGATCACTCCATGAAGGCTAATTCGAATTGCTACCTTAGGCATTCGAATTCCTCATGCATTGTACTATTTATTTGTCCATATTGTGATTAATTAATTAGTGTGTGTGAAGTATTATTGCTTCTATCCGAGTTCTACTATACCATATTATTCTGTTGCTCATTATAGTGTATTGACCACTCTTCTTCTATTTTCTTGCTTAATCATAATTATTCTCTTGTGAGGTATACATCATCTCTTAGATCTGCTGTGAGGATTTTCACATGGTATCAGAGCATGTTGAGAGTATTGTTTATCTCCATTCTTGAGAGGTTTTTGCAGGTTATTACCAAGATTTCGAGTGCAGCAGTTTCTGCATTTTTGCAGTAGTAGCAGTTGCAATTATTCTATATTGTTTTTGCAGGTCTTCTACAGCTTCTATGTATCCATCAGGAATTACCCCTTTTTCTCCACTCAACTATGATGAATGGAAACCGAATATAATAGCACATTTGAAGAGAAATGGTCTCTTTGATTATTGTTTTGAAAGAGAGTTCGAATCCTCTGAAGAAAAGATTGACTAGTTAAATAATGGTGACAGAGCTTGTGGAGCCATGTTGCTTGCTATGCCTTTTTACATGACACACCAATTCGTTGATATTGAAACTCCAAAAGAGCTATGGGCTCACCTGGATGAAAGTTTTGGCATACCGAATGAAGGAATTGGTCCAAACCCCTTCAAAAGCAAGCAAAGCGATGCATTCGCTCCCCTGGATGGTCTCTCAGATCATGAATCAGTATCATCTCATATTGAAGTTGTTGACAAAGAACTTACAGATTCTCCACTCATGCTCCAACCTTCTTCTCTTTCTGTGCCAGCTCACACTCTAGATATTGTAGAAGGTCCTAAATCCTCTCTTGCACCAGAATCTGTTGGTTTGCATCATGATCACATGATTATTTCGGAGGTAAAACCAGTTATTGGAGGTAATGCATTCGCTCCTCTCAAGCAATCATCTCTTATTTACTACTATATGATCATTAGCACATGCTTTCAAAAGGTTATTGAAGAATATGGCCATTGCCACCTGCTTGAGATAATTTCTCATGCATCCATTGGTTTTGATCTCACCTCTTATGGTTCAAAGGAGATCTCAAGAAACCATTGCCATTCGCTTGGGATAATTTCTCATGCATATGATAGTTTTGATCTCACCCCTGTTGGTTCAAAGGAGATCTCAAGAAACTATTCTTCAAGTCTTAAATCTAATTTGGATTTCAAGCAATTATTATTTAATGGTTTTTTTGGGCATAATCTCACCCATGATGGTTCGAAGGAGAAGACAAAAGACTATCTGCATATTCATGATTTTGATCCTACCTCAGTTGATTCGAATCATAGGTTCAAGGATCATCCTCATACTTTTGGATTTGTTCTCATCACATTCGATCTGAAGAGCAAGTACAAGCACATGTTTTTTGAGCATGATCCACTTCTTCCCAAGAAGAAGATACCTCCAGACATATGACCAAGCATCACACCTGCTTGAGTTTGGAGCATTTATTTTTTGTGTGTGCCTTACAGTCTGTTTTTTGAGGAGGGGGTATGTTTCCCATGAAATTTTCCCACTTCCTTGGTTTATTGACTATTATTATTCATTGTATTGGGTGACCTTTGGTCTTAGTTACCAGGGCCCAGGATGGATTAAGGGGGGGTGTTAGGATATTCCTATACTCCATCCTAGTCCCACCAGTATTTTGATCATTTACATTTTCAGTCATGCATGCACTTTTAGGGTTTGCATGCATTCTAGGGTTTGCATGCATTCCACTCAACAGTCCATCACCTAGCCCTCTGTTAGCCAGCCCCCGAGAGCTTCTCACTGATCAGTTTTAGCCCTCCAGTTGTTTAATGCGCCCTTCTTCTTTGATTTTAGGAAGCAACTCGCCCTTCATCACCTACCAGTCCAGTTGTCTTCAGTTTACACTCAGTTACACCTACCAGACTCAGTTTGACTGATGGTTGACAGTTACTTGAGCATTGATGACTCCACTGATGATGATGAAGACTTCTAGTTGTGCTCCGATGATACTAGTTGTGCTCCGATGACACTCCAGTGATCCTTTGATCACTCCATTAGGCATTCGAATTCCTCATGCATTGTACTATTTATTTGTCCATATTGTGATTAATTAATTAGTGTGTGTGAAGTATTATTGCTTCTATCCGAGTTCTACTATACCATATTATTCTGTTGCTCATTATACTATATTGACCACTCTTCTTCTATTTTCTTGCTTAATCATAATTATTCTCTTGTGAGGTATGCATCATCTCTTATATCTGCTGTGAGGATTTTCACATTACACTGCAACAAATATACACCAACTACAATCTGCAGACTACAAACAATTTTCCTCTTTAAATACTTGTACAGTGGCAGGGGACTGATGTACAATGACGACGACTATTGTACGGTGGTTGTATGATAGTTGTATGATGGACGATGGATGTACAACGAACTATGACTAGTGGTTTTTATCTTTTATTCTTTGGCAACTGCCTTTTACTTCTTTACGATGGCAAGCTATTAGTTTACATAATAAGAATTGTTGGTGGATAAATTGCACAACTATTGTTTATTTAGCAATTAGATTTTATTTAGTTATTTCTTACAGCCACACCAATGAGATGGTGGCTCCCTTCACTTATACAGTGGCTCGAATGGAATTACGGTGTTGGCTAATAGAAAAAAATGATCTGTAGGTTCTTTTTTTTCACGACGACAACTCAAGAATCTATGTTTCTATTCCCTTATGGCAATCTCCTACACTAGGTGATGACTTTAGTCTTGGCGGTGAGTCTTCTTTTAGGCATGAAACTACATGATGACTAGGGCTAACACCTCTTTAATTGTGTTGAAATCATTGAGTGATAGATCAATCCTCCACGACATCTCCTTCACAATTGCTACTAAACGGATTCCCAATCTCCCCACTCCAATACCATATTATGAAATGCGCCAGATCCCACTCAATGACAAAATACTATACAAGGTTGAAGCATGTAACTGAACACAAGGAAGAAAAAATATGATAGCATACTTTGATATTATGAATATGAATAACCAATGTATCTTTCACAATGGGATTCACCTCTCTAATAAGAGTTTGAAAGGTCTTATTTGTCCAAAACCCTAAAAGCTAATAATAACTGAAACCCTAACTTTTATAACCGAAGGGACTAAGGTGACTTTACTACACAAGTAAAGCTTATATTCTAACACTATCTACTATCAGATATGAGGACGATACCACTGCCTTTTCAAGGAGTCTTAGATTTCCCTTCCCATCTTCTTGTAGTATTTGAAGCAACAATGTCTAGCCTTGTTCCTAAGGGAGGCCATTAGTCTCAGATCTTTCTCACTCTTGCTACCCCCCTGATTGGAAACTAGTCGAATGATCACATCCTTCTTTCCAGTGCTCCCAATACACAAGGGCACCAAGAGATAGGCAGAGAGCAACACCATATCAACTTACAGGTCTGTGAGACCCTAGGTGGGCATCCAACCTCTGCCATCAAGACACTTATGGAGATGTTGATTTAGATCCCAAGACAACTCACACCGTACCAGTAGACAATCTTCTTCCTCCAAATCTTAGTGGTGGGTTGCGTATTCTAGATAGTGAGGCACACCATACACCAACTCTTATAGGCTTTTGGTTAGTCTTCTATCAAGAGTTTCTACTTTTTGGCCTTGGATGTTAGGAGATATACACATATGTGAATTGTTGACCCAAAGGAGGGCAACGATTCCTCGTCATCTTCAGGCGATGGATCAAGGGGTCATTGTGGCTCCTTCCCTTGTACCCTCATTCGAGGCATTCTTCTATGACTTTGGTCTTCGACAATACTTGTATCTACATTCTAGCTCTGTATCTTAAATCTGTTAGACTAGATCTTCTCTTGCTTTTGTAAGAGTGGACCTTGTGCTCCTATTTTGTAACGACATTGACGTATATAGTAGTCCCATTGACCTATTTGTTGTCATTTATTGGACATTAATAAACTCATCTTCTGCACTTATGTTGTGCCCAATTACACTTATACACCTAATTTGTGATTTGTGCTTGCCTTCAATTATGTTTTTGATTTTTACTAATTTTTTGTTCGTGGGTTTGTCAAGCCTTTTTTATTGCACATTTTTTAAGGTGCTCACGAGTCACGACTATTTTCAGTCCTTTTGAACCCTTGTTTCAAGACTCTTGCTATGGCCCTTTGTGGCTTGTCCAAGGTCCATTACACACCTACTGTGTTTGTTCTTTGTGGCTCTTGTGACCTAGTTCTATTTGAGTGCCCCTTTTCTCATCTTTGCACATGTATAGGTGTCTATGGTCCACTCTAAGAGCCCACTTTTTGTCCATGATTGTGCTTGGCTTTGTGCCTATGTTCCATGTACTATCATGCTTGTTCTTGGGCCTGCACCCTCATGGTGTTCACTTCATGTCTTTGTTGCACTCTATGTGCAACTTTCTTATTCTTTTGTGTTTACACCATGTTTGGGGTGCTTCATGAGATTTGGGGTACATGTTGTATGATCAACCCCTAGACGGTCTGAGATGGATTGGCACATGGGAGATGATCCGTGATGGATTGGCACTGTTGACATAGCTTGGTTGGTAATTGCTTGACATCATATGGTTCTTGGCTTGGTATTCTTCCCTTAGGTGTAGGAGTTTTCTTGGAAGGTTGCTGGATGCCATTTATTGTGGTCACATGGAGAGTTCACCTAGTTGGAGGATGCTCTGCTTGGGAAGACGACCATTGTGCATCCTAGAGGAGGGCATCAACCCTAGATAACATGGGGCTTCTTGGATTCTTGTTTGAAGGCTTGGAATTGGCTTGAGGACACATTGTGACATTGTTCTTATGAGGGGAAGTGGGCCCAGTGGTGTACATTGCTGAGGAGGATCAATGGAGTCCATGGAGGCTTTTGACGGAGTCATGTGGACTTACCTTATGTAGCCACAACACCTTGGATCCTTATTGTGTACAACATTACATTGGAGCATAGCACAAATACGTTGGAGTGTAGCGTCTCACTTGTGTTGGCCTGCAAGTGTTCATAGTAGATTACTTGTATGGGCTTAGGTGTTGAAGAAATGTAACTCTGGAAGATATTCTATTTGTACTTGTCTATTGTATTATTGTATTCCTCCTTTGGGAGATGACATTGATGTAATTAATAATGTAAGAGTCATTGAAAGAGTCAATGTAAATCCTAGGTCTTGTGTCGGCCTAGAAAAACCCAAAAAAAGATTATTATTTAATGTATTTGACAAGTCGGCCCAGTCAGTTAGGAGAAGTCGGCCCAGTTGGGGAAAAGTCACCCCAACAGAAGAATATAAATAGAGGATGAATCTCCCATTTGTAATCACTCAACTCACTCACACAAGTTCACATAGGAGAGAGAGCGAAGTTCGCACAAGTGGAGGAGAAGCTGATTTTGTCTTGGGGTTTATCTTTGTACTTTGTGAATTCTATATTGAGGAAGATTTTGCTGGGGTTTTCTCCCTTGTGGTTTGCCCGAGAGAAATATTGTGTTCATTGTGTTTGTTGTGCTTGTATTTCTTTCAGTGATAGATTGTTTAATGCTTTTATGCTAAACAAATAAAAACTAGCATGGTATCAGAGCAGGCCTGAATGAAAAGATTGTGCAACCTCCGCAATTGCAGAAACTAGGGCTTCTTGTTCTGGGAGCTCCCTCCACAGATCAACGGAAAAAGGAGGTCAATCTAAATCGCCTCACTAGGGCGCAACTTTCTATCAAAGCATAATTCAATTCCGAGATTTTTCATTTTTGGGTCCCCCACTATAGCTCGAGAGAACTAGGGCATCAAGTTTTTGGATCATCTGCTCACAAAATTGGGAAAAGGAGTACTTTGCTCAACTCGCCTTGAGGAGGCAAATTTGCTCATCCAATTAGTTTTCCAAAATCCTGAAGTTGGAAAATTAGGGTTTCTCTGACAAACCCTAGGTCAAAGTAGAAGCAGTTTTCAGAAGGACAACTTTTCTGGTAAGTCTCAAATATATTCTATTTCCATTTGAAGTACTCATTATATCAAGATGGCAAACAATACCAAGCTTGATGAGAAGCTTGAGGGAGCTGAGAACTTTAGGGCATGGAAATATAGAGTCATGCTCATTCTTGAAGAACATGTCCTAGAAGGCTTTATAAAGGAAGGACTTACAGAACCAGAGGGAGATGAATCCAAAGCAAGGCATAAGAAGAATATGGTCAAGGCAAAGAGGATCATAGCTGATTCTATAAAAGATCACTTGATCCCTCAAGTGTCTTCAAAGAAGACTCCAAAAGAAATGTTCGATGCCTTGACTAACCTATTTGAAGGGAAGAACATTAATAGGAAGATGATGTTGAGAAATCAACTCAAGGGTGTCTGAGACTATGCACTCATACTTCTCCAAAGTGTCCCAGATCAAAGAACAATTAGAAGCTATTGGAGACACGGTAGAAGATGCTGAAGTTGTGATGACCACTCTGAATGGTCTCCCTAAAGATTGGGAACCATTTGTTCGTGGCATATGCGCTAGAAAGAAACTGATCCAGTTCAGACAGCTATGGGAAGAGTGTGTGCAAGAAGAAGAGAGAATGGCGGTAAGAGAGGAGAAACTAAATGACAATGAAGATCAAGCTTTGGCAACCCATGCCAAAGGTGGAAGAAAAAGGAAGAACGATGTACGTTCCCGTGAGGACTCTCTAAGAATATCTCAAAGACCTCAGAAGAGAAAGAAGTTCAAGAGAGACCTGTTATCACACCATAGTAGCATGGCTACTATTCTTGTACAGCAGATATCTGCACATTCCAGAGCTTCCATTATTCCAGAGCATGGCTATATATTTTGGATCACTCATGATCAGAGCAGTACATTATTCAAATTTTATGACCTTGTGTCAAGGCTGAGCCTTGAGAGTTCAGATTTGATGACTGACGTGACCACTTATCCCATTACAGTTTCAGTTCAGTGTCTAGACATGTATTTCAGCAGTGTTTCAGATGATGCATGATGATTATTATTATGATGATGTTGTATGATCTATGGATACGTTCTCACTGACTGTGGATTATTATCTTGTTGATTTAGTCATGATCATAGCATGTGCTTGGTATATTATTCCTGATGTGGCAAACTATTTAAAATGAACTGTAAATCATAAAATGGACAATTGCTTGCACTTTTAGGTCACTTAACAAAACTTACTGGTATTTCACCTTACATAGACATGGTCTTTCCCCGACACCAGTTGTCTTCTAGTGTAGGCTCCATATTCACTTGTCTCCATCCATACATGACCTTCCTGTTTGACTTTAAACCCTGACTTGTCTCATTTGATTTTCTGATACTGAGGACTTCCCCATTTTTCTACCTCTGTGTTTGGACCGCATCCCTGTTTATTCAGTGTCTCGGCTCTGAGTTGGTGACAGAACTTGCCTTTGGTGAGTTGGATTGTAGGCCTAAATCATTCTGGTCGGTTGTCCCGATGTTTGGCATGGGCTCGAACTCCCCCTAGTCACTTGAGATGTTGTTGGCTAAAACTGAAAGCTCATGTTCTACCTGTGGAAACTAAATAAATTCGCCCATGGAAACAAAAAAGGGCAAGAGCAATGAAAAGCTAAAAATACTCCTCGAAGAGTATAAGAAAGGTCCAAAAAGCAATAGTTCTTAAAAGCTATATCTAAACAATTGCTGACCTTGTATAAATATATGAAAAACATGTCCTGGATGCAAGCTGCAACTAGTTGTGCTTCTCAGCACATCTGAAATCCGAAGGGTTATGTAGGCCAAAAAGGCCATGGAATAAAATTGAATGATCCTAATGAACCTGGATCAACTTGATGTAGACATGATGCCTAAGTTGAATAAACACTCTCTAAACAACTTATCCATTTGTGAGGCACAGCGATCCCCCGTGTTCTTTTGTCCAGCACAGAGTTTGTAGCTTCCCCCTTTTTCCCAGTCCAAAGTATTTTTGAGTTAAGTTAGACAAGTCAAACCCTTGGCCCAACCTTGCTCCTAGCCTTCATCCTTCACTAGCAGTTTGACCATGTCCAATGGGTGAGTTTGTCATTTGAACTATTGTGCAAGTAATTTTATATAACCACGGAATATGTTAACTTGATTAATGCCACTGAGTGGAATTTATACTTTGAGCTTAGCTGTGGGAATGATTAGAGAAACATTGTCTTAGTCTACTGATGTGATTTATCCTTGATTATATATTCTTGGGATCCGTGATGATGTGGACCATGTATGGATGATTATTGATGATGATTTATGGTCCCACATGTTTGATGATGATATCATATGATGGACATATGATGCAGATGATGTTTGATCCAGTTCAGCAGGTTTATTATTATTTCAGATCAGCAGATTATACATTGTCCATATATGGTGGACCCTACAGCTGGCCCATTAGGGCAACCCAGGGTGTATGAGTACTCATTCCTAGTGGATTTGGGTCTTCTGGATCCATTGAGACACTTATCTTTCAGTTCCGGGCACTTCTGACAGTGATTGATGCAGTTTTACACTTGTTGACCAGATTTGGGGCTGATTTCCCAGCCTGAGCAGCAGGGGCCCCGAGAGGCCAGTTCACCTAGGGCGCTGATGATGGAGGGGGTGGTCCAGCCACTTGTTATTACCATTTACCCCCCCTTCCGGAGAGCCTGGTGGGCTCAGATGGACAGCGCTAGCACCATAGGAGGCAGTTTTGGCACTTTCACAGTTCCCGAGGCAGTTAAAAAATGGGATAAAGTGGTCACTGAGGAAATCGATTTGGGCAATTGAGGTAAGGTTTTGGCATTTGGTCTTCACAGAGGTCTTCCAGGGTGGCATCACTATCTTCCAGTCAGTTTTCACCATGTGGGTATGCCCGGATTGATCACAGGAGGACATTTACTGCTTGACTGTCATGGATTCTGAGGACAGTTTTGGTCATTTTTATTATATTGGACATATTTTATTATTTTATTGTGCCTTGGGGATGAGCTAGTAAGGATTAATACCTCCTAGCCCCACCATGAGCTTATTTTATCATGTCCTAGTCATCATGAGGTGGATTATTGTACTTTTTACCCCTCTAGTGGGATGACGTCACCCTCCATTGTACCATTTAGTGAGGGCGCTTTTGTTATTTTGAGTGATCCATGTGATATATTGTTATGGGTCATCTTAGCCATTGATTGTATGATGAGATCTTATAATCTCAACCACTCATTTGATGTAGTATTATGAAGTGGTATAGGGTTTTGGTCTTTATTATCCTATATAAGGAGGAGACCCCCCATTGTATAGCTCACCTTTGGAGCTCTGGAATATTGGAATAGAAGATTTTTTTGTGGAGCACATCTCTCTTGCATTGTGGATTCTCTTGCATATTGAATATACAGTATCTCTTCTATGTATCATTGTGGATTTTGGTGCTTTTGCTAACCTTTTGACAGGAAAGTCGAATTGGAGAGAGGAGGGCGACTTCATGAGGGTTATTGTTGGAGGGATCCACATATTCTCTCTTGGGTTGATCTTGTGAGAGGGAGTATCATTATTGTATCTTCGTGACATAGTTGATGCTTTCTATTACATCTTTCTACCATTTTCATAATCATCTTGCTTGACTTGTTTCTTTGATCTTGTCTTGTAGGAGGAGGACGATTTGGCTATCTTGGAGAAGGGCGATTTGGTTGGAGCACTTGGATCTCACTCTTGAATATACACATAGGAGAATGCTATCAACTTGCAAGGTGGCCATAAGCAATTGAGGTAAGATCTACAAGGTATGTGCCTCTTTCATCCATTCTATCTTCATTGGTCATAAAACCCTAATTAAATCAAAACCCCAATTTTGGTATTTCTTAGATCTACTTAGATCTAGCCTTGCAATTGAGAAGATATTAAAAACCCTTCTCTATAGGATCCACCCCTAGTTGGATCTATAGTTTGGTGGTGATTGGCTAAAAATTTACATACTTTTCAATGCAAAAAGCCTTCTTGAACCTAAATCGATTTTCCTAAGAGAAGCTTGTTGGGTTAGATCTAGCACATGGGTAGGTGAGATCCCACTTGATTTGACATCTAGACACTTGATAACCTATACCCATGTCTTTACTTTGGTGAAAACTACCTTGTGGACATCTCTCCATGTTTTAAGGGGTTGAAACCCCCTTTTGACCTTCTTTGCATCTTAAAACTTAGATCTACTAAGATCTAGCCCTTGGATTCACTTGAAACTTTGAAGGAACATAGATCGGGGTACTAACATCCCGGATCTGCATTTTGGTGGCCATTGGACTTGATTTGGTCCACCAAAAACCACTTTTGGACCTTCCTTGAGCAAATCGCACCCCCTTGATTTTTTGAGTTGGTCCACTTCTAGGAAGTGGGTGTTGGAGATTTTCGTGGATTTGGAATGCCCATGCCTTGAAACCTAGGTCTATACTGTCCTTTCGTCAAGATCTGCCTTGGGGATTGCATTCCTTGTTTTAAGGGATTGTGGTCCACTTTTGGTCATCAATTAAAAACCTAGATCTAATAAGATCCAACCATTGGATCTCATTTAACCCACTTTACTTGGCTTCTAGGTGTCCCGATCTACAATTTGACATACTTTTTTGACCCCATTAGCCCACTTAACAAGGCACTAGTCCATCACCAAGCAAGTCGCACTCCTTGGGATTGGTGTCAAATCCTAGATCTAGTACATGGGTATCCTTAAGTCAACTTGAACTCATAGATCTAGCCTACATCTAACCTATAGTATCTACCTCACACCTAACTTCACCTTGTGGGCCTACCTAGAATCATTTCACACTTCCCAAGAAAACTAGACCCACTTGTGTAAACACATGGTACTATACTTCGTCATCATACCCCATCATGTGGCCTAAACCATACATAGGTTGAAACATTAATAATCTTTTACAACTCCCTCAACCATACCTTAACCCTTAGGTCCACTTAGCCTTGCATTGGTTTCCGTAACTCATCACTTACCTACCCTTAGAAACCCTTGTTTGGATCCAATCAACTGTGATTGGGGTATAGGGTCTCCCCCTTGGTCTGGTTACACCTTGACCTAAAGCGAAGAGTGCCTCGGTTGACGTGACTCCCACCTGCATTGGGAACCGTGGCATCTCTTGGGTCACCTCTTTAGTTGCCTAGCTCCTCTACCGTCCCGGATGGGATACCACTAGGGGCAACTACAAGTTGTGTGATAACAAGACCTATCTTCAGTTGAATGTTACTCCTATCACAAAACATGACACATTGCAAGATTTTGTCCACTCAAATCTGGACATCATGAGAAGTAGAAGAAGAGATTTCATGCTCATGCAGCGAAAGACAGTGAGTACGATGACGAAGTCAAAACCAAAGAAGATGAAGACTCCAATGAAGAATATGTATTGTAATGAAGGTAACCAGTTACAAGGGTTCATTTAGAAGGTTCCACCTCATAAGGTGAAGCTAGAGATGACTTTCAGTATTACATGGAAAGAGTAGGAGAAGCTCCTCCAGAATTGGACTCCGGAAAACAAATAAAGATCGATGCTCTATGGAAGCCTCTCATCCATTTCAACATTGGTTAGGATGCAGAAGAAAGGACACACAAACTCTACTCCAGCACAAATAACAAGTGTAGAATACTTGCTCAACATTTCCGATCATAAACAAGAAAGGCACAGGACCTCAGAATCAGACGATGAAGAAGAACACTCTGTCAAAGACTCCAGTAGTTCCTGCAAGGAAGCAAAGATCAAGAGGGAGTCCACCCAACAAACAAATATAAGTATTTGAATTATCATTCCTTGTATTTAAATGATATTGTTCAGTGGTGTACATACTTATGTTCCTAGATTTAGGATGTGTATTATGCATATTAGAATGCTTGCATTAATGAACAGTACACTACTAATATGCATGTGATGGGTAAGTGGCCTATGGTACTGTACAATATTCCATTGCTACTTATCTAGAATGAAACCTCCTTGCTGACATGTTGGGAGTAGTGCACTCTTAATAATGTTCTGGTAGAGATGAAAGACATCTAGAAAGTTACCGTATGAATACGAGATATGGATGAATGTTGTGTTGAAGCATTGGCTAAGATAGTTGCATGACTGTGTGACCTATGTCTTTGTGCATAAGAATTTGTTTTGAAGATCATGAAATGTTTCTAATCAGACAACTGAATTTGACTTGTAGGAAAGATCGTGCAACATCATCTACAAGAGAATAATGTTGAGACTTGTTCCGATGAACAAGTAATGATGACTCAACCCACAACAAATCAAGAAAACTACCTATCGAAGAAAATGAAGAACTTGAAGTTTCCAGAGTCAGAGATACAGTAATGGAAGAAGTGATTCAAGAGGATCATCAAGACTGCGACATGTCAAAACCACAAGAACCTGTAGATCCACCTCGTGAGAAGAACTCCCACAAGAAAAGACCAACATGGGCACGAGAAGCAATACAAGATGCAGAGAAGTATGGCGCTCCAAATGGGATGCATAGAGAAAGCAAGAGGCCAAGACCATACTCCAGCTATGTGGCCTTGCTATGTGACATCATTGATAAAGAACCTTCCAACTATGAAGAAGCAATAGAGAAGAAAGAATGGAAGGATGCCATGATCGAGGAGTACCAGTTGATTATGAAGAATGATGTCTCGGAGATAGTTCCGAGACTAGAAGGGAAGCCTGTTGTGACTTCGAAGTGGATCTAGCATGTTGTAGATGGTAGCATTGAAAAACACAAGGCAAGATTTGTGGCACGCAAAAAAGGCATAGACTACGAGAAAACTTTTGCTCCCGTGGCCAGATATACTTCAATTAGAACCATTATTGCCTTGGTAGCCAAGATGAAATGGAAGTTACATCAGATGGATGTAAAGACGACGCTCCTAAATGGGAAGATAGAAGAAGAAGTATATATCGAGCAACTAGAAGGATTTGAAACAAAAGATAGAAAGTCACATGTATGCAAACTGAAGAAAGCATTGTACAGGTTGAAGCAAGCACCTAGAGCATGGTATGGAAGAATTGATAGCTTCCTGATGAGCTTGAGATTTACCAAGAGTAAAGCATATTCTAATCTTTATTATAAGATTATGGATGATGAACGTATAATACTACTATTATATGTAGATGATTTGTTCCTGACAGGAGAAGACAAGCCCATCACTGAATGTAAGAGAAGGCTTGCAGCAGAATTTGAGATGAAAGACCTTGATATGATGCATTATTTTCTAGGTCTTGAAGTATGGCAGTTTCTAGATAAGATTTTCCTGAGTCAAGGAAAATACACAGTTGAGATCCTGAAGAGATTTGGGATGATGGATTGTAAGGCCATGACTACTCTGATGGTGACAAACTTGAAGCTCCTGAATGATGCTTCATCAGAGATAGTAGATGTCACCATGTACAGACAAATTATTGGGTCATTGATGTAGTTGACCAATACTAGACCAGATATATGTTTTGCTGTGAACACATTGAGACAGTATATGGTGGAGCCCAGGAATGTTCACTCTATTGCAACAAAACATGTGATGAGGTACCTAAAGGGTACGGTGGATTATGGACTCAGATATACTTTAGATAGTGAGTTCAGGTTGTACGGGTACACAAGCTTAGATTGGAATGGAAGTGCCAAAGATAGGAAAAGCACTTCAGGATGTTGATTAGTTTGGGATCAGGCATGATCTCATGGCTCAGTAGAAAGCAGCCTTGTGTTGCATTCAGTACAGCGGAAGCTGAATATGTAACAGCTTGTTCAACTTGCAGCGAAGCAGTGTGGCTTCGCAAGATGTTGGCAGGATTGTTCGATGCAGAAATTGATGCTACGGATATACTCTGTGACAACCAGAGTTGCATCAAGATGACAAAGAATCCTGTGTTCCATGATAGATCAAAGCACATCGAGATCAAGTTCCACTATATCCGAGATATGGTGCAGAAGGGAGCTGTGAAGCTCAAGTATGTTCCTACAGAGGAACAAGTTGTTGATGTGCTGACTAAGCCTCTGTCTCGCGTAAAGTTTGAATACTTTCGAGACAAGCTTGGTGTGGTCCAGAGGGACCTCTCTCGAAAGAGAGAATGATAGTTCTAGTTCCTAGGGAACTGATGCCGGTTGAAGGATGACTGATGCCGTTCGAAGGATGATTGATGTCGGTCGAAGGATGACTCATGTTGGTCCTTAGGTGACCGATGCCGATCCAGAGGTGACTGCTGCCAGTCCAGGGGTGACTGAAGATCAATACTTGCCGACTGATAGAGTTCCTGTCCTTGGGTGACGGATGTCGGTCCAAGGGTGACTGAAGATCAGTACTTGCCGACTGATAGAGTTCCTGTCCTTAGGTGACGGATGCCGGTCCAGGGGTGACTGAAGATCAGTACTTGCCAACTGATAGAGTTCCTGTCCTTAGGTGACGAATGCTGGTCCAGGGGTGACTTAAGATCAGTACTTGCCGACTGATAGAGTTCCTGTCCTTAGGTGACAGATGTCGGTCTAGGGGCGACTGAAGATCAATACTTGCCGACTGATAGAGTTCCTGTCCTTAGGAGACAGATGTCGGTCCAAGGGTGACTGAAGATCAATACTTGCCGACTAATAGAGTTCCAGTCCTTAGGTGATTGATGCTGGTCCAGGGGTGACTGAAGATCAATACTTGCTAACTGATAGTGTTCCAGTATGATGTTGCTGATGATGATCCAGCAAAAGATGTTCCAACTGATGATGATCCAACAGAAGATGTTCCAGTTGATGATGTTGCTGACAATGATCCAACATAGGATGTTCCAGCTGATGATGTTGCTGACAATGATCCAGCAGAGGATGTTCCAGCTGATGATGTTGCTGACGATGATCTAGCAGAGGATGTTCCAGCTGATGATGATCCAACAGAGGATGTTCCAGTTGATGGTGTTGCTGATGAGGATGTTGTTGATGATGTTCCAGCAGAGGATGTTGTTGATGATGTTCCAGTAGAGGATGTTCCAGTTGATGGTGTTGCTGATGAGGATGCTGCTGATGATGTTCTAACAAAGGATGTTGCTGATGATGTTCCAGCAGAGGATGTTGCTGATGATGTTCCAACAGAGGATGTTGTTCTAGTAAAGGATGTTGATGATGATGCTGATGAGGATGTTCCAACAGATGATACCCCAGACATATGATGATCCAAAACTTCCTACGACATATAGAGATTCACAAGTCAGTTGTGCGGTTGTTGATGTTACCCTCAGAATACCTTCCTAATTAAGAGGGAGTGTTGAAGAAATGTAACTGCGAAAGATATTTTATTTGTACTTGTCTGTTGTATTATTGTTTTCCTCCTTCGGGAGATGACATTGATGTAATTAATAATGTAAGTCATTGAAAGAGTCAATGTAAACCCTAGGTCTTGTGTCGGCCTAGAAGAACCCATAAAAGATTATTATATTATGTATTTGACAAGTCGGCCCAGTTGGGGAAAATTCACCCCAACGGAAGAATATAAATAGAGGATGAGTCTCTCATTTGTAATCACTCAACTCACTCACACAAGTTCGCATAGGAGAGAGAGAGAAGTTCGCATAAGTGGAGGAGAAGCTGATTTTGTCTTGGGGTTTATCTTTGTACTTTGTGAATTCTATATTGAGGAAGATTTTGTCGGGGTTTTCTCCCTTGTGGTTTCCCCAAGAGAAATATTGTGTTCATTGTGTTTGTTGTGCTTGTATTTCTTTCAGTGATAGATTGTTTAATGCTATTATGCTAAATAAGTAAAAACTAACATTAGACCCACATTGTATTGTTGGCCTCCCTTACATCTCATATAAATAGAGGAAGGAGAGAGTCCTTTCATTATCATCATCACACTCTTCCCTTTGTACTTGTCTTCTTAGAGTGATTCACTAGGGTTCATGAGAAAATCCTAGGAGAAGCTATACATGGGAGGAAGGCATCTTTCTTGGAGATTGCTCATGACTATGGTTTGCTTTTGTGAAGAAGAAGATGTTGGAGATGATCGTATTCATATCATTCACTCCTTGTATATTTAACCTTTGTGTAGAGAAGTGATCTTAAGTAGTGTGCACTAGTCTTCTCTCTCTCTCTTGGTCTTCATTTGTACTTGATCTCTCTCTCTCTCTTGGTCTTCATTTGTACTTGATCTCTCTCTCTGTCTTGACTCATTAGAGTTTCTTTGTATTCTTGGAGTATCTTGGAGCATCTTAGAAGTGTAGGGTTAGGGTTTATTCCTTGGAGGTTTGAGATTAGGGTTCTATGATAAAACCTAGGGTATAATTGATGGAGAAGAAGAAGACAATGTCTTGCCATGGAGGACTTGTTAGAGTGATTCTTGCGTGTTGGAACTCCTTGGTTGAGCTAGGGTTTTCTTGTTTTCCCTAGTTAGCGTTTTGGAGAGGCAGTGGACTTGTACAAGCCTTGAGAGAAGGCTATGGTATGTACTAGTGTAGTCATACTCGGCTGAGATTCGCGAGTCTGGCCGAGTATGACTACACTGGTACATACCATAGCCTTCTCTCAAGGCTCGTACAAGTCCAAGTTTGCCCGAGTGACAGCCAGGCTGGTTACTTGCGAGGCACTCGCTGCCCAAACTCGCGACTCGCCGTCACTCACCCACACTCGTAGGACTTGCAGGAACTCGACAGACTCGCCGTCACACGCGGGAAAGCCCCATCCTGTTCCACGTTTGCTTCTTTTTGGCGGGAATGCGTGGCAGGTTTTCCTTTAAGACTGCCATCGACCTGCGTTTCCACTCACACTGACTGTAGGGAGTGCGAGTGTGACTGCGACCAGAGTGGAGACGGGAGACTGCGACTGCGACTGCGACCAACCGAACTACTGTCAAGTTGGTTTTTTTTTTTTTTACAAGTTTTAATGTTTATTGTTTTTATTTTTATTTTTATGTATGGTGATGGTCCCGATGGCCGTGTAGGAAGCCTCCACAGGCTGCCAAAAGACCCGATAGGAGGGACGCAGACATACATAAAAATTTTAAAAAAAACTATACAAATTTAACAAATAAAAAAATTAATATATTTTTTAATTTTTTAAATTTTAAATTTATATTAATATTTGTTAAAGTTTAAACTTTTAAACTTTACAGTTTAAAATTTAAATATTTAGTAATTACTAATTAGTAATTTACGATTTTTTAATTTTTAAATTTAGTTATGTTTTCAAATTTTAAATTAAGTTTTGTTTTGTTTTACAGGCCCAACACCCAAACATATAAGAAATTAAAAAAAACATAAATAATTTACATAAAAATAAAAAACAAAATTACAAATAAAATTTAAAAAAACTTAATTAAAAATTTAAAACAAACTTTTATGTTATTTATGTTTTTGTTTTGGGCCATTGGCAGGTGTGATGGCAGCCTCCACAGTTGGCAGCCTACAGGCCTGTAGACTGTGATGGCAGCCTACAGAAGCCTCCCCAGGGCTGTGGAGGCTGCCATCACAGTCCACAGTCCTATAGGCTTCCCCCCTGTGGTTGCCTACAGTTCTGTGGGCTGTGATGGCAACCTCCAAAGCCTGCAAAAAATGAATTAGATTCCTTTAAAAAAAATTAAAAAAATATATTTTATTTTTAATTTATAACTAAAAATTCATTTTAATTTTTTTTCCACTATCAGATTGTCATCCATGGCACCTAAGGGCAGACTTAGAAGGCCTCTTGATAAAGCATGGGAACATTGTGTTCGAGTGGTCCCAGGGAAAGACAATCAAGTAAAGTGCAAATATTGTCCAACGACTATGTATGGGGGCATAAACAGGCTAAAACACCACCTAGGTCAAGTTGTGTGCAAGGATGTTGTAGTTTGTGATGGCTGCCTTGAAGAAGTCACAGCGGAAATGCTCGCTGCTTTGGAAGGCATCAAAGAACAAAATGCCAAAAGAACTAGGCTAAGGTTTGAAACAGCAGGGATGGGCAGATCTCCAATGGGACCTCCAGGCAGTTGCTCATCAAGTTTTGCACCAAGTCCATCTATCAACTCTCCTTTCTTCCTTCCTCGTACGACCCCGGGATCTCAACCAACCGTGGACAACTTTAATGAAAGGAAAAGGAAGGAGGCAGATATGGCAGTGAGGAGGTTTTGGTACCATGACAACCTATCATTCAACATTGCAAGGTCTTCATTTTATCAGCCCATGGTGGATGCTATTGCAAGCGCTGGCCCTGGATACGAAGCCCCCTCATACAGTGCACTTAGGGGGAAAGATCTAGATGAGGAGTTGCAGTGTGTCAAGGAATAGTTGGAGAGCATTAAAGCTCATGGGAGTTTACAGGTTGCACAATCTTGTCAGATGGGTGGACAAATTAGAGGAGTAGAACGATCATAAATTTTCTTGTGGCTTGCCCTAAAGGAACCATGTTCCTGAAATCTGTCGATGCATCTTCACATGTGAAAGATGCAAATCTGATATTTACATTGTTAGCAGAAGTTGTGGAACAAGTGGGGGCCAAATATGTTGTCCAAGTAATCACGGACAATGCAGCAAGTTATGTGGCAACAGGTAAATTGCTTTGTGCAAAATACCCTACTCTTTTTTGGACCCCTTGTGCTGCCCACTATATAGATTTGATTTTGGAGGACATTGAGAGGTTGGAGTGGGTGCAAGATGTGGTTCATGAGTGCAAACAAATAACCAAGTACATTTATAACCATGCTTGGGTACTGAGCCTTATGAGAGAGCACACAGAAGGTGAGCTCAGTCGCCCTGCTGTCACATGGTTTGCAACCAACTTTCTCTCCCTCCAAAGCCTTCTTAATGAGTATCAAGCATTGAGATGGATGGTTAGTAGCAGGGAATGGATACATTATAAGGAGAGGACAAAACCAGATGCAATGGCTATGAGCTTGTCTGTCCGTAGAGATAGTTTATGGGAGGAAGTCACTGAGATTGTCAGCATGACAGAACCACATGTGAAAGTGTTGAGGATCATGGATGGTGACAAATTACCAATGGGGTATGTTTATGAGGGGATGGACAGGGCCAAAGAGGCCATCAAGGTCTTCTATAAGGGGGATGAATCAAAATATCTTCCTATATGGGATATTATTGATTCCAGGTGGGACAGGCAGCTACATTCACCATTACATGCAGCAGGGGCATATCTCAATTCGAGCATATTCTATAATGAAGGGTCTAAAATTCAAAAGGATCCTGAGGTGATGAGAGGTATGATGATATGCATTGAGAGGATGTACCTCAATCAAGATACTCAAGACTTAATCAATATGCAGTGAGATATGTACAAGGAATCATCTAGCATGTTTGGATTTAGCTCAACACAACATCTCAGGGAGAGGAAAATGCCATGTAAGATTCAATTTGTAATTTGTTAAATTTTATTTTGCTAGTTTTATTTTTCAAGTTTGACATTGCAAAACTTGTAATCTTTGTTTTTTTTTTTTTTATAACAGCCCATTGGTGGTTAGATTGTGGCACTGAGGCACCACAACTATAGGAATTCGCCATTAGAATCTTGAGTCAGCCTTGCAGCGCAATTGGTCAGTATTCGAGCACATCCACACCAAAAAGCGCAACAGGTTGGAGAAGTTGGTCTACATATACTACAACCTTTGGATGCTCGCAAAACAGCTGTGGGCAAAGGATTTGGATGCAATTTTATTGGATCAGATTGATCTAGTCTCTGATTTGGTAGTGTAGGATGAAGCTCCTTCTGATTTGGCTTGGCTTGATGAAGAGACCGAGGGTCCCTCTGGTGTACCATTTTCTGAAATGAAAACGCCAAACACAACTGCATCACAGTTGATTTTTCCATCTAGTGATGTTGTCACTAGCTCTAGTAGGGCCTATGCTAGGCGTTCCACTACTCGTAGTCATGCATGAGAATCGAGTTTGGACTTGGAGACACTATCTTTTTTTATTTTCTAGTTATGTTTACCTATGTATTTGAACTTGGTACAATTTTGGAATGTGTTCAAGGAATCATCTTTCAGTTCACTATTTTGCATACAAATATGGAGTGTCAAATGTTGTATTATTAATTTTTATGAGATGATCTAATGAATTTCTGCATAGAATTGTTTTTATAACTTGTATGGATTAGAAATGTCAGTATCTATGTTTTTTGTGCTTAAAAGTTACCACATTTATACATTTTTTCATATTTTTCATATTTGCCGAGTCTTATCCGAGTCTGCCGAGTCCCAAGCCAGCCGAGTATTTGCCGAGTCCGAGTCTGACTACACTGGTATGTACATGTATTTCATCTTGAGAATATAAATGAAGTTTTCAGCCGTCCAAAATTTGTGCAATTTCCAAATTTGATTTGCCTGCATTGTTATATGATAAAACCCTGTCCATATATGTTCTTCATGTGTTGTTAGTTATAGCTATATATGTCTTGATGATTTGACATAAGTAAAAGGACTTGATGATTTGACATAAGTAAAAGGACAATTGTTAATTGATTTGACATCTTCATTGAGGAATCTAAGGGCTTTTTTGCTGCTGTTATACTGCTGTTTTATTGCCATTATAACTGCTGTAAAGGTGAATTATCAAATCTGGTTTATGTGGGATAAGTTGCCCTAGAGGGCTGGTACTTATCCAAGTTGTTTGGTATTTTTTCTCCTTGGATTGCCTAGAAGTTTGGACTGTTAGGAAGTGAAATATTGTACTGTTTCTGCTGCTGTATTATACTCTATTTCATAACAGCCCTAAGGTTGAAAATTCATAGGGTTAAGATCCAGGAAACCTCTAGTCAAAGAGGTGAAATTTCTGTTTTGTATTAGAAGTTGTAAGGACATTAAGGGAAGAAATTTCTACACACTCCTGCCAGATTGTATCCAAGTTGAGACTTATCTGTTTTTCCTTGCTTTGTCAAGCTAGTACTTTGTCGCTATCCTGTTCGTGATTCCTCATGCCCTCATATGCATGTCTCAACATCTCACTGAAATTTTTCTATCTGCATTTAGATCTTCTGTCTTTGAAAACTTTACATTTTCATGAGTTATGAACCTTAGGATATATTAATATTTAGTTCACTAGATATTCATTTAATAGATGAAATAACATTTATTTATTTTTGGCTGGCTTACCTCACATTTTTGTCTAGTGTGTGCCTTATCTCCTGGCTTTGATCCACTTTTTACATGCCACAGTCCCTCAGATCATCTTTCTCCTTCCCCATGCCTCTTATGGTCCCTCGGATTCTCCTTCACCATGCCTCCATGAATTCTTTCGTTCATGGCTCTGATACCATGCCAAAGTTTTCTACAAATAATGGCAGATAATTCAAAGCAGAAAAGAGAGAGAAAAGATACTTTGATGATATCATTCAATGGTGTAATGTCATAATACATAGGTGGGAGAGGGAAATACATTAGTTAAGTTACCTAATGTACAATGCATAGCTCCAAATTAATAATAAAACTTGTTAACAAATGATTAAGGAACTTATCATTACTAAGTTACATAACATGACATTGTGACTAAAGTAAATCAAGTACATTAATAAAACCACTAAGTATGGCCATTGTAATATTTACCAGTGTTATTACCATCAAACTGGTTTCGCCAAAACCAGCCGGTTTGACTAGTTTACAGGGGTTGCCGGTTCAAATCAAAGTTCTAAACCAGAAACGAGCAGTTCTGTATGGAACCATCCTTAAATGCCTTAACCGGCTGGTTTTGTACAGAACCAGCCGGTTGCATACTAATCCCTATACCAGCACGTGGGACCACAAAAATACCCTTAAAAATTTTTAAAAGCAAAACCCTAGTAATTAGTAATTACTGGTAATATTAAATTCTTAAGGTAAAAGGATAGTAAAAGGGCTTAAGTTTTTAACATTGCCATTAATTGTTTCAGGATGTTTGAGATTGGTTCCAACCTCATCAGACTTCATATGCAAAATTAGAATTTTAGATCACAATCAGAGTTCAACAGACCTAACAGTTTCAGGATTTCAAGATTGCAGTGTTTCCACTGGATTCCATTATATATGAGGGTATGGGATTGGCATTTAATCAAGAGCACTCTTAACAGAGACATGTTATAAAAGGCAGTGTATGTTACGTAAAAATATAGCATTGATGTGTGGACCCTATTCTTAGCTTCTACATAAGCTCCCATTACTATGCATTGGGTACTGATATAGCTCCAATTCAATAAGTACAAACTTGACAATGCCTGTCCAAAATCTCCATGACCAAGAATCACACTCGAGTCTCCACTGACATATCCTGGATTATAAATTATGATGTTTCTTATTTAATCTAATCAGTTGATCAAAGTCAAAACATGCACTGTAAATTTAATCATTTTGTTGAAGTAACAGTATGGATAGTTGTTTTATATGTACCCTTATGCTATCTTATTAACAGCACTTTGCACTTGCAGCGTGCAACAATGAGAATGGATGGGGATTTTGCATTTGGATATGCAAAGGCAGAGGTTGGTGTGCACAGATTGGTACGGATCTCTCCTTTTGATAGTGCAAAGCGGCGACATACTTCGTTTGCTGCAGTAGCGGTCATACCGATCTTAGATGATGTTTCTTCACGCTTCCAGATCAACGAGTGTGATCTTCGTATTGAAAGGTTCCGATCAGGAGGCCCAGGAGGCCAGCATGCTAACACAACAGATAGTGCTGTACGTATTGTGCATATTCCAACAGGAATTACTGCTACATGCCAAAACGAAAGGTATGCTGTTAGAATATTATTTTATACCTCCAATATATAATTGTGCAAGAATTGTTTGAAAAGTGAAAAGCAAGAGAAATTTAGTAAACTCTTCTTTCTTTTTGCAAAATACAAAACTAAATTCACAGCGAAACAGCTTTTCAACTTTCTTTACTTCCTTCAGTTCTTTCTTGTGCATTCATATCGATTTTCCTATAGATAATTGTTGGGCATGTGTTGGGAAAGCTGAAAGAGAGAGTCGTGAATCAAATTGGAGGTCTGGGAAAATCTAAAGTATGGGAGACCTCTTAAATATTTCACTTATCGTGACTAGAACCTTAAGTGGGGAATGCATATCCAAAGAGAACATACAACATAGTAGCAAAGCGTGAAATAACTTTACTATTTTGATACGAAGGTAGTAATTCATGTAGGGTTGTAAGGTGTTGTTTTATGGTGTATGTCAAGAACATAGATGATATATGCACGTCACATTATAATAAGAGAGATAGATATATACTTGACCCATTTTTAAGTATGGTGGATGTCAATACATATGAGGGAAACAATGTCCTGTACAACCACGTTATTGATTAGGAGCTCAGAAACCGGATTCGTTTGAAACCCTTGTCGTGTCCCGAATCGGTCGAATCGAACACGATTCGATATGAATTCGTGTCCGATTCGACCTTGCATCGAATCCTAAATCGGGACACGCACTCAACAACAAATCGGACACGATTTTACATGTCCCGACTGTCGGACACGTTTTTGGCGGAAAAAGGCGTCCGGGTTCACTTAAAAACAAAATTTTTCCTTTCTTTTTGTCATTTGCAAGGAAGCATTTGGTTGAGAGTGAGTTGTATGTGCAGGTGAAGGAGATTTGAAGGCTATCCATTGTTTCCAAGCGATTCCAAGTGCATTCCGGTGGATTTGTGGAGAGGATTGCAAGCTCAACCATCACAAAAGAAAAGGAATGTCTCAATCAGCTAGGGCAGGAGGTAGGGGGCAAAGGAGAGGGAGAAATGCACCATCTAGGGCCTCCCCTCCTATTCCACCAAGCACAAGCGGTTCTCCTCCTCCGTCAAGTGCTCCATCGGCTGCTAGTGGAGCTCATTCTATGGCTCCACTTAACCCTGTTTTAGCAAGACAACAAGCCCAAGAAAAAAAATACCCTTTGTGGAAGTATGTGACAAGGAAAGATGGACCCGAGGCAAAGCTTGGTGGGGGAGGCAATGTGTCTTGGAGATGCAATTTTTGCAAGCATGAGTTCATGAGCACATATTTCTGGGTTAAGGGCCATTTGTTGGCCCTTCCTTCTTGTGGGATTTCTTCATGCAAAGCGGTGACTGTTCACCAAAGGAGAGATATGGAAAGAGAGGATCATGTTGGCTTAGGGAAGGTGGCAGCAGCAAGCAAGAAAAAAGAGGATGATCCTCTTCCATTCTTGAGGAAGTCCTCTAGCACCAAGCCTCCATTTCCACCTAGCATTCATGGGTGTGGGCGTGGGGATACTTATCAAACAAGAAAGAGGCAATCTACAGGTGGTCCAATGGATAGGATTTTCCAAAAAGAGGCGCGAGAAGAGGTAGACCTTACTATTGCATTTTTCTTCTACCTCAACTTCATCTCATTCAATGTTGCATGGTCACCATTGTATTTTGAGACGGTTAAAACTATCTTGGAACGAGCTCCAAATGGTTATGTGCTTCCTGGTTCAGAGAAGCTTAGAACCACATTGTTGGTTAAAGCAAAGAAGGAGGTAGATAAAATTCTTGAGCCAATTAGATCAACATGGCCCTCATCCGGTGTGAGTATTGTTTCTGATGGATGGACGGATCCTGCACGCCATCCACTCATCAATTTCATGGTATCTTCCCAAAATGGACCGGTGTTCTTGAAAGCGGTGGATGCTCTTGGCGAATACAAGGATGCACAATTTATGGGTGATTTATTCATCAAAACCATTGAAGAAGTGGGTGTTGAGTCGTGTGTACAAATCATCACGGACAATGCACCTGTTTGCAAGGCTGCTGGCATGATTGTGGAACCTAAATATCCACAGGTATGTTCATTTTGGACACCTTTCATTTCTAATTTGCTCATTGCTTGAATTTGGTCATTGCAATGTTAGTGTTGTAGAGTCATTGATACATGCTTTTATTGCTCTTACAGGTTTTTTGGACACCTTGCATTGTCCATTCCTTGAATTTGGCACTCAAAGCCATTGCTTCGGATGTGGCATGGATTGACAACCTTATTGAGGATGCACCCCATATCCGTAACTTTGTACAAAACCACACAAATGCCCTCACCATCTACAAACAGTACACACAGCTTTAATTGCTGAAGGTTGTAGATACTCGATTTGCTTCCTCATTCATCATGCTCAAGAGGTTGAGGGAGGTCAAAACCGCTCTTGGGTCCATGGTGATTTCAGAGTTTTGGGCTTTTTGGAGAAAGACGGATCAGGCTGCTTCACAAAAGGTGAAGGACTTGGTGTTAAATGATGGTTGGTGGGACACGGTGGATCTTACTATTAAGATCATGGAGCCAATCATTTCTTTGTTGCAGTATGCAGACATGGACCAGCCCATCCTAGCAGAGGTTTATGAGGGGTGGGATTTCATGATTGAGTCCATGAGGTCCATTGTCATGGAGAATGAGTGTCCCGAGTATGGGACATCAGCAGAGAACTTATGGACCATTATTCGGGATATTCTTATCTCCAGGTGGGATAAGAATTGCACACCTTTGCATTGCTTGGCCCACTCCTTGAACCCCAAGTTCTACACTCAGGAGTGGCTCACTGGTGGATCGGGGGCCTCACACAGAGTCCCTCCTCACATGGATGCAGAGATTGCAAATGGGAGGAAGATAGCACTTAGACGGCTATTTCAGGATAGAGACATGCTTGAGGAGGTGGAGGATGGCTTTGTAGATTTTTCCACTGGCACTGGGAGATTTGGAGGCTATGATGTGCTTAGAGATAGGGAGGGTAAGACACCCTATCGTTGGTGGGCAACTCATGGGGCAACATCCCCTATTCTACAGAAGTTAGCCTTCAGGGTCATCTCTCAAGTTACATCATCCTCTTGTTGTGAGAGGAATTGGAGCACATATGGGAACTTGTACAGTGTGAAGAAGAGCAGGCTTGAGCAGTCCAGGGCAGAGTCGATGGTGTATGTGCACTCCAACCTTCGTCTTATTTACAGGAAGAGGGAGGAGTGGGTGAAGGGAAAGACAAAGATGTGGGATGTCTTTCCTGATGATATGGGTTTGGACAGCAGTACTGAGTTGGCATTAGCCAACATGGATCTTAATGATCCAGTGCTAGAGCCGGTCACTTTTGATGATAGTGATCGTACAGAGGGGTCATCCTCCATAGCAGCAGATGCAGATCGTCAGATGGGCAGAGAGGAGGAGGAGGGGGAGGAGGAGGAGGATCAGGGCAGTGGCAGTGGCAGTGATGAGTATGTTGATTCAGGCATGGAGGAGGACTACTGACATATGGGATTCCCCCATCTTGATCCACCCCTTTTTGTATTTACTATTAGTCTATTTGGCATTTTCCAGTGGCCCAGTGCCCAGTGGCATCCCGACATATATGTATACATTTTGATTTTGATGACTTAAAGAGAAATATGGTTCCGACATGCATTTGTGTCTCATTGTGATTTGTGAATGACAAATGTGTTGTGAATCGTGATTTGTGAATGACAAATGTGTAATCATTAATGTGTTTTTATTCTAATTTCTATTGAATATTTGTAAATGTTCTAGTTTCTAAATATTTTTGGATCTATATGTCTATATTTTTAAATTTTAATATATTTTAAAAAATATATATATATGTATATAAAACGTATCCTACGTGTCTTGATTTCGGGGGTCACCGTGTCCGTGTCGGACTCTCGTATTTTCGTGTCCTACGTGTCCCGTGTCCCCGTGTCAGGTGACTTAGATTAGGAGCTAATATTTAGTTGTCAGAATTTAAGACGTGACTTAATCACCTTAAGTCACTTTATTACAACGTGGGTTTATTAAACACCTAATATTAAATCATATTTCCATTATAATACACTAACTAACAGTTTGATTTTGCTTATACATTTTCAACAATTTATCTTGATCTTTTTGTACCACAGGATATACACGACACATTTTAAATGTGGACATGCCAAATGTCTTATACATTGTGGTTTATCTAATAGACAGAAACCATTTCAAGTTCAAAGTTAAGCTGTCAGATACATTGACTGAGTTTGTTCAACTTTGGGCTAAGCTATATTTTATTATTTATATAATATTTTTTAGCACTGTGAACTATCCTTTAATAAATGAAACTTTCACAATTACATACACTATACACAGTCAAAATGGGGTGGCATAATAAGTGCTCACTAAGTTACCTGAAACAAGAAACGGGTATGGTTTTGAAATGGTTATGGATTTTCAAATTGCCACTTCCAAAATTTCAGGAAACAGAGAAAATAAAAGAGAGAGAAGGGGGAACATCAAACGCACAAAGTGATACCTCATTTGTACAATAGTATATATGTTATATTATTATTGGTCATTATATCTATATTGCCTCTCGACCTAAACTCTAGTAGAAATATGTATGCTCTATGTGTTGTTTATTATCAACTATTTATTCATTAATCTATTACATATTTGATATGAATATCTTTCTCAAAAAATAAAAAAAATATGCATGATTGTAGAGTAGTTTTCTATCAACATCATAACTTTCCAGTCCATGGCCAATCATTAGAGGAAATTTGGTCCAAAATGGGTTCCTAAGAAAATTATAAATTAATAAGCTGTATATACCACATCAAAGCTGCGTTGCCACATTGCACTGCCATGTAATCTAGGTTAATTTAGAATTACTAAATGAGAGTTAAAGATAATAATGACAAGTTTAGATTCATGTGCACACAATAAATGATAATAGAAATCACACAATGGATAATCTACTATTAATATATATAATAATAATAATAAAATAATGACCTTTTTAACTATATAATATTAATATCTTAATGGTCAACATTAACTATATAATAATAATAGCTAGATATATTATATAATATAATGGTGGCCACATTTAACTAGCATTTTACCTTATACCTTGTATCACATTTGCCAAAAGATTCCCATATTTTTATTTTACAAATCTAAAACAAATGGTTTTTCTTTTGCAAATCTGAAACAAATTGTTGGGAATCTCAAAAGGCTTATACTAGTAAAGTTGTAGATCTCGGTGAGACTTTTCCAACGGTATAAGGAATGCTCATAAATGGAGGTTGGGATGAAAAGTTATAGGAAAATTTCAAAATATTCTTTTCTATTTTCTTATTTAGGATGCATTCTGGGCTTGATAATTTCTAATTTTAATACTAATAATATGATAACTATATAATATATAATATAGTCTTATAATAATAATAATAATACATAATATATAATAATTTATTAATATATATTGTATAATGGAACTACAAATTATTATCAGTAAATAATAATAATGGAAGTACCGTGAATAAATTATAGAGATATCATACAATAAATAATAGAAGTACTATTAATATAAAATTCTCTATTTCGTATTTCAAAGATATCTATCATTTCGAGATGATCTTACCAAGATCATAGCTAAGGTGTGTATATGGTTAAATGTTGTCAAATATAAACATGACATATAAGCATCTTTGACTTTTATATGTCTACCTCAACGATTATTATTTACTTGATTCTTTGAAATTATATTTGTTGTTGAATTTCCAACTCAACAACCACAATTCTTCTTATTTGGCCTGTTGCCGCCTAATACACACCTGGGGGGGAACGCGGCAGGAAACCTTCAAGCCGCTTGATGTGTCCTTGGGGGCAAATCAGAGCCAAGTGTTGTCACCTGATTACTCGACTCCTCCGTCTAGGCTAATCCTAGCGAAGCCAAGGGGTGTGGTCCCTATGAAAATAATCTAAGGCTTTTAACTAATAAACAAGAAAAAAACTATTTCTAGGAGTTAATACTAAGTTGCACTGATACAGACACAGATACGGGGAGGGACACAGATACGGCAAATTTTCAAAAAATATGGATACGATACGGCAAGGAAACGGCATATATATATATATATATAAAATCTAACTAAAATAGTAAAATTTAACATTCATAATTTAAATTTCAAATTAAAACTACATATTAACATATTACATTAATACATAATGATCATTATCAACATAAGTCAAATATACAAATTACAAAAGGAATTGAGTGGCAACCTACTATCGTATTCATTGTTTAGTCTCTGAATTGAGTGGCAACCTACCTCACAGCTCATTGTCTGAAAAAAAAAAAAAAAAAAATTTAATATTATATATATATAATATATATCGGTATCCTATCTGAACTTTGAAGCTTCAAATTTAAAGTTTTTTTTAATATTATAAATGTATAATATATATACGCTGATAGCTTGATTCCTCATGACCATAATAACTACCGCGACCACGATTCCTCACTACCACGATATTATATAATATATATATATATATATATATATATATAGATATATATACACGCTGATAGCTTGATTCCTCACGATAGCTCTACTCACGACCACGACCACGACAACGATGGTGAAACCTTTGCTTCCACGACGGCGAGTGTGATAGGAAAGGAGTTTGCTTTTAGGGTTTCGAAATTTTCGGCGTCCGAAATAAAGTGGAAACGCTGTTGAAACGGATCCCACCTTTCTAGATCCGTATCACAAAAACTTGGATCCTTTTCCGAAAACCCCGATCCGTACTGGTGATTACGGATCCGTATCAAGGCTGTATCCCATCCGAATCTGTATCAGAAGTGGCGAATGGCGTTTCAAGGTGGCTATATGGTCGTTTCCGGTAACTTAGAGTTAATATGATGGATATGGAAAAATAATACAACTAAACACAATTTGCAAATTTAAAATTAATTACCACAACACATGATTATAGATACATTCACGACATTTTATGATTGAAATTTAAACATTTGTAAAGTAATGACCAGTGCCAAGAATATGATTGCTTGTTGTGTTGTGTCGTGAAAGTATTGCAAAGGCTTGTTGTAAATTTTAATTTATTAATGAGTATTATGGGAATGGGTTTATTTTTGGTTTGGCCCAACTTAGACTTACTTCCTTGGAATGGGCGTTGTGAGAGTTCTACCAAGTGTCCAACCAGGCGAGGATGAACCTTCTTACGGTAGCCTGCTGACTCTGTAGTAAACCTCACGCGACCTCCTGAATCCTTAGAATTAAGACTTTGTAGGATTTCCCTATTAAAAGTAATTACTCTACATCATTTTCTGATTGACCCAACTGTTCAGACTAAGTTGCAGTGGTCAAGGGCATACTTCGGATTTTGAGCATTGGTTGATTTTATTTAAAAATTGTGTGGTGAGTTATTTAGACTAAACTAAAGCCCAAGAATCTCTTTTCCACACACCAAAGAATGGTGCAATACTTTGGGAAAGCAAGGGCACAATTTTATTAGGTTCGTTTGAACAATTGTAGATACATGCACAAAATGAGATAAATAAACGGAATTTTGTTTAAGTCCTTCAAGGGCATTTGTGTGTGCTTCGTGATGTGATTTAATTACTACTAACTTGAAGGAACTAATCTAACAAAAAAAAAAATTAAAAAATAAAAAAAAGTGAAAAAATGTGAATCCTCCTTGGGGGATGGGGGCAGGCACTGGAATAGCCTGCTGGGCTCTCTTTATTTTTTGTGTTCCATCAACCTCAATGAATAGATACTGCTGGTCCTTTATCAACAAGTATCCAGAGTCCAAACAGTTTACATAAATTGCAAAAAGTAAAGGGTGGTTGAATAAGCTTTCCTGATGGTCACGGAAGCTTTTGAATCCAATTTTTTGATGATTTAAATGTCAAAACCTGCTAAACATGCAAAAAAAACCAGCAAGCTTAGTTTTATCAAACGTGGCCAAAAACACTTTAGGAATGTTTTTGCCAATACTACTAACTTGCTACAAAAAATTCTAAGTAAACTAGTAAGAGAAATTAATCAAAATGAACCAAGAAACCGAACTAAAAAGTTCGTTTCTTGGGATCTTTGCTTGTCCCTTTCGGGCAGCAAATAAAAGACTCTTAGATTAGTCAAATAAAACTTTAATCCACAAGAAAATTATCCTAACAAGATCTTTAGATTTTTATGATAAAATGAGCTTGTAAAGGAAAATTTATTCAACTAGATCTAGATTTGAGATTTTATGCTTTGAAAAGAACTAAGATCTTGTAAAAATAAATCAGATCTACTTTAGTTTTGCTTGATAAATATAAATATGAAACAAGTAACCAATGATAGAAGAAGAAATTGGATCTAGAAGTTGGAACCCATGGGGGTTGAGTGTTTAAAAAAGGGCAATGGAGTCTGCTTCCTGATGCACCGGTGAGATTTATTGCTTTGTTTGGATCTACTGAATGAAGGGATGAGCTAACATGCTCACCAACTCCTCCGGCTTAGGCAACCTACAAAACAGCTACAACACTAGCAAAGGGGATAAGAGCATATGTGTAAATAATCAAGAGAAAGCATATAAAGCACTGAATTTAGACAAGAAATCACACTACTTTTAGCATCCTATTATTATTGACAAGAGTAAGCAATCTATAGAGTATTACCCACAAATCATTAAGAAGACAACTTCCCTTTGAAAGACATACAATCTCGACAATAGCTAATATGAAACCATGATACAATTTACCTCATAAATACCAAGCATGAAGATTTGACACCAAAGTCAATCACCATACTAACCTCCAAATCCTTCTTTATTGAACTCAGATAAAAATATTACATACAATACGAGCAGAGTTTCCACCTTTCGATCCTTTACAATGAAGCAGAGATGCTCTTTATATAGCAAAATACATGCAAAGTAGGGCGCAAATCCTAAGGAGGGCGACTTCTGTAGAGAGGGAGTTGAACTAAGCTTGGTAGATACTAATTGAACACTTGATTGAATGCCAAATAAAGGAGATTGCGCCACCTCCTAAGAAGGTAGGTAGCCCAACCTCGCTCCTATCACCTCCAACCGAATGATGCCATGTGTGAAAGTCGCCCAAGTCTAGAGAGGGCGCATTCTCCGATGGGGAGTTAACTAGATCTTCACTGAATTGATTGGATCTGTCTATTTCGGAGCTCGGATAACTTAGCTTTGACTATACAATCACTTTAGTTCAACCATAGACCAACTCTAGACCAATCCCACTGTTTTAGGAATTTGTCCTTTTTTTATTTAATGTCTTTTTTGACATTTGTTTTTTGAGTTTTCTGAGTAAATATCATTTTTTGAGATAAATACTTACTCAAAACTTAGGAAAAGTGGGTTTATGGGTTAAATGGGTGCTCTGGCTTAGAAAGCGAGCATCCCATTGTCAAATTTCACCCATAGACAACTTAATTATTACATTTTGAATTTTTTCAATTAAACCGTAAAAAATGGTTTTATTTATGAAAAAATTAATTTTTTAATTAAACCAAAAAATGGTCCAATTACCGAGAAATTTTTTTTTTTTAAACTTGAAAATAAGCACCTAGGGACCTAGTACATGACCATATGACCTTATTTGAGTGTCTAGCATGTTTATATATGTTGAAAATTGGACTTTAATAACCCCCCAAGGTCTAACCACCACTTTAGGCTCTCCAGCTTTGGAGGTGTAGGAGAAAAACTCATCAATTATACTCGGCCAAAGGCAAAGCATAATTGACAAGGGAAAAAACTCCTTCGAATACCTTCATTAGTTGTTAAGTCCTAGGGAGCCAAGTCACTCAAAAGACCACCATGCTAGTACACTTTATTACAAACCTCGTGGGACATGGACATGCATTACAAATTTAAAAGGGGCACAAGTATTTGTGCAACATTGGCAGCTCTCTGGAAGTCCAACTGATGTGCAACTCAATTGGTAACATCTGGCTCCAACTATGGGATGTGGGATTGTTCTAGGAAATGAGATCATTCAAGAACTCCAGAATCTCAGTTTCCTGCATGGAAACATAAGTGCATCAGTCACGTGTATATGTAAAAATAACCAAATGAAACTTTTAAGTTGCAACATTTATGATGATAAAAGTAAAACTAATATACAAAAGCAAATTTGAACTAATGTACAAAAAATAAAAGTTAGTATACAAAAACAATATACATAAAATTAAATTTAACTAGGAAATAAAATGCAGGATTAGGGTTTAGAAAATCATGATACAAAGATGCCCCCATGGGCATCAGATATTTTCGCTATAAAACAATTTGAGAAGCCCTCTGTTGACTGGGAGGGTACACTTCTCGCCGTCCAGGTTGCTAAGGAAGAAAGCATTTGTGCCAGCTACTTCGTGGATGAGATAAAGGCCCGTCCATAAACTGTCAAACTTTTCGTGTTTCCCAGGCTTGTCCCTTCGTTTGTCCCAAAGTAGAACTATGTCACCAATCTGAAATACTCTTGGTTTTGATGACTTGTCAAATTTTTTCTTTACTTTCTCCTGATTCTTAATACTCTGATCAACTGCCTTCCATCTAATCTCATCCAGCTCAACCAATTGATTTATCCTATACTGAGCTGCATCCTGATCTGTGCTACACTCTTCAAGTAACTAAAACACTGGCAACTTCAGGTGGATGTGGGTAAAATAACATCAAGTCCATAAACCAGGTCAGGGGATTTTCCAATTGAACTTTTCTTTGTGATCCTATCCGCCCATAGTGCAAATCTGATCTTACTATCCCAAGCTTTTTTATTATCTCCAACAATCTTTTAACAATGATCATTAAATTCTTATTACTAGATTCTGCAAAACCATGTCCTTGGGGATAGTAATTGGATGAATGTGATAAGATGATTCCATATTTGAAGCAGAAGGATGACATCTCGGCTAAACTGAATGCCTTAGCATTATCTCGAGTGATCCTAGCGAGCACACCGAACCTAGTAATAATCTTATCTTCTAAAAATTCTATGATGACCTTATCGGTTGCCGCTTTCGTGGGGACTGCTTCCACCCACTTGGTAACATAATCAGTGGCAGTAAGGATCCAAGTATAACCGTTGCTAGAGTTATCCTTAAACTGACCAATGAAATCAAGACCCCACTGCTGAAAAGGGGCTTGGACAACTACAGGTTTTAGAGGCAAGGCTGCTAACTTCTGTTTCCCTATGAAAAGTTGACATTGTTGGCAACTTCTGACGTGTTTATGAACATCGGAGAACAGAGTGGGCAAATACTACCTTGCTCTAAGGACTTTATGGGTAGTTGTCTTGGCCGCATAATGTCCTCCACAAAATCCAGAATGAAATTCAGCCATGAGTTTTTTGGACTCTGGCTCATCAATGCATCTAAGAATTAGACCATCTGGATTCTTCCATCCCAGCCCATCCTGGGTGATACAAAACTTTGTAGCTTTCAACCTCAAAGCCCTTCTTTTATGGCCAATTAGATGATATGGGCAAGTGAGGTTGGTTAAAAAATAGATGATGTCTGCATACCAAGGAACCTGTTCAAGACATTGAAGCTCATCTGATCTGACCTGTACTGACTCATTATTCTGGCATACCATCCCTAATGCTTGCTCATTCCCTTCAGCCATCATGTGGGCTAAACCCGGACCTTTAACTAACTTGGTGGGTTTTATTTCTAAGTCATATTCCTAGATCTTGGAGACCCATTTACCCCTTATACCAAGACAGTCTTGCTGTGACAAGATATCCTTAACAGCCGCATGAGGCACATACCCTACAACTTTAGAGTATCCGATGTACATTCTGAAATGCTTAAGTGTTTTGACTAAGGCATATGCTTGTTTTTCCATGATGGTATACTTAAGTTCAGAATTTTGTAGGGCTTTACTCATAAAGGTTATAGGTTGCTCCTAGCCATTCTTATTCTTCTGCAACAAAACTCCGGCTATGGTGTTTGGTGATGCAAATGAAAATATTTGGAAGGCTTTAGAATAGTCGGGACTAATCAACACTGGTGATCTACAAATAACATCTTTTATTCCATTAAAGGCTTATTTTCCCTCCTTATTCCATTCAAACTTAACGTCCTTTTTAAGTAATCTTTGCATGGGTTTCATTAAATCAACTAAGTTCGGAATAAAATGTCTGATGAAGTTAATTTGCCCATTGAATGAATGCAATGCTTTCTTATTACAAGGCAAAGGAACTTTCCTTATAGCCTCTACCCTCTCCGGGTCAATCTTGACCCCATCTTTAGAGATGACGTGACCTAGTAACTTCCCTTCGTCAACCCCCAAAACAGATTTAGTTGGGTTTAAGGATATGCCAAATTTTCTACATCTTTCGAAAATCTGCGTAAGATGGCCAATGTGATCAGTTCTTTCCTTAGAAAAAACTATGAGATCATCTTGATATATTTCAATTATTTTACCGATTAGCTCGTTGAAAGCATAATCCATGGATCTTTGGAAGGTTGCACCGGCATTAAGCAATCCAAAAGGCATCCTAAGATACTCAAAAGTACCCCAAGGGGTGGTGAAAGTTGTTTTATGTCGATCCTCCTTGTTGACCAACACCTGGTTATATCCTGAAAAACCATGAAGCATTGACATCATTCCAGCACCAGTTACCCTTTGCAGCAAGGTTTCCATATTTGGGAGAGGGTAGTTATCCTTTAAGCATGCTATCCTTTAAGCATGCCCAGTTCAAGTTTCTAATGTCAATGCAAAGTCTGAGGTTTCCATTCTTTTTTCTTACAACCACTAGATTTGAGCACCATGAGGAATGTCTAGTTGGGGCTGTGATTCCTGCCGTTGACATCTTCTCAAGCTATTTTAATACAATGGGGGGCACCTTGGGATTAATCTATCTCAACTTCTGGCGAAAAGGCTTGGCATCTTCTTTTAAAGGGATAGTGTGTTGGAAAACATCTTCCCGATATGACTTGAGCCCATCATATGAAAAGGCAAAAACATCCCGATATTCCCAAACTAAGCTTATAAGGTCATCATTTCTTTCATTCTCACTTGTTCCCTTACCAATCTTTATTAGCTCAGGTTTCGTTTTAGACTTCAGTTCCAATATTGATCTCTATATGGTTTCCAGCTTTCAATATTTCCTTTTTTGGCTTATGCTTATCTTGTTTGTCAAAAATGTGCTCCCATTCTACTACGCTCTTTAGTACAACGTTCTCCAGCTGATCCTCTTCCTCAATGTAGTCATACTTTTCCTCCTTATAACCTATTTTGTAATCAGTGAACTCCTGGACATTATGTATGAATCTAAGGATTTGCTTGTCATCTTTGAATACCTGCTAATGATCTACATTATCTGGGATGGATGGTCTGAAATTGATCTCAAATTTTCCATGGCCTTTGACTAACTCCTCTATTGGTTGGTGGGTTGAGGCTGCTACTGCTAGTTGATCTTCTTCTTTGTTTTCATCTCTAGGTACTGCTATGATGTTTAGGGCATCAAACAATTCCATGGTATCCCAACAAGCATTTCTATATTTCTTCAACCTTTCACTCTTGCATGCAAAGATGTTCTTAATTTGACAAACACATTAGCTCTTATAGTAAAACCATCCCCAAATAAAAACAAGAAAACCTGTCATATGCTTTAGAAAGATCCAATTAAAGACTGCATATTTAAATCAATTTTAATAGCCAACTCTTGAGCCTTTTTTAGGGTGTCTAGTTCTTTATCCCTCAACTGATATCTCATTTCTCCACTAAGGGCTTCCATATAGTAAACAAGGATGGACTTGTCTGGTGGCTTGAAATCAGCATGAATGCTTGCCACCAAATCCTTGAACTTCTTGTTAAACTCCTCCATAGTTTCATTTTCGTTTCTCTTTATAGTATGGAGAGCAGCTAATTGATGGCGAGGTTCTTTCTTAACTCCCCATCTTGCCTTGAAACCTTTCAAGAAATCATCATAGGATGCATAGGAATTATCATCAAGGCCAAGGTACCATTCACATGCATCTTCTTCTAAGGACGGAGCAAACAACTTCGTATAGATATCATCATGTGTTTGAGTGGGATCTCTAACCCAACTGAGGAAGCACTTCGAAATCTTTCCGAGATGGATTTCAGCACTGACAGCATTGTTCCCTTGGAAAGTTGGAAGCTTTTCGATAGCCTTGCTGGGTAGAGTGTACGGTTGACTTGTTATCTGAGTGAAGTCAAGGGGTTTAAAATAGACATCAGCCATGGCCATATTATCAATCTCACTATTTTCTTTAAAAAGGAAATGGATGTCTGAGATAGACTCGGATCCTAGATTTTCAAGGATCCTACGAGAAGCTAACTTACTTGTTCTCTTTCGATAAACCTTTTCGGGTTCTGGAATGAAGTCAAGTAAGCCTACAGGGTTTCTTCTTGTGGAATACCTTGATTGGTTTATGGACAGTGGAGTTGCCAGATGGACTGAGTTCAATCTTCAGAATTGTTGGACTAGATCAATCAAAAAGGTAAAAAAAACAAAAAACAAAAGGAAACTATGGGTAAGTCGAACTTCGGGAATAAAAAGATTTATCCCCGGCAACGGTGCCAAAATGTTGCCGCCTCTTACGCACTTGAGGTTAACGCAGCAGAAATATTCACGCTGCTCAGTGTGTCCTTGGGGGAAAGTCTTGAGTCAAGTACTGTCTCTTGATCTTGACTCCTCCGTTTAGGCCTAACTCCGAACGAAGCCAAGGGGGGTAGTCTCTATTAATGTTGCTAAGGCTTTAGGTACTTAGTTCTTTTGGATGAAAATTGTTATTTAGGAGTTTTTTGGAATTAAAACATCGATCAAGACGATTGCAAGATGAAATCAACTATACAACATATATGAATATAATAATCACGACAAAATATAGCTCAATTGAATGAAGCAGATAACAAATATCAAATACCAATGCCGTGGAGTCAAAGTAAGTGCTGCTGCAAAAGTAAAGGTTTTGCAATTGTGTTCTTGGTCAATTTTAGGAATTATTGAAGGATGAGTTAATTAAAGGGAAAGTGGGAGCTCCATATATACCGTGAGGTACAAGGAGTAATGTCCGGAAATTAGGCAAGGTGGCTCCTCACAAAGACGTGTCGGTTGGAGCAGAGTCTTGAGGGCGTGTTCAACACTACACCAACAAGGATGTAGTCTAATGGTGCCCTGTGGTCACTCTCCAGTGGTTCCCACTTCTTTTGAGAAATTTCCCCATGCGCTACGTAATGTTAGGGTGTCGGATTTTCACTATGTTGAGGGTTCTTGATTTAATTAATGTGATTTCTTAGTTAGATGTTTAAGAATTAATAAGTTGTTGCACTCTTTTCTGATTTCCCCAGGACCAGGCCAATGCCCACAAAGGGAAAGAGCATACTTTGAGAGACAACAAAATGTTCATTCAAATTTGAGTGCTTGAAATAAAGAATGTTAAACAAAAATAACTTGGAAAAGAAATAGATATATTCACCAAATCTATGTGTCACTTTTTGATCAACCACCACTAATCGGCAATGCCTTTATGTGGAGGTGAGAGCATACTTTGTGGCAACGAGATTGGCTTTATTTAATTATTTGTAAAAATGAAAAGAAAAGAAAATTAAACTACTGAATCAAAGTATACAACCTACACAAAGTGTTAGAAAAAATCACGCCACGAAAAGGAAAAACGCGAATCCCCCCATGGGGGATGGAATACGTGCGCTGTGTATCCCACTTGCTTCTTATTGCGATTTGTTACAGAAAACCTTTAAGCTTTAAGAATGCCTTTGATTCTTATAAGTCTAAATCAGGCAGGTTTACAAATAGTTCAGAAGAGAAACTTAGAAGAAAGAGGGGATCTCTGGGCTCTAGATGGCTAAAATCTTCGAAATTTGGCCAGAGCTCTCTTTTTTCTTTAATTCTGCAAAATCAACAAGCTAAAATAGCAGAAATGCTAGTAGATTAGTTAAATAATACATAAAAAATTACAACTACTTAATACTTCTTGAAGACTAAATTTTTTATGAAGCACAAGGATTAAGTTTTAATGCTAGATTCAAGCTTAAAATATGAATTTAAATGCTTCTTTTGATCTAACAAAAATATGCAACAAGAGATGTATGCTAAACTTATAAAAAAATATCTACTTGTTGAAGAGTAAGGGGACCAATAATTTTTATTTTTTTTAATAGCGTAGAAGAAACAAGAACCCAACTTCGGTTTTGAAAGAATAGAGAACCAAAGATGCCTGCAACTCAACAACAATTAGACCAAAACAACCAACACCGAAGGTGGATGAGGACGCAATTGAGCTCAACCTCCTCTCTCGAATTTCTATCCTACACTGTCACAAACACTTGCAAAAAGAGATTAAATCTAGAATACGTAATTAACAGAGATTAGAAGGGCATTAGTACAACTGAATACACTTGCTGCTTCACTATTTCTAAGTAATCAAGCATTTATAAGCAAATCAAATACAATCAATGCTTATACTATGGGCACAAAGGCCGTCTAAGCTAGATAAATCTACAATTATTGCAAAATAATAAGTGATTAGCTAGATATCACCTCAAAACATCAACCAAATGCACATCAAATGGGACAGCTGCACAACATATGGCCTCCAAAGCCTTTCAATTTTATTCCGAAGAGAATCATAAACAAATTACATGAGCAGAGGTTCAATGCTTCCCCTCGAATGAGTGAAGCAACCTTGCTTAAATAGAAAAAAAGAGAGAGATGGGGGGGGCACTTGCCAAGAGAGAAATGCACTTGATGAGTTGTATACAACTTGGAATGAGTTATAATGGATTGGAAAGGCTGAAAATCAGCTTTCACTATGCTTTATCTTACATATTGCTATTTTTTTCTTGAGAGTTGCACCCTCCCTATGAGGAAATGCACCCCACTTGGTGAAGGAAACTCTTCTTGCCTTTAAATGTCAAGAAAAACACTCATGAGTGCTTTAGAAACCTTAGGAATATTTCCACTTTACTTTTCCAACTCAGAAAACTCACTTCGGCATGTTTTTGAGTTTTTAGAAATTGTCGGTTTCTTTATTTTCTCCATTTTTTGAGTCTTTTTTACTATTTTCGAGTAATATTCAATTTTGGAGATAAATAATTACTCGAAAACTTAGGAAAGTCGGTTTATAAGTTAAGTGGGTGCTCTGAGTTAGAAAACAAGCACCCCCATGTCTAATTCTTCCTCCTAACCACACTTTTATAACAATTTTAATTTTTCGAATAAAACTATTAAAAAATAGGTTAAGTTTACGGGAAAAATTATTTTTGTCGAAACTGACTCAAACTCCTAGGGGACTTGGTGCATGTCCATACGATTTATTATTGATGGCTAGTATGTAAAAAATACATAGACGCATAGGCTTTACCTCCTAAGGTTCGACTACGCAAGTACTCCAGCTTTGGAGGTGTGAGTGAAAAACTCAGGAATTATGCGCCACTGAAGCGCAACGCATAATTCCTAAGGAAAAACATTCTAGAGTATCACCGTGACAGATAAACTTAATGTGAGCCAAGCCTATTACAAAAATACCATGCTTAGACCAACTTATTACAATTCCCCCAAGGGGGTGTGGACATGCAAATTTTACAAAAGGGCCTAAAAAAAAGGCCCGATGAAATTCTGAACACATGTGATGAACAATTGAATTGTTCAAGTCTTTGACTACTCATTGGAAACCCACCTAAGTGCAACTTAGTGGATAACATTTACTAATGCGAAATGCTGAAGACTGTTGTTCACATTTCAAAATGCGGTCATATCTCTGAAGACTGCCCAAATTTCCTTACCATGGCTGTAAGGTACCTGTTATCACACAACTTGTAGTTGCCCCTTAAAGATGATTCTATCAAGGATGGTAGAGGGACTAGGCAACTAAAGAGGTGACCCAAGAGGGCCTCAATCCCTAGATAGATTGGTTGTCACGTCAACCGAGGCACTCTTCACTTTATGCTATCAAAGCCCTAGATAGCAAAGGGAGAGACCCTAATCTACTCCTGATAGGAGAGATCTAATCCACTCACCAGATCAAACTAAGAACTAGAATACGTAAGGTAATGGTGAACAACCTTAGATGTAAGGGATAAAGTCACTACGGAGGCTTAAGAGAGATAAGATTTTGACCAAAAACATTTTAGTCACAATGACTTTGAAATCGAGAATGGATCTAGGATATGAGTGCTAGGATAAATGATCAAATCTAACTGCCTTGGGAAACATGAATTAAATCTTTGGAAAATGGTCCAAGGTGATGGATCTGGATGAATTAGGGCTTTCTAGCACAGTTTGATGACATATATGATAGTGTCTTAATACACAAGCAAGAATTGAACCTCAAACAACTCAAAAAATTGGCTAAGTGTCAAGGAGGGCGCAAGGGTTGAAGACCAGTGCCTAAGGATTTGGGCAAGATGGAGTCCCTTTGGGGTGACGCCCTAGGAGACCCACTTTGTGCTAGGCCTAAAGATGAAAACCCATAAATCTTTCTCCAAGATTCTAAATTGTTTAAGCTAGAGAATTTTCAAAAGTTTTAGCAATTAGGGTTTGAGCAGTAAAATTAAATGGCCAATGGATTAGAACTTCAAAACAAAAGATTTGGAGTAGATCTTACCCTAAAAATCTTGTAGATGCCTTGCAAGTGATGATCTATCCCTTATCGATCAATTTGAGATGAATTGTTGATGTCTCCAAGTGAAATCGATTTGCCCAAGGAAGGTAGTGCACCCCTCTCTTCTGCACATACAAACTACCGAAGTGAGATTTCATGCTCAAGAAAAATGGACTGTAACTGCATAAGAAATATCAAAGAGCATATCAAATGTCAAAGATGCTATTGAAAACCCCCTGATACACAACGCCTTCAAGAGAAACAAGTTGAGGAAGCCAACAAAAATGCCCAAGTGTAGTCGCCCTCCTGCATTAAAACACTATCTCCACAAAAATATTTCAGATCCACAAACAATATCTCAAATGCTAAGAGAAATAGACTTTCCAATCAAGTACAAGAACATCCCACAAAGAAGATCCAAGAGTTTCTGCAAAAAAACTCTTTATTATGAATATTCCAAGAGCCAAAGTCCATTTATAATGAGGGGGTTCTCTCTCTTAAATAGGATCGAGAGAGACCAAAACCCTAACCACTTTTTGAATTAGTGGTTGAGATCAAAAGATAATACAATGAAATCAACGGCTAACAAGTGCCGTATGTAAGATACATGGATCACTCAAAAGGAAGGGGACGTGTTCCCTCAATGACACCCTAGGGGAGACGTATGACAAAATATCACACTAGGAACAACAACATAACATCATGTTGGGGTGGCTAGGAGGTAATAACATCTTCACTAGCCCCACCAATGTACAATGAACATAGGATACATCATAAAGTGACTAAAGTCACTAGGACGTGTGTCCCCAATACATAAGAAGATGCCCCCATGTGATGACTAGGAGGACGTGTGGACCCCACTAATGATGGAGACTAAGCCGGAAGGTGTAAAATGCATTGACATCAAGTCTCAGATAAACCCCATGCCGTTTCCTTGCTTCACTGAGCCAATCGATTTCCTTTGCTAGCCATTCTTCCATTTTTTACTGTCGGAACATCACCTGGAAAAAATAAAAATGCCTATAACTCACTACCACATGCTTTGGGAACCTATCTGACTGCACCAGTGTGTCCAGGGATATGGGAATATGGTAAAAACAATTGGTTGCACCCCATATCTCCTCTGTAGCGCCCTAGGAGAAAGAAAATGATCTTTGTAAGTCCTATACAGTCCATTTTTATATGGCAATCTGCTGCAAAGTGATGGACTGACCACACCATCAATTGTATGTGCTTAGAACTGAAAACTGAGTGTCCCAATGAACTCAGAAGGTCCAAATCAAGTAGGAATGAGTACTCATACATCATGTGACCATCAAGATAATCATTTGTAAGCTCATCCATGCATGGATAATAAAAATAATGGTCTATAACTACTGATAATAATAAAAATATACCAAACCATCATTTGAAACCACTATCTGAAGCATGGAACCATCTAATGGGCACCAAAGGACCATGAATATTCAATCTCGAACATCATCGGCCATACTCATCCCAGATCCTGTTGTTGACTTGGTCAAACAAGGTTGACCAAGTCAAGAATGATCAAAGTAATGACCCAGACTGCAAATAATTGATGCTGCAAGTTTAAATGGATAACATATGCTCCCTTATTTATATTGATAGCGAGACTAAAGCATAAAGTGGCATTTAACTGGCGATTATACATAAAAACAACAATAATAAGTCTAGATCAAAGTAACCAATCACTTAAAACAAGAACCTCAAGTGTATACTCATTTATGGACATGGTCATTTTGCTAGAAACAGGTGAAAGCGGAAGAAAGAAGGTTAGGCTAAAGGGTATGATTAAACAACCTCAACACTGTCACCTCTCGGATAAAGGAATAAGGGAAGACCATCTACACATATGTTGGATAGAGGAACACAAAGGGAATGGCGGTGTCTCACAAATGGGTAGAGTGATGAGACTGCTTCCAGTAGACTCTAGACAAGCAACCTTTATTGCAATTTAATTCATCGTTAGCTTTGCACACTTTAAGATTTAACATTAACTTTACTTTTAGATCAACTTTCACTAGTCATCCTCCAAGGGCAGGTGCCCAAAATATTCTTGCGGGCCTCAGATAATGACTTGGTATGACCTCCATTTCCCGCCACCGTCCATAGGTGCGATGGAGTGACCACCCTGTTGCCCTATGTTAGATTTTTAATTATAGCAGAATAATTTTCATCACTTTCAACTTATAAACAATATAGGATCACTGAAAGAACAACTGTGCACAGAAACAATAGAGACACAATAGTTTATCCCGGGAAAACCCCAGCAAGTCTTTCTTACTCAGAGATTAAGTATAATAAAGATAAAAATCATAAGAAGAATAGATGCCAAAGAAAACAACTCCAAAAGTCTTCTGCAACCCAAAATCAGTCCTCCGTTTGCTTGACCGAACTTGCTTGAGTTGAGTCACAAATGAGGAGGGCGACTCCTCTATTTATATAGTACTTTGGAGTGTTTTTTCCAACTGGGCCAACTTGTCTTCTTTATTGAGCCGACTTGTCATTTTACTGGGCAGTGTTGCCCATTGTTTGGGGTAGTTTTACCCACTTCTTTCTATGGGGCCGACTTGTCTCTTTTGTAATTATAAAAATTTAAAATACATTTTATTTATTTATTTTGTAGGTCGGTTTTAGCTAGTGAGGATACCTCACGTAGCTACGACATCAACACTCCCTCTTAGCTAGAGAGGTATCATCACGCTGGAACTCATTTGAGCCTCATCTGATCATCACAGTTGGACTCGTACATCTAAGCATCATCTGATTGTCACGACTGGACTTGTACATTTGAGCATCATCTGATCGTCACAATTGGACTTGTACATCTCGTCATCATAAAAAAGGTCAACACAGTCCATACAGGACAACATCCCACACAGGGATCCAAGTATACTCTACACAAGAGTCCTCTCCACATAGGAGAATGTTCCTCACAAGAACAGAAGTTCACACAGAACTCATCTTGGTCTACATAGGACAGCCTGTCCTCGCCGGACTAAGCTCATCTCGGTCTACACAGGACCGCCTGTCCTCACTCGACTAAGCTCATCTCGGTCTACATAGGAGTACCTGTCCTCACTGGACTAAGCTCGTCTCGATCTACACAGGATTGCATGTCCTCACTAGACTATGTTCATCGCAGTCTACACAGGACTGCCTATCCTCATTGATCTAAGCTCATCTTGGTCTACACAAGACGGCCTGTCCTCACTGGACTGAGCTCATCTCGGTCAACACAGGACCGCCTGTCCTCACTAGACTAAGCTCTTCTCGGTCTACACAGGACCGCATGTCCTAACTGGACTGAGCTCTTCTCGGTCTACACAGGACCGCATGTCCTAACTGGACTGAGCTCTTCTCGGTCTACACAGGACTGCCTATCCTAACTGGACTAAGTTCTTCTTGGTCTACATAGGATCATCTATCCTAACTGGACTAAGAGCACTCCCTCTCACCGAGGGAAGCATTCTCCAATATTGCAAGTCTTTCACGGAAGTACGCAAACTTCACTTTGGAAAGAGGCTTGGTGAGAATGTCGACAATCTGATCATTAGTCGAAATATACTGGAGTTGAACTGCTCCTCTCTGTACTATGTCTCTAGTATAGTGGTACTTGATCACATGCCGCAACTGCTCCCTCTGTGTTGGAATCTTCCGCTCCCTCTGCACTAGAGTATACCGCTGTATACTATGGGACACTGTTGCTCATCCATTAGTGCCATGTCTCATTAAGTGAGTCTTCTGAGATGAACTTCCTATTCTCTCAATAATTCTGGATGGCAATCTAGACTCCCTCTGGATCTCTGCTACAGATTCTTTCTGCAACTCTGCATCATACTCTCCCTCTGGAGATTCTCACTGGATAGTACATCAGTATGTATGAGGTGTCATCCCTAATGCCAACTTAAACTGCATCCTAAACATCAACTCTCATAGAGAAAATAAGCACAGCTCCTCATGAGAGTATATCATAGATTCAATCAACTGTTACCAAATATGAATCAGAAGCATACTCAGCTTCTTCAAATTTGTGTAGCCATGAACTTATGGTCTGTCATCCCGAATCTCTCAACTATGTACTCCCTCTAACTAAGGGATATCTCATCTGGTCTCTACCATACTTCTAGTCTCAAGAAGTAATGCATCAGTATAAGACCCTTGATCTTGAACTTAGAGGACAACTCCCTCTGTACCTGTCAATAGATCTCTTTGTCTCGGTGGGGAACTAATCGCTAGTATACAACATCACGGTCAAGGAATCATCATCAGCAACCTGTGTCATCTATACATGTTGAATCTTGGGCCACTGTTCTAACTAGATATATGTATATTGCACCACCTCAGAGGTCAACTGAGTGGTTCTTGTCCTAGAGCATGCTAATTCTCTACTCAGGCACAAGCAATGTCCAACTAGAAGCCAACGACTATTTATGTAGTCCCCACATCTCATACAGAAGTAACCGATGAACTTCAGAGAACTTATCTGCTGCTACTAACTGCAACTCCTTATGTTTGTAAGAAGGATGAATATATATGTCTGTTGTTACTGTTGAATAGTCATCACATCCACTATAGCTTCTCCCTCTGTCACGAAAGCAATCCTGCTATCTAATCTTGAGAGTCATTTATGAGCATCGTGCTCCCTCTCAAATACTGAATATCAATGGGATCTTAATCTGGCTGACTACACATCCATCTCTTGCTCTTCAGAGCAAGTCCCATTGTCCTTCTCTTTTAATCCATAGCATATGGTCTTTCCCTACGAGTCACATTTTGTCAAATAGTCAGCAACATTGCATAATGGTGAAAATCAAATTATATTTCAATGCAATGACAATAGTTTACACAGTCATGTGAGCTTCTTAGCCAATGCTTTAGCACAACATCCATCCATATCCCAAACATACTTGGTAACTATCTGGATGCCTTCCATCTCCACCAGAACATATTGTCAGGAGCGTGCACTCCTCCAGTATGTTAGCAAAGATGTTTCATAGACTAGTTCCATCTAGGGTTCATGGAATGTTGTGCAGCACTACAGGCTGCTTACTCAACTTATACATAACATGTACTATAAGAGCCTACTACTCGTCAATCTCAATCATATATAAATATGTTATATCATAACATACATAACACACTTCCTGATTCTAAGAATATAGATATGCATACAACTGTTATGAACATTCAGATTTGATCTACAAGAGCAATAATGACAAATGATAATCCAAATACAAATACTTATATTTTATTGCTTTTGTGTGGGCTCCCTTTTGATCTCTGCCTTCTTGCAGGGATCACTAGAGTCCTTAGATCTTTATCTTCTTTCTTGTCGGAATCCCATTGAAGAAACTGCAACCTGGATGTACATTACCAATGACAATCTCTTCATCTATAGATAATTCAATCATTGGTGTACTAGAAGAAGAACTCCTTTCGACGGTCACCATCTTCTATATTCCTTGACCTCTTTGGTGGAGTTTCTTCATCAACATCAACTGTGGAGGCATGTTCTTTTCTCTTCTTTGATTTGCATTGATTCTTTTAGTGCAATTGAAGCGTTGGATTTGTGAAAGTTCTTTCTTCTTCCTTTGTTTTGGTACTGGACTTGATCTTCCACCTTTGTCTTTTCTACCAAAGGTCCTTTTTCCTCTTTTCTTGGTGTGTGTAGCAAGAGCTTGATTTTCTTCATGAGAGGCATGATCATTGCCTCAAGCCACAAGTCTGATCTCTTCTTCTGTACAGTCTGCCCACAATCTTTCAAACTTTGGTAGCTTAGATCTTCCAATCACACTTTGAATGAATGGTTCCCAAGATTGAGGGAGGCCATCCAGAGTCATCATGACTAATTCTCTATCTGCAATAATTTCACCAATTGATCCTTGATCTCTGTGATCTTCATGAAATATGATGCATTAGAATCGGATCTAAACATCTTGATATTTGAGAGTGTTGTCTTAGGGCAAGAGACCTATTGATATTTGTGTTCCCAAACAACTTCTTCAAGATGTCAAACAATGACTTAGCTGTCTTCTTCTGAGAAATTTGAGGAATCAAATGGTCCTTGACTGAATCTATTAGGATTTTTCTTGTCTTGGCATCATTCTTCTTCCACTGAGTCTTCTTTGCTTCTTCTTTAGGTTCTAATACTCCATTCACAACAACATTTAGGTCATTTTCTTCTAGAGCAATGATCACTTTAGTCTTCCATGAATGAAAATTTGAAGCTCCATCAAGCCTATCTTCAACCTTGATGCTTGACATTTTTTTTTACTGAGAAGCGGAACTGCAGCTTGGTTCAGAAACCCTAGCAGAAGATGGGTCAAAAATGAACTTTGGATTCTTGGAAAACTACTTCCACAGATGAATTCGCTCTCTCAAGGGGAGTTGAATTAACCTCCTTTTCTTCCTGATCTGTGGTCAAAACAATTAGAAACAACAAACCCTAATTCTTGACCTCCTGCATTAATTAGGTCAAAATTAAAAATCTCCATAATGAAAATCTGCTTCCACAAGAAAACTCACCTTCCTAGGGCGAGCTCAATGATGCTAAGAGCGAGCCAAATTAGTGGTTGAAAACTGAAGAAACAATAACCCTAGTTCCTGACAATAGTCTCCTTCAATACTTCTCTAATACCATGTTAGATTTTTAATTATAGCAGAATAATTTTCATCTCTTTCAACTTATAAACAATATAGGATCACTAAAAGAACAAATATGCACATAAACAATAGACACAATAGTTTATCCTGGGAAAACCCAAACTCAGGAAAAACCCAGCAAGCCTTTCTTACTTAGAGATTAAGTACAATAAAGTTTTAAGTACAATAAAGTTTAAAATCATAAGAAGAATAGATGCCAAAGAAAACAACTTCAAAAGTCTTCTGCAACCTGAAATCAGTCCTCCTTTTGCTTAAGCGAACTTGCTTGAGTTAAGTCACAAATGAGGAGGGCGACTCCTCTATTTATATAGTACTTTTGAGTGATTTTTCCAACTAGGCAATTTGTCTTCTTTAATGGGCCGCCTTGTCATTTTACTGGGTAGTGTTGCCGATTGTTTGGGGCAGTTTTACCCACTGCTTTCTGTGGGGCGACTTGTCTCTTTTGTAATTATAAAAATACATTTTATTTATTTATTTTGTAGGTCAGCTTTAGCTAGTGAGGATACCTCACGTAGCTACAACAACACCCTGTAGAGGCAAACACCTTAAATCATACGAAGGATGAGTGCTCGTCCCTTGGCCACCAACTAGGTACGATAGACATAGTGTTTAGCAACATTATTTTGCTGACTTTTGCATCCATAAGATATAGCATTTAAGTTCTGATGCATTAGTGTCTAAAGACACTTTTGTTAGGCATACTTGGTTTCGAGGACTAAAGGAGAACAATCACTGTGACTAGAATCACACACTCCAGAGCCGAGACACAAGGTAAACATGGAGTCTATCCAACACAGAGGCATAGGTGGGGGAGTCCTCGATATCACTAGCTAAGGTGTAAGTCAGGATAAAATCAAGAATGGATGATAACAGATGGATGGGGAAAGTGACAGATGATGCCACTAGCAAAGGCCCTATGAGGGAATGACCAAGTCCATACTATTAAGAGGGCATGACCAACGAGTATACACAAAAAATTCTTACTTAAAGTAACTGAATCACCTCTACTCTAAACCGGCAAATAAACAACATAGAATATCGCCAATGCATGACTACCCTATACCTAGTCAAGCTACCAAGATAAGTAAAAGAGCACAATACAAATATCCAATGCACAAACCATATACCTGCTGGTCATATACCAGCATTTGAACTCTGTAACACTAGAACACTGTTGCTGTATAAACCACGGGCACTGTCATCATATCTGCTCTGTATGGAAGAGAATGTCTAACTCAGTCATCAAATCTAGGGTCATGAGGCTCAATCTTGACATGAGACTGAATAAATGTATGCTTTGGGTCCGCTGAAAATAAGAGTGATCATCAATGAACCGCTCATCAACTGCTGATCTCGTGCATACCATAGTAAAGGAATGGCTCAGAAATATGCGCAAAACTGATCTGAGGACATGGTAGCCCCAGCTACTATGGATGTGATAACAGTACCCAAAAATTTTCTCAAGGCCAAAAAAACTTCAAAATTTTCCCTATGCAAATAGGAGGTTAACACACTTCACATCAGTTCGGTTCAAGTCAATCTCCACTCCATTAATGTGCATGGCATCTCCACGTCACTCCATTGAGTTAACTAAAGCGCATGAGGAAAGACTTCACATGGACTAAGCAAATGGTTTACTTCACTCATTCTCTCACCCAGTACCTGTCATCACTTTACCCCATTATTACTTCACTCCTGTGCATCTTGAGAGGATTGGGCTGCATGGTCTCTTCACGACAGTTCATCAGCAGTCAAACCACAGGTGTCTTCACTTGACTCCAGTGCATCCTCTTCTAGGTCATTCAATGCGCATTGGATTTCTCTTTGAAAGGAAGCGGTCGCTATTGGTTTGGGTGTTGGATTTTTTTCAACAGGAGCTCTTTCTCTCTCTCTCTCTCTCATGTTTCTCTCCTCTTCTAGCTTCTATATTTTTGTGTAGGAACCATCATTGTACCTATTCTGTATTTGTCTCTTTGGTGCAATCAGCCTTTTGATTTATGCAAAATAAAGCTTTGTTATGCTTTTATCCGACTCTCATGGTTTGGTGATCTTGATGGGTTTTTGTGCAATAATTTAGAAGTTTTCAGCCTTTAATATGGGTAGAATCTACCATTTATAAGCACTTTCAATCTATATTTATTCCATTTCTTTGAAGCTAATTTTGAAGGGAATTCCACCACAATTTATAAAATCAGTTGTCGTAACCCCCTTGGCTGTTTAATCACAGACCAAAGATTTCTTTTTTGCTGTTGTTTTATTGTGTTTTATTGCAGATTTACAGGTTGAAGGCAGCAAAGAAAGAGTTAGGGACGCCCCCCTGAGGTTGGCATGCACTAGCTCGAATGGAGAGGAGTTTTGCTAGTGATTTTGGGCAGTTTTTTCCTAGAACACATATTTCTGATTGTTTATCCATAGAGGTATTCATACTTACATGTGTGCAGAAATTTGTGCTAACACCTTGCCAATTAAACTCCATGAACTCTTCATTAAGATTTGTGGTATAAGTGCCCAACTACATCAACTATTCCGCAAGTAGTGCCATATCCATTTCATCAAGTGGTAGAGTTGTGCTGCGGGGGAGCACCCCCTCCCTCTCCCGAAGCTCGCTCCCAAAACACTCCCAGTTTTGGGAGCATGCTCTCGAGGCGCTCACGAGGTGCTCCCTACCTCTCCTATACTAGGTTGATCATTTGAAGACAATGTTATGGTACCTCCTTTCTTTCCCAAGCTCCTATAGAAGTTGTTATGGTTGATCATTTGAAGACAATGTTATGGTACCTCCTTTCTTTCCCAAGCTCCTATAGAAGTTGTTATGGTTGATCATTTGAAGACAAAGTTAGAAGTTTTAACTACTAGATGATTGATGTTATAGGTTTTAGTCCATGTTTTCTATAGTTAATTCAACATTCTACATGTTTTTTAGATATAAATCCATCAATATATATTAAAATATATACCATATAAAAAACGCTCCCAAAATAGGATCTTTTGAAAATTTCGCTTTTCGCTTTGCTCCAGCTCCCCGCTCCCAACAGCGTAGTGGTAGAGTGTAGAGTGTTGTTTGTAGCTCCAGTTCTTGTATTTGAACTGATACTTTATGGCATCTTCCTACTTCCTTGCCCTTTTGTCCATCGACAACCGTAATTGTGAGGTCCTTAGTGTTAGTAACTTAGTTTTTCTACTTTTAATCAATATTATCTAGGATCTTAACTGAAAGATTAACATGCACAGCATAACACAAGAGACACAAAGATTTTCCTCGGGGAAACCATAAAGGAGAAAACCCCACAACTTCCTCAGAGATAGAATCGTCACCAATACAATATCACAAAAGTAAAACCCCAAAACAAGATGGTCTTCTGCAGCTCCTCTCTCTTTCCTCCTATGTGAACTTGTCTTCTCTCTCTCACTAATGCGAACTTGAGTGAGTGAGTGTGTGTTGAAATGAGAGAGCCCAGCTCTCTATTTATACTATACTTTCACTTGACCTTTTTCACTTGCTAGGTTGGCCCCAACTAAACATGACTGGGCCAACTTCTCTAGGGGACTCAATAACCCCAATACAACTGACTCTAGGGGGAACTATTGCCCCAACTTACAAAGGAGGATTTACCTCAATGACTTTACATGACCAAATGTAATAAAGACGTCTCTGACCGGAGGAATAAACATCCCCGTCGGAGGTACAAATAAAATACAATAATAATAACAATATAAAATACAAGTGAATATCTTCCGAAGTTACAATTACATCAATACTTAGTAGGGTACACAAAAGGGTTTAGTTGTTTAGCAACATTGATGTGTATACAATTATCTGTACTACCTGAGTCTACGAATATCATTACTCTTTGATTTTTTATGATTCCTTTAAGCTTCAAGGTCTTAAGTCGTGATTTCCCTATCATGGGTTCCAATGAAACTATAGGCTTGCTTTCTTCTTTTCTTGAAACTTGGATATTATCAACCTTTCTAAGATGAGGTGGAATATACCTCGTAGGTGGTTCTTGTGTTTGTTCATTTCGATAAATAGTTGCTTGTTTAGATTCATCATTCTCATTCTCATTCAGTCGTGTACATGAAATTGTTGCCAGTGATACCTTTGTTGGTTTTTCGTCATGGTCAAAATCTAAGCTATATGCATCCATGATTTCCTTTTTCGGTGTCGAGGAATTCGGACTTACTGGCAGATCTTTGTAGTTAATTGGTTTGATCGTTGACTCGTCTCATCTTTGAATGGGTTGGCCAATCCCTTCTCTATGCTCGTTAATTATCTTCGTTATTTCGTCTCTATCATTGTTTCTTAATCTTAATAGGGTTTTCTATCGGGACTCGGACTCTTTTTATATCTTGTTAAGACTGTCTAAAACACCATGGAAGACTGGCATCTGGAGCATACAAAATGTATTTAGTAGCAGTAACAATACAATGGTTGAAATCAGTGTGTCTAGGAATGGCAGCGATTGAGATAGACGAATTTCAGCTGTACAAAATTGTTTGTTGTATAGGACAGCGTACAATGAGACAGTGTATGGTGTTTACCATGGAAGACTGGCAACTGGAGCATACAAAACGTAAGGAGATTGAATGATTTGATTGGCTGGAGTGGATGTATGGATTAATGTGGCAGCATACGGATCAGCGTAAAGATGGGTTTGGAAGCATACAATTTAATTGGTTGTTGTACAATGATGTGTGGGAGCTATGTACAAGCAGTAGGAGGACTGAACTTACAGTGGAATTTTGTAGGCTGTAGCTATGTGTTGGTAGTTGTATGGATAGCAACGAATTGATGTCTATTCAATTATTATAGTTGAATGATATGCAAATTGTAAAGATATTTGTGTGGTGTGTAGTGTGTACGACTATGTACAGAACAGATAATGAAAATAGCTTGATGTGCTAATAATAATTTGCAGCATTAACCCATGGTTGGTCAAGTTAGCTCAGGTACCAATGTAAGAAACAATCCCTGTTTCAATTGAATTTGACACAAGATTTTCTGCAATAAGAATAGATTGAATAAATAATTGATAGAATGATGATATGATTATAGTGAGCCTTGTGACAGTGTACATATATGTATGCTATTTCACAGGGTTCGTCGAACCTAAACCTCCAATTTCAAAGTTCGACGAAGTCACGAACCTAAAAAATTTTGCAAAACTTGTTCAGATTCGATGAACCTGATTTCTGAACCTCAAATCGAACCCAAAACCAAACCGAATCAGCTAAAATGTTCGTTGAACCTCACAAATTCAAACCTGTTCGTTGGTTTTGGGCTCCTTTTCAATGGCTTTTTTTTCAGTTTTCAGCTAGGATTTTGCACTCTCGATGCATTGTTTTGTTGGGTTTTCTAACCTGAGTCTGCAACTCCGCGACAGCATATCCACCAACCTACCAGCCACCAGGTGATCTGTGAGTGTGACAGCGTGAGGTGCCTGTGCTATATAGCTACCATCACTCTGAGGGACCGCAAGTCTGCAAAACAGTCATTTCAGTTTGTGAGAGTTGAAGGCGATGGGGGTCTGTGAAACAGAGTAACACTGTAACAGAGTCGTGCGGCAGCCCACGAGGTGAAGAGTGAGAGCTACGGGCCACGACTAGTCGCGGCTCGGCTGGAGGCAGAGGCTACATGAACGGTAGGCAGAGGATGCTGGAGGCTGGAGCCATGTTTCTTCCAGACTACCACTGCCCACGATTTCATACCACGGCTCAGATACCTTAAACTTTGAACAGAACCAACTCAAATTCAACCCAGATTTGCTAGATATCTTACTGTCTACTGTTGCCACTCAAACTCAGAAGAACCCAAGCTTGAGTTTTACTTTTAGCACTTTACCACTGCTATGAATTTGATTGAGTGAGAATCCTCCTCCCTCCAGCTCCAGGCAGCAAGTAGAATAATTATGTGTGAGAATAATTCAGAATATAGTAATAGTATATATATAGAGAGTTTTACTTTTAGCACTTTACCACTGCTATTCAATTTGATTGAGTGAGAATCCTCATCCCTCCAGCTCCAGGCAGCAAGTAGAATAATTATGTGTGAGAATAATTCAGAATATAGTAATAGTATATATATATATTCAAAAATGTATATAGATGAACCTAATGCTGAACCTCATCCGAACTTCATTGGAAAATTCAAACCCAAATCGAACTTAAAGCTCGGCAAACCCAAACTCGAACCCGAACCTTGTGACGTAGCATATATACATTGATTGGTCACGAGGTAAGATGTATGACCTTTGACCTTTCATTTATCTTAACTAATGTTATTTATTATTATTAGTATTAGTATTACACTTGTATTTATGTTTGTTACAGTAGAAAGAGCATGCCCCTAGTGGGGAACCCTGGGAAACAAGTCGAGCAAAGGGGCCATAATGAGAGAAGGAAGTGCGGGAGGGTGTGGGTCTTAAATCAATGGCAGGTTGCAAGGAGCACACTTAGGCAGAGTATGTTGTGAAAGAGGAGAAAGATTCCAAGGCAAGGGAGACTTGACAGAGTGAGGGATCACAAGAGAAGGGCTAGGTAAAAGGGCAATCTTGGTTGCCAACCGCTCGTCATAGTTAAAATCTGATAAAGGAGGTCCAAAAGTTGAGTTTCAATTCTTAAGGGGAACCTTGTTAATGCATCCAATCATGTAAGTTTGAGTGTCAGGTGGCACATCACCCCAAGCTTTAACTGGGGGAAGCAAATCCAAAAGTTTCAGTTTCAAATTGAGAGGTAGAAGTTTCACGTTTAGGTGATAACACTTGTCCAGGTTTAGGTTGTTCAATGTTGGTTGAGATGATAACATACATAGTTTCATACTTAATAAAGGCCACATCATGCTCCCATTAAAAATTAATTGCTAATCATTAGTTACAATAGTAATTAAAAGTTGACTTGTTTTGAGTTATTGCACCGAGAGGAGCGAGGTGCTCTACAGCCCAGTATGGGGGAGATGTTGTCATGTAGCATAGCGTTATGTCAAAAGTAAAAAGTAATTAAAAGTAAGATCAGTAAAAAGTAATTAAAAGTAAAATCATGCTGGCTTATAAAATAAAAAATTAAAACCAAATGAAAAGTAATTTTGGATGTGTAAAAAATTTAATGTAAAAAAATTACAACACAAGAAATTGGATCTCTCTCGGTGCTTGATAGATCCGGGTTTAAGATGGATCCATGCTGGTTTATCCCACTTGTGTTATGTATTGAGAAGAGGGTAGAATATTAGAGTAGATAAGCATTGTATGTAGTATGTACTCTCTAATGAGCATTATTTGGTTTGGTTTTGGATTTAGCCGCTTCTACCAAGGGAATTCATTGGGGAGTCTTTCCTCTAAAGATCACATACCCATCTGATCCCTAGATCTGCAAGTGCCTGGTATTTTTTTATATTTAGTCTTTCGTATACAATGCCTCCTCATGGATCTAGGATGCATCCCCTATGTTTCCCATGGTTTGAGAATGAGTGAATGCCTTGAGGATGTCCTTGGTTGTCCTTATTTGTAGGGGATGACTCAAGGTCATCCTTGAGAGGTCTCTTAGCCCAAGGGCTTGTCTGATGGACATCCCCTATTACAACAGAGATTAGGAGTAGGACATCCTTGCCTGTGGGGATTCCCAAGTGTCCTCAAGAGGACGACTTTCCTCCGCTTGGAAAAAAGAAAAGAAAATAAGAAACCTCTTCGAAACTCTAATAAAAGTCATCCTTATTGGTATCAACCTCCATAGTTTACGTAGAAATCAACAATATCACAACATAACTTGTAATCAGTGATAAACAATTGCTAAATAGGAAGACCAAATAAGGCAACATGACCTATAGGGTTACTTTAAAGGCCCTGGAATATATTTTCTATATTTAGGGGGTCTCCCCAGCTTTCTGCTAAACTTTTTCCCTTGTCTCACAAACTTTGTTGGGCAATATTGCAATTTTTTTTTTAATGATAAATATGTTATTTAATTTTGATATTGCTTTCATAAATGCTGCTGGTTCTTGAAGTATTTCCATTTTATTCTGGTATTGTTTTGTTATTTTTCTATTTTGGGCTACAACGTAATGCTTTGAAACTTATGTACTTGATAGAAACAAGGATGTTTCTTTAGAGGACTCAAATATGCCTGGGGAATTACACCCTGGAGAATCCCTAGGCCGGAAATTGCCAAATAGGGAAATTCCTAGTTGTGAAGCAGAGTATCTGTTAAAACCTGGCAGTAGATATGCTGATTGGACAGTTGGTGGCCTACCAGCCTTAGTATAAAAGAAGTGGATTGAATCTTAACGCATTAAAGTAGGAGAATATAGATGATGATTGGCCAAGGCATTTGGCCTTGTAAATACCCAAATACACTTTCATTGTAATGTATATGTTATCACACAACTTGTAGTTGCCCCTAGAGGTATCCCATCCGGGACGGTAGAGGAGACAGGCAACTAAAGAGGTGACCCAAGAGATGCCACGGTTCCCAATGCAATGTGGGAGTCACGTCAACCGAGGCACTCTTCACTTTAGGTCAAGGTATAACTAGACCAAGGGGGAGACCCTATACCCCAATCACAGTTGATTGGACCTAAACAAAGGTTTCTAAGGGTAGGTAAGTGATGAGTTACGGAAACCAATGCAAGGCTAAGTGGACCTAAAGGTTAAGGTATGGTTGAAGGAGGTGTGATGGATAATAAGTGTTTCAACCTATGAATGGTTTAGGCCACATGATGGGGTATGATTACTAGGTATAGTACCAATGTGTTTGCACAAATGGGTCTAGTTTCTTGGGAAGTGTGAAATGGTTCTAGATGGACCCACAAGGTGAAGTTAGGTGTGAGGGTGGTACTATAGGTTAGATCTAGGATAAATTTATAAGTTGGAGTTGGTTCTAGGATTACCCATGTGCTAGATCTAGGGTTGGACACTAATCCCAAGAAGTGCGCCTTGCTTGGAGAAGGACTAGTGCCTTGTTTAGTGGGCTAATGGAGTCAAGAAAGATGTCAAAGTGTAGATCGGGACACCTAGAAGCCAAGTCAAGTGAAATGGATGTGATCCAATGGTTAGGTCTTACTAGATCTAGGTTTTTGAGTGATGACCAAAAGTGGACCACAATTCCTTAAAACAAGGAATGCAATCCCCGAGGTAGATCGGGGCAAAAGGATAGTCTAGACCTAGGTTTCAAGGCATGGGCATTCCAAATCTACGAAAATCTCCAACACCCACTTCCTAGAAGTGGTCCAACTCAAAACTCCCAAGGGGTGCGACTTTCTCAAGGAGAGGCAAAAAGTGGGTTTGGTGGACCATGCCAAGTCCAATGGCCACCAAAGTGTAGATCCGGGGTGCTAGTACCCCGATCTATGTTCCTTCAAAGTTTCAAATGAATCCAATGGGTAGATCTTGGTAGATCTAGGTTTTAAGGTGCCAAGAAGGTTAAAGGGGGTTTCAACCCCTCAAAACATGGAGAGATGTCCACAAGGTAGTTTTCACCAAAGTAAGGATATGGGTATGTGTTATCAAGTGTCTAGTTGTCAAATCAAGCGGGATCTCACATACCCATGTGCTAGATCTAGCCCAACAAGCCTCTCTCAAGGAAGTGCGCTTTAGGTCAAGGAGAGCTTTTTGTCTTAGAAAATGGGTCAATTCTTAGCCAATCACCACCAAACTATAGATCCAACTAGGGGTGGATGCTATAGAGGTGGGTTTTCAATATCTTTTCAAATTGAGGGCTAGATCTAAGTAGATCTAAGAAATACCAAAAACAAGGGTTTTAATTTGATTAGGGTTTTTGTGATCTAGAAATTATGGAAGATTCAAGGAAGAGAAGATCATACCTCTTGGGACATACCTGGATGAAGAGATGAATGCTAGTTGAGACGAGGATTACTTTGCCAAAGATCAAATGGAGAATTGTTGAAGCCCTCTTGCCAAATCGATTTTTCCAAGCCACATGTGATTCCTTCTAACCTGTCAAGCCAAGGAGCAAAGCATCAATTAGTTTAACAAATTGAAGGTAGATGCAAGCAAGAGAGAGAAAAACATAGAATAGTTGACACAAAGGCAAAACCACTCCCTGTCAAACCCAAAACGACTTCTTCCAAGCTTGAAGGGCAAGCCTCCCCACCAATTCGCACTTGTCAAAGTCGCCCTCTCAACCTGCAAATAAAGTATGGCAAATACGCAAGATAGCTACAATAGATCATCCAGTGCAATGGACAATAGCATTTACAATCGAAACAACCAACATCCACTCCAATCCAAGCATGTACTCCAAAAGATAGAAATTTTATTCCAAGAGCCAAGAGCCAAAAATCTCTAGATGAATTTTACAATGAGGGGGTCTCCTCCTTATATAGGATAATAAAGATCAAAACCCTAGATCTCAAAACCACTTTTTGAAATGAGTGGTTGAGATTAAAAGATCTCACAACATAATCAATGGCTAAGATGAATCCATAACATAATATCACATGGATCACTCAACATAACAATAGCGCCCTCACTAAATGGTACAATAGAGGGTGACGTCATCCCACAAGAGGGGTATAAAGTACAATAATCCACCTCATGATGACTAGGACATGATAAAATAAGCACATGGTGGGGCTAGGAGGTATAAATCCTTGCTAGCTCACCCCAAGGCACAATGAAATAATAAAAATATGTCCAATATAATAATAATGACCAAAACTGTCCTCAGAATCCATGACAGTCGAGCAGTAAATGTCCTCCTGTGATCAATCTGGAGATACCCACATGGTGAAAAATGACTGGAAGATAGTGAGATCAACCTGGAAGACCTCTGTGAAAACCAAATGCCAAAACCTTGCCTCAATTGCCCAAATCGATTTCCTCAGTGACCACTTTATCCCATTTTTTAACTGCCTCGGGAACTGTGAAAGTGCCAAAACTGCCTCCTAGGGTGCTAGCGCTGTCCATCTGAGCCCACCAGGCTCTCCGGGAGGGGGGATAAATGGTAATAACAAGTGGCTGGACCACCCCCTCCATCATCAGCGCCCTAGGTGAACTGGCCTCTCGGGGCCCCTGCTGCTCAGGCTGGGAAATCAGCCCCAAATCTGGTCAACAAGTGTAAAACTGCATCAATCACTGTCAGAAGTGCCCGGAACTGAAAGATAAGTGTCTCAATGGATCCAGAAGACCCAAATCCACTAGGAATGAGTACTCATACACCCTGGGTTGCCCTAATGGGCCAGCTGTAGGGTCCACCATATATGGACAATGTATAATCTGCTGATCTATAATAATAATAACCTGCTGAACTGGATCAAACATCATCTGTATCATATGTCCATCATATGATATCATCATCAAACATGTGGGACCATAAATCATCACCAATAATCATCATACATGGTCCACATCATCACGGATCCCAAGAATATATATAATCAAGGATAAATCACATCAGTAGACTAAGACAATGCTTCTTTAATCACTTCATAGCTAAGCTCAAAGTATAAATTCCATTCAGTGGCATTAATCAAGTTAACATATTCCGTGATTATATAAAATTACTTGCACCCTAGTTCAAATGACAAACTTACCCATTGGACATGGTCAAACTGCTAGTGAAGGATGAAGGCTAGGAGCAAGGTTGGGCCAAGGGTTTGACTTGTCTAACTTAACTCAAAAATACTTTGGACTGGGAGAAGGGGGAAGCTACAAACTCTGTGCTGGACAAAAGAACACGGGGGATGGCTGTGCCTCACAAATGGATAAGTTGTTTAGAGAGTGCTTATTCAACTTAGGCATCATGTCTACATCAAGTTGATCCAAGTTCATTAGGATCATTCAATTTATTTCCATGGCCTTTTTGGCCTACATAACCCTTCGGATTTCAGATGTGCTGAGAAGCACAACTAGTTGCAGCTTGCATCCAGGGCATGTTTTTTATATATTCACAAGGTCAGCAATTGTTTAGATATAGCTTTTAAGAACTATTGCTTTTTGGACCTTTCTTATACTCTTCGAGGAGTATTTTTAGCTTTTCATTGCTCTTGCCCTTTTTTGTTTCCATGGGCGAATTTATTTGGTTTCCACAGGTAGAACATGAGCTTTCAGTTTTAGCCAACAACATCTCAAGTGACTAGGGGGAGTTCGAGCCAATGCCAAACATCGGGACAACCGACCAGAATGATTTAGGCCTACAATCCAACTCACCAAAGGCAAGTTCTGTCACCAACTTAGAGCCGAGACACTAGATAAACAGGGATGTGGTCCAAACACAGAGGTAGAAAAATAGGGAAGTCCTCAGTATCAGAAAGTCAAATGAGACAAGTCAGAGTTTAAAGTCAAACAGGAAGGTCATGTATGGATGGAGATAAGTGAGTATGGAGCCTACACTAGCAGACAACTGGTGTCGGGAAAGACCATGTCTATGTAAGGTGAAATACCAGTAAGTTTTGTTAAATGACCTAAAAGTGCAAGCAATTGTCCATTTTATGATTTACAGTTCATTTTAAATAGTTTGCCACATCAGGAATAATATACCAAGCACATGCCATGATCATGACTAAATCAACAAGATAATAATCCACAGTCAGTGAGAACATATCCATAGATCATACAACATCATCATAATAATCATCATCATGCATCATCTGAAACACTGCTGAAATACATCTCTAGGCACTGAACTGAAACTGTAATGGGATAAGTGGTCACATCAGTCATCAAATCTGAACTCTCAAGGCTCAGCCTTGACACAAGGTCATATACAAAATCTGAATAATGTACTGCTCTGATCATGAGTGATCCATCATGTATAGCCATGCTCTGGAAAAAATGTAGGCTCTGGAATGTGCAGATATCTGCTGTACAAGAATAGTAGCCCCGCTACTATGGTGTGATAACAGTATACAATAAGAAGATTGTCTAATTCTTCTATTCTATTTTCCTAGTTTGTGAACTAGATTATAGGTTAAACTTGGCAATGGATATGCTGGTTGGACAGTTGGTAACCTACCAACCTTAGTATAAAGTAAGAATGCATCTTAATGCATTAAAATACGAGAATATAGATGATGATTGGCCAAGGCGTTTGGCCTTGTAAATACCCAAATACACTCGCACTGTAATGTGTGGAAGGTTAAGTGTTTTCATGCTATTATTCCTTGTCGATAAGATTTGCACCTTTCTATTATAAATCATAAATAAGATACTGAATTAGCATCTTTTACAATAGAAAATTGCTCAGGAACATCTATAATTACCTGAGCTGTGATGTTCTTGAATGCTGATCATTCTTATCTCATGGTTGATTGATACTTTTTTCTTAATGCTAACAAAGATGCTGTAGTGGATATCATTGCTACCAACTCAGGTATAAGCAGCAGAAAATTGTAAATCACATTGGAAGGAGTTTTATTTGATTGCCCAGGATAGTCTGGTTTTGTTTTCTTTATTTCCTTTTCTTTGAGACTTTGGGGCAGGAACTTTAGAAAGCAAGCCTTCACAAAATATATGAGAGGGGGACCAAAGCTCCTATTGGCTTGCGCTGATGTAATCAACAGACAATGAATAGGGGGCATGCATTTCAACAGACTTCACATTGATGCTCACAGGTCTGAGGTAACCTTGCAATATAAGCAAGGCACTGGGGAGCACAGTTCTGTTCATGAGAATTGGACTGGGACACCTTAGGCTTGGGTAGTTTTTGAAGATGACTTGCTAGATATGATCTAAGGATTCATAATTTAGACAGTCTCCATGGGTCATGAGCTTATATATGCATATTCAAAGTTTTCCTTGGAATTATTGCTTCGTGGATGCAATATCTTCTTTCCATTTTATATTTTCATTTTTGTAGCATGTATAATTGCACACGTTTTATATTTCAGGTTTCATAGCCATATATCTCCGTATTTCTACTATCTCAATATCTCAATAAAACCATATTTTATGCTTCAGTATCTCTGGTGCCTCACTTGTTGCACATCAATGTAATCACACCCACAATAATACAACTTCATTAGACATATTTATTTCAAGCAGGGCATGTTAATTTCAAGTGATCTAAAATGGCATAGTGGTCGTCAATCAACACAACCAGTAATACGTATATCTGATGTTAATGCATGTTTACTGGAAGTAATCAAAGGAATCAAGGGAACAACTCTGAAATAACCTTTTCATGGATTGTTGTCAACAAATTGTATGTTTAGTTATCTTTTTTATTTGTAGTATATTCATTTAACTGGTTAAATTGTTTGGCATAAAGCAATTAGTGAATCTGAAAGTTGTGCATTGGAGGCTTATCTGGTTTTAAGAGATCAACTTCCGGGTTTATACTACCCTGCTTGTGAACATAAAAATCATATATGCTATAGATAAAATCTATGGTTATTTGCTCCTCAATAGTGAATCTCAAGGATAGAAAGGTAACATGGTCAAAAAATGGATTTAGAAAATATAGGCTATAAAAATATAAGGATGGTAGATTATACTGCTTATAGAAAAATGTACTCGTTTTCCCATCTTTGTACAAGGACGTGTTACTACTGAATGAAAGGGACATGCTAGGATTCTCATCTCCTCTAGTGAGGTATGATTGTGTAAGCCACTGAATCTCATCCAAGATCAATATGTTGCCTTTGTACAGCTGTGTATTCTTGTGCACCTTCGAATGAATCGTTATCACGATGAATCGGGCTGAACTCAAACTTGCACATCAAATATTATTAATGTTAATTGAAAGCCTTCACCTGAAAAGATTTCCTTTTCACAGGTCTCAACATCGAAACAAGGACATGGCAATGGCAGTGCTTCAATCTCGACTAGATCAGCTTGAAATGGCTCGGCAAGCACAGTCTAATTCTCAGCATACACAATCGCTTTCAGATATCACATGGGGCAATCAGATCCGCTCTTACGTCCTCCATGTAAGATTTGATTGTATTGTGTGCTAGGTTTGAATTGATGTAGTCATGTTTCTTTGTTGTCATGTTTCTTCTATGTTAACACCCCCAATGTTTCATATTTTGCATATTTGAGGCAGCCATATCGTATGGTTAAAGACTTGCGAACAAACTACGAAGTTTCAGATCCTGATTCAGTTCTTGAGGGAGAGCTTGATGGTTTCATTTTCAGTTTCTTGGCCAATTCAGTTGACAAATATGGGGAGCAGTGAAGAATCTTTATCAATTTTATTACATTCAGCAGTCATTGTATTCAGACATCTGGGATTGTTGCAAGAGCCGCTACCAAATAAATTTATTTAGCTTTTGACTTGGAAATTATAAAGAAGTAATTTAGCACATTGGCAAACTACCAGAGGTGTTGGAAGTTATACCTACGACCCAGATAGATTACAACCATGCTTTCAGTCAAGATGGATGGTTTCTCGGAAGTGACAGAAGTATGTTGGTGTACTTCACATCTCTGACAACTAACTTGTATAGAACACAGTCAACAATGTTGCAATGTCATAGGAGCAACGGGTGGAAGGCTTATTAAACCAATATATCTCAGTTCATTTTGCATCAGAACCCACCGGTTGATTGTAAGTGGGTAGTTCAATGGCAAAGAGAGGATATTCTATTTGTTAATGTATTAATATTCAAGGCAACGGTTGTTAAGAGGTAGCTTAGAATCGGACTGGTATTTCCATGCATTAGTAGGCATCATACAGAACTCTACCTTTCTTTTAAAAAATAACCTGCCTCTTCCACCTTTCTTGAATTGTCAGTTTTGGCATATGGTTAGCTAGTGGAAATATGAAGACGGTTCACTACTGCCACGCACTTCTTGAGAGAAATTATTAAATAATCAGGTCAACCTACTCTGAGTTTATTTAAAGGAGAGATATTTCAAATTAATTTTGATACTTTCAAATTAATTTTGATACTCAGACAAATGCCCTTTACAATGTTTGGTGTAACCGAATTGCATTCTGCATATTGTAGTGGTGATGTTTGACAATGGGACAATCATTTTGATTATGGTGTTGTCCATGAAGGGTCATATATGATTTGCACCCGTTATTATAGATAATTATAGCAATGCAATTAATAAAATGTTTTTCTTATCTATTCTGAAGTATATAGTCAACATCTGCAAGATCTGTTTAAGTAGACAAAACTAGACGAAACAGAATTTTACCCATAGTTAATGATGGATGTAACATAAAGTAACACAACTGAAGAAAACCAATTGAAACTATTTTCTACGTAGCTATTGTCGCACCTAAGTTGTGCTTGTATTGTCAACTTCTGCAAGATCTGCGTATGTAGACAAAACTAGACGAAACAGAAGTTTATCCATAGTTAATGATTGATGTAACATAAAGTAACACAACTGAAGAAAACCAATTGAAACTATTTTCTACGTAGCTAGTGTCCCACCTAAGTTGTGCTTGTCGACATTAGAGTAACATAAAGTAACACAACTGAAGAAAACCAATCGAAAATATTTTCTACCTAGCAAACTATGTCCCACCTAAGTTGTGTTGTAGATATTAGAGTGCATTTAAAACCTTTTGATGTTGATTTAAATTTTAAATATATTTTTAAACATTGATGCCCACTAGTGATCATAATGGATCACTGTGACTGAAAACATACAGATGTGTGAACATTGAAAGTGGTAAAGCATTATTAGGGAGAACAGAAAAAGAACTAAAAGAATATATGCCGATACAAATAAGATGTATAATTAACCTTTCCTGTAACTTAATCACTTAAATATGCTTATGTGGATTAAGACTTAAAGAGAATGTCTAATGTTGTTCAGGTTAAACTTTAAAGACTCTGAATCACACCCCTATAGCTAAATAGGTTTTCAATAGTATCATCTACAGTCCATGCCACATGTTACCCATGGAGAGAGGGCTATTGGATCACATACGGTAATCAAAGCAACACCATGAGCATGAAAGCGCATAATTTTATGATTTAGAGTGAAAAGAAATTCATAAACCAAAAGCAATCCCCAATTTAAAATAGATCAATATGGTTATCAACTAATACATTTTAAATGGTGCTACATTGAATTTGGGCTATACTCATCCTTTATTTGTAATTTTAGAAGGATCAATTATATGTTGACCAGTCAGAGAGGAATGGAGTCACTCAACCAGCCATAGGTGATCGAGGGCCTTTGGAATCCTCAGTGGAATATTGTTTGCCTTCCCCTTGGATTGAAAGGAAGGAATGATTGTTGAGTAACTCACTCTTCATTCTTTGGTCAATTTTGTCTGAAGGATAGGGTGCTGCACCAATTTCAAACCACAATACAGTTAGGCATACCGTTTTGAAAGTTGTTGGAGTGTTGAGCATCATCTAGGACATAATTCAATACATTACTTATCATCCATTATTCCTTGGTCATGGCAATAGAATGAGGAACTGTGAAAGTGGTCCGGAAAATCATGTCTAGCTTGTAGTGTAGAAGACCCGTGAACCCCTTGTGAAAAATGGACTACATAATTGAAGACGTATGGGAGGGACAAGTACTACATTGTCATTGATAGTTGAAGCTAGGGTAAGTTGACACACAATATGCTTAGTTGAGCAAACCTAACCACAAGTTGTGGCCTCAAAACAACTAGTATGCAAGCATTCTCTCAATGCCTCTTCATTGGATAGAAGTGATGGATGATGGATGTTGTGTGAGACCCTTCCTAGGCATTGGATAGAAGTGGTGGATGCTATGTAGAAATTTCTATATTCACTTGATCTAAACTTATGGAAGTTCACATCACATTGCACTAGAAACAACAATTGCTTTTGGGTTTCAAACAAGTTGATATGAGACCTTATGTAATGGCTTTGACATTTGACCCAATGGAAAGTTTGAGTTGACAACATTAGAGAGTACTAAACGAGAGGATTTGACTATAACAATGTTTTTAACTTGTGTACTCTTTCAAGAGGAGTTTTTCTTGGTGGCTTCATAGTTCTTGAGTCATGAAAGTAGGAGACCTAATTATTGTCAAAGAATAATTTGCTCTTTGGATTAATTTGTCCTCTTTTTAATAGCCTTGAATCTACATTGTTAGCTATGATGGATCTCTTTTTGTGACAACATTTCTAGCTCCAATATAAAGAAATTGCATTCGATAGTTTTGTTTATACATTATGCGATTTATAGTCTACCAACTTAATCATCCAAGTTGGTTTGTACCTTAACAATAATGTACAAATGCATCAACATGGTTGTCTACTTTTGTAATGCAAAATACTTTCATAGTTTGCCCACATTTGTTGGAATAATCGCTGGCTATGATTATTCCCTTTTCAACAAGGCCTTTCCATTCTCACTTGGAAGTCTTAGATGTGAGCATAGGTAGGGATTTTGGTGTCAGAAATCAAGCCTTGTCAAATATAGTTGAGCTCTGTAACAACTTTAATGAAGGGAACATTATCTTTCCATTGTTAAGAACCTACATATGACAATTATTCCAATTTCAAGTATTAAGAGCATGTTTTTATTAATCAATTCCAGAACCTAACTTAAATTGTATTTAGTTCAAACACAATGCCTCCTCCATCATATGCATATATATGTACAATCTACTAAAACAAAAGGCTTATGTGGTGTCAACAATTTAGAATCCATGAAACTTATTAGAGTAAGGATTGCCCCAGTTTAGATAGTACAAAATGCCATTAAGAAAGTTTTGATACACATTGAAGATGGGTAGAAGTTTCATTGGAACCAATATGTTTAAGGAGTATAAATCCCATATTAGAGACTTATGATTCTCTTGGAATGAGGTTGGAGTGTTGAAGATTAATTAACTACATTATTTTATATGGCCATTGGTTAATAATAATTTTGTGGGAGGAGATTTAAGATTCCTATGGATTTGGAAATTAAATGCTACACTCTAAAATATGAGACAAAGTGGAGTTGTTTAGTTAAATATAAACTCATGATAGAATTATTTATTTATTCAAATAGATGGTTGAAAACGCAAAGTAATAAATTGGTTAATACTATATAAAAAATGGATTCCACTACAATTGATATATTTTTATCCATGTCTGAGAAATAATTTGTCTTAGGGAAGGAGGTTCATCGCAAAGAATACCAAAATCTTAGAAGTGAAAAATTGATGTGAAGTAAATAATAATTCACAGTATTGTCTCATTCATACTAGTGGTGTTATTAGATGAACTTAGTGGTTGAAGTCTTTTAGGGGAAATATTATGATTATTCCAAATATTGTATTCTATGGTCCATTGTGTTGCCTCTTTATTACAAGAGGAATTATCCAAGGGGTAAAGATGTTGATGATCCAAATGAAGTTCAATGTATGGCTTGTCTATGCCAATTATGTAAACTATATCATTGTATCAAGTGATCCATGACTATCTTATAATCTAATGAAGTAATTGACATGTATTTTGTATGTAAATGGAAAGTTATAATATATACTTAGCTCTGCTAAGATGGTTGCATGTTTTTGAATGTCTGTGAAGAAATTTTGCATATTTATGATCATAAATCTTCCAAAGCTGGGACATTTCTTATGTACAATTCGCCATATATTGATGAGTACCCAAGCTCTAACAATCAATGTAATGTATCACATGTCATGTATATGGTCAACATGAACACTCATATAATGTTATGTCTTGGACTAGAGTCTTAGAAGTTGTTATTGCACATGGTTTTACAATAATTTAAATGTGTTAGTGGTTAAAAACAAGTTAGAAGGTAAGGATTGTAATTTCCTTGGCTCTAACTTTGAGTTTAATGTTATAATTGTTCATCAACTCTATAACTCGAAGTCCCTCCTTCTAATGTGAGACTCTCAACATATTTTTATGCAAACTCGCATATCCCCATGCAACCATGTAAGTCATCTTTCTAGCCTAGTGCCCTCATATATCTTGTGTCTATCTCATCCCTTGGATTATCCTAGATTCATTCCTAGCCTTAGATTGCCTAGTGATCCCATCATCCATGCAAAATGTCCCTCTTTCCTCTCACGCATGTGAGTTGTACCCTCCTAAACTCACATGCGTGGTCCTTTCCTTGCATTGCTTTGACTTATTTGAGCTTGTTTTTGTTAAATTAATGTAACTTCAAAGAATATTCTACTTGTATTTTATTATTGTAACTCCGTCAGGAATGTTTTACCTCCGTTCGGGGATGTTATTATTACATTTGGTCATGTAAAGGTCATGAGGTTAAACCTCCATTGTAAGTCGGGTCATTAGCACCCACAAGAATATAATATAATGTTATATTGAGTCTTCCTAGAGAAGTCGGCCCAATTAGGGTTAAAGGCCAATGAAAAGTAAAGTATAAATAGAGGGAGTGTTTCCCTCATTTATTCACTCACTCACTTGTGCAATTCGCATTAGAGGAGAGAGAGAGAGATCTGCGAAGGAGGAGGAGGATTGGCTTGGGTCTAGAGTTTGATATTTTTGTCTCTCTTATTTGTGAGACCTATTTTGGGCATTGTGCTTTGATCATCTATATTGAGGAAGTTCTTGTTGGGTTTTCTTCCCCTTGAGTGTTTCCCAGGGTATATTGTTTTTGTGCTTTGTGATTGTGTATCTTTCAGAGATCCTTATTATGCTGCTATTGTGAATAATATATTGAATGCTAATGAAATTGGAATCTAGTCTATGGTAGCATATAATCTTAATAGTTTTACCCTTTTAGATCCTTGCCTAAAAGCTATATAAAGAAAACTCCTCTCATTTTTCTTGTTGGTTGTTGGTGCTATACAAGAGAACCATCTTTGTATAAGAGCATTTTAATAAATTTTCTTTGGCTTCGGAAGTTATTCTTGGAGCTTCTTGTGGATGCATAGCATTCTTATTGTTCTTGGTTCATCTATTGGAGATAACGTTTTTGCTAGCATTATCATCTATTTCTCTTGGGCCATTGTAAATGCATTTTTGTCTCGGTGGATTGGATCTAGAGTAATAATTTTATTTTGGATTCCTTTGTAATTTGTAGAGAAGGTGTTTTTTCTTTGCATTATTCTTCATTAGAATGATGTAATTCTAACTCCTCTTATTTAGGATACACCTAAGTGAAAAGTATAGGAGGGTTTCATCCTCTCTTTGTGATTTGCATATATAGCTCCAAATACATTTGTGAGGTGATAGTAGCTTTGAGTAGTCTCTCTCTTCCTAGGTGATATATTTTGTGGAACAAGGCCATTGGAGAATTACTAGGGTGACTCCATAGTCCAAAAAGGTTTGGCATTGATCTCTCTTTATCTTGCAACTATCTAAAAATCTAATTAATATATATATATATATATATATATATCTTTTATTTTCCGTGTTTGTTTTAGTGAAATTTTCTAACCCTTAAAGAAAAATTATAAAATTAGATTTCACCTACATCTATTGTTTACATTAAACATCTTAGATATTTTAAAATTTCTAAATTTATTCTTCATAGAAAATATTTCAAAATTCAGAATTTTGTTAATTATCCATCGATTAGTAACTTAAAATATTTATTTTATATAATGATCTCAAAAGATAAATATGTAAAAAAAAAAATTGTTTTTCCTTTTATTTTTCAGATTTATTTCAAAAATAATCCATAGAAAAACAAGAGATAAATTGGTGTTTTATTGAATATCATTACATTCAGATTTTTTTAGAAGTTATTTCATGTTTTGGCAAGTTAGCTAGTCTCTTTTTGGGATATTTTTTAATTTTTTGCAATCTAAAAATTGTCTTCAAAAATAGGAATTTCTATATTAACTCTTTAAATCTCCCTATTTTATCATTAATTTAATTGAATTACTGAACTTTATTTGCTGCATTATTACAACAAACATTTTGTGTACGAGTGGAAATTTGTTGGGAAATTACATAATTTTAAGGTGTAATTTGAGAAATTTTCTTAACTGGCTATTTCTGGAAATTACTTGTATTTTTTGCATTTTTTAGATATTTTCCAAAATTTTATTTCCTTGTTTATATAACATAAACTACCCATAAGACACATAAGAGGAAATTAAAAGTGGTTTTAACCATTAGCCCTTCAAGCTTAATCATTAATACACATAATCAAAGTGTTGGTTTTGATTCATGGTTATTGATTAGTGAATTAACATTTGGATTTATCGTAAGTGGTGATTACTTGTTTTATCATGACTAATTTAATGTTGTTCTTAACGGCTTATTATATTAGTGGTTTGGTTGGATGATTAAGACATAACTCACATAATTAAGAGCTAATCATCCTAGGTCTATCACAAGCTCTTTAATCTTCCTCGGACCTTATGACACACCTCAAACTAATTACCAAGTCACAATAATAATTGTTATTTTTAACTTGTGGATTTGCTAAGAAGTCTTTTAGTGTTTATATTGAATATATATTGGAGCAAATTGCCATTTGAATTTACCATTGCTATTGTTTTATCTTTAGTATATACATTGGCTATTCTTGGACATTTAAAGTAATTGTTAGATCTTACATTATGTTAACTTATTTCTTAGTGCATGAATTCTATTAATATCTCACATTAGACTTAATTTATCTAGATAATTCTAAGATTATCATATCTTTCATTTAGATCTAAATAATAAAAATTAATTAAGTTGGGTTACCCCCTAGGATTAGATTTAGAATTAGGCTTGAAGTGAGATGTTGAGAGTTGCGGTAACAGTGACGATGAACCTTGGTTGCTACCTAGGCTGTGCTAGTGGGTTGGGCGGTAACATTTTTGGTGTTGTTGTCGGGGATAAGTAATTGCTTCTCCGTTAAATTCATTTATTTCCTAGAAAATCTTGGCAAAATATAACATTTTTGGTGGCATTACCAAGAACAAGGTCGTTGTTGCTTGGGTAATTTTAAGATCTAAAAGATATTTCTTTCTTGAGAACATTGATGAACTTGTACGATAATCAAGATCTATTGAAGTTCATATGGCGACTCCACCTAATAATAATCCTAGAAGATATTTTACAAGGAGAAATAATCAAGGAATTGTTCAATTTGTCCTTGAGCTTGAGTAAGTATATGGAAGAATGTTGAATAGGGTAAATTTAAGGAGAGTTGTAAATAATTTGGGATTTGAATCAATCATTATTATAAGAAATTTCTTTCTGGATTTAAGTCAAGTAAACATGGCTAATGATTTGTATAAACCTCTTGAATTTTCAACCATCAATGGTTATTCTCGTGGTATTATGGAAAAGGCTATTCATAAGCTTCCATAAGTGCAAAGACTCACCTTTGTGCATTTAAGAAATTGTTGTCTAAATGGGATGGAAGGAATTTGGATTTTCACATGAAATTGTTTGTTTTATCATTGGAAGATGATGCCTTGGATTGGTTTACAGAATTATCTGATAATGGTATCAAGAATATGATAGCCATATGATAAGTTCATGGAGAAATGGGGTGATAAAATAGATGATAAACATTTGTTAGTTGCTCTCAATACCATTAAGATGAATGAAAATGAGACAGCGGAAGAGTTCGGTAAGAAGTTCAATGACTTAATAAAAAGCTTATCCATCAAGATCAAGACTCCACAAGTATCTATGCTTATCCACCACATAGAAGCTTTTAGTGGTGAAATGTACTATCAACTAAGGGATAAGGATCTCCAAGATCTAAAGTCAACCAAATTTCAATAATAAAGATAGATAAGAACATTCAAGCTTCGAGAAAATCCAATCTTCCTGGTTTCACAAGAACAAGTACTTTTAAGATTGAGTTTAAGTTAAAGGTGAGTACAAGTAACAATTCATATTTTGTTCATGATTTTGTTAACTCCTTAGCATATTCAATCAAGAATTTGGAGGTTAACTTCACTCAACAAACTCATGTTATTCAGAATAGGTAGATACAAGTAGAGAAAAATCAACAAAATTATTTTCAACCTAAGGGGAATGGAGGGTGGAATGGAAATAAAGGTTCTTTTCAATAGCAAAGGCCTATAAATCAAAGATCTCCAAATCGAATGGAAACAACTAATATGGTTGATCATGGAAATCCCACTTTGTATAGAGCATGCAAAGAGTTTCATGATGAAGCAAATTGTGCTTATTATAGAGAAATAAATGGTGAAAAACCCATTGAATTTGAGAGAAACAACTTTGTTGGATTCCATAATAGCATCAACGTTGTGGGAAAGACTTACTCCCTCAACCAATATCAAATGTCTCAAGTAAGAGTTAATGTTACAAGATTATTTGGTGAAAATCCCACAACTCAACAAGTGTTGCAAATGATGAAAGATAAATGATTGACATATCAAAGAAGAGGCAACGATAGCATTCAAAACACTTAAGATAGATTAACCTCTAAGCTTCCTCATCCAAGAAAGGATCCTTCAAGTCATCCATTGATTTGAACATTGATTTAGGTGGATGGTTGTTCAATGCAAAGATGCTTGTTCTTATATTTGAGATAGTTAAGACACCTTCATAAAAGCAAAAATTATTTAACTTTATTAATGGTCCTAAGGAGAAGATTGAGAAAAATCACAAGGAAGATAGTCAAAATGTTCTAGTAATTTTGCAAGTAACGGATAAAGGAAATGGGACTCATCAACCTTTCTTTATTGCATTGATTATGAATGACTTACTTCTACATGATTGCATGGTGTATTCTCAAGCATCAATGAATGTAATGACTTTGAAAGTTATGAACTAGAAGACAACTAGACCTTATAATAATGTATGTGCAATGGATTCAAGAGAAATTGAAGTATTAGGTCTCATCAAGGATCTTAAGGTTCACCTAATCATTCATTTGGATGTCTCGATTCTAATGGATGTAGTAGTGGTAGATGTTCATGATCAATGGGGAATGCTCCTATAAAAGAAATGGCCAGCAAGTTTAGGAGGAAGTATTCAGATGGATCTATCTTATGCAACTATTCATACTTGTGATTATCATGTAGAGTATCCATTGGATCCCATGAATAAGCCAATTTTCATAGAACAAGAATTTGGTAGCTATGCCATTATTTCGAATTATGAAGAACCTATTAAGAAAGAGTCCCATAAATAAGAAATTGTTGAAGTATGGAAGATGAATTTCAATGGGGCCCACTCTAAGTTACGCACTAGTGCTAGAATTGTGTTATCCTCTCCCAAGGGTGAAGTTTTCAACTTTGCCTTTCGATTAGAATTTGATGCCAAAAATAATGTGGCAAAATATGAGGCATCGTTGTTAAGTTTGGAAATTAATAAGGATAAGGGAATTAAGGTATTGAAGATTAAAAGAGACTCTGCTTTAACAATCCTTTAAGTCAAGAACAAGTTTTCTTATAAGAATGATAAATTGAAGAAGTATAGAAACGTTATTTGGGATGTGATGGAATTATTTGAGGCATTATCTTTAAACGAAGTCCCTAGAGATGAGAATTGGCAAGCAGATATGTTAGCCATCTCACCTTCAACCTTGATTCCTTGTGAAGAGTTGAAACAAGGAAGTAAATTGGAGATAACTTTCAAACCTTCTATCTTGGATAGAAGGTTTTATCAACCTCGAGCATTGGCACGTATTTATTTATCATGGCCAAATCATAAGATTTATCAACCATGTAAAGGAGTTGGTTGATATTGATGTAGATTTGCGAGTTGAAGGAAAAGAGTACCCTAAAGGGGTAGTCCTCAAAGGAAACCCCATTCCCAAGGGGTTCGTTTCCTTAGAAAGAAATTTTGATAGGAATGATAAGTATAAGCAAAAAAAGAACATAGTTAAGCCTAAGGATTACATAGAAGTAAACATTAGGTCTAAATAAATCCCTAAGAATATTAAGATTGGTAAAGGAACATCTTCCCAAGAAAGAAGAGATATTGAAAATCGTATAAGGGAATATAGAGATGTTTATTATGAGCTTAAAGATTATAAACAGGTTTTCATTCAACACGCCATTCCTTTGCAAGAAGAAGCAAATCCTTTCAAGCAGAAGTTGAGGAAAAATGATTCGAAGTTAACCCCCCTTGTTTAACAAGAGCTTCAAAAGATGTTGGCCGCTGGAATCATTGCTCCAACTAGGCATTCAACATGGTTGTCCAATTTGATGGTTATCAAGAAAGAAAAATAGTGAAATAAGACTGTGTTGATTTCATGAACTTAAATTTATCATGCAAGAAAGATAATTATCCTATTCCTAATATGGAAAATTTATTACAAAGAATTACAGGATTAGGAATAATTTCATGTTAGATGGATTCTCAGGATATAATCAAGTCTTAGTCAACAAAGATGATCAACACAAGAAAACATTCACAACACCCTGGGGCATTTACAAAGAGAAAATTCACAAATATTTAAGAATTCCATTTTCTCTTCTAAATGCAATCCCTAAGAATATCAAGATTGGTAAAGGAACATCTTCCCAAGAAAGAAGAGATATTGAAAATCTTATAAGGGAATATAGAGATGTTTATGATGAGATTAAATCTTATAAACATGTTGTCATTCATCACACCATTCCTTTGCAATAAGAAGCATATCCTTTCAAGCAGAAGTTGAGGAAAAATGATTCGAAGTTAACCCCCCTTGTTTAACAAGAGCTTCAAAAGATGTTGGCCATTGGAGTCATTGCTCCAACTAGGCATTCAACATGGTTGTCCAATTTGATGGTTGTAAGAAAGAAAAATAGTGAAATAAGACTATGTGTTGATTTCATGAACTTAAATGTATCATGCAAGAAAGATAATTATCCTCTTCCTAATATGGAAAATTTATTACAAAGAATTACAGGATTAGGAATAATGTCACATTCGATGGATTCTCGAGATATAATCAAGTCTTAGTCAACAAAGATGATCAACACAAGACAACACTGGCGCAATATAAGCGCTAACCAAAATGCCCCCAACCTGTCGGAATCCGGAAGAGAAACTGTTGTTAAAATTGAAATTTAGAGTGTTCAGATCGCAATTTCAGCGATCAGGGTAGTTTTAAAATCGGGCATTTAGTCTAAGAGAGGAAATTACGATTGATGAAATTACAAAATTACGGAAATAGCTATTTCCAAGAACAATTTTGGTCGGTTTTTAACAAATTTTTCGCCAGAAAAGCGGAGTGTTTTAGTTAGCTTGTATCCTACTCGAACAACATTCACAACACCCTGGGGCATTTACAAAGAGAAAATTCACAATATTTAATAATTCCATTTGCTCTCCTAAATGCAAGTGCAACATGTCAAAGATCCATGGATTTTATCTTTGAGGACTTAATTGGAAATATTATCGAAATCTACCAAGATGACGTAAGCATTTATTCAAAGGATAAAAGTGATCATGTAAATAATCTTAAACAACCACTTGAAAGATGTTGCAAATATGAAACATCCTTTAATCCTAAGAAGTCAATCTTTGGTGTAGATGCAGGCAAGATTTTGGGTCATATAGTCTCTAAGGACGGAGTTGAGGTAGATCCGAAGAGAATAGAAGCAACCAAATAAATTCATCTCCCAATCAATAAGTAAGTAGTTCAATCATTCTTTGGAAAGATCAACTTTATTTTGAGATTTTATCATCAATTTCACTAAGATAACTAAGCCAATTCAAAGGATTTTGATGAAATATGTGGATTTTAAGTGGTGTGATGAAGGAAGAAAAGCATTTGGACAAGTTAAAGATGCCATTCACAAATCTCTTGTCTTAGTTAGTCTGGATTATTCTAAGGATTTTCAAATCTTTTCATTTGCTTCTGAGAACACTATCATCGAAGTATTATTACAAAAAAAATGACAAAGGGAATGAGCAACCTATAGCTTTCATGAGTAAATCTTTGCAAGGTGCATAGTTAAAGTATGCCATCATGGAAAATCAAGCTTATGTTCTTGATAAGTCTTTGAAACATTTTCGAGCCTATGTAGGTTATTCAAGTGTTATGGAGAAATCACTTCTATGGATAGGTGAGACCTCCCTTGGGTTTTCCCTTAACCCAAGACAGACATGATAGATAGAACTGAAAGACTTCCCACTAGATATAATCCTTCATCCTATGCATACAATAGAAAGAAGTGTGATAAAGCATACCTTCCTTGCGATGGTTGTCCTTTGTGTAGTCTTGGTTGGTGTAGCTCCTAGAGATCCTTTGCTCCAACTCCTAAACACTTGCTACCTGCACACAATGAGACAAGAAACACCTTTCTCAAACCTGTTCAAGAAATAAGAGTTATAATGAGGATATAGATCTATTCTAATTAACTCAAGGAATAACTAGATCTAATGTTAATGTGCATGAAATAACAATTACACAATCAATAAGGGGGGAAACCATGAAGATCTATATTAATAAAATGGAAACCAATACATACATGTGATTATACCTATGATGGGAACTCTCCATGGATCCTTTCCAAAACTCCTCCTTGGACCCTTCACCACAAGCAAGGCTAACTCAATAATGATGGCTCAATATGAGAAGATCCTCTCTCTGAAAAATAGCAGCATATTCCTACATTCCTCTGTAGATCAATGAGAGAAATATGGATCCACTATAGAATCCCGTAGCATAACAATACTCTCCTAAATATCCCCTTCTCCCTTGAAATGCCTCCATTATATGGATGAATGGAGGAAGATAATGAAATGAATCTAGAATCCTAGGTCCTCTCACATTTAGATAGGGTTGAGATTTCATAGGTTAACGCATGTGGATCCAACTCATTTCCCAAATTTCCTCAACAAACAAGGCAATAATGAGGCTTCTAGAGGTTATCATTCCTCATAATGGAATAATAAATGACTTTATCCATCCCTATAGTGGTGTAAGGAGTGATAAACTTATATTATTACATCTTATTAATGTTAAAGGAGTGATATGGCTCATTTTTACCAGGAAAATCAATTTCAAGGGTTAGAAAAGTATTGTTAAGGCATAAAAAGCATAATGGGTTTCCTATATACCCTAAGGGTGGAAAATAATGGTATAACAAATGCCCCTTAAAGTGAGAGGTCAGAAGAGGAACTGATGGCCGAAACACTGTACAATAAGTACATGCTGCAAAGTAAAGTAAGGAAAGCACAATGAAGGATCTTGAAGTCAAGTCACCCTAGAGAACCTGCAATCAATCACCAGGTCAACAATATAGATCATCCATGAGGTAGGCATACCCATGCTTGGATTAGTTACAAAGCTTGGCCACCAAACAATACATTGTGGCTCCATGTAGTCAAATGCTACATCATGGCCACAAAAACGTACACAATGGATCCATGTCATGACAAAGAACATATCCACCAAGAAGTACATTGTGGATCTATGTCAATGAAATAGATCATAGCCACCAACAGATACAACGTGGATCTATGATGACCAAATAAATCATAGCCACCAGCATATACAATGTGGATCTATGATGCAACATAAAGCATGAAGACAAGTAGCACATTGATAGTGCTCTGGTTTTCCTCTAAGTACTCTAGTGATATAATCCATCACGGCTTGGGAGGGGTAACAAAAATGATCAATGACTATCCCCTAAACCCAAGGTCTTCATCTCAACCCCTGATGGTACAATTCACACGACATGCGAATAGATGTGTTGATGTCGAGCATAGGTGAAACCGTCTAATTACTGGTAACTGAGGTCTATTGTTAACAGACACGAGGGAAACCACCGATGATGATAATGGTCCCCAAGGTACCTAGTACAATCTAATGAGTGTGAATATATGAGTTGAATTCAATAATGGAAACCCACCGTTGAACGTGAGGAAACCTGCCACTAAGGACTATAAGCTACAAGGTACTAATGGTTTCTAGATTCACTTCCTAGATAATGATTTGGTGTCGATGAGAATGAATCCATCAAAGGAGGGCCTTAATGTATCCCTCATCGTATGACACAAAACAAGCTTCAAGAGATTATGTGATGAGATCAAGTCACCAAGTACAAATGGCACATGGATGGTCGACACTGATGGAAAATAATGTCAACTGGACTTCAAATGGCTAAATCAAGCTTAAATTTCCCTTGAACATATAGCAGGACACATGATATGACTTGGAAGCATTGACACAAGAGCATTGATATAGAGTAACAACGCAGGAGGCATTGAAACCCTCTCCATACTGACTATAAGAGCAACCAACCAGAGGAGTAAAACTACTCGTGAGGCTCTTAGGAAAGATAAAACCCAACTATGAGATACTGACTCAAACAGATGCCATGTTCAAGGGAGACACAACAAACTGCTGGCACTTTATGGAATAAATACAGAAAATGGTTCCCCCCTTTTCTCTTTTTTAAAAGTATCTTCATTTTTTAATGAGCTCAAAGAAGGGATAGAAGTATGCTCAATGATGTCTTTTTCATAGGATTTTAACGAGCCCAAAAAAGTGAACTTGAATTCTTCTTCAATTTTCAACAAGCTCGAAGAAAAGATAGAAGAGTGCTCGATGTAGTGTCTTTCTCGTTAATTTTTAATTAGTCCGAAAAAGTAAACTCAATTTGATCTTCATTTTTTAATGAGATCGAAGAAAAGAGAGAGAGTAAGCTCGTGGATACCTTTCTCATGGTTTAACGAGCACGAAAAAGGGATAAAAGTAAGCTCGTGGGAACCCCCTATGGTGTTAGATTTTCTACTTTTAATCAATATTTTTCTAGGATCTTAATTGAAAGAATAACATGCACAACATAACACAATAGACACAAATAATTTCCTCGGGGAAACCATAGAGGAGAAAACCCCACAACTTCCTCAGAGATATAATCATCACCAATACAATATGACAAAAGTAAAACCCAAAAACAAAGATGGTCTTCTGCAACTCCTCTTCTTTTCCTCCTATGCGAACTTGTCCTCTCTCTCACTAATGCAAACTTGTGAGTGAGTGTGTGTTCAAATGAGAGAGCTCTTCTCTCTATTTATACTTTACTTTCACTTGACCTTTTCACTTACTAGGTCAGCCCCAGCTATACCTGACTAGGCCGACTTCTCTAAGGGACTCAATAACCCTAATAAAACTGAATCTAGGGGCATCTATTGCCCCGAATTACAATGGAGGATTTACCTCAATGACTTTACATGACCAAATGTAATAATGACATCCCCGACCAGCGGAATAAACATCTTCGTCGGAGGTACAAATAAAATACAATAATAATAACAATATAAAATACAAGTGAATATCTTCTGAAGTTACAATTACAACAACACTCCCTCTTAACTAGGAAGGTATTCTCTTAACACAATCATCAACACATCTGGACACAAGTCTTCGTCGTTGGATCGTCATCAATGCTGGAACATCATCATCAACACTGGATCATCATCGTCATTGTTGCAATCCTCATCATGTCAATCATCGATTGGTGACATCTCTCTAATCTACTCGTCATAGGAATTTCTACAGAGCCAACTCTTTTTTATGTTGGATGTAAGCCTAGCCCTCATGTAGGTCTTCATCATCTCTACAAGCAAGCCATCAAGTAGGTACATCCCAGGACCATCCATTACATTACCTCTGCAAACACCTGCGTCTCCTATTGTCACCTCATCGTCTTCAGATCATCTCATCATCACACGGAGCAAAACCCATATGCAAATCACATGTCCCACAACGGTCAGACCACGTCTACCAGCATCGAGGCAGGAACCTACCACCATGCGAGATCCTACATAGGCACACACACAGTGTCTTATGACCGGTGGATGTCTCCAGTATGGGAGGCACGAACCTACCACCATACGAGACCCTGTCTACCAGCATGGGAGGCACAAACCTACCACAATGCGAGACCCAACCCTTACATCTACCAACATGGGAGGCATGAACCTACCATGCGAGAATGGATCATCCCTTACATCTACCAACATGGGAGGCATGAACTTACCACCATGTGAGAATGGATTGGCCCTTACATGTACAAACATAGGAGGCACGAACCTACCACTATGCAAGAATGGCCCAGCCCTTAAATATACCAACATAGGAGGCACGAACCTATCACTATGCAAGAATTTCCCATGTGCATTTGCATCTTTCGGACTCATCACTTCCTCTTGGAAGGAACCTCGATCTGGAGAACACCAAGCTTCTCTCTGAAGTACTCAAACTTCAATTTGGATAGCGGCTTGGTTAACACATCGGCTATCTTCTCGTCTATCGCAATATACTGGAGCTTCACTACTCCTCTCTGCACCATATCCCTGGCAGTGTGGTACTTTATCTCAATATGCTTCGACTTGTCATGGAACAATGGGTTCTCGGACAACTTCACACAACTCTAGTTGTCACAGAATATACAAGTCGCCTCTAACTGGAGATCAAACAAATCAGACAGTAGCTTCCTAAGCCATACTGCCTCACAACTACCCGAACAAGCTACAACATACTCTGCTTCGGTTGTACTCAGTGCCACGCACGACTGCTTCCTGCTAAACTAGGAGATCATACCGGATCCCATACTGAAGCAGCATCCCGATGTGCTCTTCCTATCTATAGCACTTCCTGCCCAATCCGAATAAACATAACCCTACAGGTTAATCTTCTGATTCGCTTCATACTTGAGCCCATAATCAATTGTACCCTTTAGGTACCTTAATATATGCTTTGCAGCAATCATGTGAACATGTCTCGGATCCATCAGGAACTGGCTCAATGTGTTCACAGCAAAGCATATGTCTGGTCTGGTATTCATCAGGTACATCAATGACCCAATCATCTGACGATACATCGTGGCATCAACTGACTCTAATGAAGCATCACACAGTAGATTCAAATTTGATACCATGGGTGTGGCCATATCCTTGCAGTCCATCATTCCGAACCTCTTCAGAATATCCACTGCATACTTCCATTGTCCAAGGAAGATCCCATATGCATTTTTCCACACCTCCATGCCTAAGAAATAGTGCATCATACCCAGGTCCTTCATCTCGAACTATGTGGCAAGTTTTCTCTTCGTATCTCCAATGAGCCCATCCTCCCCTATTACAAACAGGTCATCTACATAGAGTAGAAGTATCACTGGATTTCCCACTTCAACCTTGTAGTAAAGGTTGGAATCTTCTTTACTCTTGTTAAAGCCCAAGCTCATCAGGAAAATATACATCCTGCCATACCACGTCCTGGGTGCCTATTTCAATCCGTACAAGGCCTTCTTCAATTTGCACACATGAGTCTGCCTGTCATGTGTCTCAAATTCAAGTGGCTGCTCCAAGTACACTTCCTCATCTACTACACCATTCAAGAACGCTATCTTGACATCCATCTAGTGTACTTTCCATTTCATCACTGCAACCAATTCAAGTACTGATCCGATGGAAGTGTATCTGGATACAGGTGCAAATGTCTCCTCATAATCTATGCCTTCCTTCCGGGAGAAGCCACGTGCCACAAATCTCGCCTTGTGTTTCTCGATGCTACCATTTGCAGCATGCTTGATCTTGTAGATCCACTTAGAAGTCACAACAGACTTCCCTTCTGGTCTCGGAACTACCTCCCAGACATCATTCTTCATGATCGACCGGTACTCCTCGATCATGGCATCCTTCCATTCTTTCTTCTCTGTCATTTCCTCATAGTTGGCAGGTTCCTTGTCAATGATGTCACACAACAGGGCTACATAGTCGAAGTATGGCCTAGGTCTTTTTCTTTCTCTGTGCATCCCTTCTGGAGCGCCATACTTCTCTACATCTTGTATTGCCTCTCGTGCCCATGTTGGTTTCCTCTTGTGGGAGTTATTCTCACGAGGTGGATCTACAGGTTCTTGTGGTTCTTCCATCTCGCGATATTCGTGATCTTCATGAATCGCTTCTTCCATTACTGCATCCTTGATCCTGGGAACTTCAGGTTCTTCAGTGTCTTCAACAAGTAACTTTCTGGATTTGTTGTCGGCTGAGTCTTTGTCAAATGTTACGTCTCTGCTGATGTCGATCTTCTTGAATCCTGGGAAATATATTCGGTAGGCCTTTGAGCTTTCACTGTATCCTACGAATATACCCTTCTTTCCTGAAGGATCTAGTTTTTTCCTCTTCTCCTTCGGAATGTGTATGTACAATGGACAGCCAAATAACTTGAGATGGTTGACTTCTGGTTTCTCTCCAGAGAACACTTCTTCTGGAGTCTTGTTTTGTAGTACTCTATGAGGAGTACGGTTCTGTACATACATAGTTGTCCTCGCAGCTTCTGCCCATAGGTGCATCAGAAGATCCTGGTCATGAAGCATTGCTCTTGCTGCTTCCATTATTGTTATATTCTTTCTTTCTGCAACTCCATTCTGTTGTGGATTGTATGGGGTAGTTAACTCCCTCTTAATCCCAGATTCTGTGCAGAGGATCTTGAAATCTTTCGATGTGAACTCTTCGCCATTATCTTATTGAAAAGTCTTTATTCTTTTCTTCGTATGGTTTTCTATCAAGGCTTTGAATTCCTTGAATTTGTTGAATACTTCATCTTTACTCTTCAAGAAGTATATCCAAGTCTTACAGGAAAATTCATCAATAAATGAAACATAATATACATACCCACTCAATGAACTAGATGACATAGGACCACATACGTCGGAGTGGATGATTTCCAATTTTCCTTTTGCTTTGCTCTCACTACTTGGAAATTAATTCTTTACATTCTTTCCCTTTGCACATCCTTTGAAAATTCCTTCATGCTTTGATTGGATTTCTGGAAGTCCTTCAATTGCTTTGATTGCAATGGGTAGTTCCCTATAGTGCACATGTGCAAGCCTTCTATGACATAATTCACTTGGCTCCATGGAGTCATGGACCAAGGCTTGTTCAGGTTGGCCCTTCAATTTGTATTAACCTCCCTCTTGTTCTCCAATCACAACTACATCGTCTATAGTCTTTCCCTTTGGCCACATTAGGACTTGGCCATCGACAAATGCAAGCCTCATACCTTTTGCATCTAGTGTTGATATGGATAGAAGGTTCTTCTTTAATCCTGGAACATATAGGACATCCTTCATCTTCATAGATGTCCCAAAGTCTAGCTTGTAAGAAGCTTCTCCACTTCCTTTTATGGGGTATTGGTAATCATCCCCAAGTTTCACCTTGTGAGGTGACTCAAGTTCAGACAGGTTCATGAAGGATTCTTTATATCCTGTCATATGCTTGGAAGCTCCACTGTCTATAAGCCAATCATTACTTCCATGTCTGATAATGCCTGTGAGTGCTGATATCAAGACATACTCTTCATCACTTGAAGTTTCATCAATCTCTTCTCTAGCTCTCTTCCTTGGAGGTTCATCATCTTCTGTAGTGTGAGCATGGTGCCTTTTCTTGTTGTTCTTCTTGTTGTGGGAGCCACTTTTATTTCTGGGACAATTTCTGAAGTAGTGTCCCTTCTCATCACAAGTTTAGCATCTAATATTAGATATGTCTCTCCTGGACCTTCTAAAGTTATCCCTCTGAATTTGGTGGTGGTGTTTCTCCCTCTTACTACGATGGTGCTCCCTCTTGTTATTATTCCTTCTGGAGTGTGTTGTGAGAGCTTGATCATCATTTGCTCCCATATTCTCTTATCGAGCTACAAGTCGAGCTTCTTCTTGCGATCATTCCTCCCACAGCCTAATGAATGTGATTAACTTCTTTCTAGCACAAATCCCTTGAATGAAAGAGTCCCATGATATTGGGAGACCATTCAAGGTGGTCATCACAATTTCTCCATCTTCTACATTTTCTCCAACGGCTTCAAGTTGCTCCTTGATCTGAGAGACCCTTGTAAAGCATGGTCTCTGCACTTTGTATCTTCACATTCTTCAACTGGCTTCTCAAGGTCATCTTTTGGTTTATATTTTTCCCTTCAAACAGCTTGGTCAAATCGTATAGTGCTACTCTATAGTCTGGGAGATCAGAGCAGTGATGTGAATAATGGCCATAGATGCCACAGATTGTACAAGGGTGGTTTGTACGTACTGATTTATCGCGAGGCTGAGGGGGTAGCTGAAGTTTGACAACTGGAATGTTTGTGTCGTCATCCAACATATTCATATGTTCTTGAAGTGCTGATAATTGTGGACATAGATGGGTAACATGGCCTATATCGTCGCACAAGGAGCACTTAGGGGGTATACGGATTGTTGGGGGATTCTTTGCTAATTTGGGGGTCGCTGGGGGGGTGTGAGTTGTGGGTCCAGTTGTGTAGGTTTGTGGACCTCTGCCCCCATTGTGGCGGGATTGAGGGGGGACATAACTAGATGTTGATGTAGTGGCCCCTGTTGGAGGTGGTCGGTTTTGGCGGTTCGGTACACCAGGTGGTAGATGGTTTTGGGGGTTCGGTATGCCAGGTGGTGGATGGTTCGAAATATTGATGGGTTGTACTGGTTGTAAAACAACGGTTGGTTTCGGTGGAGGGGTTGGGGCAGGTAGGTACTAGACAGGTAATCCTAACGTTAACCCTGGGAGGTTAAGTGTAGCCATTATTGGCGTGCTGACAACTCCTGAAAATGGAAACAAGAATGGGATAGTGTGAATCGGTGTTGTTCCAATATGACTAGGAACTATGGGTGGTTGTGGCAGTGGTTGAGGTTGTGGAGTATGTTGCTGTGTGTTGTGCGAGAGGGTGCACAAATCGGATATTTCAGTTAGCCGGAGAGGGTGTGGGATAGATGGAAAAGTGGTGGTCATGGGAGTATCCAAATACATCCCGGGTCCGACTGAGGAGATGAACGATGTGGGTGCACTCTAAACGGGTTGTTCGATCATGGGAAGAACATTTTCAGGCGCTGTGGGGGCATTGGGATCATAGTATGTTATCTGGTCAATTTTGACGACGCGTCCTTCGTGGGGGAACATCATGAGGCAAAAAACTTAAGAAGCGACAGCTTTCATTTTATACATGTAGCTTCATCCCAGAAGGAGATTGTAATCAAGTTGGGCGTTGATGACCTCTATATCTATGAGAACCAATTTGCCCCCAAGTTGTATGGGCACGTTTACTAACAAACCCTGAGGTTGAGTTGCACGACCATCGTAATCTCGCAATGCGGTAGTTGACGGTTGTAGCGTTGGGGATCAAAGTTTCTGCCAAACGAAAGTCGACATAACGCAGGTGGAGGCACCTCCATCGATTATGCATCAATGAATGACGAGGTTGCGAATGGACACAGAAACCTGAAAAGCTAGAGATGAAGGCAGACGAGGTTCGGCTTGGTCTAAGTCGAAAGCCATCATATTGGAGTCGTTAGGGTCTATGGCACCAATGGCAGATAATAACAATTTTCTCTGTGCAGGACAATTTTTTAGGATTTCTAGAGCAGACATAGCAACGGGGGACTAGGCTAGGTCTTCTACGATGTTATAGTTCGAAGCTGCACGAGCGTTAGGGTTGTTGTTGATTCGTCGTAAAGGGAAGCGAGGTGCTTTTGGACCCTCGTCCATGGGCATATTAGGTATGTGAAGTGGATGATCAGTTGGGAGGGTACTCGAAGATGGATCAATGGGCGTGGCCTCAGGGGCTGAGCCGTATTGGTTTCGACGGTTTGAAGGTTGACATCATTCGACGACATCATTAGCAAATGGTGAGTGTTGGACTTTGTATGCTGGTAATCGATTGCCGCATAGGTAATTTGTTGCTGTGTTGCAGCGGATCCTTGTGGGGGATCCATTAGACGAGTGTTTGCCACTCCTTGGTTGGGTAGAGGATTTTGCAATATCATGGGTTGCGGCCGAGGAGGTGGTGTTGGTTGTGCAACATGTCCTTGTCGTTGGGCGTCATCGGTCCAGAGTTGATGCTCTCGATCTAAATGGGGGAAATTATGTGTGTAATGGTCGTAGACCCCGCATATGGAACACGGGTGGTTTGTTCTCAAATTAGGATTTTTTCCCTGTTTTGGTGGACGATCAGGGTTTTGATTTGCAGGAGCAGCGTTATTGTTATTGGGAGGATTAGGTGGATGTCCCCCTTGGTTTTGTTGTTGGTTATTTCCACGGTTTTGTCCTCTTTCGTGATTTTGTTGACCTCCTTGATTACACTGGTTGTTCTCGTTTTGAGGTTGGTTTTGTTGTGCGTATACATGCCCTTGGGCAGTAGGTGGGTTTTGAGGTCGTGCAAGCGCTGGAGCAGGCTCCGGTGGATAGTAAGCGGGAGGGTTCTGAGGTGGATCTGGTGCTTGTTGCGGTTGTGGGTAACCTTGAGATACTGGAAGTGTTGGAGCAAGAGGTGCTACCTGTTGAGGATAATAAGCCGATTGGGATTGTGGGTGAATCGGAGTCTGATGGGCCTGCTGGTTATAATATGGAGGTGGTGCATAAGTTGATGGTGCTTTCCCATAACACTGTGGTGGACATGAGGGTCCATGAGTGTGGTGGGTGTGCATTACTGGAGCATACGAAGTTGTAGCTCCAGAATGAGATGTATCCCTAGAAAGGTCTGGGGCGTTGTTTGTACTCATCATGGTGAAAGGTTTGTTTTGTGCCATAACCTGGCCAATGATACCGTCAGCGGCATGGGATGCCCCCGGCGCGTCGCTCCGGGATGGATCGCCCTGAGGGGCATCCGATAAGATTGTGTATAAATATCCAGATTGTGCATATATCAGGTTGAACTGTTGAACTTATAAGATGGCTTCTTCTTCTGACTGGGGTCGTTCAGAAGCTACATCTTTGGCTATGAGAGGAAGGAGTGATTTCAGGAACCAATCCAAGAAGATACGGTCGTCAAGCTTTATCTTGCAAAGACTATGGCGCTTACGCCACTCATGGATATGATCAGTGATGTGTGTAGCGGTGTTCTGTTTGCAAGACAGTATTATTTCCACTCCTGCATCATAGCGTACAGGTAGTTGAAAGAACTGAAGGAAAGTTGAGGCGAGGGATGTAAACGTGGGGTGTGTCCCATGTGGCTGCTCAATATACCACTTGGCTGCAAAGCCAGTGAAATTTCTTTGTAAAAGTCGGAGTCGAATAGAATCATCGACTATGGAGTTTGAGGAACACCATAGGTGAAATGACATGATATGGTTTTGGGGGTCTTCCCCATCCTTCCCTTCAAAATTTGGGATGTCTGACGGGAGCTTTGTGGGCATGGGGGGCAAGTAGGGTCATGCTGGATGGGATCATTTGTTAGCATAGCCAAGTCTGGTAGGTTAAGGCTAGCCATAAACGTCAAACTAGCGGAGCGGTATGATGTTTTCATGGGGGCATAAGTGTTGGTGGTAGCGTTATGTATTAGGCCACTGCCCCCCAAGGGGGATATTAGTTGTGAAAGGGATGTGTCCTCCACCCAAAGATGTGTGAGAGGGGCCAGTGCCCCCAAGTGTAACATGAGTCACAGATGGGTTTGGAATGGTTCCAGTAATTGGTGGGATCTGAGTAGTGGCGCTGATGATAGGGGTGGGTCCCACATTGGGCATACCAAAGGTGGGTGTGGGTCCCGTGTTGGGAATACCAAAAGTGGGTGTGGGTCCCTTGTTGGGCATACCAAAAGGAGGTGTAGTAGTTGTGGCTACCGTAGTGGTCATTGTAGTGGCAGGCGTGCTTGATGTTCCGCCAACAGTCCCTCCAAAAAAGGGGTCTGAAGTTGTACCATCCATGTGGCTAGTCGGTGCGGTGTAAATGGGGTTTTCAGATTCTTCCTCAGAGTCAGATGTGAAATGAGGTGTGTCAAAATCGGATGACGAGGCTCTACGACGATGATGTGTAGAGTCGAGTGACAATGCTCTTCGTCTATGACGAGTGGTGTCAAGTGAGACGTATTGTGGGGGTTCACCCCGGAAACGTCGAGAACGTCTCGAGGACTCAATGGTGGCAGTTGTGAATTAAATATACTAGGTGGTGATGGGTGGAAAGCTCAAAAGCCCTAATGCAGCCGTGTGTGCAAGAGGGGAGCGTAAAAACACTTACTATAACAGCTGTGCTATAGTAAGTGGAGCAATCAAAAAATGTGGTCAGAAAACCAACATGCAAACGGCTCCTAAAAATAGAAAAAGGTGTACTCACTGACCAAAGGGAGGTAATGGAGCATGAAAACACCTAACTAAAAAGTATTATGACTCAACAAGGTATATCCTCTGCAAGGTGATGAAATCCAAGTCATACAATATAAATTGTAGAATGAAAGGCTAGATATCCCCCTACCGGGAGGGACACCGAGTAGACAATCCTATAAGTTTGGCCACTAAGATACCCCGTTCATGACACGTTCGGTTGGGTGAATCTACAGTTTTGTTCTATCACCGTTGTACTCCCATAAGGCTAGTATAGCGAGAACTATGAAAGGTATCATTCGATTACTGAATGGATTGCGGTATTCCACTCAGGCTTCTGGAACCAATCTGGCTACTTCAACCCTCCTAAGGGAGAGGCCTTCCCGATGAATTGGTTTTAAACCATGTCAACAAATAATAAGGGATTTTGGTACCCTAAATGTCAACCACTATGTCTCAACATGAAAAATGAGAGAGGGGTGTTATTTGGATACTTATCCCCTTAGTCCTACCTAGCTACAAAATTCTTTTGGTGTTCTCCAAGTGGGGTTAGAATGTTTGTTTAGTTAAGAGGATTTTAAGGCTCACTTGTAATTATTGTGACAGATTGTGTGTTGCTGTGGGTGTATACCAAAACAATTTGCCTCGCATGGGCAATTTAATCACAAACTAAAATAAGGATTCTAAGTTACAAAAAAATGAAAGACGTTTCAAATGTAAATGCTTTAATAATCTTTTCAAAAAATATGGATTCTTTAAAAAGTTTTGTAAGGTAAAACAAAGAACATATATAAAAATAAATGGATTTCTAAAGTCTTTGTTGGGAAAAATATTGAGCAATTTAGAAATAGGGTTCTAACCTTGCAATGCATGAAACTTACAATCTCAGAAATACTTAACAAATCTTTCTTTCAATTAACTGAAAATTTTTAAAAAGATAAGTGAAGCATATAACCGAATATCAATTAATAATGCTGCAATAATAACATAGTAGGCTGTAAAAAATTGCAGAAATTAATGCTAGAAAAAATGGGCTGATAAGGCAAAAATTTATGGAAAAATTGGTCAAATCCGAAACAGGAAATATCGTGGTTGTGAGGTCAAAAGCCGTGATGAGCCGCGCGGCGATGTGGATCACGGTACGGTGGCCAAAATTCGCGACAAGCCGTACAGAAAAATGCCGAACAGTCGCGATGGACCGCGCAAGAAAAGGCCGCCCAGCCGCGATGGGCAGCACGGAAAAAAGCCACTCGGGTGCGATGCGCCGCGCAGAAAAAAGGCTCAAAGTAGTGATGTACCGTGCAAAAAAAAGGCGCATAACCGTGATGGACCGTGCGACTGTGGGTGCCAAAAGTCATGATGTACGGACGGAAATCGACCGGCGAAAAACGAACCCAAAAATTGAAATTTTGGGTTGTTTTGGGTTGCAGAAAGGGCCAATGGCTAGGGTAGCTATCAAGAAGCTGGCTAGTATGGCATATCTATAGTTTTAAATGGGAAAAACAACTAAAATAAAGATCTAAAGCAAAGATTTAAAGTTCGAAAACCAGCGGAGTCGCCAAAAACTGTTGCTTGGTTTTTCAACCAAACATGTGCAAGGATGCACCTACTAACTAATAGTAGCAGTCTCAATAAAAATATGTAAAAACTAATGTAATTTGATCTAACATTAACATGTACAAAGAAATAAAAAACTAGATTTAAGAACATAAGAAATAAGATCTATAAGAAAAACGAGAAATTAAAAATTTTGATTTTGTATTACCTCAAATGGTGAGGATGGTGAGTTTTGAGCTGCTCCAAGGTTGAGATGCTCCAATGTCCAATGGTCTCATCTTCTCCAATGCTTCAATGGGGATCTTCAAACTCGAAATGGGAGGCAAGGGCTCTCAAAGGGAATTTGTCAGCATAAGGATAGGATGAAATGTGGATGAATAATGAGGAGCCCCTATCACCTTTTTATAGTTTTTGGTGATGGGGAATACCATTATGGTTTTAAAGAAACCAATGGTATTAACCAACATGGTTTAGGTCTCTTTTTCCCTCTTTTTCTTTTTTGAATATTTTTTATATTTTTATTCCCTTTTAATATTTTTGGGAATTTTGGACCCTTTTTGAGGGTTTTTTGTGTTTTTGAGAAAAAATACATATTTTGAGGGGGAAAAGGTGTATTATGGTCTTTTTGGTGACCTTTTGATGGTTTTAGAGGCTCAAATGGTGGAAAAAGTGGACAAATGGGTCATGTGAATAAGGGAATGAGCTAGTGAGCACTTTCGGGTGTTAACATTCACATTCTTCAACTGGTTTCTCAAGGTCATCTTTTGGTTTATATTTTTCCCTTCAAACAGCTTGGTCAAGGCATCAAACATCTCTTTAGGTGTCTTCAAAGATGACACATGTGGTATGAGATGATCCTTAATGGAATCTGCAATGATTCTCTTGGCCTTAACCAAGTTCTTCTTATGTAAGTCTTTAGCCTCATCTCCCTCTAGTGCTGAAACCTCTTCATTTACATACTTGTCCAATTCATTCTCTTCAAGGACAAGGGAAATCTTATACTTCCATGCTCGGAAGTTATCAGCTCCTTCAAGTTTATCCTCAAGCTTGGTGTGGTGAGACATATTTAATGAGAACTTCAAATGGAAATAGCAAAGCTTTTAGGTCTTACAACTTTTAGATTCCCAAACTAGTTCTGGAGCTGGCTGGCCTAGGGTTTGTCAGAGAAACCCTAATTTTCCAAACTTGGAATTTGGAACTTTGGATAGGACGGAAAGATGCACCTCCTCAAGTTGAGTTTCCCAATGTACTCAATTCCCCAAATCAGTGAACAGAAACCAAAAAATGTTGATGCCCTAGTTTTCCTCCAGCAGTAGTGACGGGACAAAAAATGAAAATTCTCATAATCCAATTCTGCTTCGATAGAAAGATGCACCCTCCTAGGGCTAGTTATCCTAGCCTCTTTTTGTTGATGATCTGTGGAGAGAAGTCCAAAAATTAAGAATCCCTAGCTTTTGCAACTGCACAGTGTCTTATTTTCAGGTTAGCTCTGATACCATGTTAGATTTTCTACTTTTAATCAATATTTATCTAGGATCTTAACTGAAAGAATAACATGCACAGTATAACACAATAGACACAAAGAATTTCCTTGGGGAAACCATCAAGGAGAAAACCCCGCAACTTCCTCAGAGATAGAATCGTCACCAATACAATATCACAAAAGTAAAACCCCAAAACAAAGATGGTCTTCTGCAGCTCTTCTTCTTTTCATCCTATGTGAACTTGTCCTCTCTCTCACTAATGAGAACTTGTGAGTGAGTGTGTGTTCAAATGAGAGAGCTCCACTCTCTATTTATACTTTATCTTTCACTTGACCTTTTCAATTGCTAGGTCGGCCCCAACTAGACCTGACTGGGCCGACTTCTCTAGGGAACTCAATAACCCTAATACAACTGACTCTAAGGGGATTTATTTCCCCGACTTACAATGGAGGATTTACCTCAATGACTTTACATGACCAAATGTAATAATGACATCCCTGACCGGAGGAATAAACATCTTCGTCGGAGGTACAAATAAAATACAATAATGATAACAATATAAAATACAAGTGAATATCTTCTGAAGTTACAATCACATCAACATATGGGAAAGGCTAGAAGTAGATGAAGAGAGAGAATACAAGGCTCAAACTTCAAGCATGGGTTCCAAATGGAAATCAAGGTGATACTATAGGGCACCCATGTGAGGTAGGCTCTATCGCACAAGTTACAAGGTGTAATGCAAAGGAGGTTTAATATCGCAACTTGATGGGTGGGACCCTAAGGCATGATAATGGAAAAAATGGTGGTTAAAAATTAAATAGATGTGGTCAATTTAGTGATAATACCTCAAGGGAATTGGATGTTGCCAATAACCCATGTCTCAATTGTTAAATCGTAACAAAATAGCTAAAGCAAAGTCCAAAACACATGTCAAAGAGCCCAAAAAGATAAAATAAAATAAAAACAAATGCACCTATGCTATGCTTTTAGATTTTTAAAGTCTTTTTAATGTTTTTGGGTTTTTTAACCTTTTACAATGTTTTTGGATTTTGGGATCAGGACATGCAACACACACAAAAGGAAAATGCACACCACACCAATATATAATACATAATGTACAAAGCACCGCATGGATGTGTAGGTCTATGTGTGACATTCTTTGTGAGAAAACCCATGCCCCACTTGCCTAGGCTTCCCACGAATAACATCACTTCCAACATGATAGGAAGTGGTCAGTTTTTTCTTCCCAACATGATGTCCATAGGTTGGTGAGATGCCCCTAGCATGACTCGTAGAGGCTAGTGGATTTCCCCCACTAGGATTACCAGAGGCTAATGGTTTTCCCCCACCAGGATTAGTAAATGCTAATGGTTCTCTCCCTTGTCTTGATTTCTTTCCCCTATGCCTCTTCTTGGTATTGGAGATGTTTCCCAAAGTCCTTATCAAAACCACATCATGTGTCATAATGGGAAAATGGTCACCATGAGATGGCACAGGATCAAAACAAGGAAGCTCATCATGAGTGAATGAGGAAGAAGGAACATAAGTGTTTGTATGCTCCTTTGATGATGATCACACAGGTATCAATGAGCATATAAGGATCAGGGATGACCCAACGTAACAAAGTGTAGGGGGTAAAGGAAAAGTACCCATAAGTGAGGAGTCCTTAAACATGTCAGTCCCCACACTTGTCATGGTAGAGTTGGAAGCACTAACAAGGAGAACATTTTGACCATTAGAGACCCTCATGTTAGTGGTGCAATAATCCAACTGGTTAATAGTAACCAACTTCTCTTCATGGGGAAAACAGATCAAACGAAACACACCAGAAACCACATATTGCATAGCATAAGACCAACTCCGTCCATGTAAGAGATTGTAATCCAAAGTTGAATCGGCAACCTCTATGTCTATATTAGCAGTTTCCCCCCTAACTCAATTGGAAAACCCATGATAACCCCTTTTGGTTGAAATGAATGTTCATCAAAGGCTTGCAACATGGTAGGGGAAGGAACCAAAGTCAGGGAACCCAAAACTTTCCAAGAAATGATCCTTGATGGCAAGAATTTTGGCATCTTCGATACAAATGTGATGTTTAGTTTTGTCTACGTGTTCAGCGAGAGCAGAGGAACGAGAGCGATTGTGCTTGATATCAGTAACATGTTCTTGAAACCTGGTTTTGAAGGAACGACCAATTTCACCAATGTAAGGTTTACCACAAGAACATGGAATCAGATAGATACCTTTCTTATCAAAAGGATCAATGGGATCCTTCACAAACCTAAGAAATTTCCTTATGGTCGAAAGGGGCTTGAAATTGGCTATGATTTTCTTCTTCTTCAAAACTCTTACCAACTTGTCAGTTGTCCCTTGAATGTAAGACATGAAAACTTTAGAAACTACATCATTCTTATGAGAATTGATCCTAGGTCCTCGCTTGGATTTCTCAAAGGATTCGATTCCTTCATTCTTGGTATAACCATTATCCTCAAAGACTTTAAGCAAGTGGTTCTTCTCATTTACCAAATGATATGCATCACTTACTCTCAGCGCTCTTGTTGCTAATGTGTTAAGAACCCCACATTTTTTAGTAGGGTGATGGTGGGACTTAGGATGGAGATATCACTCTGTGTGAGTCTATTTCATGTAGACTTGGTGTGCCAATGACATGTCAAGTCTTTTGGTGAACCGAACATCTAAAAAAGGAAAGCTTCCATCAACTTCAACTTCCAAGGTGAATTTAATGTGTTCAAACTGGTTGTTGAGTCGATCCTTGAATTTATCTAGGTTCTTGCTACCATGGGACCAAATGGCAAAAGTGTCATCAACAACACCAACCCACATCTTCGGTTTCAAAGGAGAAGAAGAGATCACTTTGTTTTCTAGATATTCTGTGAATAAGTTAGCCACAATGGGAGAAAGGGGGTATCCCATGGAGACCCCACATATTTGCTCATAAATTCCCCATTGAAAGCTAAATAAAGTCGAACGCATGCAAATCTCAACTAATTTTGCAATGTCTTGGTCAGCAATTTTATTGATGACCTCCATTGCTCCATCAATGGGAATCTTGGTGAAGAGAGAGACAACATCAAAGCTAACCAAAATATCATTGGGGTCAAGCTTGATATCTTCAATTTTATAGACAACAAAAGTGGAGTCCTTAACAAAGCAACTGGTGTTTCCAAATAGGGATTTGAGCTTCCCACCAAGAATTCCGCAAGAAGATAGGTGGGACTCCCTATGGTGTTGATTATGGGTCTTAGGGGAACACCCTCTTTATGAATATTAGTAATTCCATAGATTCTGAGGGTGGAAGGACAACTAACAATAAGTTTAACCATCTCATCATCATTTCTTTATTTGATGGCATTGGAAATTTCTTTGGAAACCTTCTTAAGGGTTTTTTTTAAGCTTCATGTAACTGCCATTGTTGTTGAGATGATCAAGTATCTTCTCAGTGTACTCCTTTTTGTTCAAAGGGTCAACCACCCCACCCTTTTATGCCTTAAGAACCACTAAATCATGGTTATTGTTGAGAGATTTTAGGGCAAAAAATTCTTTCTTGCTAAAAACTAATAGTTGGAAATAAGTGAGGAAAATGGTGGCTATAGACTCAAACATGGAATGAACACCATATGATAGATTGACGTACAACTTAGTTGTTATTCCGATGAGGGTTCTCTAAAATAACCAAAGGCGTACGGTATCTTGCACTATGTTATTGGATGATCACCATAGATGGAATGAGATCACATGGTTGGTTGGGTTGTCTCCTTGCTTTCCCTCAAATTTGGGAATGTCTGAGGGGAGATTTATCGACATTTATGTCCATGCCGAGTCATATTGGATGGGATCATTTATGATCTTGGATAGATATACAAGATTTAAACCTACCATAAATGGTAATGTTGATGGGGGAGTAGGGCTAGCCAATGGGGGTTGTGGTGGAGGACCTCCTCTTAGTGCTAAGGAAGGTGCTACTGGGGGGGATGAACCTCTTCTTGGTGGAGAATGGGTGCTACCGAGGGGATGAACCTCTTCTTGGTGGAGAAGGGGGTGCGACGGGGAAGTGAGGGGGGAACCGCGCATGGTATGTCCAAGTATAGCCAATCCGACCACAAATTCCCGTGAATTTTCTCGAAGTGGTGGTCTCCCTTGTGGTCAATAGGGAGGTGTGAGTGTGAGAACCCTCCTTGAACATGAGGAAGGCCTTGCATCCTTAGAGACTGCTTAGGATTTCTTAGGTCCAAAATGGTTCTTTTGGTGTGGCGAGATGAGATCTATGGTGTTGATTAGGATAATAAACACAATTGACAAATGCAAACATATGATGATCACGATAACAAATGCAAGATGGTGCAAGTGTAAAGGTTTGTTTCAAAAATTGTAAATGGTGTCAAGAGTAAGTTATTTTTAATTACATGGATTACCTTTGTACTTTAAAAAGAAACAATGATATATTTTTATTGACCTAATGTACTTCCTCTCAAAATGTCATTGATCCTTCCAATAGCTCTCTTTTTGGATGGTTATGAACCCACCTAAGATGGATAATGAAGGTATGAATGAATCTATTATAATGAGGGGTATTAGGGCTATGTTCCAAAAGGATTGGCAACATTTCCAATAGCCAACAAAATCTGATTCAAGTGCAAATGCATCCTACAAATTCCACCTAGTGTAAATCCTAGTTTTTGGCTACTAAGATACCCACGACAACTGTGGATAAGAGGTTTGGCCTTGAAAGGTCGAAAGTCACCTCCACAAAGAATTGGGTGGATCAATGTGGTGAACCAAAAACAACTCTACCTCGGCTTTAGTGTCCTTGGGAGCCATGATTTCTTATCGGGGTTTAATCACACTTTCTTATAACAGGATTTTTAAAAAGTTCCATAAAAGTCAACAACCACTAGCCCAATCAATCCTAACCTAACTAAAAAAAATTTTATGACTTCTTTGATAAAGGATTTTAGTTGGTTGGGACTATGTTGTAGGTTGATTTTAATGGGTCCAAATTTAATTAAATGTTGTGGCAAGGGAGGCATTTCAATCCTTTTAATTTTTTTGACTCATCAAGATCACCTATTAGTGCAAGATTAAGAGTATACTCAAAATCAAAGGAGTCTTTAGGTCCCTTGGTGTGTGCTTTGAGTGAGAGATACACAATGTGTTTTTAAAGAAAAAAATAGTAAATTTTGCCACTAACTTATACGATCATAAAATAAAGAGATATGAACATGAGTGGCTCTTTACTCCTCCTAATTAATCTCTAAGTTGTGAATGAATTGAAATAAAGAGATAACCTTGCTCTAGATTTCTCTTATGAAATGCATGTTCATGGATTCCTTTTATAGCCCAATGGAGGCATAAACATCTAGTTCTCCATGTGAATGCTCAACCCTATGAAGTGGTATTTAAGGTACATGTATGGGGCTATTGAATGCTCCCAAGCATGTGAAGGGATCAATTCGAATTTTTGGAGCCAAAAATGTGGTTGTGAACCTTAAATGCGTCGCGGAGAGTGAGAGGGCATGCTAACATATAACAATACCACTGCCACAACAACATGTTTTTTCTTTAACCATGTTCTTGCTCAATTTGGTGTTGTGAAACAATTGGTCTAATAATGGCCCTTGTTTTGAATATGTTGTATGGGAAGAACTTTCCATCCATCTAAAATTTTAACATCAATTTTCATGCTCACATTATCCGTATGGGAATTCCCAAGTTGAGGTCATTAACAAAATCCTCAAAATCATGATCCGGTCGATGGTTGATAAGAACAAATAAAATTGGCATCTTGTTATTTTTCCATCCTTATCGACCTATTGAAAAACAACTAAGAATGCCACTGGTTTTACCCCATTCCATCTCATGCATGGCATTTATGAAAATTTACTCACTGTGTCAAATCCCCTCCCTGCATTTAACAATTGAACTTTTACCCAATAACTCCCCCTAGAACAAATACTTATTTATTTGGAACAAGCCAATAAATATTGTCACGTCACTTTAGAACATATTGAGTCATTTAAGAAACTCTCTAAATCCCTTTACGATCATCATGTTCACCCTTATTCATTCCATGAAGGTGATTTAGTCCTTGTTTATAATCAAGATCATGACAAAATTGGTCATAGGAAGTTATGATCTTTATGGCAGGGTGATTATGTCATCAAATGTTGTTTGGGAAAAGGGGCGTTCTTACTCACCAATGTAGATGGTAAACTCCTCAAGAACCCCCATAAAGGGTTATATTTGAACAATTTTATCTATAGGACTAGCACCCATTTTCCATTTTGTATTACTACATAGTCTATGCAGCCCTACATGGTAGTGTTACTGATATCCTTATGGTTTGTTTTCATGGCCTTTTCAAATGGATTGCACTCCCCTATGTTACATTAGTTATGCCAATAGTGAAAATCGTTATACCCAAAATATTTCCTTGACAACTTGGATTATTTATTCCCTTCACATTCACTCATCCATGTTAGTAGTGTCTATGTTAGCACTAAAACCAATAACTAGGTGGAATACGATGTTGTGATTGGCCTTCTTGTTGATGTCATGCAATTGCACAATTTCCACCTCCATATTCATCTCAATTCCCAACTTCTTGTTGCGTAGTTGAATAGTTATTATTAGTTATGTGATCATTTCCACTTTAGAAAATATCTATGAGCTATAAAATTTGTTACACAATTTGAATTCATTACATTCATTCATATACCCAAGACTCTCAATGGCTTTGTAGACAATATTGCAAATCAAATTCTAGATCAACATATCTTTCATTAATAAAAAAAATGAAAGTGAACCATGCATGTAGATAAGTATAAGAATAACCAAATGCATATATGCATAATCCATCAGCATCCATCATTTTATCATAACAAATAAGGCTCATCTATAAATATGTCATCAAAAAATATTAAGTGTTTACATTTAAGAATCGAAGCTCTATCAAAATTGTGATACATGTGCCCAAAAAAACCCATGCCTAACATGGGGGCAGTTCTTATGACAGCCTAGTCAATATCACTCTCTTCTTTATCCTCGCAATCATCATTAGTAGGAGGATGTTGTGGAATCGAGGGTCGAGCTCATGTCATCATGTCTCTTATACATTATTCTTCTATGGTGTCCTTTGCATGATAAGTCGCCACTCTACAAGTGCTCTAAAGCATATATAAATTAGCTCCTCATCAAGGTACTACCAACCATGATCGATAATATGCAACACGTAAATATTTTGATATGATTGACAATGCTTCAAAACCAAGTCAATGACAGAAGCTATCAATCTTCTTATAACATGTCGTAGGATCCTGTTTCAATCCATACAAAGAATTCTTCAATTTGCAAAAAAAATTATTGCCTTGCATACAAGAAGTAATTGTTCCATATAGATGTATTTACTCATGTAACAATCCACTCTCCATAATTCATCTGTTGTACATTCCAACAAAATTTCTAGCAAGGGAAAGAATAATTCAGGCAAAATTCACCTTAACTACATAATAAAATATTTTTATGTAGTCGATACCCTCCTATTAAGAAAAAATCCTTTTCTTCCACTCAATCCTTACGTCTGTCAACAACAATGTAAGCTTGGTCTTATAGAGCCACATTCATTTTACCACATTATTTCATTGTAGAGAGGGAACTAATTCCCAACTCTTAGTTTCAACAAGAATTATATTCTTTAGGGATTGTAGTCTCCCATTCAGGCCTATCATGTGCATCTAAATCTGGTTTAGGATCACATGTTTAGTGTACATGTACCATAAGTGCAACATAACTTCTTGTTTCTATCCTCTAATCATCCTTGGAATAATAACATCATTGTCAATAGCATCAATTGTCTTTGTCACCCACTTTGGATAATGAATTTCCTTGATAAGTGGTATCCCCACAACACATTCATCGTGAATAGACTCAGTTATGTTGTTAGTGAATTCATAATTTGTGGGTCAAATACTAGTTGACTGAAGTGTAGAAATCCTATTAGAATTTGGTTCAAATACCCTGGTGGATTCAAAATTGGGGCTAGTTGGTTCAAAGTCTAGACTATAAGTATGTAGTATTTTGAGTGAATTACAACATGAAACATGAAAGGAAGTCAATAATAGGGCAACGACCAAAGTTTTTGCATTAAAGGTAACACCTAGTCGACTAGTCACTTTCTTAACTAGATCATACAAATGATAAGCTTTAGACTCTTCATAGTAGTTGGCCATGATGCAATATCGACTCTCAGGTCCAACTTCTCCTCCTTCTCATCTAGAATATAAGACCAAGATATGAATCCAAAGGTTTTTATATGTACAACATAAGGTCTCCTTCCACTCCATTTCTCAAGAGGAGTGACATACCATGTTGCTCTGGTTGAAACCCTATTCAAAATATGGTTTGTGTAGGAAACACCCTTTTCCCCAAAAATGATCAGTATTCCCTTTGCTTGAAGCAAACACCTACCCATATCAATCAAAGTTCTATCATTCCTCTTAGCAACACCGTTCTACCAAGGTCTGTAAGGAACTATTCTCTACTTTGAGATACCATTTTGAGATAGGTGTCATTTTTTCAAATGTGTTATCATACATATTCTCATCCATCATCAAACCATAAACATTTCACAGCTCAACCACATTGTTTTTTTCTGGCCAATGTCCTAAACTCTTTGAATTTCTCAAAAATCATATCCTTTGTCTTCAACAAATACACCAAAGTAAACCTAGAAAAACCATCAATAAACATTAGAACATACCTTGCACTAGCTAGAGAAGGTTGACTCATTATACGAGGCCATTGTGGACAAGTTTCATCTATGTCTTTGCCAAGACTTCCATTTCTCAAAGTTTTCCTAGTGGTGTTTATAAAAAACAAAACCCTCACATACACCTTCTAGTGGAAACACTCTAGGGATTCCACAAACGATATTCAACCTAACCATCAATTTCATACCTATAAAGTTGAAATGACTTGATCTTTCATGTCAAATTATGCTTCTATCGTAAATTTTGGTATAAGTGCATGTGGTCATGTTTCCTTCTTCTTTTCACCCTTAAAATCATTAAACTTATACATTTTGCCTTTGAAGTCAAATATACCCTCGACAAGAACCTCAAAATCATTGTTAATATCCTTCACAACAAACTTATCGAGCTACAATTCAATTTGATTGCTAGTTTGGTGAGTTTTTGTATAAATAACAGATTTTCACTCAAATTAGGTAACATGGAAAACATCAATGATCACACCATTTTCACAATAACCCTACCACTACCAATGAAAATAAGTGGATAGTAACCTACAACAAATAAACAAATATATTCTTCTTTGCCTCACTCAAGGAAGGAAAATGAGAAGCATATGTATCCATGTCATGTGTACAACCAAAGTCTACATTCCATTCCCTTTGAGAAGTCTGAGCATGTAACACTTGAGAAGAACTAATATAAAATCTATAGTTATCATCTTTACATTCTTGAGGGTAGTGATACTAATCACCATCAAGTCTCTTAAACTTTTCCTTAAGGTCATTGGCCTTTTTCCAACAAGTCATATAAATAACTCAATTGTTGACAATATCAATAGGTATTCTTGCTCTTGACATTATTGATTGGTTATCAACTATCATCTCCATGCTTTCTTTTATAGATCCAATCTTCATGATAATTATCACAATATGTACCATGGCATACTTCCTTATTTTCCTCTCAAACTCTTTATCTGTCATTATGTTTTCCTTCCCTTAATGAAATGAGCTCAGTTCTTATTACTGAACTTTCCTTCATCAAACAAATTATTTTGCGCCCTAATAACTAAAGATCAAAAGGATTCAAAGGTATAATCCTTTATTTAATCCTAGTTCACCCAAACATGGAACAAGAAACATCATACAATATTTTTTAACTCATAAAAAACAATTCTAGTGATTGTCCTTCCTCATTTGGGAAACCCTATCCACATTCTCCAAGCTTCAATTGCAACTACTTTATAGGAGCTAGATAATCCTCAATCTTGTCAAATGAGAAGGTTCCAAATATATCATCTCTCTCAAGTTGCACAACCTAACTTTCATCAACCTTGTCAAATAGATTTTGAAACTTCTTTTAGATTTCATTCGGGTAGTCAATTCAATTGGTAGGAAACCAAATATCCCTTAAGATGTAGGTTGCAATAAGAACTACAACTATTAAAGAAATGTAACTACGGAAGATATTCTAAATGTACTTGTCTATTGTATTCCTCCTTCGAGAGATGTCATTGATGTAACTGATAATGTAAGATTCATTGAAAGAGTCAATGTAAACCCTAGGACTTGTGTCGGCCTAAAAGAATCCGGAAAAGAATAATATATTATGTAATTGACAAGTCGGCCCAATTAATTAGGTCAAGTCAGACCTGTTGGGGAAAAAGTCACCTCAACGGAAGAATATAAATAGGAGTTTGCGTTGCTCATTTGTAAAACTCATCTCACTCACTCAAGTTCGCATAGGAGAGAGAGAAGTTCGCACAACTGAAGGAGAGAAGTTGTTTTTGTCTTGGGGTTTTATCTTGTACTTGGTGAATTCTATATTGAGGAAGTTTTGTCGGGGTTTTCTCCCTTGTGGTTTCCTCAAGAGAAATTTTGTGTTCTTTGTGTTTTTTGTGCTTGTCTTTCTTTCAATGATTATATTGTTTAATGTTATTATGCTAAACAAGTAAAAACTAACATGGTATCAAAGCAGGCCTGAAAGAAAACATTGTGCAACCACTGCAACTGCAGAAACTAGGGCTTCTTATTCCAAGAGCTCTCTCCACAAATCAAATGAAAAATAGGGTGCATCTAACTTGCCTCACTAGGGCGCATCTTTCTGTCAAAGCAGAATTCAATTCCAAGAATTTTCATTTTTGGGTCCACCACTATGGCCTGGAGAACTAGGGCGTCAAGTTTTTGGAAGATTTGCTCATAGATTTGGGAGAAAGAGTACATTGATCAACTCGCCTTGAGGAGGTGCATCTTTTCATCCAGTCATTTCTCCAAGATCCCGTAGTTGGAAAATTAGGGTTTCTCTATCAAACCCTAAGTCAAGGTAGAAGCAGTTTTCAAAAGGACAACTTTACTGGTAAGTACTATCTCCATTCTATTTCCATTTTAGGTTCTCATATTATCAAAATGACAAGCACTACCAATATTTATGAGAAGCTTGAAGGAGCTGAGAACTTCAGGGCATGGAAATATAGAGTCATGCTCATTCTTGAAGAACATGACCTAGAAGAATTTGTAAAAGAAGAAGTTGCAGAACCAGAACGAGATGAGCCCAAAGCAAGACACAAGAAGAATTTGATCAAGGATAAGAGGATCATAGCTGATTCTATCAAAGATCACTTGATTCCTCAAGTATCCTCAAAGAAGACTCCAAAAGAAATGTTTGATGCTTTGACCAGTCTGTTTGAAGGAAAGAACATTAATAGGAAGATGACCTTGAGAAATCAACTCAAGGGTGTGAAGATACAGAAGTCTGAAACTATGCATTCATACTTCTCCAGAGTATCTCAGATCAAGGAACAATTACAATCCATTGGATACATGGTAGAAGAAGTTGAAGTTGTAGTGACCACTCTAAATGGTATTGGTCTTCCTAGAGATTGGGAACCTTTCGTTCGTGGCATATGCTCTAGGAAAAGATTAATCAAGTTCGGACAACTATGGGAAGAGTGTGTGCAAGAAGAAGAAAGAATAGTTGTAAGAGAAGAGAAATTGAATGATAATGAAGATCAAGCTTTGGCAACTCATACCAAAGGAGGAAGGAAAAGAAAGAATGATGTACATACTCATGACCACTCTCCTAGAAGACCTCAAAGATCTCAAAGGAACAAGAGGATCAAGAAATACTTCTCCTCCTTTGAATGTTTCTCTTGTCACAAGATGGGACACATTGCAAGAAATTGTCCTCTCAAATATGGACAATTCAAGATGCAGAAGAAAATATTTCATGCTCATGCAGTTGAAGATAGTGAACATGATGACGAAATCAAAACCAGAGAAAATGAAGATTCCAATGAAGAATATGTTCTAATCTCAGCCCTCACTAGTTCAGTATCTCATGGAAGTGACACTTGTCTAGTGGACAATGGAGCCTCCAAATACATGACGGGATACAAAGACTCTCTTTCACATCTCATGCAGAAATATTCTTCACACAAAGTAAAGCTTGGAGATGATTACCAATATCCTATCAAAGGAGTGGGATAGGCTACTTACAAATTGGACTCTGGAAAGTCCATGAATATGAAGGAAGTCCTATATGTTCCAGGTTTGAAAAAAAACCTTCTTTCTATCTCAGCATTATATAAGAAAGGTCTTAGAGTTTCATTTGTAGATGGTGAAGTTCTTATGTGGCCAAAGGGGAAGACAATCAATGATGCAATTGTTATTGGGGTTGAAGAAGGAGGACTCTATAAACTCAAGTGTCATGTAGATTCGGCACTAATGGCTAGTACCATGAGCCCCTATGAATTATGGCATAGAATACTAGCCCATGTACACTACAAAGCTTTACCAATAGTGAGTAAGGTGGTGACTGGATTACCAAAAGTCTAGATTGATCATGAAGGGGTGTGCAAAGGATGTGCACAAGGAAAAAGTACAAATAACCCATTTCCAAGCAGTGATAGCAAAGCAAAAGGCATATTGGACATTGTTCACTCCGAAATTTGTGGACCTATGGCAACCACTTCATTAAGCGGGTATGTTTACTATGCTTCTTTTATTGATGACTATTCCCACAAAACTTGGATTTATTTTCTAAAGAATAAAAGTGAAGTTTTTGAAAAGTTTAAAGAGTTTAAGGCTCTTGTAGAAAACCTCTTTGAAAAGAAGATCAAGATACTAAGGACAGATAATGTATTGGAATATATTAATTATATTCCTTGGAAGGTAATAATGTCTTTGTATTATGTCGGAAGTTATCCACAATCTTATGTAAAAGAGTAATACATTATATCCCATATTCATTATGGTAAATTATACTCTTGATATCCATCATTATATAAAGAGATGTTATTATGGAGAATTATACTATCCCACGTGCAATATGTGAGAGTAATTCCTCCACATCTCTTGGTATATAATAGGGTCAAGGGAGTCACATCATAACAACATGATGGTATAGTGGTATATGCTCATAGATAGTATCAACGCATGGTATTGTGAACACAAGCTATGCTATATTGTATTGGGGTTATTTGTAGTTGCTCTCTTGTAAGATTGAAGGAGATTCCTGGAGATAATAGAAGACAACATTCCCGTGGACGTAGCTCAATTGGGTGAACCACGTATATATGGTGTATTCTTTTCCTTGTTCTCTTTTTGTTCTTATTTACTTTGATATGTTATTGATTGCTAAGATAAGTAAGCTAGTTTAGCTAGATCTATAGTTTTGACATAATGGAGGGGAATACACTTTAGGTGATTTCAAGGAATTATGTAGGAAAGCAGGGATTAAGATGGAGCTTACCAGTCCCTATAATCCACAACAAAACGGTGTAGCTAAAAGGAAGAACAGAACTATCATGGAAGCAGTGAAGGCCATGATCCATGATCAAGACCTACACATGCATCTATGGGCTGAAGTAGCTAGAACCGCAGTCTATGTACAGAATAGAATCTTTCACAGTGCTCTTGGAAATAAGACCTCAGAAGATATGTTTATCGGTGTGAAGCCCGAATCCAGTCATCTAAAGATATTTGGGTGTCCAGTATTTATTCACATTCCAAAAGATAACAGAACAAAGTTGGAACCTTCTGGAAGAAAGGTGATATTTGTGGGTTACAGTGAGCAATCAAAGGCTTATCATATCTACATCCTAGGATATCGACAAATTGAACTTAGTAGAGATGTTACATTTGATGAAGACACGGCTTTCAACAAATCTAAGAAGACTCATGAGGATAAAGAGGAGCATGAAGCTCCTAGATTTATTCCAGAAGATCATGACATGACAGAACCTCAGAGACCTGAGGAGACACCTCATGAGGTAAATCCATGGAAGAGAATACCAGCTTGGGCAAGAGAAATAATACAAGATGCAGGAAGATATGGTTCCCTAGAAGGAACCAGTAGAGAAAGCAAGAGACCAAGGCCCTACTCTAGTTATGTAGCCTTGATGTGTAACCTTGTTGTAGAAGAACCCATATGTTTCGAAGATGCGGCAAAGAAGAAGGAATGGTTGGATGCTATGAATGAAGAATACCAATCCATCATAAAGAATGATGTTTGGGATGTGGTACCAAGACCGAAGGACAAGTCAATAGTTTCATCAAAGTGGATTTTCAAAACAAAACATTCGGTAGATGGAAGCATTAAGAAGTGCAAGGCAAGGTTCGTAGCTCAAGGTTGCTCTCAAAAGGAAGGAATAGATTATGAGGAGACTTCTTCTCCTGTGGCTATATATACCTCAATTAGAACCACCCTTGACTTGGCAGCTAAGATGAAATGGAAGTTACATCAGATGGATGTAAAGACAGCTTTCCTGAATGGAAAGATAGAAGAAGAGGTATACATCAAGCAACCGGAAGGATTTGAAACAAATGACAGAAAAACACATGTATGTAAACTGAAGAAAGCATTATATGGGTTGAAGCAAGCACCCAGAGCATGGTATGGAAGAATTGATGGTTTCCTAATGAGCTTAGGCTTTACCAAGAGTAAAGCATATTCTAACCTTTATTATAAGGTCATAGATGATGAACCTGTGATATTGCTATTGTATCTACATGATTTGTTTCTAACGGGAGAAGACAAGCCCATCACTAAATGTAAGAAGAATCTTGTTGCAGAATTTGAGATGAAAGACTTTGGGATGATGCATTATTTTCTAGGTCTTGAAGTATGGCAGTTCCCAGATGAGATTTTCCTAAGTCAAGGAAAATATACTATTGAGATCCTAAAACTTTTTGGGATGTTGGATTGTAAGGCCATGACTACTCCGATGGTGACAAACTTGAAGCTCTTGAATGATGCTTCATCAGAGACAGTAGATGTCATGTTGTACAGACATGTTATTGGCTCATTGATGTATTTGACCAATACTAGACCAGATATATGTTTTGTTGTGAACACCTTGAGCCAGTACATGGTAGAGCCTAGACATGTACACCTAATTGCAGCAAAACATGTGATGAGGTACCTAAAAGGTACATTGGACTATGGACTTAGATATGCATCAGATAGTGAGCTCAGATTGTACAGATTTACAGACTCGGATTGGGTTGGAAGTGCCAAAGATAGAAAAAGCACTTCGGGATGTTGCTTTATTTTTAGGATCTGGCATGATCTCATGGCTCAATAGAAAGCAGCCATGTGTTTCTCTCAATGCAGCATAAGTTGAATACATTGCAGTATGCTCAGCTTGTAGCAAAGCAGTTTGGCTTCGCAAGATGTTGGCAAGATTGTTCGATGCAGAGATAGATGTGACTGATATCCTTTGTGACAATCAGAGTTGTATCAAGATGTCATAGAATCCAGTGTTCCACAATAGATCGAAGCATATTGAGATCAAGTATCACTATATCCGGGATATGGTGCAGAAGGGAGCTGTAAAGTTCAAGTATGTTCCCACAAAGGAACAAGTTGTTGATGTGTTGACTAAGCCTCCATCTCGCATAAAGTTTGAATACTTTCGAGACAAGCTTGGTGTGGTACGAAATGACCTCCCTCAAAAGAGGGAGTGATGATAACGACTGGTTTGACAGGAGCTCCTTCGAAAGAAGGAGTGGGGTCTGAAAGGATAACCCTCGAAAGAGGGACTAGTTTCCTGGAGCCTTGGTATGGCAGCTCAGTCTAGGATTGGTACGTCATCCTGACAAGGCCTGGTTGATTCAAAAGGATTGGTATGCCAGCACTGGCTATATCCTAGGGGGATTGGTATGTCTGGATAGGCTTGTTTGGTACAAAAGGATTAGTAAGCTAGACAAGGCCTATTTGATCCCTGGGTAGATTGGGATGTCTGACTAGGCTTGTTTGGTCTGAAAGGATTAGGAAGTCGGCATCGTCTACTAGAGTTCCCACCACAGCGCATATTCCAGATGATGATGATGTCCCAGTTGATGTTGTTCCAACATTCACATGTTGATGGTTGTTCCAACATTCCCATGTTGGTGGTTGTTCCAGCATTCACATGCTGATGATTGATGTTGTTCCAGTACTTTCTTACTGATGATTGATGTTGTTGTTCCAGTATTTACTTATTTATGATTGTTGTTGTTCCAGTATTTACTTACCGATGATTGATGTTGTTCCAGTACTTGCTTATTGATGATTGATGTTGTTGTTCCAGTATTTACTTACCGATGATTGATGTTGTTGTTCCAATATTTACTTACTGATGATTGTTATTGTTCCAGTATTTACTTACTAATGATTTATGTTGTTCCAGTACTTGCTTACTGATGATTGATATTTTTTTTCCAATATTTACTTACTAATGATTGATGCTGTTGTTCCAGTATTTGCTTACTGATGATTGATGTTGTTATTCCAGTATTCACTTACTGATGATTGATGATGTTGTTCCAAAATTCATATACTGATGATGATGTTCCAACAATTTATTGTTGACGATGATGATGATGATGTTCCAGCAGTTCCATGTTGATGTTGATGATGATGTTCCAGCAGTTCCATGTTGATGTTGATGATGATGTTCCAGTAGTTCCATGCTGATGATGTTGATGATGATGATGTTCCAGCAGTTCCATGTTGATATTGATGATGATGATGTTCCAACAGCTCCATGCTGATGATATTGATGTTGATGATGTTGATGTTGCCCCAAACATATGATGATGTTCCAAAAACTTCCTACGACATATAGAGTTTCACTAGTCAGTTGGACAACTGTTGATGTTGATGATGTTGCCCGCAGAATGCCTTCCTAGTTAAGAGGGAGTGTTAAAGAAATGTAACTATGGAAGATATTATAAATGTACTTGTCTATTATATTATTGTATTCCTCCTTCGGGATATTTCATTGATGTAATTGATAATGTAAGAGTCATTGAAAGAGTCAATGTAAACCCTAGGACTTGTGTCGGCCTAGAAGAATCTAGAAAAGAATAATATATTATGTAATTGACAAGTCGGCCCAGTCAGTTAGGTCAAGTCAACCCTGTTGGGGAAAAATTCACCTCAACGGAAGAATATAAATAGGAGTTTGAGTTGCTCATTTGGATCACTCATCTCACTCACTCAAGTTCGCATAGGAGAGAGAGAGGTTCGCACAAGTGAGGAGAGAAGTTGTTTTTGTCTTGGGGTTTTATCTTGTACTTGGTGAATTCTATATTGAGGAAATTTTGTTGGGGTTTTCTCCCTTGTGGTTTCCCCGAGAGAAATTTTTTGTTCTTTGTGTTTGTTGTGCTTGTCTTTCTTTCAATGATTATATTGTTTAATGTTATTATGCTAAACAAGTAAAAACTAACAACAAATTCATCCTTCTCCACATTAACAATGAACTTCTCACAGCCATCTTTAGAATCAAGAATGATAGTCTTTGTGAACTTCCATAATGCTTTGTTGTTCAACAAATTCTCCATGTCTCATGTCCACTTTCCATAGTTTTGTTTGTTGAGGACCATAAGCACCTACTTCAAAACCATATCACTTCTACAAAACCTTGATTCAAAACTTGCAAATTCAAACAAGTCAGATCCTTTGACTTCTTAGGAGTTAAATACATCCATAGTCTTGTTGTGACGGGCCAACCTCTAAATCCCTTGCAACAACTAGAGTTAAGCTTAGGGTTTCCAAAACCTAAAGCTATGATACCATGTTAGAATTCATAAGTGTATTAGAAAAGTAAAACAACATATCCAAGAAGACTTTGTGGTTCTTAGAAACATTGTTATGACATTGTACAGTGCAAGAACATTATGCCCATAATTTGTTTTATCATACATATCGATCCAATAATCATCTATTTATACTTGAACATGTAACCAATCTCCCTTAAACTAAGGTTGATTTGATCAACTTTGATCACCTAAGGTGACCCAAAGCAATTAGAAAAATCCACATTTCTTGGCCTTTTTTGTGCCTATTGGACTCCATTCAACGTGATTGGGACCACCCATATGGAATCTAGTCATCTCAAATCAACCTATTATTTGGTTCTTTGTCGATTTCTAATGTTGTTCAAAACCTCCCAATTAACTCAATTGACACACATCTCGACTTCCTCAAGTTATCTTTTAAACTGTTCATAAATTATTAATACAACTTTGATCATATACTAAATGACCCATATTCTTAATAAAATAGGTGAACTTTAAGTTACTTAATGATAACAAACTTATTATTTCCCACATTATCAATAAATATATTGGTACCACAACACAAAGGGTGACAATAAAGAACAAGGATATGCCATGTAGTGGCTAGTCCTTGCAAAAACACAATCATTCTTGGATTTGTTTACTTATATGGTGTGTATATAACACCACTTGTGTATTCATCATTTATCATTGATTTTCATTGATAGATAACCAACACTTGTTCCTATCATTTACCTTGAACCTAATAAGAGAACCAAGCATTCATTTTAGTTCACTCGTTGAATATCCATATGTAAGTTGAATTTAAACAAAACTTGGTGATGGAAGGTTAGTGTATGTAGCGCTTAAATTCGCAATCTTCGAGTTTGCCTTTGTAGGAGTACCATCCATGTCCTTGCGTAATTTTAGAGAATATGATTTTCCATGTCCTTGCATATTTTAAGTGATGACCTGAGCTATTATGTTGATAGTTGTGATTGAATAGAAAATGTACTTTAATTAAGTATATAAGTTTTAATGGTCAGCACCTACATACTCACAAACACTTAAATGGTTTAATAGAATAAGGTCATCTTTCATGTTATCCTCTTTCACTTCTTTTGCAACCTAGATTGTAGTACATGTAGCATTAAAAGTTGGTTAAGCGTGCTTGAGCTAGAGGAGACTTGGGATGGATGACCTCCTTAGAAGTCTTAGTTATTATTGGGTGCAAGCCCCGGAAGTGATGGTTGATGCCATGTGATTCATTTCACTAGTCTCAATCCCATTTATTCACCCTTGTGAGCATCACTCGATGCAATGAGTGCTAAGTGGATTATTCAAAACCATGAGAAATTGGTCAGTTGTGACTATACTCATGGGATATGGGTCATAGCTTAATGATTTACACTACGCATTCAATCCCAAAATAATGGTATATCAATTGCATTCTCACCAACTATAGCCTCTATTACAACCACGACAACCTTATCACTGTCTTCCACTATTGCTAAAATGGTCTTCATATGTTCTTCATGTCCATCATCAATATGGACTCCTTCAAATTTATGCTCTTGCTAAATGACATAAGAGCCCTACTTTTACAAATACTCACCTTGCCAATCTTTCTCAATCTTTCTTCACCTTATATGGCTTTCAAGGCCATTTCCTTTCCAACTTCTTCAATTTTCTCAACAACCCTCATCATCACTACAAACTCTTCATCTTCTAATATTGTAACCATAAACTCATTATCCTTATAGCCCATAACCTTATGTTGGTCATCCACTCCATTCATCAAATCCTCAATTCCATTTCATCAATTTTCCAATCTCTATCATTTCATCATCATCAATTAATTCTTCTTCATCATACCCTATCTCAAATTCAAATTATTTTACCTTCTCATCCTCTTGCCCGATATCCTCTTTCATATCCTCCTTAAGAACCATAAATTCTTTTACAAAATCTTCTTTGACTTCATGTTCTTCATGTTCTTCAAATTCAATTACAACATCAAGAATGTTGCTTAAATCTTCAAAGCCTTCAACAACTTCATCGAATTTTACTTCGAGGTCGAGGTCAACAACATTGTTGTCCTCTTCTTCACTTGCAACATCCATTGGGTTGCCTTTGTCTTCACCTACAACATCAACATATATGCTTTCTTTGCCTCAGTAGGCATGTCCTCCGATTCTTCATTTTATGATTGATGCTCGATAATTTTAACATAATCATAATCATTTTCTTCAAGTTACATATCAGATTCTACATCATCACAATACATTCAAGAACTTGAATCCACACATGAAATTTATTCTAGCATTTTACCTTCTTCTAGCTCCTCAACAATTTCATCCCAATAATCGCAATACCCATCTTCATTCCAATCCCTCTGATCATCCTCAAACTCATCGTATCCTTCACTATCTACCTCCTCTTTTGTGTGGTCTTTCTCCATTCTCCGTCCCTCTCTTTTGTGTGGTCTTTCTCCATTCTCCGTCCCTCACGTACATGCACATTGAATGCCCTGAAATGGCATGGATTTTCTACTTGCTCCAATACTTCCAACGTTTTCTTGATTAACTCACAAGCGACATATGATTTCATCTTCACTTGACGTGCTTTTCCTCTTCATTATTTACTTAAAGGCTCTTCCTTAGCCAAGGGTTTCTTCAACCCTTAGTTTCTTCCAAAGCTTTGAATTTGACCACTGCTTCCTTCATGTTCTTAGTTGTTTCATCCAAGGCCTCCTTTTCATAGGACCTTCTTTTGCTGCAAAGCCCAATTTTCATCCTTTGACAAGCCATCTTTGCAACTGCTCAATGTGCAACTTCTTTTTTGACTTCACAACTCTACACAACCTCACTATTGGAGTTGTCTTTTGAAACACCCATTATTCTCCTCCAATTAAATCTCTTATAATAGTTCTACCAAGCTTCAACTCTTCCTCAAACTGTTGGCTTCTAAAATTTCTTGCAGAATACAAATCTGCTTGCAAATTTATAAATCCACTAAGGGATTCCTCATCTTCAAGTGCCCACAACCCCAAAATTTTCTTAACAACCTCTACACAACCACAACCAGACTTACCTACTTCCCTTCACTTGCAACTCTACCCATGACCTCAGATGTGAAGCTACAATTCTTCAACAGGCCAAACCTATTCTACAGCATACACATGCTCTGATACCACTTGATGCAGATTGAGGATCTCAATCCCCTGCAAAATTCTTCACCAGCAATACAAAACCACCAACCAACACATAAATGTAGACAAGAGAGCACAAGTTCTAGCATCCCTCAAAGGTGCAACAATCAAACTCAAAATTTCACACATTCAAATACCCAAAAGTCTTGGATTCAAATCCTTGGCCCAACTAGCCTTCTATTTAATTCTTAGAAAAATTATAAATATTACATTACAGTGTCTTAAAGGGCTCTTTCTTCATAATTTACCAGTGGGTTCAAAGTCTCTTCATACTGTTATTTGATTTTAAAATTCCAAGCCTGCTAGTCACAATATCAGCTAAGCATTTATGATAATCTCCAATAATTTCTAAGAACAAAGTTTTGCTATAATTGTAATGTAAATTTCTTATGCTGCAATATTCCTCCTCAAGACAATATCCCTGTGCCCTTCTTCATAATTCTTCATTATCTATCCCTCCTTCAGACATTCCTCAATTTATTTATAAGCCCAAGATTATTAAACCAAGAGTACAACCACTTAATTCATCATTTAACTAACATCAAGAATATTTAAACTTGGACTCCGGAGAATGATGGATGACGCTCGGTGTGTTGCTGGTTCTTGGATCAAATAATTATGGATCAACCAGTGCATGTTACATATTGGCAAAGCTAAAACAATCGAACCCAAATTATTCGAAGTCTAGATTGAGTGTTGGTCTATGGCCAGTAACTCATATCGACAATCCCCCCAATCGGTCCTTGTCCATACTCAAATCCCCGTGAAAGAAATTTGGTTGTTCGCAATAAAGGATTGGACGCCTAAAATCTTTCTGGGGTTTCTCCTCCACCGCAATCCGCCAAATTACAAACCCCGCGCTGAAAATCTAGCCATTCGCAGCATAAGAAATCAATAGCTGTAATTCTAATGGGCCTGCACACATGCCCAAAATGCCAAATTTGATATGGTTTGTCGGATTTGTTTGGCTGGAGATCTGTGGTCGCTCTCTCCATCCATGATTTCATCTTCTTCACACGGTTTTCTTTAGGTTACACGCACAGGAACAGACCAATGCGGTTAGCGCCTCCTATACTCTCCAGGTAGGACAAAAGGCACGTTCTTGCGATGAGGATTAGTTCCGCGGAAAATTCTGCGATCTCCCAATATTACAAAAATACACAGTCTACTTCAACAAATATATGGGCAATTTATGTCCTTTATTCCCTCCTACTCCAGACCCTAAATCTGCAAACTTTATTTTCATGTTCAGCTCGTTCTCAATATCATTTCAGCTTCCTCAGGCCTCCTGCTATTATCTTCAATTATAAATATCTTCTCCATCCACTGGCCGTCATCCAAATACATAATGCCCTTCAACTATAACTATCTCCTCCATCCACTGGCTGTCATCCAAATACATAATGCCCTTCAGTCAAGTTTCATCATTTTCATTTACCATAATGTGGCTATAATCAGTTCCCACTTACTATTCCTTGTATCCTCCTTACTGGGACTAATATGTTTAACAGCATCTTTTCATCTATTCAACTGGTAAAAATATCTAAGTTCCTCGAGGCTCCACATCATAAGATTTTTGTCAACAAATTCATCATCTAAATCTTTTAGCCCACAGGCGAGATCACAATCTACTCTCAGCTCATCTTTTTCATCACCGTCCTTGTATTCAACATATGACTCATACATATCCACATATGTATGAGTCATATGACTGGTACATATCCACATATGTATGAGTCATATGACTGGTACATATCCACATATTCAACAATAGGTTCATTTCTTTCTTTAATAAATTTCATTTCTTTCTTAAATAAATTCTATTTTAGAATAACTTTCTTTAGCTATTCCTGCAATTTTTGAGAATTGCTTACCTTTAAAATCTTCATCAATTCTTTCACTTATGTTGTTGCTGATCTACAATCTTTGTATTTATTCATGATGCCTTTTATGAATATGTTTCAAATTTTGCATTTTTAATGTTGCAATCCACCTCAACACATTCACCATCATCACTATCAATGTTCTCAACATTATCTTCTACTTATGGCATGCATTCAACAATATGCCCTTATCTCCTTTCTCTTTGCTTCTATTACTTGGCAGCTTCAACATTGTTAATTTTTCTAACCTTGATTCGAGATAAATATTTCCTAGTAATTTTTTTCACACAATAATTTAAATTGCAGTTCATTGAATAATTTATATTGTTGGAATTATGAATAGAATATAAATAGTGGAAGAAAAAATGGAAACAAGTCTTATCAATAACACATGCACAAAAAATTCTACCTTTCAAATATGATTTTCATTAAAATAATATCCAAGCATAGAAGGGCTCCCGTACTGAGAAAATGACCCAATGAGAAAAATACAATCTACAACAAACTTGACAATTCTACTTTGTTGAGAAAACCCCCTACCTACAAATTGCCCTAGAAAACCTTTGCTGCCCCACTGCACCTGTACGACCCATATAACCTGTACGGCATGGTTGTTTGTTGTACGATTGTCGTACTCCGTCGTATGACATGCGGCTAGTTTGTACATCTTGCATGTGTGGCTATATTGCCCGCCTATACAACCCTGCTAAGCTATATGGCCTATGTTGCCCCTCACACCTCTGTCCAATTGTATATTCCCCTCTTGCAAAGTCTTCTAGTTGATATCTTTTCCTCCTGCCAAATATGGAAAGTAAAAGTCCTTCTCTACTCTCCAAAATGAGTTAATCACTCAATGCTTGTGTGTTGGTGTGTCTTCTCTTCTCACAGTGGCCACCTTTTATAATCTTGAGATGAACCAAAAACCTAACCTCCTAAGTGATCAATGGTTGGGATTATATCTCCTTCTCACTTGAGATCAATGTCTAAGATTCAATTAATTAACTTAAATCACTAATGCCATAATACTTGGGCATTTTATTAAATTAACCTCAATTAATTCTAAAATGACATTCACTTTAATAATTAAATTATTAAAGTGAATTTGAGAGGTATTAATGATGATTTCCACAGGTTAGACACAAACCCATGTGGAAATGTCTGTCTGAGCTACAAACTTCAACACTCCCTCTTGGTGAGGAAGGTATTCTCCACCACTCCTAGTTTATCTCTGAAGAAGACAAGCTTCCCTTTAACCAAGGGTTTGGTCATAATGTCTGCAAGCTACGCATCTATGGAAATATATTGGATCTTGATTGCTCCCTTCTGGATTTTGTCTTAGACGAAATGATATATGATCTCAATATGCTTGGACCTATCATGGAATACTTGATTCTCAAAGAGTTTAATACAACTCTGATTGTCACAGTATATCGATGTAGTCTCCAACTCTTGATCAAATAATCCTATAAGCAATTTGCGAAGCCAAATAGCTTCACAACTTGCCAAACTCACTACCATGTACTCGACCTCTGTTGAACTAAGTCTTACATAAGTCTGCTTCTTGTTGAACCAAGAAATCACGGTTGATCCCAAGTTGAAGCATCCCCCCTGAGGTGTTCTTCCAATCTTATGCACTCCCTACCCAATCTAAGTCTAAATATCCCATATAGCCTTACTCCATCACTTACAAGATACCTTAATCCATACTTCATTGTGCCTTTCAAATACTTGAGCACATGCTTTGTTGCTACCCAATGCGCCTACCTTGGCTCCACCATGAACTGGCTCAAGGTGTTCACAGCAAAACATATATCTATCGTGGTGTTGACCAAATACATCAATGATCCAATCAACTATCTCTATAATCTAGGATCCACCAATTTTGAATCTGAAGTGACAACCTTCTTCAAATTGGTAACCATAGGTGTAGCAATCGGTCTATAGTCCTCCATCTTGAATCTCCTCAGGATCTCCACTATGTACTTCCCTTGACTAAAGAATATCTCACCCAATCTCTGCCATACCTCTAACCCCAAGCAATAATGCATCAAGCCAATATCCTTAATCTTGAACTATGTAGCCAAATCTACCTTGCACCTTGCTATAAGATCCTCTACGCCTGCGAGAAACAAATCATTTGCGTACAACACCAGGATCAGACCCAACAAGTATGAATTACAAGTTATGATCTACCTCACTCTTGGTGAATCCCATGCTCTGCAAGTATCCACTAATCCTAGAATACCATCTCTGGGTGTGTGTTTGAGTATGTACAAGGCTTTCTTAAGTCTACACACATGAGACTCCCTCCCATGTATCTCCAAGCCTTGAGGTTGCTCTAGATACACTTCCTCCTCATTAATCCCATTGAGGAAGGTTGTCTTCATATCCATCCGGTGAATCCTCCACCTCATGACTGAGGCAATAGATATAACAACTCAAATGGAAGTATATCTAGTGACAAGATCAAATGTTTTATCGTAGTCCACTCCCTCTCTCTGAGAGAACCCTCTCACCACAAACCTCGCCTTGAACTTCTCGATGCTACCATCTGCAACATGCTTAATCTTGAAGAGCCACTTGGAAGTCATAATAGACCTCCTCTCCAGTCTAGGCACAATACCCAAACATCATTCTTCATTATGGAGGTGTAACTACTCCACAATGGCATCCCTCCAAACTTGTTGGTTGGTTGCTTCCTCAAAACTGGAAAGCTCAAGATCTATGATGCTACTCATAAATGCCATATAGTTCGAGAACTTACCTGGACGCTTGTTTTTCTTGAATGTGCTCTTGGGAGCCTCAACATGCTCCCGAGCATCCCTCAAGGTATGCTCAAACCATCTAGGTCTCCCGACAGAACTAGAAGGAGGTAACTCCTCCCCACGTGAAGGCTAACTCCCCAAACTAGAAGTTTGTGAACTTTGTTCTCCCTTCGGAGCCTCTAGCTCCTTGTCCTCTGCCTTTGGTGGTAACTCATGAGACTTCTTAGATGCCTAGTTCTCCTCGAACTTAACATATTGGCTCGCCACTATCTTCCATTGCGTTGGCATGAAAATCCTATAAACCTTTGAGGTCTCATTGTACCCCACAAATATGCCCTTCTCTCTTGAAGGCTCCAACTTCGTCCTCTCTCCACAAGCACATGGATGTAAACTAGACAACCAAAGATCCTGAGATACATAATCTCTGGGTTCACTCTTGTGAATGCCTCCTCGGGAATCTTATCCTCCAATATCCTGTGAGGAATCATGTTTTGAAAATTTATTGATGTGTTACATGCTTCTGCCCAAAGAAACATAAGCAGGCCCTGATCATGAATCATAGCCTTTACAGTATTGATGATGGACCAATTCTTTCTCTCCGCAACCCCATTCTATTGTGGGTTGTACGAGATTGTCTTCTCCCTCTTCATCTATGCTTCCTTGCAGAAATCCTTGAAGTCATTTGAGATGTACTCTCCCTCATTATCTAACCTCAAGACCTTGATCTTCTCACCTATCAGGCTTTCCACCTAGGATTTGAACTCTTGAAACCGACGAAAGGCCTCATCCTTGGTCTTCATAAAGAAGATCCAAGGTTTTCCTAGAAAATTCATCAATGAATGTCACACAATATGATGCTCCATGCACAAATACTACAGATATCGGTCCACATACATCTGAATGAATAAGATCCAAAATCCCTTTGGATCTACTTTTGCTGCTTGGAAAAGTAGCCTTGACATTCTTGCCAAGTGCACATGCCCTACTACTCAACACTAAAATATGGAAGACTGATGACAATCCCCCTTGTAATTGGAAATGCTTTGTAATGTAGGTGTCCCATCGTCCTATGAAATATCTCACATAGGTTCTCACTATCATGTACCAAGGCATAAAAAATCTTCCCTTGCAACATGTATAAGTTACCCTCTCTAACCCCAATCCTCAATGTTGTGTCAAGGCTAGCTCCCTCTAGACATATGAGTACTTGCCCTTTCTTAAAGATGACAACAAAACCCTTGTCCTCCATAACTTAGGCTGAGAGAAAAATCTTCTTTAGTCATGGTACATATAACACATCCTAAGCATCAAATGAACCTCTTGACTCAAGCTAGAATGAAATTGTTCCCTCTCCTTTCACTACATACTTGGCATCATCACCAAGCTCCACATGGATCCCTGATTCCATCTCCATTAGACTGCTAAATAGATCCCATGCTTCTGTCATACGAGGAGATGCACCAATGTCCATGTACCATGCACTCTTAGCAATTGTGCTGGTGGAAAGGCATGAACTAGTGAGAAGTCAGTCTCGAATTTCGCAACAAACTTACTTAACAGAGTCTCTGCAGATGCTACTACCTATTGCTTTTTTCCTTTTCCTTTATTCTTCTCTAGACAATGAGATGCATAGTGCCCATTCATGTGGCAATTGATCTTAATCAAGTCCTTCTTCTTTTTCAGCTCTGAGGTTTCCCCCTCACTGTCACCCTTCCTATCGAGAAACTTTCATTTTCCCTTTCTTGCCTTACTAACAATGGCTAGGTTCTCATCACTACCTCCTTGCTTGCTAGCTACAAACTCCTCCCAAGTCTCTTCCTAGATGCAATCATCCTAAAGCCTCTCCTAATTGGTAAGTTTCTCCCGAGTGAAGATTCCTTTTACAAATGGCTCCCAAGGCTTGGTGAAACAATTCAATGCCACATTGAGAAGCTTTGCATCAACTACCTTCTCTCCAATGGCTGCAAGTTGATCACGTATATGGGTGATCCTCATGAGATAGATGGTAACATTGTTAGATCTTGACATCTATACATCTCTGAGTTTATGCTTCAAGATCATCTTCCTGTTCATGTTGTCACTCTAGAATAGATCCACTAGAGCCTTCTACATTTCTCTGGACAATGTTTTCTCTACTACATGAGGAATCAAGTGATCCTTCACAAATGCTTAGGATCACTCTTTGGGATTTTATGTCCTTCTTCTCATGAGATGACAATTGAGTTGGATCTGTTGGTGCAGGAACAACCTTCACCATGATCTCCTAAAGGTCATGTTCCTTCAAAAGCAAGGTTACCCTTGACTTCAAGGACAAGAAGTTAGATGCCCCATCTAACTTGTCTTCAAATCTGAGATTGGTTGTTGCCATTTCTTAGATTCGATAAAAAATAGCTATCATGTACTTATTCCTTTAAGCACTCATTTAGATATATTGTTGTAAACCCCATATTTGCATTAGATCTATTTGTTGGTTACTCAGATCTAACAAATATGTTGTTATAGACTTTAGATCTGCCTCCCTCTTAGAGTGAACGCTCTGATACCATGTTAATTTTTCTAACCCCAGCTCTAGACAAATATTTCCTAGTGATTTCCTTCACACAATAATTTAAATTGCAGCTCATTGAATAATTTATACTGTTGGAAATATTAACATAATTTAAATATTGGAAACAAAAATGGAAATAGATCTCCTCAATAACACATGCACATAAATTTATGCCCTTCAAATGTGCTTTTCATTAAAATAATATCCAAGCATACAAGGGCTCCCTTACTAGGAATTTGGTCCAATGAGAAAAATACAATCTACAACAAACCTAGCAAATATGTCTTATTAAGAAAACCCTTTACCTACAAACTTCCCCACAAACCCTCTATTGCCATGTTGCACCTATATGCCCTGTACGACCTACTTGTATGACCCGTATGACCTATACGGCTCAATTTCCTGTTGTACAGTTCACGGCTAGTCTGTACGACTGGCACGTGTGGATGTATATATGTTGTATGACCCTGTTGTATAATTGTACGAACCTGCTGCAATGTTCAACCTCTGGTGCCCCTGACACCTCTATCCGACTATACAACCCTATGGCAAAGTCTTCTTGTTGCTAACTTTTTCTCCTGCCAAATATGTATAGTAAAAGTCCTTCTCTACTCTTCGGAATGAGTTAATCACTTAATGCTTGTGTGTTGGTGTGTCTTCTCCTCTCACCTTGGCTACCCTTTATAATATTGAGATGATCCAAAATCCTAACGTCCTAAGTGATCAATGGTTGAGATTATATATCCCCATCACTTGAGATCAATGGCTAAGATTCACTTAATTAACTTAAATCACTAATGCTAAAATACTTGGGCATTTTATTAAAATAACCTCAATTAATTCTAAAATGACATTCATTTTAATAATTAAATAAACTATTAAAGTGAATTTCCAAAGTTCTAAGAGGTATTGATGACGATTTCCACACGTTAGACACAAACCCTTGTGGAAATGCCTGTCTAAGCTACAAACTTCAATAAACAATCCATAAAAGTGTATCTCCTTACTCAGAACTCTAATACTATAGTAAACACTTGCACACTCACAAACACATTAAATGGTTTAATATAATAATGTTATCTTTAATGGTTAAATAGAAAATTATCCATAAGCCAATAAATTGCTTGACCAATCCTCTTTCAGTTAGAGCATGAGATTTGCGGTGCAGGGTTGTCATTGGGAGGTCAACTTCCATAACCAAATCAATTCTCTTTAAGAACTTGGTCAATTGAGGTTTGGTTGTTCATTTTTCAAAGGAATTGATTAGAGTGTGGAAGGTTTCCACTTTGATAGTAGGAGGGGAGAGCCCCCCTCCCATATCTGATTCCAGGAGGGTCATTAATGAAACATTAATGCTCTTAAAGTGTGATTGCAATAGAGGAATGCTCTTAAATTGTGGTCATAGTTGTAATGATTACTGTCTAGGCTTAAGGATTGCAAGAGGGTTGGATTTGATCCACTTATGTGTGTGAAGGGAATGCAATGCAAGCCTCACATGTTCGACCACTACATATTTGTGCCCTATGGCAACCTCAGGGCCCATATGCCCTCATGGGATGAGAACCTTGGTCACCATTGAAAAAATTCTCATTCCTCATCAATTGATCTAACCCCTTTGGTCCATACGGTGGGACATGCCTATAAAATTCCTTTGGGAACATTTCAAAACGAAGACAAAATTTATCCTAGAAGTTCTTATACTAACCAACATGGTTGATGGGTTGTGGTGAAGGTATGTCGAATGGTGGGGTTGCCAAAGCAAGTCACCATTAGTGGGTGGACTTTGTCCACCTTATAACTTGTTCCACACAAAAATAGATACTATTTTTTAATGAGTGTGAATAATTGCTTAAATGCTTGTCAATGTAAAAGCTGCATATTTTCACTGAGAGAAGTAAGGTGCTCTTATAACCCAAGGTGGAAGAGAACAATCCTATCATATTAAATACAAATTGCATTGAGAGAAGCAAGGTGCATTCTACATTCTAATATGGATCAAAGTGCAACATAATGTAACAATAATAAATTAAAATGAAAGAAATTTTGAGGTCCATGTAATGCCTCGTATGTTAAGCCCTGAACATATGTAATAATTGTTATTATTGTGGCATAAGGTGCCCAGAACAAGGGTCTTTAAGGACCAAGAGAAATTATTGTTTTGTAAATAATTAATTAATAAAAACAACTGGCACACCGAAGACCACAAAAGAGTATGGGAGGCATAGATCCACAATGTGAGGGGGAATGGGGACATTCCTAGCACTCTAGAACTTGTTTGGTTGAGCTTCGTCTGTATTTATGCCTTGGTGGCTTTATTAGTTGATAATCACCCAAACAATGTACAACAGACCCAACTTTTGATTATTTTAGCCTATGTTGGTATTATTGAGCCTAATTCATGATTTAGTGGGCCTCCCTTGGTGAATGCACCCTCCTTGGTGCTTGGGTGGATTCCACTTGTTGATTGAGCCCCTTTGGTGGTTTTGTAACTCCTTTTTGGAGGTTACACTTGGTTTTGTAACCCCCACTTGCACAAGTGCGCCCTCACTGGATTTTTTAGCCTTGGTTTGTGTAACTTGTCCTTTGCTATTTTGGGAAGATTCTTTGGCTTGCGTAACTCCTCACCTCACTATGTTGAATTCCTTGTTATACCTCAAATCATCACTTTGAGCACCATTTTGGGTCTTCATGTCTTATCACCATGCAAAACCTAAATGTTACACCTCCTAGCAAGTATTGAGACTCATTTCCATGTTGGTACCTTCCTTAATCTTACCTAGAAAGAAAATCCAACGCCTCATGGTCGAATGCCACCTCACATAGCCCATTTTACTCATATTTCCGTGCCCTGCCGGTGGTGCAAGGTGCAAAATTACAACATTTTTGCGCCCTGCATGCCTGTAGGGGCGCGAAAATTACAACTTCATCGTGCTATGCTTAGTGTTGGGGGCGCGAAGATCCCCTCAACCACCTTATTCCTTGAAGCTAGGATCTTGGATTCGAAAGAGAAACTTTAGGGATTGAGGTTCCTCTCGAATCTCATCTCCTCCTTCTTCCTTGTTGTGAGTCATCTCCTTGATCCACCTTCTACTCCCTTAGATCCATTATTATCTCCTGGTGGTTGGCCTATGAGTCATCTCCTTGATCCGCCTTCTACTCCCTTAGATCCATTATTATCTCCTAGTTGTTGGCCTCCCAAATCCTATAAGAAGGAAGCCATCCATAAGCTAGAGAGAGAACTTTGGAGGCATCAAACCTATGGTATTAAGGGATTTGTAGAGGCAGCAAGGAGGAGGGCTTGGAAGGAGTAATTGTTGCTTGGACATCAAGGGTAATCTTGTCTTTATATTCTTTAGCTACCTTTAATATAACTTGGCTTATTTTCCCATGTTATGTTTCTTGCTTTTGGATCCATAATATGTTTCATTAAGATTTAGATTCTAATCATTGCATCTAGTACTTGGAGATATTGTATCTTGTCTTGCTTAAACAGGTTCAGATCTTGGGCATCAAGTTCGAAACTAGAGCTAGGACAACCGCAGTTTTAAGGTAAGTTTTTGGTATCTCTTCTCTCTCAGTACTTTGGAATTTATGCATTGAGTTAGATCTAGGAGTTTAAGGTCCCATTTGTTTCATTGTTGTCTTAGATTAAGCTAATTTGAATCTAATTTAATCTCCGAGTAGGTTTAACTATCCGTAGGACGAATTGTCTAGAACAAAAATTGGCGATTCCACTGGGGACATCCAAGTTTTCATTTGGTTATCAAATCTTCATTTTTTATCAGTCATCGACCTTTATACATCAACCCGATCCTCACAGTTGAGTTCTCTGGGTCTGTAACCCTTAGAAATTTCAAAATTTCTTCCCAAACTTTCGCCCCTATCCCATCAAAGAGAAATTTCGTGTCCATCCCATATATCACAGAGCGAAAAATATCCATATTTTCGCACCCCCACAATATACTAGAGCGCGAAAATTGCCATATTTTGCCCCTGGGTGGCCTATCAGGGAGCGAAAATTCCCTGTATTTTGCATAAAATTTTGGCTTTTTGCTTGATTGATTCTTGTTTCTGATTTTTGGCTTGATCTCAGCTCTTTGATCCTGATCAGACCTGTGTGGCCTCAGTTGGACTCCAACACTTCTTGGATTTGCTTTTAGGATTCCATTTGGATTATAGAGTGAAGTTGTGAAGTTCTTGGTGAATTGCAAATTGGAGTACTGTCACAGTCACTTACACCTTTCCCATGACCTTCTTTTACCCCTGTATTCAGTCTAATTATTCACTCTACTCCTGATCTGCAAGTCTAGAAGCTTGGCTTGGTTTGCTTGTTTGATTTATTCATGGTTTGGATTTCTTGAGATTTGAAGTGACAAGAGTAAATTTTTTACTTGAAATCTTTAGTTTTACTTTGCAAAAAAAAGTGACCATTTTGTTAAAATTCAAGAGCCTCGATACACATCCCTTTGCATTCTTGAATTTTTTTTGGAAAAATCTTATCACTTGTTAAAGAATCTTTGCATTTTTGTTCATCAAATTTGTTTAGAAACTTTTCAAGATCTCTTTTCCTCTTCGCTTAATGAGTAAAACAATTTTTGCAATTTTAGAACATTTTTCATTTACTTGTCACCTTTAAGCTCATATGAAGTAAAAAGAAAACAAGAGTTTGTTTTTCAAGTTGTTTTTGGATAGATTCAATGTGAAATAGTATCCTATATTTCAAGTTGGCATACAACATTGAAAAGAAAAACAAAAGTGAGCATTTTTCTTTTTTGGCATTTAGTGTTTCTCTCATTTGGGAATAAGAAAGGAACTCTCCTTCCCATAGCTAGATATCAATCGAAAGAAAGAGTTGCATTGCTTCATTCGTAGATGCATGGTTTGATTCAAGTCTTAACACCATCAAGTTGCACTTCCATCACCTTCTGAGTAAAACAACAAGCCCTTGAAATCAATTCCCTAACTAAACACATATTAACCTCATTTGAGGACATAAAAGAATTGTGTAGTTAGGTAGGACATCGGGGATAGGAATCCAAATAATTCCTCCTTATCACTTTACATTTGAGACATAGTTGTTTTCCTTTAGGGTGCGCAAATCCTCTTGTATTTTTTGACACGGTTATACACCAATTTGTTGAGAGGGCCTCCCGTTCCATAGGGGTAAGCAACGAGGATTGGTTCCGGACGGACTTTGTGGAATACCGCACTCCACTTAGCGCCTAAGGACATCAATCCATTGTCTTCCTTTTATTTTCCTCCCTCCATACTGGTTGTGCAAGGGCTCAAAGGTAGAAGCTCCAATAAACCTTCTCGAACGTGCCATGAACGAGGTATCCTAGTGACCTTCCTTCTAGGGCTCTTTTACCCGGGATCCCTTTCGGTAGATGGATATCCCTTCATCTTTTGGTCTCTCATTTTGTATTGTCAGACTTGGATTTCATCACCTTGCGGAGGATACGATCTATTGAGGTCTCCAGACCTTAGATAGGAGGATTGCTTTCTATTGTACCTTATAGAGGGTCTTTTATTTTGTAGTGCTGCTTGTTGGCTATCTAGCCTTTTTGTTGTAGCTCACTTATAGTGGCATCGGTCTCAGTGTAGTTTTTTTAGCTTGCTTTTTGGCCTGTGCGCCTCTTCTTTTTCTGGATCCCCTTTTCCACGTTTAGTTGCTTCAGGATTTTTGTGTTCTTTTTTAAACGAGACTACCCCTAGATCATTTAGTCTTGTTCCATGGCGGACAAAAGGAAATCATGTAGACAACAGGGGAAGAGTCATGAACCCGTGCCTAGAACTAGTCACACATCACCTTCACGCATACTTACTCCCCCCACTAGTTGACTAGCCGGTCGGGGGACTATCCCAGGAACTACTAGTACGACACCACTAGTTACTATGGTATCCAAAACTCCTATACTTCTTGAAGTCAATGTAGCACCCCAACTCAATGTAGTACCAGATATTAGTGCACCGTTGGACACCAATCTAACACTCGAAATTAGTGCACCATTGGAGACCAGTGTAACACTTGAAATTAGTACAACGTTGGAAAACACCGTAGCACCTGTGGTTAACATTCCACCACAAGCTGACGTTGTGTCGGAAGTTATTGTTACTCCGGAAACTATCACAGCTTCATAAATGCCTACACAAAACGATATTCCCAAAGGATACATTGAGAATGTTGAGGAATTTGATCCTACCCATTCTATGACGATTCAACTAGCTGCAAATTTCAATGAACCTTTGGTACAGTTAATGACCCCTTCAGTCATTCCTACTACCTCGGTTATGTCTAGCTATGAATTTCGATATTCTAGCAATAGATCATTTGGAATGCCTTCTCCTGATCTTCCGACGGGACATGATATTATGGCATCCATACGAGCATAAATGGTTAGTTTAGCCCACGAACAAGCGACAACGAACAGATTCAAACGTGAAGCTACACAAATAATGGCTTTGTACTCCCAATTCCCCATGGCATCCACCTCTATAGTGGTAAATTCTCGTGATTCCAAAACCCTCCCATCCACTTCCCATGGTACTACCTATGGAATTCCGTTCGTAGGTCGATCTAGACCCACTGATTGGATCTATTTTGAACCTTTCCCCAATGAAACAAGGACAAAAAACATTTTTGATCCATCGTCCTCATTATGGAACATAGCTCTGGGCCAAGCCCTCAATTATTTTCGCACTTTTTCAGTGTCTATGCAGTTAACACCAAAATCTCCTCTTCAACCTTCCCCTCATATTCTACCAAATGAGATTTTTGGGAATATTTCTAGTTAGGGGACAAACAACACTTTCCCATGGTTACCTGTATCATTTGGAATTAGTGCACGTTTATCTTCACAGATCGCTACTACTCGTGCAGTTAGCCAACTTGCACATTGAATCTCTTCCAATGTTTCCATTGGAAAGTCGTCTACTCCCACTGTTCGAACACCTGTTGTGATTGAAAGTCAGTCTTCAACCGCAATTTACACTATCTCTAGAGGACAACCATTTATTAGTGCCCCGAGTGGAACTAGTAACCAACCTCCTCCGTCAGGACCATCCGCTTCGTGGGGACCACAAACCCCACCTATTGGAGGACAATCTTTTATTGGCACCCCAAGCAGGACCAATAATCAATTGCCTCCATCAGGTTCACTTCCTTCCTGGGGACCACAAATCCCACCTACTAGGGGCAATCTACATTTGGTAACCAGAACCCTGCCGGGGGGCATACAAATCAATATCAATCTTTTTACCCCCTCAACCCCAATCTAAATCCTGGACTACCTTACCCTAGTGTCTCGAACAACCAATGGATCCCACCACAAACCCCGCCTATTAATCAAAGCGGAGCAAACAATCCATGAAATCCACCCTTTCAGACACCTCCCCCTACTCAAGGTGTGGTTAATCCACCCAATCAAGGATTCGGGAACCCTACATGGCCCCCACCCCCCCAGGTCTCTACACCACTCAACCCCACCCAACAGCATTTCCAAAGCCGGTGTAAAACTCGATTCCGAATCAATGGGTAAATCCAATGATTCGCAACCAACAACCGGTTAACCCCTTGGTCCCTAACCCACAAAACTTTCAATAGTACTCCGCGGGTAAATTATATGGGTATAACATGCAACAATTCGCAATACAAGGCCCGACAGGAGTCCCAACACCCCATCAATATTACTCATATTCGCAACCGAATAAACAACTTCCTTTCTTGGCAACACTGGACCTACCCGATTTTTCGAGATTGATAAACGATCCCATCTGGCATGAATCACATTGGCCACCCATTGCTACCAAACTACCATTGGATATACCAAAATTCAATGATAAACCCGGGGAAGATCCAAAAAATCACGTCATGAAATTCCATCTTTGGTGTTCTTCAAACTCATTGATGGATGACTCCATACGATTAAGGCTCTTCCAATGAACACTCACCAGAACGACAACAAAATGGTATATCGAGCTGCCACAACACTCTTTCAGAGATTTCAACTCCCTTGCCATGCATTTTTTGACACATTTCTAGCTTCCCATTCGATATGAGACTGGCACAGACCTCTTAACTTTGTTGCGGAAATCTACTGCCACTCATATTTACGATCATATTCATGAGTGGAGGAGATGCCAAATATTAATTAAGGATCCTATTCCTAACCAACTATTGATTGATTGGTTCACAAAGTCATTACTGCCGCCTATTGCTAGGGATGTTGCAATGGGCGGGGCTGTTACATAAGAGCAGGAAATCGCTTGTGCTCAATATCTGGATTTGGTATATTCCCAATTTGGAACTCTATATGAATTGATTCCTCATGCCCCTCGCCCTACTGGCAATCCATCTAGGCCCGCCATCGAACCTCCTATCGATGGTGTAGTTGGTTCTATGAAGGCCCATCCTGTAACCAAATCTAGTGGACAACAAAACGTTGCTGCTCCACCCCAAAAATAGGTTGCACCCAAAAACACTACTTCTCCTGCTCAGACCTCCGAGGTGAACGCGGTTTAATCCTCATCACAACAATCCGGAGGGAGGAAGAAGAATAATAAATGCAAATCCAAAAAATATTCTCCTCAGTAGGATAACCCCAAACCACAACAAACCAATGCTGATAACAAACCTAAATGGAAAGTGAAGTTCCCCTGCCTCATTTGTCAGGAAGACCACTATACAAAAGATTGTCCTTACAAAGAGGAAGTCAATAAATTTGTCAAAGGATCTTCCCGCCCGACAGTATTAACTGACCATTTCCCACACCAACAACAACAAATGGTCGCACATGACCCCCCCGCAAGGGGGAAACCAAAACGATTCTACTAAACCAGTGACATCGTCAAATCACGATATCGTCATGATGAGTAATAAGACTGTCCATTTATTCACTCGATCAAAGACATATGATTTTGTTCCAAATACCAACAAAAATGGGACTTCAAAAGATAAATATCCCATGGAAGATCCTCCTTCTACTCTTTCTCCCAATGGCCATCTTCATATTGAAAGACCTATTACTGACACTGTGTTGCACCCACCAAAGGCCACCATTCTAAAAGCGACATTTAATCAAAGCACCCGAGCTGCCCAAAATTACAATATTGTTGAGGATTTAGCTCAAGCCCCTTGTGCAATGTCTACTCTCAAAGTTCTACAACATTTCCCTAGTCAGCGTAGAACCTTGTTGTCAGCACTCAGAGCTGTTGACCCAAATTCTTCCAACACGATCATGTTCAATTTGGAATACTTTAAGCCAAGGCTTTCTCACCATTTGGCTTTTCAGATTCATACCAAGATTTGTGGAAACAATATCCATCGTATCGTCCTAGATGAAGGTACCTCCACTTCCATCATGTCTTTGCCCTGCTGGAGAGCTATAGGCTCTCTGGAGGTAACTCGGTCTCCTACTACCCTGAAATATTTTGACAGCTATGGTTTCCAACCTTATGGACTCATCCCCTCAGTCGCCGTAGAACTAGGGGGAAAAATCACATCCATCCACGTAGAAATTGTAGATGCTCCATTATATTACAATATCTTACTTGGTCGTAATTGGTTTTATGCCATGACCGCCATAGCATCTTCAGTTTTTCGTTTGACACAATTTCCTCACCAAGGAAATATTGTCACCATAGATCAGTTGGACTTTTGCACTCCGGATATCCATTCAAACACCACCAACAGCGTCCCACTATTTACACAATCCCAACATCATTTTGAAGACGTTGGTGTTGGTCTTTTGAAGGATTCTTCCATCATTGGAGTATTCCCGGAGCTTCCACCCCTAGTTTTCTCGATCAACATGATCTCGTCGTGTACTTTCCAACCCCACGAACCTAACGATTCTTGGGTTATACCGAGTCCCGTCGAGTGTGAAACCATCGATGATTGCATGCCTCTAAATCACAATCAAGCAACATACCACGCGATTCAATCCACTTCCGATTGGATCAATACTATCGACCACCATACGGTGGCACCTCTCCCATCTCGGATCAATTCATCCTTGCCCTTTACCGACTCCCTCTCACGGAATTTTCCTTCCGACGAGTCTATTATGGAGATCATGAGCATTGATGAACCACAATGAGAAGATCACCATCATCGCTCATCCTTCCCTACGATCCATGCAGTAGAACCTGACAAAAAACCCACCATTTCATCGGATATTGTCCAAACTAAGATTTCCATCACTACACACGATGTGTTTTCTGAAGGAAATCTAGCAAACATCATGGAAATGATTCCAATCGACATCTTCGTGAAACTTGGTATCGTGGAACATATCTATTTAGGAAAAACCTGTACACCTACTGAGGTGGAATTTTATACTGCCTTATTTAAGGAGTTATGGGATGTTTTTTCCTGGAGTTATGAAGAAATGTAAAGGATAGACTCCTCTATAGTGGTTCATGAAATTCAAGTTTATCCCGGTGCCCAACCCATTCGGCAAAAACTCTGACCCGTCCATCCCCGCAAAATTGTAGCCATTAAAGCAGAAGTTGAAAAAATTCTTCGCGCTGGTTTCATTTATCCTGTCCCATTAATAGATTGGGTGTCCAATATCGTTCCCGTGACTAAGAAACAGGGTACGATTAGAGTTTGTGTCAACGATAGGGATTTGAACAAAGCTTGTCCCAAAGACAGTTATCTAACTCCCTTTATTGACCAAATTATCGATAATTGTGCCGGGAGTGTCATCTTTTCATTTATGGATGGCTTCTTTGGCTATAATTAGATTGAGATACTCCCATTAAACCAACGTAAGACTGCTTTCATCTTCCCATGGGGGACCTTTTCATACCTCAAATTACCCTTTGGTCTCAAGAACGCTGGGGCCACTTTTCAATGGGCCATGTCGTACACATTTCACGATATGAAACATGTTGTGGAACCTTATCTGGATGACCTACCCACTCACTTGGATACACGAGAGGACCATCCAGATCATCTGAGTGCCATATTCTCACGGTGCCGCCACTTCAACATTCGCTTGATCCTCACAAATGTGTATTTTTTGTTGAAGCTGATAGATTGTTAGGGTTCATAATCTCCAAGGATGGAATTCGCCTTGATCCATCGGAGGTGGAGGCTATTTTAGCTTTACCTCCCCCAACTAACATTCCATAACTCCAAAGTTTGCAAGGGCATGCAAAATTTTTACGCCACTTTGTCTGCAATTTTTCCAAGATCACTAGGGGCTACATGAGGCTTCTCAAGAAAGACGTACCTTTCATTTTGGATGACAAAGCCCAATAGTCTTTTGACAATTTGAAAAATGCCCTTACCAATGCTTTCGTGTTACAACCCCCCAATTATACACGGGACTACCTTCCTTTAAATATGTTGTCTCTCTGTCCCCCTTACTGGTTTACACTGCAAAACCCTCGAATAGTCCAAATACCACCCCGATTAACTCTGTAAGACATCAAAATGTTACCATTCATAATAAAAACAGAAAAAAGGGGAGCTGGATTCAAAAGGGGTGGTGAGGTTTTTGGTGATTCTCTAGTTGGGAGTTACATCCCCCTTTCGACCAGACTAAAAATTGCTTCCTCTTCCAATCATAGTTCTATCCCATCTCCTGATTCCTAGGCCCTCAGAGCGCATGATCCCACAAAGGAGGGTGTTTAATTTTAATTTTATCCTTTGGTATTAGGGGGATAGGGGGAACCCCAAAACTTCGGGCCCTTAAGAGGTTATTTTCTACAGTTAATCCTAAATCGTTTTGATTCAAGAGACAATGAGAACAAGTATAAAATCCCGTGAGTACTTTTTGAAAAAAAATTCTAGGATGGGAGTTTTTTGCTATTGATTCTTTAGGCCAATGAGGGGGTTTATTATCCATATGGAATCCTCTTTTTGCAAATCTTAGATCTTATAGTACCTGTGTTGGTATGTTGTTGGTGGGGAAATTAAAAGTCTTGTTGCATGAAGTTAATATTATAAATTGCTATGGTCCTTATAAAGAGAGGAGGAATTTTTGGGATAGGGTGGATTCAAACAAATTCTTAGGCTTACCTGGACTTGTTTTGGCTGGAGACCTAAATCTTACTCTTGATTTTGCTGAGATTTGGGGATCCTCCTCTAAATTGGATCGTCTATCTGATTTTTTCCAGCAATTGTTCAAGGGATATAATCTATTGGATGTTGTTCCTACTAAACTTGGACCCACGTGGAAGAATGGGAGATATGGATATGAAGGTGTTAGTAAAAGGTTGGATAGGTGTTTGATCTTTGAAGATTTTGTTGGAGCTTTGTCTAGATATAGGTCTTGGGTTATACCTTCTTATATTTTAGATCATTTTCCAATTTGCTTACAATTGGATGGGGAGAACTCTGTATCTCATTTCCCCTTCAAGTTCAATCATATGTGGATTAATGATGAGGATTTTTGTCACTTGGTTAGAAGTTGTTGGAATGATATCATTTTTCTTGAGGAATTGAATGTTATGGATAGACTATGTTCTAAACTTAAAGGTTTGAAGAAATTGGTTGTTATGTGGGAAAATAAAAAGAAGCTTCAATCTTAGTAGGACATCTTGGAGGTTGTAGAGATACTTGTTAAGGATTAAGGGGAAAACTTGGGAGGAAAAGGCTATTTTATCAGATCTCGAGGAAAATAAAGCAAATTTTCTTAAGTTGGAAGAGGAAGAGTGGAGATTGAAAAGTAGGGCAATTTGGATTGCCCGAGGTGATAATAATACAGAGTTTTTTCACAAGTATGCTAATTATAGAAAAAACCTTAATGTTATTTGGGATCTGAAAAATGAAGAAGGGCAGTGAGTTGCTTCTCAAAAGGAATTAAAGAAGTTTGTTGTTGATTATTTCTCTAATATGTTCAAGGATATTGGAATTGCTAATATAGTATCTCAGCTTGATGTTGTTAAGTATTACCCTTCTTTCTTCTTTACAGATGAAGGCAAGCAAATTGGTAAACCTATTACTCTGGATGAAATTGAAGGGGTTCTTAAACAATTTGCTAGGGACAAAAGCCCCGAGCCAGATGGTTCGCCTGTTGAAATTTTCTGCTTCTTTTTCGATCTAGTTGGCCATGAGATTCTAGAGATGGTTGAATATTCCAAAACTGAAGGGTTTATGTCTAGGGCCCTGAATTCTACTTTAATCACACTTGTTCCAAAATGTGATAAATATGAGTCTTTTATAGACTTCATACCCATATCACTATGTAGCTTAGTCTATAAGATCATCACTAAAATAATTTCCAATAGGCTTAGACCCAAGCTAGTTGAAGTGGTTTCCAAGGAACAATTTGGGTTTTTACCCAATAGAAAATTTTGGATGCAATTGGAGTCACTCAAGAATGCCTCCGTTCTATCAAGGCTAAGAAGATGAATGCTCCGATGCTTAAAATAGATTTAGCTAAGGCTTATGACAAAGTCAATTGGGTTTTCTTAAGGTTGATTCTCCTCCAAATTGGGATCTCATTGGACACTGGCAATTGGATCGTGGCATGTGTATCTTCTCCAAATTTTGTTGTTATGGTCAATGGCTCACCTTCAAACTTCTTTAAGAGCTCCATAGATTTAAGACAAGGGCCCCCCCTTTCTCCACTTCTGTTCATGTCAGTCATTGAAGGTCTTAGCATGATGATTGATGCTGCTGGAAAGGATGGCAAATGATTTGGCATTAAATTCTCTTTTGTACTGCACACTACTCATTTACTTTTTGTAGATGATGTTGTATTAATTGGTAAAGGATCATTGGATGAGTGGATCACTTTTGATGAGATCATCACTTTATTTTGTGTAGCTACATGTATGGAGGTGAGCTCGAGTAAATAAGTTTTCTACAGGAATGATGTCACCGATGATATATTTTCATAAATTGCTCATTTATTCCCTTATAAAGTGGATGAGATTGATTTTGCCGTGAAATACTTAGGTTATTTTCTGAAACCCAACAATTATAAAATTGAGATAAAATTGAGGACTGGTTATGGTTGGTTAAAAAACTTGAGAAAATAATAGGTAACGGGTCCTACATATTTTTTTCTTTGGGGGGGTAGGCTTACTTTGGTGAGGACTATCTTAGTGGCTATTCCTGTATATACCGGCCTTCCTTATCTAGGGTGCCTCAGTCCATTTTGAAAGTAATCAGGCAAAAAATATTCAATTTTTTGTGTTCAGGGTTTGATAAAAGAGGAAAAATACATTTGGTAAGTTGGGAAAGGCTTTCTCAACCTAAATCCATGGGAGGTTGGGAATTCAGGGATAATTTTAAGGACCCATACTTATTTAAAAGTGTATAAACCTTGGCGAATCTTACCAATTCTTAAAATGTCAACTATATAATATTTGGCGATATTTTTCTAAAATTATTTCAATCTCTAAGGATTTTATATAGTTTATATAATAATTTGGCTATTTTTAGAGTGAAAAAAGTTTACCCCATCAAAATTGGGCGAAATGGGGCTTTAAAAAATGCAAATTGGCGAATCTTTTTTTGGAAAAAACATGGAAAAATAGCCCATGGGATAAATTTCGCCCCTAAAATTATCCTTGGTTGGGATATAAAATTTTAAAATGGTTTAATATGGCACTTTGTTGGAAGAGTTTTTGGAGAGGGTTATTTGGTAAAGGGTTATGGAATGAGGTCCTCAAGGTAACATATCTTAAAGGTAATCAATTATCTATTGGATCAGAAACCCTGTTAAAGTTATCGATGGTGTTTCTTATTATTTTCCTTGGATAAACAAATGGATTTCTTAGAAGGTTGGCAAGGGACCCAACATTTTAATTTGGGTGGATCCTTTCATAGGATGTGAAGAAAATGATCTTCTTTCAAGTTATTTACTTGAATATTTGGCAGAATTCGAGTTCTATACTCTAGAGCACATTAAAATACTTGGATGGATGATAAGTACTAGTAATTATCGGATTCAAGCTGAGGACTTGGGGCTCCATGGGTAGTGGGATACATAATGGTCTACTTATATAATGTTTCTTAACAATGCAAGTATAAGGTTGAATGATTCAAAAGACACTTTGGTTTGGGGTTGGAATAAATCAAATGGTTAGATTGATGCAAAAAATGCTTACGAAGCTGTTTCTCAGACTCAGTTTTCCTCTGAAACTAAATGGTGGCATGTCAAACTCTGGAAGTGGAACATACCATTAAAGCTTAAATGATTTTTATGGCTTTGCATGGAAAAATATATTCTTACCTAGGACAATTTGATGAAAAGAGGTTGGTTTGGTCCTAATCTATGCACTCTTTGCAAAAGTGACAGTGAATCTATTGATAATTTCTTCATTTTTTGCTCTTTCAACAAGTTGGTTTGGCAAGAAATTTTAAAAATTCTCCATCTTTATGAGGACTAGGGCACTGTTTCCTTAGAATATTTTTTTTTAAAAATTAGATGCATAAGGTAAATTCCCATAAATTTATGCTTATTTTTGTATGTTGGTATATCTGGAATGTGAGGAATAGAGCAATCTTTGAAGATATTTTTCCTAATGCTTATTTATGTTGTATAAAGTGTTTGGGACACTATAAGGATTACTTTTCTGTTCAATTACCTAAGAGAAGTATATAGGTTACAAGGCCCAAATCCATGTAGGGTAAGGTAGTGGGCTTTTTGATGGTGCTATTCAAGCAAAATATGGGCGCTATTGAACGATTTTAAGGATCAATGAAGAACATTTTTTCAAGTTATGGATAGGTTGTGGCAGAGCAACTAATACTAAATCAAAACTTTTGGCCCTTTGGAGTCTGTTGCAGTTTTCCATAGTTAATGGTACCATATCTCTTCAGGTGTATGGTGATTCTCAAGCTATAGTTAACTGGGAAAATGGTCTCTATAAGTTGCAGGTTTTAGCATTAGATCACTGGTGCTTCATAATTAAAAGGCTATTGTCCTTATTTGTTGTCTTCCATACTGAGCATATTCATAGGGAATATAATACAAATGCTGATGCTCTATCCAAGAGAGCAATCGATTGCCCTAAAGGAACACCCTTCTTTGGATAATTTGTGGAGGGTTCACAGATCTCTGATGGATCTGTAAGCTTCTTTGTATAAGAGATTTTCAGGGTTGTTTTGATTAGCTGGTCATAATTTTGCTTGCTGCTTGGATGGATTACTAGTCTACAGGTGTGAAAGGCCCTCAGTACAAGAAATTTTCCTTTTGTTGTTTTTGAAATTTTGTGTAAGCATGACATGTAAGCCTATAGCATTTTTGTTGGTTACAGTATCAACACCAATTGATATCTCTGACTTGGTGATGGACTATATGTTTTGACTCTATTTGTCTTTGATTAAATATGAATAGCAACAAAATGTTATTGTTGTTGGTTTTTTGGTCTACATGTTGAAAAAAAATAATATTAACATCCAATGTAAAAAAAATATCAACCATAATATTTAAAAAACAAATTTAAGAACGATACTTAAATTTGTTTCTAATTATTTTAACTACTTTTCATAATTTTTTATAAACTTTTACATAAAATATAAGAAATATAAACTTTTACCCAAAACATAAGAAATTTTGTATAATTCCAAAAACAATTTATTTACCTATTTTATTTTTTTAATAAACATAAAATAAAAATATCTACTTTATTATACAATAAAAAAACAACTAATGTTAAAAAGAAGAAGACCGAGTGCCTATAAATAATGTTAAAAAGAAGAAGATGAAGTGCCTATAGAGACCATCTCATTACCATGTGAGAACATCTCCCTATCTCGACCTATTTTTCCAATACTAAGATAAGTATCTACACCTCTTTTTCGATACCAATATAAATATCTACACATATAAACATTAATCATCTCAGCCTTCGTGACAGAGTAACATTTTGACCAATGAGATTAAATTATCTGGCAATCAATTTTGATTACAAATCATACTATACAATATTTCAAAATTAAAGAGTTCAAACTTGGAGTCGAGAATATCCGAAAACTACTTGACCATTCACAGCCTCAAAGCAAAGCAGCACGGCTCTTCTATCAGTTACCATCCTCTTGCGCGAGAGAATTGTTGGCAGTGGTAGGCACAGGCATGGGGGCTGTGTCGACTATAGTTGTTGGGCATTGGCTACCAAAACATTGCTTTACGAGCTCTCTTTCTCAGGTATTTTTCTTACAAACTTTGCTTCATTTCATCAATAAAATTATGAAAGGATTAGATCTTAGAACAAGAGCTAAAAGCTTTCATGAGATTACTTCTATAGCGCCGCCCAGTGAAGATAATTAATTACCGAGAATTTGTTTGATTTAAACGAAGCATTGCTGCAACTAACCCACATTTAAGTTCTCAGGGGGGTCTGTGCTCTCAATACTTTATCTTTCAATTTTATCAGAGATGCTCAGTGCCCACTGATACAATATGTGTAAGTCTCTGTTTTGATATTTTAGTACGAAAGTCCATTAGTTGACGTTTGGATATGCTTACTTGGCATTTACCTCTCGTCCTTTGAGTGGCCAATAAAAAATATCCCTTGTGCTGCCAAAAATACTAAAAATATCCCGTCTGGCAGTGCACTATATAGTAGCCCTTATCCATGTTCTTCACCTCGCCGCCTAAAATATAAAAAATATCCTGTCTGGCAGTGCACTATGTAGCAACCCTTTTCCATGTCGGATACGCCAAAGAATGAATGTTTTCTCCTATCCTCCTTTTGGCTTTGCAATCAGCTTACTTCTTGTTTCACATGTTCGTGTATCGGGTTGTGATGGAGGGCAGAATTTTATGGTCACCTGGCTGTGTTTGGTCTCTAGATGGAGTGGAGTCATTGTTTTGGCTTTATGGAATCCATGCTGGAGCTAATGTGTCTAGATTTTATATTTTTTAGACAGCCATGCCCTTGCAGTTTTATTTTTCCGTGAGTTCAGTAGTGATCAATTTAGTCTTTTGTTGTTGAGAATTTTATGGAATTAGTTAGTGTTACCCCCTTTTTCAGCAGGGTGATTTTGATAAGAGATTCTTGAGATGATCTGTGGCTTCACCATAGATTATTGGTCAGAGGTCCTTCAGCTTTGTTAGATGGTCCATGTGCCTAGTTAGAGACAGTGTTTGATCCTCTAGTGATGTGATATTTTCTAATCTTCATTTACTCTTAGCATGTTTTCTGATATGACAGTATGTTAACATGAGATGTTACATGTATGCTTCTATAATGATTCATATATTTAAACTGGTGCTCGTCTCTTAGTCTAACTGTAGTGTTATTCTTTTAGCTTAATAAGTGTGTTAGGACGAAGGTTGATTTGTACATTGGTGAACTAAGTCAACTGATTTTCATCCATTTCATAACTTTTTACTTAGCCATTTTTCATCTCGCTAACCAATTCACCCATCCCCTTCATCACCCCCCTTTGTGAGTGATTTGTCATTAGTAGTAACATATGGTCTCATAACTATTCCAAAGTATGAATCCCTCAAATAAAGCTAAAAGAATCTTGTACTCTCAAAAGGGATTTGTTGATGAATTAAATGCAAAAATGCAAATGGAAAAGATCATGGCAGATACTCCCCATCGCAAAAGCTAGGTTCCCTTGTCCCAGGTTATCAAAGCCACATCTAAAGAAAAAGGGACTTAGCCAATGAAAGGGTTAAATGAAATATAAATGAATGAAATATCAAAGGAAAAATAAAATAAAGGGATCGCAATATGAAGGCACGAGGATGGATGACCCATGATAACACTTCCTAGCCACACATTTGGAAGAAACATCTAAAAAATTCTAACTCTTGAAAGTTAAGGATAGACCAACACACTTACATTAATATGGCGGTTATTTCACAAAGACCCCATTTCTTCCATATGTACTTACCTCACCTCATGTACCCTCACTTGACTTAAGTAGCTGAGCTATGCAGGTTGGTTTAAGACTCTCAAATGTAAAAGTGTTCTAAGGGTTACACTAATGTTAGACTAGATGGGTAAAATTATTATAAATCATTGAGTTATTAGAAAAGGTGTATTTGTAATATGTATCTTGTGTATTATTGTCATATTAGATGAACATTTGCCTTAGTTTTGATGACGGTTAACTTTATTACACTAGAGAGATTTTATTTATATACATGCTATGACTTGATTGGTATGTTGGAAGGCAACAACACTTGGAACGTTACACTTGATGGTGATCATATGTCATGTTTCCTAGCACACTTGAGGGGACGCTACACATCCTAGTTCCTTGGAGACCTTTGCTTGGCATGTGGGAGGTTGAGGGAGACTCCTAGACCCCTCCTCCCACACATTTGGACATATCTCTTCATGTTTTGACCATTGGAGATGATGCTTGGACCATTGGAAATGACTATTGGAGGCTGAGATGGAACACTGTACTCACATCCTAGTTCCTTGGAGACCTTTGCTTGGCATGTGGGAGGTTGAGGGAGACTCCTAGACCCCTCCTCCCACACATTTGGACATAGCTCTTCATGTTTTGACCATTGGAGATGATGCTTGGACCATTGGAAAGGACTATGGGAGCATGAGATGGAACATTGTACTCACACGTGTGGCTAGAGATAGATCGTTTGAGGAGTTTTAGGAGGGCGTCCAAGGGTTTGACCTTGGCCCATCCAACCACCACGCACCATGTTTGAGGCTAGTGCTTACCTAGGGAGGAGGTTTGGACCATGTTTTGATGATATTGTCCCACTTTGAGGCTATTTGGACTCACGCGTGTGAGAGCGCTCTCACTATTTGGGCCTTCTTTGTTATGCTAGGTAATTTTTGGCCTTCTTTGTTATGCTAGGTAATTTTTGGACCATTTTTGATGGAGCGCCCTCCTTCTCGGGCCATCTTTTGTACCACTTATCACCTATTGACCATGATTTGATGGGGGCACCCTCTTTTTTTGAGAGTTTGTTGAGGATTGAACATTATTTTATGTATTTTGACTCTATCTTGGAGAGTCCCTAGGGTAGATCTAGGGTTTAACACTTCTATTATTATTTTATTGTAGAGGAAGTTGAGCTTTTCTCCTATATAAGAGAGCTCGCTTCTCATTCTCAGCTGTTGTTGAGAATTAGAGAGAAATACTATCATTTGCATCCAAAGGTTCTTGTCTATTGGGGTTTCTTCTTCCATGGTTGACACAACTTGATGAGATCTTATTGAGGTAACATCCTATGTTATCATTGTAAAGTTTATGCTTCTAGTTCACTTAAAGGGTAAATCTGATCAAGTGGAATAACTCAGTTGTTTTGTGGTTTAGTTTGTTGCTTGTCTTGTGGTTTGGTTATCTTAGGAGGGGCTGCATAAGTTGGTGTGTGCCATAGAAGCCACCCTTCCTTGGTGAAGATTAGCATGGAGTTTCAATAGTTTGGATTGGAATTTGTCTTGTTTCTTGCAGAGATTCCAACCAAGCACTTGCACACAAGGCCACTAAAAGGATTGATCCCAAGACCCCATGGCCCAAGAGTTTGAAGGCACTATCAAACATCAACCAAAAAAACTATCAAACATTCAAAAAAACTATCAATCATCAACAAAAAAAATATCAAACATCCAATTTTCCTTGCATTTTAGAGTATATCTAATTTTAAAAAAATCCCAAAAGTATTTGCTTTATTTTCTATATTAGTTTCAGTGATTTTTTTTAAGTAATTAGCTTTATATTAACATTCACCAATATTAGTTTGAGTAATTTCCTAGGGTTAGATTTGCTTCATTTAATTTTATGTTAGTTAGTTTTAATTTTATGCATCTACTTTACTGAAAAAACAACCCTAAAACACTATATATTTTCACATCTTTCCAAAGGTTTCATGCTAGATCTAACTAATGAAAATTCTGGGCATTAGATATTATAGATTTCTTATTGCTTCTAGTAGTTTACATTGGCTGGAAATTGCAGATTTTAATTTCTGGAAAATACTGCAACAACTATTTTTATTTCTGGAATTTTTTAAAGGCCAATCTAGCATTCTAAAATTCAGATTTCTTGTATCTAAAAATTCAACACTAATTTTCCTAATTGAATCTGAATTTTATTTGGGTTTTCTTGCTATTTTGTTACTGCAAAATCAATGGGACAACAACTAATATTTTTTGGAAAATTCATGCTTAGTTAACTATTGGTATTTTTATTTGCTAAATCTTCTTGGATATTGACTAAGTGGTTCATATTTTAATTCTGGAAATTTATGCAAGTCACTGTTACATTGGATAATACATAACAACAAGAAGAATTGAAAGTTACTTGGTTAATTGTGGTTCATAACTCTATCTCATATGGAATAAGTTATTTCATATTAATTTCTGGAAATGTTCATTTGGTTGGATGGATAACTATAATTGATAACTCACATAATCAAGTGATAATAAATTCTGCATTAATTTTCCTAATTGAATCCGAGTTTTATTTGGCTGTACTGCCAGCCTGTTCTTGCTATTTTGTTACTGCAAAATCAATGGGACAACAACTAATATTTTTTGAAAAATTCATTGTTAGTTAAATATTGGTATTTTTATTTGCTAAATCTTCTTGGATATTGACTAAATGGTTCATATTTTAATTCTGGAAATTCCTGCAATTTACTATTACATTGGATAATACATAACATCAAGAAGACTTGAAAGTTACTTGGTTAATTGTGGTTCACAACTCTATCTCATATTGACTAATTAATTTCATATTAATATATGGAAATGTTTATTCGGTTGGTTGGATAACTATAATTGATCACTCACATAAGCAAGTGATAATAATTTTTGGCACGCCATATGTCTATTTTTCTTTCTGCATAAAGCTCTTGAGTTCACTTTCTTTTTATGGATCAATGAAAGCCAATGTTTACTAAATAATCTCAAGTTTTGGCATTTAATGATAAAGATTTAAACATCAAACTTTGAGAAGTGATTTTAATCACTTTAGTAAGTTTGATTCTATTAATATATTTGGGTGACACCTTGTTTTAGAGATTTCTCTCTCAAGCAAGGCCTCATTCAAAGCCTTAACTCAAAAATGATCTCTAAGAAATAATCATAATTTGTCTCTTAAGCTATTTCATTTGTGGATGCATGTTACACATGACAATGAACTTATTTACTTGAGGATCTTGTTCTTAATGTTTTATGGTTTATTGCTTACATCTATCTCTCACATTTGTTATTGGCTAATGTTCATAGTTCATATTATCTCATACTCTTGAGCAAATAATTTCCAATTGTTTGATATATTGGATATTGAATATCTTGAATCATTGAATGCTTATTTGGGAATCAACTAAGTAATACACAACATATCTTAATTAAATTAATTTCATTTCCCTCAGCTCTCTTTCAAAACCAAATCCAATTGAACCTAGAGAAACCCCCCTTGGCCATTGAGAGCTGGTTAGAAGAGTGGGCAATTAACATTTAACACTATGGTGACAGTGGTGCTTCTTTTCAAAATTGCTCTTGATAGCACTAGTGGGTTAGGACGTTCCCACCTAAGTGCTCAATGAAGCTGTAACAGTTAGGGTCTTGTGTTCGACATTTTATAAAAATAAAAATAGTCCTAGAAGGAGGGAGGAAGAAAGAGGAGCCGAAACCTCTCTAGGTGGAGCATGTAGAGAGAATGAAAGAAGAACCATGTGTTTTTATATGTAGTCTTACTTTTACATCTGAGAGTTATTGACTGTGTTTGTAATTTTTCCTTTTTCGAATTTTCCATTGGGAAGAGTAATTGTGGATATTGTGAAAGAAAGAACATGGACTAAGAACTTTTCAAAAGGATAGAAGCTCTACAATCCATTTTGAGATTGGATAAATCAGAGGAAGAAGAAGATAATGGAGCATTCCAAGCAACAATGCTTGATCCCATGGAAATGCTTATTGAAGCCATATCCAAAAAGAGCACCAGAACAAGGATGAAGGTAGACTAAATTTTCAGGAGATTTGTAATTAGATGCTCTATTAGATTGGATCCAACAGTTTGAGCATTATTTTAACATGGAAAATATTGTTGAAGATGATCCAAGAAGATTGAAATTTGGTGTTACTATAGATCTCATGCTGTTACTATAGATCTATTCATGAATGTACTAAACAATTTATGAAATTGCAAATGAGAGTTGCCATGCATGTAGTTGTAGAACAATCAGTAGCAGGATGCTTGAATGGCTTTCAATTCCAACTTCAAGAGGAGCTGGCAGTTGTAATGATACACTTTGTTTATGAATCCTTTCATTATGCTTCCAAAGCAGAAGAAAAACATACAGAAGCAAAGGAAAAGTAGTGAATGAAAGGCAACAATTCTCAATGCATAGGAAAAGTAGTACTCTCATACCGACAAGAGAAGAAAAACAGAGGGAAACAATAGAAGAGGTTATTAGCATGGAAACAATACAAAAATAATGAGGACAAAGTGGGTATAGAATAAGAGGATGTGTACAGTAATTGGAGGGATGCCATGGTGGAGGATTACACCTCCATCATGAAGAATGATGTTTGGGACATTGTGCCTAGATTGGAGGGGAAGTTAGTGGTGAATTCAAAATGGCTCTACAAGATCAAGCATGCAACTGATGGCAGCATAGACAAGTACAAAGCGAGGTTAGTGGCGAGAGGATTCTCCCAGAAAGAGGGAGTGGATTACGAGGAGACATTTGCTCTAGTCGCAAGGTACACTTCCATTAGAGTAGTGATATCTTTAGTCTCCATCATGGGATGGAGGGTACATTAGATGGATGTGAAGACAACTTTCCTCAAATGGGATAATTGAGGAAGAAGTGTACATTGAGCAACCTCAAGGCTTTGAGGTCAATGGGAAGGAGTCCCATGTGTGCAGGCTAAAAAAGGCCCTATATGGACTCAAGCAGGCACTGAGAGCATGGTATTCCAGGATTGATTGATACCTGCAGAGCATGGGCTTCACCAAAAGTGAAGTAGATCCCAACTTATATTTCATATTTGTTGAGGCTGATTTGCTCATTTTGGTGCTATATGTAGATGACCTGTTTCTCACAAATTTAGAGAAGCTCATTGTAGGGTGCAAGGCATATATGGTAGTTGAGTTCAAGATGAAAGACATTGGCTTGATGCATTACTTCTTGGGGTTGGAGGTTTGGCAGAGACTAGGGGATATTTTCCTTGGGTAGGGTAAATATGTAGTTGAGATGCTGAAGAGATTCCAGATGGAGGACTGCAGGCCCATGGCCACGCCTATGATCACTAATTTGAAGAAGGTCACTACTTTAGATTCAGATATAGTGGAACCCACGTTGTACATGCAACTGATAGCTTCTTTGATGTATCTGGTCAACACTAGGCTAGATAAATGTTTTGCAGAGAACACCTTAGCAAGTGGAGTCGAGGCAGGAGGATTGGGTAGCAGCAAAACATGTGCTTAGATACTTGAGGGGCACAATGGAGCATGGTCTGAGATATCTTGGAGATGGTGAGGTGAAGTTGCATGAGTATTGTTGTCACACAACTTGTAGTTGCCCCAGATGATGAATCCTATACAGGATGGTAGAAGGGATAGGAAACCAAAGAGGTGAACCAAGAGGGCCTCGATTCCCAAGATGGATTGGTTGTCACGCCAATCGAGGAACTCTTCACTTTATGTTATCTAAGCCCTAGACAATAATGGGGAAGACCCGGATCAACTCCTAACAAGAGAGATCCAACCAAAACACTAGATCAAATCAGATGAATGAAGTATGTAAGGTGTAAGGTATAATTAACCCTAGATCTGTGGATGAAGTCACAAGGTTGGTTAAAGGTTGGATCAAGAGGCTTAAAAGATATAGTTTTGATCCAATGTGGTAATACAATTGACTTATGAGTTTAATTAAAGGATCCAAGATCAAGCCACTAGTAAGTGATGAAAATTTCTTTTGCCTTGGGATGCGTGTCCAAGGTAGAAGGGTTAAGATCAGGATTGGGGCTATCTAGTACCTTTAGTTTAGCCTTGATTAGGGGTATGACAGTATCTCAACACACAAGTCACAAAACCGGCATCAAACAACTTAGAAACAAGCAAAAACAAGAAGTGCGCATGGGTAAAGAGATCAGTGCCTAGGGAAATGGGCCACAAGGAGTCCCTCAAGGGTGATGCCCTTGAGAACTCACCTTGGGTTAGGCTTAAGGTGGAAAAACCAGAAATCTTTCGCCAAGATTTCAAGTTGTTTGAGCCAGGGAATTTTTCTAAGGAAAAGTAGATTAGGGTTTGAACAGAAAATGAAATGGCCAATGGATTGGAACCCAAAATAACTGAATCAAGAGTAGATCTTACTCGGATAATCTTGCAGATGCCTTGATATTGATGATCTATGCCTTCCCGATCAATTTGAGGTGATTTGAGTGAGTGTCCAAGTGAAATCGATTTTCCCAGAGAACCAAGTGCGCCCTCCTCTGCTGCACAAGCAAACTACCAAAGTTAGATTTGATGCATCAAGAGAAAATGATTGTAAAAGCAAACGACATATAAAGCAGAAATCAAAGATCACAATGATACTATTGAAAACTCCTTGATATTAGCATCTTCAAAAGAAACGAGTTGAGGAGCCCCCTGCAAAAACGTCCAAAGTGAAATCGCCCTCCTGCAGGTAAACACTGTTTACACAATTTATTTAAATTCATCACAAAATCTCAAATGCTAGGAGACAATAGACTTTCCAATCAACATCTAAGAACATTCAATCAAAGAAGATCCAAGAGTCTCTGCAAATAATTCTTCTATTATCAAATTCCAAGAGCCAAAGTCCCTTTACAATGAGGGGGGTCTCTCCTTTAAATAACAGTGGGAGAGACCAAAACTCTAACCACCTTTTTAATGAGTGGTTGAGATCAAAAGATACATAAGTGATAATCAACGGCTGAGATGAGCCCAAATATAAAGTACATGGATCAACTCAAAAATAGAAGGGGGCGCACTAGCTAAGTCGCCCTAGGGGGGACGTACCACATAAAAGTGAAAAAAATCATAATATAAGCTCATGGTGGGTTTAGGAGGTGAAATATTCCTTCTCTAGTGTGTCCCCATGGCACAATAACATATAATAACATCATCAAAGTACAATACTGTGACCATATGGCCAAATCGTGCACCCTCAAAGACACAATAAAATCATAAAATATAAGCCCAGAGAGTGTGTGGGCTCCACTGAATGTTGCAACCTACTCTGGAAGGTGTGGGAAGCATCACACACATCATCTAAAACAACCTCATGCCATTTCCTTGCCTCAGTAGCCCAAATTGAATTCCTCTGTAGCCATTTTATCATTTTTATTCCTCATAAAATCACTTGTGAAAGATAAAAATGCCCGTAGCTCACTGCTTGGTACCTGGGGGCCAAAACTGATTGCACCAACATGTCCGGAAGCATGGTAATATAGTAATAACAAGTGGCTGGACCACATGCTTCCTTTGTAGCGCCCTAGGTGAACAAAATAAAAAGACAAACTGTGCTTCTAGGCCATTTTAAATGATAAATCTGCACCAAAGTGATAAACTGAAAAATATCTCAACTGAAAAGGCCCGAAACTGCAAACTGAGTATCCCAATGGACTCAAAAGGTCCAAATACACTAGAGATGAATACTCATACACCATGTGGATAACTGTATAATCATCTATAACCATAACTATGCCCGGACAGATAAAAAATAATAATCTGTAAATGATCAAAATCATAAAAATATCACAAATCACCATCTGAAACTTGTAACTGCTGCATGGAACCACCTGGTGAGCAATGAAAGACCATATATCATCAATCTCTAACATCACTGGTCTAACTCATCTCATGTTCTGTGGTTGACTTGGTCAAACTGGGTTTGACCAGGTCAAACTGACCAAAATATGACCCAGGCTGAAACATCAAAATGTTGCAAGTGTAATTGGATAAGACATGCTTCGTTAGTCATTCAAATAGCAAGACTCTAAACATAAAGTAGCATTTCACTGTCGGTTTAAACACAATAGATATTCAACATAAATTTATAATAATAGCTCAGAATAGAACCTCAAGGATATACTCACTTCATGGTTGTGATCAATTTGCTAATAATGGGTGAGGGTGGACAAACGCAAGGCAAGGATAAGGGATGACTGTACTAACTCAACATTGTGATACTTTGGATGTAGGAAAGGGGATACACACTCAAGCATATGTTGGATAAAGATAACACAGGGGATGGCAGTGTCTCACAAATGGAATAAGCTGTTTGGGAAGTGTTTATTTAACCTTGGCAGATGTCTACAACTCACATCCAAGCTGACTCGGCTTCGTGAGGATCTTTTCTGTAGCCGCCATGACTAGGTGCCCGACAAACTGTAACTCAAGACTCTAGGGGACACTTAGAATTAGCTGTCCCTTACTCCGTCTCACATCCCAACCCGTAGGCTCCATGAGGAATTAATCATTACATTCAATTTCCATGGCCAACCGTCTTTTGATTTAGCATTCATTTAACCACTGCTTTATTTGGGCCTTTCATTTCATTTCATTTTATTTTCATGGCCAACAGTATTTAGATTTGGCATACATTTAACCACTGCTTTTATTAGGCCTTTCATATCCCTTCTTTGGGGATTTTACATTTCATTAATTTCATAGCCCTTCTTTCATTGTGCTTAGAAACACAGTTTTGAATTTCATTTCAATGGGCTTTCACAAGAGATATACAATAATTTCCACATACATGTAATGATGGTAGTACTATCTGCTTCAGGTTTTAGCCAACACAACTTAGGCAACTTAGAGCCAAGACACAACTAAACAGGGATGCTATCCAACAAAGAGGCTAGTGTGGGGAAGTCCTCTATATCACATGCTAAGGCATAAGTCAAGGTAAAACTAAAACTGGAAGGTGACGAACGGATGGGGATAGTGAAAAGTGGTGCCAAAACTAGCAAGCCATATAATGGTGGGAATGATCACATCCATTCTCGTAAGGAGGGCGAAACCAATGAGTATAAACGAGAACTTCATAATTCTGAGCAAGCTAAACCATATAGATATAAATTAACAACCATGTCCATAATATATAAATATACCGCCAGATCATGACCACTAAATGCTAAATTATGCTACCAAAATGACCAGAAAAGCAATATAAGCCAATACACATCCATATACCTGCTGGGTCATATACTTGTACTAACCATCTGAACCATCATCTGTCAACTGAAAACCTGCTGCTGCACATCTGGGCACTTCATACTGCTTTGTATGGCAAAAATGGCTACATCGGTCATCAAATCTGAGTTCCTGATTCAGTCATGGCATAAGACTGTACTGTCTGCTCATGGGATGCTCTGAAAATATGAGTGATCCTGGAATGAATGCTCATCTGATGCCGATCTCAAGCATCTCAATGTAAAGGACTGGCTGAAAAAAGGACTGGAATCTGATCAGAAGATATGGTAGCCCCAGCTACTATAAATGTGATAACAAGCATATAGACTTAGATTGGGTAGGCAGTGCATTAGAAGGGAAGAGTACCTTAGGGTGTTGCTTCAACTTGGGATCGATGATGATATCCTGGTTCAGCCAGAAGCAAACTTTTGTGGTACTTAGGTCAGTATAGGCAGAGTATATGGTAGTGAGTACAACTAGTTGTGAGGCAATCTGGCTTTGCAAGTTGCTAGCAGGTCTATTTGATTAGGAGTTGGATCCCATAGTGATTTATTGTGATAATCAGAGTTGTATCAAACTCTCTGAGAATCCAGTTTTTCATGATAGGTCCAAGCACATTGAGATCATGTATCACTTCATTCAACAAAATTCAGAAGGGAGCAGTGAAGCTTCAATATGTACCCATAGAGCAGCAGGTTGCAGATATTTTGACCAAGCCCTTAACAAAAGGGAAGTTTGAAGCATTCAGAGACAAACTTGGATTGGTGCAGATTCCTTCCTCGCTAAGAGGGAGTGTTGATGTTTTGTAGTGTGGACATGAACTTCCGCATAGGTTTTGTGTCAAACATGTGTGAAGTTGTCTAAGTTAAATCTATTTTGTAATTCACTTTATAAAGTGAAAGTCTTATATTTTGATGTTAAGTCTAATCAAGTGCATTAGTGATTTAGACTAATCTCAATTGTCGATCTGACCGAGAAGTTAGGGTTTTGTTATATTAGGGTTGCAGCTAAAGTATAAAGGCAGGTCAAAGTAGAGGGAAGAGACACACTCATTATTCATAGGAAGATAGTTTTGGTCGAAAGGTGAAGAAAATCATTTGGAGAGTGAAATTAGAGCATCGAAGGGGAGCCCAATCAACAACCAGGCAGATTTCCGTAATTAGAAAGTAGCAGGGACAAATCTGTACCGTTGTACGGAGTCGTAAAATAGATTGGTTCGTGCAGTAGTATGGATTTGTACGGACATGTCCATATAGGCATGCGACAGTCCTGTACAGTTACCAACAAGCGTTCGGAGGATTGCTCAATTTTCTGAGGGTAGTTTTCCTTAGTAAGTTTGCTAAATTTTGTTTCATTTTGGGTATTGTACATCTGTAAGTTATTGCAGCTGTGGAGGTTTCCTTGTAAGCCTAGATCTATTAATGGAAGGCTGATTTGAAGGTCTAAATTTGTTATATTATGTTTTGTTTCCATTGTTCATTTTCAACTATATGTGTGATTGTCGCAGGTTCATAAATATTCATTTATGTGATTAGATAAGTTCAGATCTGATTTATTTAATTAAGAGAGACATAGGACAACAATCACCCAAGGCCTGAAAATTTACAGACCAACTGAGGTAGTTAAGAAAGTTATAACTACCTTCCATGATTGTAATCATATATATAGACATGAATCTATGAAGTAAAAGATTTGTTAGATTGATCATATAATAAAGACTATTTGGTGGTGGTTCCACTACTGCTTTTCTATCTCTTTCCTCCCTCTATGTATGTTTGCTTTATAGTACTTTGTTGTATATTATGCTTGGTTATGTGGACTATTGGTAACTGCATTGTGTAATCTCATAGATTACAACATAACCTCTAGTTCTAGGCTCAACCACCAAAAATAAAATAATATTATTACAAGTGATCAAAATTGACATGTCAAAATAGTTATCAAAATAAACATGTGAAACTAATAATAAACTAATAGATGGATATGAATTGGTCTTCAAATAATGCTTTATCTCTCCACATGAGAGCTCCAAGATAGAGGGTGCAGCCCCTAGTGGTCAAATTTGACCATGTCAAGATGCATAAAATATATCCACTCTCTCCAAGTAGGTCACTCTATAAGGCAATCTTGAAAACTATGGAAAGGATCTCCTCCAAAAGTAGGTCAAACTAGTTTAGTCACTTTAAACCTTAACAAGGTGTGAATAGGGCTTATTCCAAGGTGCAAGTGGACCCTCTAATGGAGTGCACTATTGCCAACTAAGTTGTACTTGGTTGGATTATCAAGCGAGCGGGCAAAGTTGAACATGTCAATGTTCATTTTCGATGATTTGATGTCCAACAGGTATCCCATCCAGGACGGTAGAGGAGACAGGCAACTACAGAGGTGACCCAAGAGATGCCACGGTTCCCAATGCAATGTGGGAGTCACGTCAACCGAGGCACTCTTCGCTTTAGGTCAAGGTGTAACTAGACCAAGGGGGAGACCCTATACCCCAATCACAGTTGATCCAACCAATGGTTTCTAAGGGTAGATAAATGATGAGTTACGGAAACCAATGCAAGGCTAAGTGGACCTAAGAGTTAAGGAATGGTTGAAGGTGGTGTAATGGATAGTTAGTGTTTCAACCTATGTATGGTTTAGGCCACATGATGGGGTATGATTACTAGGTATAGTACCATGTGCTTGCACAAGCGGGTCTTGTTTTCTTGGGAAGTGTGAAATGGTTCTAGGTGGACCCACAAGGTGAAGTTAGGTGTGAGGTTGGTACTATAGGTTAGATATAGGCTAGATCTATAAGTTGGGGTTGGTTCTAGGAGTACCCATGTGCTAGATCTAGGGTTTGACACAAATCCCAAGGAGTGCGACTTGCTTGGAGAAGGATTAGTGCCTTGTTGGATGGGCTAATGGGGTCAAGAAGGATGTCAAAGTGTAGATCGGGACACCTAGAAGCCAAGTCAAGTGGGTTGAATGAGATCCAATGGTTGGATCTTACTAGATCTAGGTTTTAAAGTGATGACAAAAAGTGGACCACAATCCCTTAAAACAAGGAATGCAATCCCCAAGGCAGATCTTGACAAAAGGACAGTATAGACCTAGGTTTCAAGGCATGGGCATTCCAAATCCACGAAAATCTCCAACACCCACTTCCTAGAAGTGGACCAACTCAAAACTTCAAGGGGGTGCTATTTGCTCAAGGAAGGGCAAAAGATGGGTTTGGTGGACCAAATCAAGTCCAATGGCCATCAAACTGTAGTTCCAAGTGGCTTGTACCCCGATCTATGTATCTTCAAAATTTGAAGTGAATCAAATGGCTAGATCTTAGTAGATCTAAGTTTTAAGGTACCAAGAAGATCAAAAGGGGGTTTCAACCCCTTAAAACATGGAGAGATGTCCACAAGGTAGTTTTCACCAAAGTAAAGATGTGGGTATAGGTTATCAAGTGTCTAGATTCCAAATCAAGTGAGATCTCACCTACCCATGTGCTAGATCTAACCCAACAAGCTTCTCTTAGGAAAATCGATTTAGGTTCAAGAGGGCTTTTTGCATTGAAAAGTGTGTCAATTTTTTAGCCAATCACCACCAAACTATAGATCCAACTAGGGGTGGATCCTATAGAGGTGGGTTTTTAATATCTTTTCAATTGCAAGGCTAGATCTAAGTAGATCTGAAAAATACCAAAAAAAAGGGTTTTAATTTGATTAGGGTTTTTATGATCTAGAAATTATGGAAGATTCAAGGAAGAGAAGATCATACCTCTTGGAGCATACCTGGATTAAGAGATGAATGCTAGTTGAGACGAGGATTACTTTGCCAAAGATCAAATGGAGAATTGTTGAAGCCCTCTTGCCAAATCGATTTTTCCAAGCCACATGTGATTCCTTCTAACCTGTCAAGCCAAGGAGCAAAGCATCAATCAGTTTAACAAATTGAAGGTAGATACAAGCAAGAGAGAGAGAAACATAGAATAGTTGACACAAAGGCAAAACTACTCCCTGTTACACCAAAGCGACTTCTTCCAAGATTGAAGGGCAAGCCTCCCCACCAATTCGCCCTTGTCCAAAATCGCCCTCTTAACCTGTAAATAAAATATGGCAAATATGCAAGATAGCTACAATAGATCCTCCAGTGCAATGGACAATAGCATTTACAATCGAAACAACCAACATCCACTCAATCCAAGCATATACTCCAAAAGATAGAAATTTTATTCCAAGAGCCAAGAGCCAAAAATCTCTAGATGAATTTTACAATGAGAGGCTCCCTCCTTAAATAGGATGGGGAAAGAGTACAATCCTAACCACTTTTTACATGAGTGGCTAAGATTAAAAGATCTCAAGATCTAATCAATGGTTGAGATGAGCTCAACAATAAAATACATGGATCAACCATAAAATATAACAATAAGTGGACAAAATCGCCCTAGGAGAGGGGATCCCACCAAATCATGATGACAAAATATCATAAGAGGCTTATGGTGGGTCCAAGGGGTAATTTTATCCCTCCTCGGTCAATCCCCATAGCACAATAACCAAAAAATAATCATGAATGTACCAAATCGTGCCTCCATAGTGAAGTCGTGGTCCTCAAAAGACCTCAAAAATCCACAGAAAGTGCCATAAGTGATGGATGCGGGCCCCGATGAAGCTGAAACTGCTGGAGAAGGTGTGGAAGGTCCCGATCTATCATCACTGATCATCCCATGCCATAACTTTGCCTCAGTAGCCCAAATCGATTTCCTCAATAGCCATTTCTACCAATCCTGAAATGCCTCGGGAAGCGTGAAATTGCCCCAAACAGCCTCCTGGAGTGCTGGCGCTGTCAAGGTGAGGGCACCAGTGTGTCCGGAAGGGGGGTAATATGGTAAAAACAAGTGGTTGGACCACCCCCTCCATCATCAGCGCCCTAGGTCAACCGGATAAAAGTCATCTCTGCTCTGACAGGGCCTCCAACAGACCAAAACTGCACTGGGACAGCCTTCTGAGGCTCAATCATCACTGTAATTGCCCGGAACTGAAAACAAACTGTCCCATTGGACTCAGAAGGTCCAAATCTATCCAAGATGTGTACTCATACACCATATGAGTCTCTGCATGATCAAAATAAATATCCAATATACCGGAACAAGGCCAATAATAATGCGCTGTACGTATACAAACACTGCTGTAACCCCAGAATCATCATCATAACCCTGTAGCGGCTGCATAGAGTCATCATGTATGTATACATAGACCATATATCATCTATCAATATCATCATAAGGTCCAACATCTCATGTCCCATGGTCTTCCATGGTCAAACTAGGTCTAACCAAGACCAAATATAACTCAGATCATCATCAATAGCTGCTGCAAAGTGTCAAGGTTAATATATGCTCTACAACTTATTCAAATAACAATTATAACACAGAGTAATCATGACTGGCGATCTAAATCCAAATATATAGTGTCGTTAATTATTATTATTACTTAGACTAGACTTTCAGGATCATACTCACTTCATAGTTGTGATCAATTTGCTAGTGAAGGGTGAAGGCTTAAATTAACTGGCTAGGCTAAGGGATGACTTAACTGTCTTGACTTTGTGACACTTTGGCAAGGGAAAGGGAATACACCATAGTATATACTGAATGAGCAATAACACAGGGAATGGCGGTGTCTCACAAATGGATGAGTTGTTCAAAGAGGGTTTATTCACCTTCACAGATGCGCACAATCCATAACACAAATAAGGCCAGCAATTGTTTAGATATAGCTTTTAAGTTCCATTGCTTTTTGGGCCTGAAGTTTCCATAGCCTTGATCTATGTGTGTTTATAAACACATTGCATAGATTTACATTTATTTTAGGCTTTCTGCTGCAGGTGTGTTTTTAAGGCACTTGTTTACCTGAGCACTTCTAGGTGTGTCATGGACAGCTTGTTTACCTAGGTATTTATTTTCCACAAGATATAACATTTTATTTTCATAGCCATTTTCATTTGGCATGCCTTTCATTCATGTGTGTTTAGAAACACATTGCATGAATGGGCTTTTCATACAAGATATAGCATTTCATTTTTCCAGATTTTGTATTCATGGCAGCACTAAAAGTTTCAGGTTTAGCCAACACAACTCTAGTGACTAGGGGGAATTCACAAGGAACTCCAACTCGCCATAGGCAAGTTTTGTCACCAACTCAGAGCCGAGACACAATAAACAGGGAAGCTCATCCAATACAAAGGCTACATTGGGGAAAAGATCCTCCATGTCACTAGTCAAGTAGTAAGTCAGGGTGATAAACTAAAAGGTAGGTAATGGATGGATGAAGACAATGAATGATGGAGCCGACACTAGCAAGCCAAGGTATGGTGGAATGATCACCTCTATTCTCCCTAAGGAGGGTAATACCAATGAGTATGAATAGTGAACTTCTAAGTCTGAGTAGGGACAATAATATATATATAATAAGATCAACCAGGTCCACATATCTATATGATCGCCAGATCATGACACTAAGTGCTAAGACATGCTATAAGAATAAGTATAAAAGCAATATAACCATAACACAATGATATACCTGCTGAGTCATATACCTGAATGCTCATCAACCTGTACCATCATCTGTCCTCTGAAACTGCTGCTGTAACTCTGGGCACTACTGACTGCTCTGTACCAATGGTATAATGGCTACATCGGTCATCTCTCTGAGTGTCCTGAGACTCAGTCATGGCATAGGGAATACATATGCTGTCCAAAATCTGATAGTGATCCATAGATAGCTGCTCATCTCATCATCTCAAAGTAAAGGAACTGGCTGAAATGTGCTCTGGAACCTGAAAAATAATGTATGGTAGCCCGGCTACTATATATGTGATAACAGGTCCCACTTGTGTAAATCATGGTACTAGATCTTGTCTTTCTAGCTCATCAAGTGGCCTAAGTCATACATTGGTTGAAACACTAGTCATCTCTCAAACCACCTTCAACCATACTTTAATTTCTAGGTCCACTTACCTTGCATTGGTTTCCGTAACTTACCATTTACTCATCCCTAGGAACCTTTGCTTGGGTCCAATCACCTTTGATTGGTTATAGGGTCTCCCCCTAGGTCTTGTTTCACCTTGACCTAAAGCGAAGAGTGCCTTGGTTGACGTGACTCCCACCTTGCATTGGGAACCGTGGCATCTCTTGGGTCACCTCTTTAGTTGCCTATCTCCTCTACCGTCCCGGATGGGATACCTCTAGGGGCAACTACAAGTTGTGTGATAACAATACTCCTCGATGGACTGAGTTGATTTGATCATATGAGTTGAGTTGATTGTCCTCCTCGACGGACTGAGTTGAGTTGATCGCACTTCTTGAGAGTTCTGTGTGGACTCCTATTCCTATGTGGATTGTGGTTCTGCGTGGATCGAGATGAGTTCTATGTGAACTTCTTATCCAGTGTGGACTGTATTAATCACACTTCTTGACGGACTGAGTTATGTGGATAGACCTTTCTTATGATGACGAGATGTATGAGACAAGCCATGACGATCAGATGATGTTCGGATGTGTTCCAACGTGATGATACCTCTCTAGCTAAGAGGGAGTGTTGTTGTGAGTAGCTATGTGAGGTATCCTCACTAGCTAGGACGACCTACAAAAAGAAAAAGAAAAAGAAAATTTATGTTATTATTGCAAAAATGAAGTCGGCCTAGGCAGATAGACAAGTCGGCCCCAGTTGGAAAAGTCACCTAGAAAACAATATAAATAGGAGGGACGCCTCCTCATTTGGATACACACCTCACTCAAGTTCACTCAGGCAAGGAAAAGTTCGATTTTGGGTTGTAGAAGACAATTTTCTGGGGCTCTTTCTTTGGCATCATTTCTCTATGTGATCTCTATTTTCAAGATCACTCTTATATTTGATGTACTTTTATTATGTACTTAATCTTTAAGTAAGAAAGGTTTGTTGGGTTTTTTCCCTGAGTTTGGGTTTTCCTAGGGTAAACTATTGTGTCTCTTGTGTTTTTGTGGATGGTTAATTTGTCGAAAGAAATGAAAATTATACTGCTATATTATTAAAAATCTAACAGGTACACTCCCATTGTACCAAAGAAGAGCTGGTCTTAAGTGAGAAGAGGCCTTGTTGAGGTGACAGTGACAAGCCTCTTGAGTTACCTTTAGCCTTGCATCAATATTTTGAATTTGGATCCCAAGTGCAAGATTTATCAATAACAATGTGTCCTTGACTCCATTCACTATAGTGAAAGATATATGTTTTATGTCTTCTAATTAAATGATAATTACCTAGTTAAATCAGTGTCTAGTTCCATGTTTTTCCTGTATTTTTGTTTATTCTACACTTACTCTCTTGATTATCTCTATTCCAGCCTGTTTCCAGCTTGTTTCAAGCATACCATGCATGTTCCTAGATTTAATGAGGGGGTTCAAAGTTCAAACATCAATATATTTGGTGGAAACATTATTCCTTAATCGTTTCTATATAAAGAGCTGTCTATCGCTTCTTGGATATGGTATTATTATGAAAACATGGATATGCTCATGCCATTTGTTTTCAGGGTATTTTGCAATATTCATTTTCTGCCAAGGGTTTAAGCCAATGCAAGCCTGGACTTATCAAATTTGGACAAAATGATGTGTTATCCTTCCTTCCTTCATCAAATTGGAGAAGAAGGTACTTGTACTCATGCAATCTCTCTTAAAAGGTTTTCTCTCTTTCAAGAAGTCCTTGTACGCTGTTACATTCCAATGATTAAATATTGTGTGGTGATCAGAATTATGCAAAGTTATCGTGTTAGCTACATTATTAAATAGTAAATATAAGCTAGAATATCGATACAAATGTTAAACATGTTAGGTCTTAGATCGATTTCTTTGATATTTCGAACAATTCTATAGTACTAATGGTCTTACGTATTGATATTTATGAGAAAGGAGCAGATTTAAGGGTTCCATTTAACTTTTGTTTTCCTCATATGATAGACCAAAATCATAATAGATCAACACTATAATTTTGTAGTACTTTCTCTTTATGGGCTTGATCTTTGGGTTTAATTTTGGGTTATTGCCTTTGTTTTATTAATGTCACTTATACTTCAGTGTTGTATTTATGTCATCAATGTAGATTTGTTAGTAATACAACTTATGTAGCAATATTCCTCTGATCTGAAATTTGACTGTTTAAAATTTCATAGGTACTATAAACTCACTGAATTTGTAGAAATTGGGATTCACAAGAGATTGCAAGGGAATCAAATGGAACCAACACAAGCCCTAAGGCTGCGAGAAAGAGAAAAATAACCAGCACTAGGACAGCACAACTTTTGAAGAGATATCATACAAGAGGAGTGCAACCCTAGAGAGAGAAAACAACTCAAGAACATGTGTGTTAGAGAGAGAGATACCAAAGCACAAGAGAGCGCATCACTTGATAGGTGCCCTTGGGCAAATCACTTTATTAAGAATGAATCAATCACTTAAATGATGTGTACAAATTTCGAAAAATTCACAATTTAGAAATTTCACGTCTTTGACTAAAGGTTTGCTGGTTCTTAACCCTATAAATTTTCAGCCTTAGACTGTTATGAAATATAGAACAAAACATGAGTGCAAAGAGAACAATAATTTACTTCTTAATAGACCAATCTTCTAGGCAATCCACGGAGAAAATACCAAAGTGACTTGATAAGTTTCAATACTCTAACTTATCATGCATTAGTAGATCTGAAAATTCACTTTTACAGCAGATATAACAACAGTTAAACAACCCTTAAATTCTTCAATGATGACGTCAATCGTTCAACAAAATTGCCCTTTACTTTTGTCAAATCATTAAGACATATACAACTGTAATTAACAACACATGAAGAACATAGATGGCTGAAAATCAAATCTGGAAATTACACAAGTATTGGACAGCTGAAAAATTCATTAATAGCATAAGACAAAGTTGTACATATCATAGACTTCTCTCAAGGCTAATACAATCCACTCTCTCTCCATAATCCTAACTAGGAAAAACAAGAAAAACCCGAGGTCAACAAAGTGGCTCCAACATGCAAGAATTACTGAAACAAGTCCTCCAAGGTCTTCTTTGTTAAAGAAATATAACTGCAGGAGATATTCTAAATGTATTTGTCTATTGTATTATTGTATTCCTCCTTCGGGAGATGTCATTGATGTAATTAATAATGTAAGAGTCATTGAAAGATTCAATGTAAAACCCTAAGTGATTAGGTCGGCCTGGAAAGATCTAGAAAGAATATTTTATTGTAAAGAGTACAGGTCGGCCCAGTTAGGTGAGTTAGAGCTGACCTAGTTAGTGAAAGGTCAAGTCAAATGTAAAGTATAAATAGGAGATTGAGTTGCTCATTTGTATCACTCAACTTACTCTCACAAGTTCGCATAGGAGAGAGAGAGAGAAGTTCGCACAAGTGGAGGAGAAGCTGATTTTGTCTTGGGTTTATCTTTGTACTTTGTGAATTATATATTGAGGAAGTTTGCCGAGGTTTTCTCCCTTGTGGTTTCCCCGAGAGAAATATTGTGTTCATTGTATTTGCTGTGCTTGTATTTCTTTCAGTGATAGATTGTTTAATGTTATTATGCTAAACAAGTAAGAAAACTAACGTGGTTTCAGAGTAGGCCCGAAAGAAAACATTGTGCAGCCTCCGCAACTGCAGAAACTATGGCTTCTTGTTCTGGGAGCTCCCTCCACAGATTAGCTGAAAAAGGAGGTGCATCTCACTCGCCTCACTAGGGCGCATCTTTCTGTCAAAGTAGAATTCAATTTCGAGAATTTTCATTTTTGGGTCCTGTTATCACACAACTTGTAGTTGTTCCTAAAGGTATCCCATCCGGGATGGTAGAGGAGATGGACAACTAAAGAGGTGACCCAAGAGATGCAACGGTTCCCAATGCAAGCTGGGTGTCACGATAACCGAGGCACTCTTCACTTTAGATCAAGACTAATCAAAATCAAGGGGGAGACCCTAGCCAATCAATGAAGATTAGCTAACCCAAAGGTTCCTAGGGAAATGTGTAAGTTGAGTTATGGAAACCAATGAGTGAATTAGATTAAGTGGACCCAAGAGTTTAAGTGTGGTTGAAGAGGCTTAAGAGGTGACAAGTGTTTCAACTAATGAATGACTAAGGCCACTTATGAAGCTCAATTGAATAGATCTAGTACCATGGAAATCACACAAGTGGGGCCTGCTCCTTAAAAAGTGGAAAATGGTTCAAATGGGGCCTGTTATCACATATACAGTAGCCGGGCTACCATACATTTTTTGTCAGATTCCAGTACACTATCTAGCCAGTTCCCTTACATTGAGATGCTGAGATGAGCATCTATGTTGGATCACTATCAGATTTTGGACAGTATATCTATTCCCCAGTGCCATGACTGAGTCTCAGGACACTCAGAGAGATGACTGATATAGCCATTATACCATTTGTACAGAGCAGTCAGTAGTGCCTAGAGTTACAGCAGCAGTTTCAGATGACAGATGATGGTTCAGGTGGTGAGCATTCAGGTATATGACTCAACAGGTATATCATTGTGTTATGGTTATATTGCTTTTATACTTATTCTTATAGCATGTCTTAGCACTTAGTGTCATGATCTGGCGATCATATAGATATGTGGACCTGGTTGATCTTATTATATATATTTTATTGTCCCTACTCAGACTTAGAAGTTCACTATTCATACTCATTGGTTTTACCCTCCCTAGGGAGAATAGAGGTGATCATTCCACCATACCTTGGCTTGCTAGTGTTGGCTCCATTATTCATTGTCTTCATCCATCCATTGCCTACCTTTTAGTTTATCACCCTGACTTACTACTTGACTAGTGACATGGAGGATCTTTTTCCCACTGTAGCCTCTGTATTGGATGAGCTTCCTTGTTTATTGTGTCTTGGCTCTGAGTTGGTGATAAAACTTACCTATGGTGAGTTGGAGTTCCTTGTGAATTCCCCCTAGTCACTAAAGTTGTGTTGGCTAAACCTGAAACTTTTAGTGCTGCCATGAATACAAAATCTGGAAAAAATGAAATGCTATATCTTGTATGAAAAGCCCATTCATGCAATGTGTTTCTAAACACACATGAATGAAAGGCATGCCAAATGAAAATGGCCATGAAAATAAAATGTTATATCTTTTGGAAATGTAAATACCTAGGTAAACAAGCTGTCTGTGACACACCTAGAAGTGCTCAGGTAAACAAGTGCCTTAAAAACACACCTGCAGCAGAAAGCCTAAAATAAATGTAAATCTATGCAATGTGTTTATAAACACACATAGATCAAAGGCTATGGAAACTTCAGGCCCAAAAAGCAATGGAACTTAAATGCTATATCTAAATAATTGCTGGCCTCATTTGTATTATGGATTGTGCACATCTGTGAAAGGTGAATAAACCCTCTTTGAACAACTCATCCATTTGTGAGACATTGCCATTCCCTGTGTTGTTGCTCATTCAGTATATACTATGGTGTGTATTCCATTTCCCTGTTCCAAAGTGTCACAATGTTAAGTTAGTCAAGTCATCCCATAGCCTAGCCATGTTATTTTAGCCTTCACCCTTCACTAGCAAATTGATCACAGCTATGAAGTGAGTATGGTCTTGAAAGTCTAGTCTGAGTCTTAATATTAATTAATGACATTATATATTTGGATTTAGATCGCTAGTAATGATTACTTTGTGTTATAATGGCTATTTGATTAAGTTGTAGAGCATGCATTAACCTTTGACACTTTGTAGCAGCTTCTGATGATAGTCTGAGTTATATTTGGTCATGTTGACTTGGTCAAACCTAGTTTGACCAAGGTCAACCACAGGACATGAGATGGTTGGACCTTGTGATGATATGGATAGATGATATGTGGTCTATGTACATGTACATGATGATTCTATGCATCAGATACAGGTTTATGATGATGATTCATGGTTTACAGCATTATTTGATCATTTACAGATTATTATTATTTCACCTGTTCCAGTATATTGGATATATTTTATGATCATGCAGAGACTCATATGACCATATTTCCCTTGGAAACTGAAAATTACAGCATCGTGCAATTACAAGTGCATCTGATTCTCTTTGACAACCATACAGTCGTACGGTTGAGTCATATGACTTCCTCCTTTGCTTCTTTTTCTTTTGAACCATGATCTAAAGAGTTTTACTTTGATAAAAAATTAAATCAATAACTGGCTTTGACAAAACCTTTTGGCTCTTCAATGTGCTAAGCTAGTGATCCCTCGATTTATCTCTACCGGCAGTATCCCTAGGTCTTCAAACTTTGATAGATGTTTTGGCTTTAAGCGAGTTCTGATACCATATCATGGTTACAAGAAACTCAACACATAAAGAAAATGAAGATAAACTCAAGAGAGTTCTCGGTATTGCATTGCATAAATGAGAAGTGAAAGCCTTCTTATAAAGGGTTACATAATAGTCAAGTCAATCCACTTTATGAATGCGGGATAAACCAAGAAACGCACTGAATTGAAATGAAGCATGAAAGCATAATATAACCTAAAGTCAAAATGACTATTAATGTGTATGTCTAATATCTAATTGATCATTATTTATCTGATATTACTCTAACATTCTCACAGTGACAAACCCATTCTCTGCTATATTTTGTCCATGACCACTCTTTATAAGGAGTTGGGTATTTATAAATAAACTGCCATCTTGTATTTGAGCTTCCTTATGAGTTACATTGTCCTAAGGGCGTCTGTGTTGGTTATTCACACACCCACATCCCAGTGGTATTTGAGCTCTCTCAGTTGTGTTCAAGGCTCAAGCATTTTGATCATATTCGAGCTTCTTTCTCAGTTGTGCTCCCTGAGGTGTATTTGTGTTGGATATTCTCATATCCACAACCATGTTGTATTTGAGCTTTCTTAGCTCTGTTTGAGTTATTTTAGATATATGGAGTTGGGTCTTGCTACTCTCATTTCAATTATCATTGAATGTATTAGAGTTGGGTTCTCCCATATCTTCTCTCTTACAAGATTTTTCTTCCAACACTTCTTTAGATGGGTATATCAATGGCACTATTCTTCCAGCATATGTGCAGTATGGCTGGGATGTGTCTTCCAGTCCCCCTCCATTGGATGAGCAGGACAATGACAATATTGTCCAGCAGATGAGTTGTTTGGTGGCAATCTTTTTCAAGCAGATGAGCAGTTCAGTGATCACTTTCTTTCATGGGATGAGCAGCTCAGATTTTTTTTCCTATACATGATGTTTCTTCCAGCACTTGTTCATAAGAACAACTCCATCACATAATCCTGCATCTGACTGTCTCATCTAAAGGAAAATGCCAACTAATTTACCATTGGTGATACAAAGGTCTCCATATAACAAAGCATGGCTCAATAGCCATCATACTCCTAGCGCAACTTGCATAGCAGGGTCTTCAACTGGATCAAATACCTCATGCTATATAAGGGGGTAACAATGTCCACTAGAGGCTAAACTAGGTCATTGGGACGAGAGATTACATCCATCATGAGAAGCCCATACAGAAACCAGGGGCTACAAGAAGCCCCCATCAGATGAAATGAAATGAAAAATAGTACACTGACAACAAAAATGAAACAATGTAACCTGGGCATACAAGTAGATTGCCTTGAGGGGGAAAGCCCTAGAATGTGGATGAGAGCTAGTGAATAAACAATGTCCAGGCAGAAGTACAGCTGCGATCAAGAGAGGAGAAAAATAATAGATTTTATTAAACATCCACAAGGCCAAATGGTTTATGGGACGAAGAAGTTACATCTTACGGTGGCTATGCCTTTGCAGAAAATAAAACAACACTAAGTACAGAAGTAAAGGATGTGAGGTAAAGTGGGAGAAGGAAGTGGGGTGCCATGGACGGCACATCCTGTACGAGTTCTCCAACCTGGTGATTCTGCATGTCCCTTTTATGCAATGTTCTTGAGGCCCTTTGCACAATATCTTTTAGTTGGCTACTCTGGAAAAGCACTGATCAGCTTACACCCTCCAGCCCTGATCAGCTTACACCCTCCAGCCCTGATCCTTTTTTTGATGCTGCTATAGGCTTCACAGTGAAGCAAGAAGCATTGCTCCGTCTCGTATTCCCCCAGTCTGCATGTTATACATGTTGTGTTACTCCCGACCTCTTTGAGTAACCCCTACTCCTCTGAATCATTAATGCAGATGCCCATGCCCAATGCCTGCTGGATAATGTTCTCTGGAGAGTGGTCTGGGTTGAAAAAGTTTTCATTACTGTTTTTATTGTTCTGTGCTATGACAATGTATACTGTCATTTTAGCTCTTTGTTTCCCTTCTTTGTTTCATGATGGCAATTGTAGAATGCCATTCATTAGATTTATGATATTCCATTTGTTTCATTTTCAGATTTATCTACAGAGAAAGCTTAGACTTCTGAAGATGCATTTGTTTATTTTATATGAACAAGAAATGCTAAATTTTAGATGTCTGAAATTCCAATTGTTTGCTTTTATATGAACAGGAAAGCTTTAATATATGCAGGAAAAGGAAATGTAGAGAAATCCCTTCAAAGCACCATGGAAATAGATAGGTTGATTGACAAGCTACGGGAAACCAATGAACAACAGGTATGTGGGGTAATAGAATTTTCTTTTCTCATCAACTTTTCCTCCAGCAGAAACTTTCTAAATTAATCTTTGTTGGATTACTCCTTATGACATGTTATCTATCTGCTATTTGTCGATAACAACTAGAACTGTGATGATTGGAGTAAATAAGAATGGATAACTTACTCTGTTAATATCTGGTAGATAACATGATGTGCCTTCTGTAACATGGCTATTTGAGGAAAGACCTTTTTAAGAGTTTGAGCTGGACATTTTGAGTTCTACAGTATAATGCAATTTTGTCTTTCAGCACACAGACATGGTTTGGGAATCACAGAATGCAATATTTGATAAATTTTTCTTATGAATGTATGGATATTTTTCTTCTGCAAGCAGCTTCCAAAAGTTGTTGCAGAAAATATCCTGGCTTTTGATTCAGCATTTTGGATGCGGTTTGCAGCAAGGACTGAACTTTGTAAGTCCAAGGATGACAAGGTACTTTTATTATTACTTTTGATCATTGACATACTTTATTGAAAAAGTAATGTTCCTTTAGTTCTAACTTCTAACATATATATCTTTATTTTCTTTTATTTCATCATTTATATAAATAGCATTCGAATGTTAGAACACTGAATTTGATGAAGTATGCAGGAAGATTTTGAGGATTTTGCATCTTCACTTATGAGCATGGTGGACCGCTTTGTCCAGAAAACAACGGTATGATTATTTGATGTTTTATGAGGGGAAAGACTTCCAAGACTTCGTAACTATCATGCAATTGGCTGGAATTTAGATCTGTACAGTGTTTCCATTGACTGCTTATTTCTGGATAGTGCATGGCAAATGGATCTTTCTATTATTTACTTTAGGGGGGATCTAGTTGGTGTTTAAAGATTATATTTTTGAAAATGAATTATATGTCCCTTTTGTCACATAGAGTAGAGAGAAATGAAATTATACTAATCTTGACAAATGACTGAAATAGGTAAATGAAACTAGGAGGCACAAACCTTTGACAACAACGATAAGTGTTTAACATATCGCCAGAGCAGTTCTAAAATCTAATGTTTAAGGAAAAAAAGAAAGAGTAGATAAGATAAGATAAGATAACTTTATTAATGTCCAACAAATGACCACAAAATTAGGGAACCCAGAAGGGTAAAAATGAAGGGAACCCACAAGGGTAAACCTAAAAAATGAGGTAGTTAATATTCTAGGAGAACCAAGCCTCCTAGTGACAATTTTGCATTGTGATAGGTACAGAAAGCTGCAAAGACAATGGAGGCCAAGGGAGATAAGATAAGATAATGTTATTAATGTCCACAAAAGTAGGTCATCAGTTGGTCATTAATGTCCACTAATGACCACAAAAGTAGGTCATTAGTTGGTGAGCAATATCCTGGCTTGCATCTGAATCAGAGAGGAGCCATCATTATCAAACACCACAAATGTGCCAAGGCCGAATTTGACAATTATGCCTATCTAAGATGGGAAGTTAATCTTGTTTCAAACATTCATGGTGTTTTTTGATGAAATGAAAATAGCACCAGACTAAGTAGAATTTGATTTTATGTGATGGATTATGATATAATGTGAGGAGCAAAACAAATTTCCATTATGGGACTTGCCAAAACTCAACAGGTTTGGGTGATTTCACTCAGCTCATCGGATTGGCGAGCCAAGTTGTGAAACTCAGATGAACTTGTCGTTCAAAGTCTAGGGTTGGCAAGTCTTGAATGGATGTGAGCTGATTGAGTGCTTGTCAAGTTTGACTAAACTTGATGAATTCGTTAGACCTACTCAGCCAATATGATACATATCCTGAAATGTCACTTTTTTACCATCGTTCTTAGTAATTTTTCTGTTGTTTTGTGTCATATGAGGGGTTTTCTGCTGATAAACAGTTTGTAGTGCTTTCTTTTTGTTTTTAAACCATCTATAATTGTTTGGAGACTATAATTCATTTAAGAGTACAAAAGTGACATTTAAAGACTACAATTTCTCTTGGAAAGCATTTGTTTGCAAAGGAGGGCATATAGGCAGTTGATTCAGCAATGGAGCCGCTAATGAGTTCTATTATGCTCCCCTTATTTGGCTTATTTGGTAAAGATTATGTGGTCTTCTTATTGTATTTTGGCTTCAATTAGATAGCCATTATAATGGCGTGTTACCTCCTGAACTAGCATGTGTGATTAAATCCCAAAAGAACAATGCTTAGCCCAAAGGAAACCTAGAGGGGCTACCTACTATCACCTTAGTAACTTCCTCTCTACACTTTAGGTTGGCTCTTCTCCAATTCAAGGGGGATTTCCCTAGGATAAGATTGCTAAGCTATGACAATGAAGGACAAGGTGATTTGAAGAGATAGCTTAGCAAAACATTTGATATTTATAGTATAGGAAAAAAGATGACGGAATGTCCAAGAGATCAGTGCCAGTCCAACAAGGGAAAATGGAGTCAAGGGGCTAGTCCAAGTGGGCGAGTTCATGAATGGTTAGAGCAACTAGGTCTGCATACACAGATGCTGCAAGAAACCTTAACATGCTGAAAATTGAAAGTAGAAATAGACTAGGAGGGCCCAAATGGTACCACATCAAAACATTGTTAATTATGGTGTGGCTTATGCAATGAAAGTATTACTAGCAACAACTCTAGAAGATGATAGAAGCAAACTAATACATTCATGCATAAGACATCAAAGGGAATTAAAGGAAAAACTTCTCACATGAAACCCTTCCAATGAGGTAAATTACCCTTATTATATGGCCCTACAAGAACAAGTTCTAGCAATTCCACAAGTCATTAACAACATTAAAAAGTAGGAACATAAGCCTCACATAGATAGGAAAATAAAACTTCAACATGCACCAAAAAGAGATGTATCCATTAAGCTCCAAAGAGAGAGCAATTCCATAATCCAACCATGAAAAATGGGGGAGAGATAGCAAAGCTTTATATAGTTTTCAATTCATTTTCCTCCTGCAATAAAATATGAATAAAATCCTAGATCTAGCCTAGGGTGGAGTAAACAAATACAACATATTACATTATTCCAACAATACAAAATAATATGGTGGTCAAAGCCACATGTACAAGCTTCTAATCAAGGGAGAGTAGTGTGCTTCCATCAAATGAGGGATAATAGCAAGTAAAAAACAATGATTTAGCCCCAAAGGCTCTCCAATGGTAGTGCTCCAAGGAAATGGTCCAATTAGCAAGTAAGATGATGTATGAAACCCTAGATCTAGGGTTCGACCCCCTAGGTCCTCTTTGTTACAGATTAAATTAGTACTTGTTATCACACAACTTGTAGTTATCTCCAAAGGTATCCTATCCAGGACGATAGAGGTGTAGACAACTAAAGAGGTGACCCAAGAGATGCCACCATTCCTAATGCAATTGGGTGTCACGTTAACCAAGGCACTCTTCACTTTAGATCAAGCCTAAGCAAGACCAAGGGGGAGACCCTAGCTTAGCCAATGAAGGCTAGCGAACCCAACCTAGACCTCCTAGGGAAATGTGATGATGATAAAGTAGGAGACCAAGATAGGATTAGATCTAGATTTAGGATGATAAATGGACCCAAGATGGTTAGGACTTGGTTGAAGAGGCTTAGGGGAAGGACAAATATTCAACCAAGTATAAGATAAGGTTACTTGTGGATTAAGAATAGTAGATCTAGATAGATATAATGCCAAGAAAGAATACCCAAGTGGGGCCCACCCTTAAAAAGTGGAAAATGGTTCAAATCGGGCCCACAAGGTCAAAATCAAAATGAAATGGCATTAGGGGGTATGCTATAGCATGGATCTATGGATATGAGAATAAATTAACAATACCCACGTATGGGATCTAGCAAATGGCCACTTACCCAAGGATTGCGACTTCCTCAAGAGAGGACTAGTGCCTTAGATCGGGGGGCAAATGGAGTCGGATGTCCACCAAACTTTAGATCGGGATAGTTAAGATGATTATAGAGGTGGGTTTTAATTATTAAGCCCAAGTGATTGCTAGATCTCCATAGATCTGAAAAATAAAAAATACAAGGGTTTTGATGACCAGTAGGATAGAAGACAAGCAAAATGGATACGTACCTTGTAGATCTTACCTCAAAAGCTTGCGGCTACCTTGCACATAGATGATCCTTGCATTTAGTTACAATTCCAAGCTAGATCCAAGTGATTCCAAGCAAAAACGTCCAAGCCCTAGGAGGAAAAATGTCCCACTCAACCTGTAAAACAAACTACCATAAGTTAGATTTGATTCACAGATAAATGAGTTCTAAGCATGGCATATCAAAAGAAGCAAATCAATGGACAAAGCACAATTGAAAAACTCCCTTCAAGATGAAAACGTCTTGCCCAAGGGGGATGTGAGAAACCCAACAATCTTCCCTTAAAGCAATTCTCACTCGCCCTAGTCAATTTGGTCTCCCTCTGTAGCTGTCAAAATCACTTGTTACAAGCAAAGATGTCTAAAGCAAAAGATGTATAATCATGTACAAGAGCATCCCAATCAAAGCCAAGAAGTAGATATGCAAAATAGTATTTTATTCCAAGTTTTCCAGAGCCCAAAAGGTGCTTTTACAATAGGGGGGTCTCCTCCTTAAATAGGATGAGGAAGACCAAAACCCTAAACCACTTTTGAAAACTAGTGGTTGAGATCAAAAGATACAACAATATAATCAATGGCTAAAATGAGCCTGTACATAATGACATGGATCAACTCACTATAAGGGAGAACATACATGACTAAGACGCCCTAGGGGGGATGGCACACAACATAAGGGTGACTAGAACACATGTGTGGCACATACGATGACTAGGACAAGTGACTAGGAGCACATGGTGGGGCTAGGAGGTATTATTCCCCTTCATTAGCATCACCCCATGGCACAATAATATAACACGAGACTCAATGACATGTCCAAGTACACAAATGATCAAATCCTGGCCCCCTCAACTGAGATAAGAATACATCAAATCACATCCTGATGACTCTGTGGACCCCACTGACTGCAGCAAACTGATCTGGAAGGAGTGGGATACACCATAGATGACCTCATAGCAAACCTCATGCCAAAACCTTGCCTCAATTGCCCAAATCGAATTCCTTTATGACCTTTTTATTCCATTTTTAATCCTCCTGAAAAACCATCAATCTGCCCATACCTCACTGTCTAGTGCCTGCGCTGAGAAACTGACTGTGCCATCATGTCTGGAGGGTGGGTAATATGGTAAAAACAAGTGGCTGGACCACCCCCTCCCTCTGTAGCGCCCTAGGAAACGACTAGCCTCCAATGCTCTAGCTAGACATGCCACATCAGCATGGCCAAACTGGTCAACAGGTGAACAACTGCTCAAATCATGCCCAGGAGTGCCTGAAACTGAAAGATAAGTGTCTCAATGGATCCAGAAAGACCCAAATCCACTAGAGATGAGTACTCATATACCTCATGGCAACTTGTAAGATCATCTGTAGGGTCCACCATACCCGGACAAGTGAAAATATGATGATTTGGAAATAATAGTAATCATGAAAAACTGAATCAATCATCATTTGAAGTCTGTGCCCATCATATGGAATCATCAAGAGGTATACAAAGGACCATAGATCAATATTATATAACAAAACTGGTCCATCTCATCACGGATCCCAAGGTTGACCTTGGTCAAACTAAGTTTGACCGGTCAAACTTATCAAAATATGACTCTGGCCAAAAAGGCCATGCTGCTGCAAGTGCAAATGGTTAAGACATGCTCTTTAAATAATTTTCATAGCAAGGCTATAAAGCATTTAACATTATTTCACTGGCAGTTAATAAATAATAGTAGGTTAGTTAATAATTTACTTTCAAAAAGAACCTCAAGAATATACTCATTTATAGACATGATCAATTTGCTAGCAGAGGGTGAAGGTTAAAGATGCAAGGCTAGGAAACAGGGGATGACTTGACTGACTTGACATAGTGATACTTTGGTTAAGGGATATGGTGTTACACACTTGAGCATGTGTTGGACAAAGATACACAAGGAATGATAGTGTCTCACAAATGGGTAAGTTGTTTAGAGAAGTGCTTATTCAACCTTGGCAAATGTCTACAAAATCACATCATTACATTACAATTCCTTGGCCAACAGTTCTTTAGATTTAACATTTATATATCCACTGCTTTCTTTAGGCCTATACAACCCTTTAGGGGATTTCACCTGTGCTTAGAAGCACAACTACTAAAGCTTTCATCCAGGGTGTTTTAAGAGTTCAAATCATTTCATTTGGCAACCCTTTTGGGGACTTCACCTGTGCTTAGAAGCACAACTACTAAATCTTTCATCCAGGGTGCTTTCAAGTTTCCATTTAATTTCATTTGACAACCCTTTTGGGGTTTTACATGTGTTTAGCAACACAACTACTCAAGCTCTCATCTAGGGTGTTTCTTAATGAAATTTTAAATATACTTTCACAAGATATAACATTAATTTCCACATGTATATGATGGTAGTATTATTTGCTCCAGGTTTTAGCCAACACAACTCAAGCAACTAGGGGGAATTCCGCACAAAACCACACATCGAGGCAACCAACTAGAATGATAAAGGCATAAAATCCAACTCACCAAAGGTAAGTTTTGTTGCCAACTCAGAGCCGAGACACAATACTAACATGGATGCAGTCCAACACAGAGGCAGAAGCAGGCAGGTCCTCCATATCACAAGTCAAGGTGTAAGTCAGGGTAAAGACCAATAATGAGGAAGGATAAATGGATGGATGGAGACAAGTGGAAATGGTGCCTAAGCTAGCAAGTAAAAAAGACAATAGGGATCATGTCCATATTCCTAGGAAGGTAAAGACCAACAAGTATAAAACAAGAGTTTCCAGATGTTAGTAATAAAATCATGCATAGATTCCATAACAATCAATTTCATTTTAACATTAATACACTAACAGATCATAATTACTATATGCCAAGTCAATTCTATGAAAATGACGCAAACAACAAGATAATAAACATCAAATGCACATCATATATATACTGGGTCATATATCAATATCTGTAATCTGGACCAAACAAAACCACTGAGAACACTGCATCTGAAACATTGAACACTGCCCTGTATGAAGTAAAAGATCATATCGGTCATCAAATTTGAGGTCTCAAGGCTTAGCCTTGGCATAAGGTCTAATGAATGTCTGATAAAGATGCTCTGATGTGTGAGTGATAACAAATAATACTACTCATCATAGCTGATCTCACTGAATATATGCAAAGGCAAAGCTCAGAAAAGTGCAGATATCTGCTCTGCAAACATGGTAGCCCAGCTACTATGGTGTGATAACAGTACTTAAGTGGGAAAGTCCCAATCTACTAGTGCTACCCCTAGGACCTAGATGCAACTATAGCAGAAGGCACCACTGTGAGCTTAGCTGTCTCCTGATGATGGTCCCAGCTAAGGGACTGAAACATTGAGTTTCTAAAAATTTCAATGCAGGTTTCCTCTTCTATCTTCCAATTTTTGGTTGTGTAATAATTAATAACGTCACTGTCACCTTAGTGCAGTACTCCTCTCATTGTTGACCTGCTCTCAAAGGTCAAGAGGGACTTCCTTACGATTGATTAATTTCATATTATTTCTTTTAGTGAATGTGAGCTTAGAGGGTTGGTTTTAATTTGGTTTAGGATCGCTGAGCATATTGTAGATTTAATTAATGTTTTTAGTGATTGGCCAAATTTAATGCTAGAGTGCAATGAACTGAAGTAAAACACTTGGAAAATAAATAAAACTTTGCTTCAAGTAGATTTCAATTAAAATGAAGCAAGATTCCACTTAGCAGATTTTAGAGATAAGATAATAAATTACAGCCAGTGAAATCTTTTCAAATTTGGAAATTAAAATGATTAAAACATGCAGAAAATTCCGGAATTATGAACCAATTAAAATCATTCCTGTTATCAACTGATTTGTACAAATAGTTGAAACCTTATTGAGCCGCTAGTGTTGGAACACATCAGTGTTCACTTCCAGAGTATCTGGGTTTCATTGTATTTGGGTCTAGCCAGTTTTGTTTTTGAGTCGACATGACCATGGTCCCATGGGGGTTTGTATCAAAGTGTGCTAGTAGGGTCTGAGTGGCTCGGTTCCCCATGACTGGATTAAACAACTAAGGTATTCCAGGGAGTTTTTTCACCGTCAGATTATACTTTGCTTCAGGCGAAATATAATCTCTTGGTTTTTCTCCCGCTTCCTCCAAAGCTGGAATGCCCGATTTTGGAAATTTGGCCATGGGGGGTTATTAGGGTCCAACTATAATGTATAAACCTACTAGACACTATTAGAATAGGTTCTGGTCATGTCCTAGGTCTCTAGGACCCCCAGAAAATTTTTTACCCGACGCGTCGAAATTGGGGTTTTTTAATTATTTTTAAATTTTAATTAAATTTCTCTATAGTTTAAATAGAGAAATTTGAGTCTGTAATTATGTCAGTCATCCGGGGTCCGATTTTAGTGTTTGATGGCTCGTTTCATAAGCCAAAAATCACACATGACCCATGGAGCAGCTAAACCCAACTTTCGGATGTCAATTCAGCCTCATAATTAATATTTTCTCTAAAAAGTCATTTACAGAGAAATTATTAATTAAAATAATAAAATTGAATATTTTGGAGATAATCCAAATCTCTCCAAAATTAATCAATTTGATTAAAATAAAAGGCTAAATGACGTGGCAATAGACATTTATGAGGATTCCAATCAACTCCAAGCCCATCCAGTCAACTATCCAGTCACCAAGTCATTATCCTCTCAAGCAATTTCGCCCTCCTTCATAAAGAATTCGATTTGTTGAGGTGTCACTTGATAAATGGGTTGGTGGTTTGCATTAAAGCCCAAGGATGGGCGCCCTCATGACTCACCAAACTTGGCTCTCATTGCAAATTCGAGTTAGCACCCACCACCTTCCACTTGTCTCTCCACCATGCTAACTCGCCCCTACTCCAAGCTCACGTCAATCTGCCCTAAATCCACGTCTAGCATTGTTGGAGGTTGATTATTGGATAGTTGTTATTTCCCATGCAATCACCATTGGCTTGGCTCCTTTACCATTCAAGTTTGTGCCTACCACATGCCACTTGTCCTCTACCAACCAACTCGCATCCTCCTCCAAAGCTCACGCATATCTACCTAACTCTCACGTGGATCCTAGTTGGAGAGTGCCCATTCGATGGGTGATACTTCCCATGCATCAACAAGGGCGAGTTTGCCACCTCTTCACTCAACCTACCACAAACTCGAGTTGTCATTCGAATTAGCTCTCCAAGCCTTGCCATTGATTGGAATTCAAACTACTTGTCCATGCCAATTCGACCTAGGGTTTTGGCATCTAGTTTTAGTATAAAGAGAGGCCCATTAGGGGCTATTATCTCATGGATTTTTGGATGCAAGAAAACTCTGCCGAGAATTGTAATACTTTTATGCTCATATTGGAATAAAGATCAAGACTTTGGAGGTCCATGTGTTTTCAAATTTTGTGGTGAATGTGTCCAATGCATTGAGGTGATATCTTCATATAACCTTCCTCTTATTTATGCAAGTGTTCTTTCAATATTGCTAGCTCTAGAAGGCTATTTTTAGTCCATGAGAATAGTCATTTGTTATATTCAAGTTGATTATGTGTGTGATGTTTTCCAAAGATTTAAATGAGCAAGAAGTATTTGGTTATACCAATGTTGATTTAGTCTTGGTTATCTAACATACTAGCATTTGATTTCACTTGTATGTTTGAGTGTGTTGGGGTTTTTCAGGTATTGTCAAAGGTGAAGACAAGTGTGAGCTAGGTTGCATCTAGCTTGGCTTCACAAGCAAGGAATTTTCCCACTAATATTTTTTGTTTTGCAGGATCCTCAAGTTCCTTTGTCTCTTCTCCAAAACCAAGCTATAAGGAGCTCTCTTCCTCACCCATCAAAGTTTCAAAAAAAGTCTACTTTTTAAAAATTGGTTACCTTAGATTCGAGCTTCCTTCCTCTAGCTCTCCCCTCACCTTCATTTCGAAGTCTCCACGTTAGTCTTTTTCCTTTCATCCAACCCCCTTTAGCCCCACCTTCTTGCTCTCGTCCCCTCTCCTCATTGGTCTCCTCCCCCATTCGTTTTGTCTTCTTTTGCCCTCTCGTCCATCATAGAAGCTAGCCATCTTCTTCCTCTCATCTTAGCTATCTAGTGCCTCCCTCCTCTTCTTTTTAGTTTCCATCCTTCATCCCATTCGTCCCCTCTATCTCCATCTAGTTTTAGTCTCACTCCTAGTCCAACCCCTAGTCCCCATTCTTCACTCTCTTTTTGCCCTATTCCGTAACCCTACAACCTTTCTCTCGTCCTACCTCACTTAGATCCCTTCACCTTCTCTCCTCGTCCACTCCCTTTTAGGCCCTAAATCACATCAAAACAACTAAACAAAGGAGTTAGTAGTATTTAGTGTTGGATCTCATTACTTGTTTACTTGGTAGTTATTTTTGCATAGTTAGATCTCATAAAATAAATATCTTGCATTTGTCTTTTGAAGTACTTAGTCACTGTCATATCCATAATATCATAGATTGCATGTAGCTAGTACATTGTTTACAAACTTTTACATTTTCCAAAAGATAGAAAATTTTGCACAAAAAATATTTCAAAATTTTTATACTTTAGATCTCATTTCTAGGACGTTTCGAGATTTTGTTGTTCGCTGGTCCGTTTTGCCATAGTTAATATTTTATGATAAAATTTCATGTATTCAACATTTTAGAACCTGTTTTTCAAATCTAGACTTAGTTTAGCTTCATTTTTCGTTGGATTTGACTAACACTAAAGGGTGCTTGTAGTTTCACTTTCACTTGTGTTGTAGGTGTGATATGAGCAAGCTCAAGAAGAAATTTTGAAATTTAAAAAGAGGAGAAGTTAACCAAAGTGAAAGAGAAGGTCAAAATTGCAAAAACCAAGAAGAACAATGAAAGCAAGAAGGGGATCTTAAACCAAACAAATCAAAACCATTATCCTTTGTAAAAGCTTTTAAGAGCTTCTTAGCTTTCCTCTATTTTATTTTTCAAAGTCCTTCAAAGGGTTGGAAACCCAAGGCATTTGTAACCGCTTAATAAAAAGTTTCAAGTGGAGGGGGTCTCCACTTTTTGGGTCTTCTTCCCCATTTGGGGAAGAGTGTTGGGTCTTGTGATTTGATCTAGCTTAGATTTGTGATCTCATTTTTCTTAGATTAGTATTGTGCTTAATAAGTCATTCAAAGTTATCTTCCATATTCACTTACCCCCATGCTCTCCCGAGTAGGGTCTTGAACCTGAAAGAGATTCTTGGGTAGTTAGCTTTATTTCTCATTTATTTTTATCTTGTTTCTCTTCCAAAGCCCTCAGCCGGAAGTTGTATCCTTGAGACTTCGTCTCAAGGGCAGGACCACATAATTTGTGGTTACTCTTCCATCCCCGTCGGTTTCCTTGGTAGAGCTTTCAGCTAGCTGGAGGTTCTCAAGTGCAGGCGGTTCTAGCGGTTGATCCTGTCTCGAGGATCAATCCCACCTAGTAGATTAAATTTTGTGTGGTAGAACACTAGATTTGTTTATCTTGCAAGCATTATTGTTAGTGGTAATTTATATCTTGTGATCAATACTATTGCTTAAAATCTGTTTCAAGTTAAGATATACTGCTACTACTTTCTTTCTGCTTCATAAAATAAACCAAAGTCTCTTGAACTTGGCCAAATCCAAGTCAAGAGCACCCTCTATTGGAGGGCATTTTAGTTCTTGCATTTCCCTGCATTAGGCATTGTTAATCTAGCAAGTCTCTTGAACTGTGGTCATAAGACCGAGTCAAGAGCGCTCTCTGTCGGAGAGTTGAACAAGGCTTTCTAATAATAAAAATTTTCCACTCACACACCCTCTTAATTAATTTATCTCGGTTTCTGTCCTACACCCGTATGCTCTGCCAACCGGAAACGGTTGGGCTAGTACTCAGAAAGGTGGAAGACTTGTTAACTTACAAGCGAAAATCTAATTAAAACTTTCACCCCCATAACCAACGAACCGGCGTTGCCATAAAGTATTTTAATCAGTTCTCAGGGGAGGCGCCGGACCGCCCAATCTGCGACACGGTGGCTGGTTAGCATTGCGCGCCTCGCTGTGATTCCAGACAGGCCCCGACAGGTCTCTTAAAGGAGCTGCTTAAAACTACTTTCCGGACACTCTTTGAATATCCTTGGTTTTAGCCTTAATAATCAAGACAACTAAAACTTTGAATTTACCAAGATAAGCTGCATAACGTTCTCACAAACATTCAATTCAAGCACTAGTATCAAGTTTTCACAATTCATTTTTTAAATTTTTGACTCCATAAGGCACTGGTCCTTTATCTTATATTTTGTTTGCCTAAATATCAACATTGGAGTATCTGCTTATATTTTGTGAAAAGTGATTTACTTATTGCCCAAGTGTATCTTTCATCTTGTTTTTTGCAACGTGGATTGCGTTATCTTGTCTTATATTCAAATATTATATTGTCTCTCATTTAAAAACTCCTTAAAAACACCCATCCGCATCACAACACCCAAAAAACACTATAAATACAAGAGCCTTAGTGAAACTCTCTTTAGGGACTACCCCCCTTGGCTTCGTTAGGAGTTTGCCTAAACCGAGGAGCTGGGATTCAGGTGACAGTACCTGGCTCATTGCTTGCCCCCAAGGCCACACCTCTCTCACTTGTAGTGAAGAGACAGCTTTCGAAAGATTTCCGCTGCTGGTGTGCATATTGGCGGACAACATCTTTGGCGCTGTTGCCGGGGACAAATCTTTTTGTTCCTGGACGACCTTAGTTTTTTCTAGTTTGTTTTACCTTTTGATAGATTCTCATATCTATCTGGCGACTCCACTTCACCTTTTTACTTTGGTAGATTTTTAGTTTAATCACTCTCTGAAATTAGACTTGGATTCACCTGGCGACTCCACTGTCAGTTAACACATCAAGGTATTCAACTAGAAGAAACTCTGAAGGCTTGCTTAGTTTTATCCCTGAGCCTGAAAAGGTTTATAGGAGGAGACTGAACAAGCTTGCTTCTCGTAGAATTCTGGAAAATCTTAGATCCGAATCTATTTTAGACATCCACTCTTTGTTTCAAGAAAATCTAGAAAATCAAACAAATTTTGAAAATAATAACTGTTTCCTTTCCACAATGGGTGAGTTCTTTACTCAACTCAACTTTACTCAGATACCAGGTCAGCCTCATGATATTCCCGAGAAGGCTATTGATAAGATCACAAATTTCAATGGCACTGATGCCTCATTATCTGCTGAACAACATATTAGAAACTTCACCAAATTGTGTAGTGCTCATGTCAGGGGAGCTGATAAACATGAAGACGTTTACATGACTCTTTTTTCCCTATCCTTGGAGGGTAAGGCAGGGAATTGGTACGACAATCTGCCAGACAATTCTTTTGCCACCATAGCAGCCTTCAAGACGGCTTTCCTCAACAAGTTTGGTTGCAGAAAAGAACCTAGACATTTAGTTGCATCTCTAACTAGTATGAAGAAGACTGAGAACGAAACTATGGATGAATTTAACACAAAATTCATGGAGTTGTCCAATTCCATACCTGACACCTATGCGCCTCCTGCGGCCTCTTTATTAGACTACTACATAGAAGCATTAAGTGTCAAAGTCCAATATCAGATCAGGGATAAAGAACCAGCTACCTTGCTTGAAGCTCAAGCTTTGGCCATCAAAATTGATAAAAACATGAAGTCTTCCGGAGAATCAAATATCCAGGGGTACTCTAGATCTCAACTGCTTTCAAAACCAACCGAGCATAAAGACAAAGAACCTATGAAGGACTCTTACGAAAAAAGAATGATAGAGATATGTGAGAGAATGGAGAAAGCAGAACAGAAACATGTAAGTCAGATAAAAGAATTGCAAAACAAGATCATCAGCATGGAAAGAGCACAGGTTCAACAGGTTCAACATACACAACCAGGTCCTAGAAATTTTCCTGCCAAACCTACTTGGCAAAGAAGACCTCCTAACCATGAACAGAGGCCTCCTCATCAACTAGAGGCTGCCAACATGGTTGAGCATGTCAAGCCATTTTGTAGAGCATGCAAGGATTTCCATGAGGAATTTGGTTGCCATTATGCTTACTTTGTTCAAGAGCATGGATACCCTGAGGGATGTGAGCCTAGTACTTCATCAGACGAGCCTGTTTTTATCAACGATGTGGGAAATGAATATGAGAACCTTGATATGACTCAAGCCAACCAGGGTTATCAGCAGATCGACTATATGACTCAACTGTATGGAGAGATGCCACCTAGTATCAACAACAGCCAGAGATTCAAAGGAAACACTTATCAAAAGAAACCGAAGGAGGGACCTTCTAATCAAAACACTCCTAAGGTAACAGTTCCTCACATTGCTCCAAGAATAAACATTGAAAAGGGACCACCTATTGATTTAAATTTTGATTTAAGTAATTGGTTGTCCAACACCAAAGTTCCAGTCCCAGTGCTTGAACTATGCAAACTTCCTGGTCAAAGAGAGAAACTGTTAAAACTGTTAGAGCCTCATGCAAATAATACTCCCCCTCATACTCCTAAACCTATAAATTCTGAAAAGCCCCTTGTTGTTCCTCATCCCATTGCATCTGAAAAGCAACCTCCACCTGCGAAGTACCCTACCCCTAAAAAGGTAACTTTCGTACAAACTAAAGAGCAACCTTCAACAAGTTGTATGAATGATTATGGAGATCCCCCTATAGTCCTACATACCAGGGAAACAAGAAAAGAAGCTCACCCACCTTTCTACATATCATTGATGATAGGTGACCTTCTTCTACATAACTGTATGTTGGACTCAGGATCTGGTGCCAGCCTTATGACCAAGAAAGTCATGCAGCAACTGAATTTAAAGACCACTAGACCATATGGGAATGTTTGTGCCATGGACTCTAGACCTGTCGAAGTTGAGGGGATGATTCAGAATCAAACCGTCAGATTAGCCAAGTACCCAGACATCCATGTCACCATGGACATCCTAGTCATAGATGTGCCTGATAAGTGGGGTATGCTTTTATCTAGAAAGTGGGGTGCTTCCTTGGGTGGTTCATTACAGTTAGACCTATCCTACGCAACTGTTCCTGCTTCAGAAGACACTCAGGTTAAACTACATTCAGAAAAGGAGAGGAGGTACCATGTTGAAAATCCCCACAAACCTTCAAATGAGTACATTTACAATTCAGATGACATGGGAACCCACCAAATCAATTCCACTTTCTTAGATCGAGTTCATAGGGAAATGAAAGACAAGAAAATTGATGGGCTATGGAAAATGGAATTTGATGGAGCTTTTTCTAAAGCTGGCAAGGGTGCTGGTATAGTCCTAATGTCACCTGAGGGTAAAATATTCAATTTTGCATTTAGACTTGAGTTTGAAGCCACCAACAATGTTGCGGAGTATGAAGCACTCTTACGAGGCATAGAAATTGCTAAAGATATGAAGATCAAAATGCTTAGTATTAAGGGAGATTCTGATTTAGTGGTACAACAGATCAAGGGTAAATTTGCATGCCATTGCAAAAGGCTTAAGAGATATAGAAATGCAGTGTGGGACACCATGGAATACTTTGATGCTCTAAATATACAAGCAGTCCATAGGGAAGAAAACAGTATGGCAGATAGGTTAGCTGTTGCAGCATCTACACTCCAGCCATCAGAGGAAATGTTGAAAGGAGATTGTACCCTTGAGATCAACTATAGGCCATCTGTCCCAGATAACATGAACCATTGGCAGGTTTTCAAAGATGATGAACAAATTCTAAGATTCATAAATAACTTAGACGAGTTCGCCAATTTCAACATTAATGAACAGGAAGAAGGCAAGCAGTATAAAGATGAAAGCCAGCCCATGAACCCAATTTCACGTGGTTTCACTAAGTTAGAGAACATCTTTGATAGGCATGACGGGAAGAAGAATAGCATTGACCAGATGAAGCCAGGAGATTACATTGAGGTTAACATCGGAACAGAAACAGATCCAAAAATCATAAAAATTGGAAAAGGAACATCGGAAAAAGAAAGAAATGCACTAATAAACCTTGTCAGAGAGTTTAGAGATATATTTGCCTTTACTTATGACGAGTTGAAGGCCTATAGGGAAGATGTGTTCCAACATACCATTCCCCTTACACCGGAAATGCAAAATGCCAAGCCTTTTCGTCAGAAACTAAGGCAAATAAATCCTAAGTTGGCTCCTATTATCAAAAGAGAGCTAGAAAAGATGTTAGCAGCAGGCATTATAGCACCCACCCGACACACTTCATGGTGCTCCAACTTAGTTGTCGTAAGAAAGAAGAATGGAAGTATCAGGATATGCATTGATTTCAGGAACCTTAACATGGCATGCCAGAAAGACAATTATCCACTTCCCAACATGGAGACCCTCCTCCAACGGGTCACTGGATCTAATATGATGTCCATGCTTGATGGATTTTCAGGATACAACCAGGTTGTCATCAACCCAGAGGATAAACATAAAACTAAGTTCCCAAGAAATGACCCAAGAAATGCCACGGTTCCCAATGCAAGCTGGGAGTCACGACAACCGAGGCACTCTTCACTTTAGATCTAGACAAGTCAAGACCAAGGGGGAGACCCTATTAGCCAATCAACAACGATTAGCCAAAGCAAAGGTTTCTAGGGAGATGTGAAAGTAGAGTTACGGAAACCAAGGCAAGATTAGGTGGACCCAAGAGTTTAAGTATGGTTGAAGAGGCTTAAGATGTGACAAGTGTTTCAACCAATGAATGATTTAGGCCACCTAGGAAGATCAAAGAGACAGATCTGGTACCATGAAATACACAAGTGGGGCCCACTTCCTTAAAGTATGGAAATGACCCAAATGGGACCCACAAGGTGAAGTTAGGGGTAGAATGGTACTAAGGGGTGTTTGATGATGTAGATCTATGGATCCAAGGTAGATTTAGACCCACCCACATATGGGATCTAGCAAAAGACATAATCCCCAAGGAGTGCGAATTGACCCAAGGAGACTAGTGCCTTTAGATGGAGGGGCAAATGGAGTCCAAATTATGCCAAATTGTAGATCGGGGTAGTTAAGGCAAATATCAAAGTGGGTTTTAAGTGGCATGCCCCAAGGTAGACTAGATCTCCATAGATCTAAGTTTGAAAATGCATCACCCAATGAACCAAGTGGGGCACAACCCTCAAAATGAGGAATGGGGTCCACAAGGCAAAAATCAAAGAAGTGAAGCACTAGGGGTAGGTTATCAAGTGAGAGGAATTCAAATCAAGTGGGATTTCACCTACCCATGTCTTGGAACTAACCCAACTAGCTTCTCCCAAGGGGTGCAAATTGCTTTCAAGAGGGCTAGGTGCCTTGTGTTGCCGCCTGGTTCCACACCTGGGAAAACGCAGCAGAAGTCTTCAAGCTGCTGGTGTGGCCTTGGGGGCAAGTCAGAGTCAAGTGCTGTCACTTGGGACTCGACTCCTCCGTCTAGGCTTTCCTAGCGAAGCCAAGGGGGGTGGACCCTAAAAAATAAAAAGAAACTAAGGCCTCTAACCTAGGAGTTAGGAAAATATTTTTGGTAACCAAGAATAAACAACATATACTTTGATCAAATAAAATAGTCATTCATCATTTACTCCCATTTTAAAATAACCATCATTTAACTGCACATTAGTCAATAATATAAAATAAAATTTAAACAAGACCAGTGCCTTATAATGGAGTCAATAAACAAATGCATAAGCAGAAAAGTAGATGTTGTGCGAGTGTTCTTGGTTTATTTTAAAAATTAATGTGATGGTGATCTTTTTATTATGGCAGGTGGGTTCCCGATATACGCAAGGTACGGGGGAACATGTCCGGAATTTTGAAGCGTGGCTTCCCTCTCAGGCTTTGGGCTGAATCGGAGTCTCGAGGAGGTGTTCAGATGCTATACCAACGAGGGCAAGCCTAATGGTTTCCAAGAGGTCACTATCCAGTGTTATCCCAAGCCTTCTGGAAAATTTGCCCACGACAACAAAATGCGTGTTGTGCCGGATTTTCACAAAAAGGATTTTTTATTGGGGCGGTGTTAGATCCTATTACTAGTCATCCCCTCCTTTCTGGTGTGTACCAACTGGATCAGACTGAGCTGCAAGTTGGCCACAGAGCATACGGGAGAAGACCTTGGTATTTTTATAAGAATTTTATGAACCCAAATTTTATCTTTGTTAAAACCCCAGGAGTCTCTTTTCAGGCACGTATTTCGGGCAAGCCCTCATACATAAACCCTACTTCGGGAAAGCAAGGGGGGCGTTATGAGTTTGTAAAAAAAAATGTGAAAAACTAGGTTGTGAGTGAACTTGTGGCCCGCCAGTGGAACGGACCAACAAGGTTTATTTTAATCCTAATTAATTTTATTAAATGCCGGAAAACAAAGAAATAAACTACTCTAAAAATCACGCCATGAAAATGAGACGACACAGGCCACCCCTGGGGGGATGGGGTGTGGGCGCTGGCTAGCCCACTTGCTCTCGTTTAATGGTTGTTTACAATGATTTAGAGAAGTGCCCTAGTCTACTTAATGTGACTTGGTGGCTTACAAAATTATAGGAAAAAATGACCGGTTTTGAAAAATATGAAAATTTGTCCTCCGGATCGCCTGGATGCTCGAAATTTCGGCAGCACTTCCTCCTACCTGTTCGTCTTTTGCTGCAAACCAGCAAGCAATAATTAGTATAAGATGCCCAAAAACACTTTAAGAGTGTCTTTGGAACACCTCCTAAAAAAACCCAAAATTTTCTAAGTAAAATTCTAAGTAAAAATTTCAAAAATTAACCAAGTAAAACAAGCAATAATGCTAGTTTTGCTTGGGGTCTTTGCAAGCTATATGAGCTGCAAATTGTATGCTCTTGGACAGCCAAATATACCTTTAAAACCAGCACTACAACTACCCAACAAGACTTAAAAGAAATTTGACAATTTTATTTGCAAGCCTTTGAAAAGTAGATGCTAAATGAAGGAAAAATCTAGCAGTTAAGGATATGAGCTTTGTAACTATCTAAACCAATCCTTTATGAAAAGATTTCTGATCTATTTAAGATATGATATGAGCATATAAATCAGAAATATTTCAAATGCAAGTAACCGGTTAACCAAAGAAAAAGTTTTGTTTATAAGGGAGAGAGAGAAAATGAGCCCAGTTTTGTTTGAAATCCGAAGCCTTGGGGAAATATTTGTGGTGTTCCGAGGGACTGCATCTGCAAACAAGGATTAGAGAATAGGAAACAAACAAGATCCGCTTACTCCAGTTGAGATAACCTGCACATTACACACTTTGCAAACAAAGATCAAGTGTAGAGATATATATGAAAGAGAAATCTATGCTGAACACTCATAAACAAATGAAGCATACAAGCATGATCCTCTCTTGCAAACATATAACAATGGACTAGACAATAAACAAATTGAAACTAGTCTATCTCATAGATTAATACTAATCTTTCCAATGAGTACAGTTGATACTATTGCATATCAAAACTTATGCACAAATTACCTCCATCATACAAACCAAAATATTTCATCCACTCATACAATGGGCACCACAGATCTGACCTCCAAAGTCTTCTTTATTCATATAAAAAGAGTATTACAATCATAGGTTTTGTGCTCCAATTCTCCCTAACCAACAATGAGAGAGGGCACTTCAATTTATAGAGAAACAACCAAGTGAAGAGGGGCGCACTTGCTAATGTGAGAGGGGGAGTGGTGGCATAGATGGTGGAGGAGAAAGGGCTGCCCACTCCCCCATCCTAGCTGCCCAAAACGTGCTAACAGCCAGCACTAATAGTGCTGCCATCTCCCAAAATCGTGGGCTGCCCAAACAAGGAATGCGCCCCTCATAAAAGTGAATGCGCCCCTCATGAGTGGGCACACGTTTCTCCTCAAACGGGGCTGCCAAAACATGTCAACTCAGCCCAATACACTCCTTAATACATGCTGATCCAAATCAGTCCCTCAAAACTCTCCAAAAATTTAATATTTTTTTATGTCATTTTCCCATTTTTCTATTTTTTTTATGACTTTTTTGGGATTTTTGACTTTTTTGGATTTTGACAAAAATAGAAGCACCCAAACATTAGGAAAAGTGGGTTTAGGGGTTAAGGGGGTGCTCTGAGTTAGAAAACGAGCACCCCTAAGGCAAAAAATACCTCCAGACGCCCCTTATAGGCCAATTACAAATTTTTTAATTGAACCATTAAAAAATGGCCCAAATTACGGAAAAATTAAAACTTGCCGAAAATTAAAAACAACCTAGGGGGACTTAGCACATGTCCATACGACTCAAAATTAACGCCTAGCATGTTCATATACATTGACCCATAGACTCTAATAACTCCCTAAGGCCCGTCAGCCTCCCCAGGCATTCCAGCTTTGGAGGAGCAGGAGAAAAACCAATTAATTATGTTATGCACTAATGCAAGACATAATAGATAGGTGAAAAAACTCCTTGGAATACCTGACTTGGCCAAAAAGTCCTAAGGAACCGAGTCTTTTACAAAACACCATGCTAGCACGTTTTATTACAAACCCTGCAGGGCCATGGACATGTGGAAAAAAAATCAAAAAACGGGGGCCTTTAAAAGGCCAGCTGGTCATCAAATCACCAAAAATGAACATGTATCATGTTCCATTCTGCCCGTTCGCTTGATAATCCAACCAAGTGCAACTTAGTTGGCAACACCTTGGAAAGTGTGTCAAATGGAACCCAATCACCACCAAACTATAGATCCGAATTGCCATGGATACTATAGAGGTGGGTTTTCAATATCTTTCCAAAAGCCAAGCTAGATCCAAGTAGATCTAAGAAAGACAAAAAATGAGGGTTTTGATTTTAATGGTTTATGACCAATGAAGAAGAATGGATGGATCTAGGTACATACCTTGATGAACTTAGCTCAATTGCTTGTGGCCACTTTGCAAATTGATAGCATTCCCCTATGTGTATATTCAAGAGTGAGATCCAAGTGCTCCAAGCCAAAACGTCTTCTTCTAATGAAGCCAAATCATCCTCCTCCTACAAGACAAGATCAAGTGAAACAAGCCAAGTAAGAAAATTATGAAAATGATGGAAAGATGTAATAGAAAGCATCAACTATGTCACAAAGATACAATAATGATACTTCCTGTCACCAATATCAACTCAAGAGAGAATATGTGGATCCTTCCAACAATAACCCTCTTCAAATCGTCCTCCTCTCCACCAATTCGGCCTCCCTGCAAGAAAACGTGTAGCCCCAAGATCCACAGTGATACATAGAAGAGATACTGTATATTCAAAGTGCAAAAGAATCCACAAGACAAGAGAAGTATGCTCCACAAAGAAGTATTCTATTCCAATATTCAAGAGCTCCAAAGGTGCTTTACAATGAGGGGGGTCTCCTCCTTATATAGGATAATAAAGACCAAAACCCTAGATCTCAAAACCACTTTATGAAATGAGTGGTTGAGATTAAAAGATCTCAATACATAATCAATGGCTAAGATGAACCATAACATAACATCACATGGATCACTCAAAATAGAGATGACGTCATAGCTAGGAGAGGCTAAGTGAGGGTGACGTCATCCTCTAGAGGGGGCAAAGGTACATGGGCCCACCTCATATGACATGGACAAGACTCATAAAGCTCATGGTGGGGCTAGGAGGCATCAATCCTTACTAGCTCATCCCCATGGCAAAATAATATAAAATAATAATGTCCAAATAATACAAATGATCAAAATCTGTCCTCAAAATCTGTGAGAGACATGTAGTAAAAGGCCTCCTGTGGCCTCTGTGGACCCCACTGACTGATGATAACTGGCTGGAAGATGGGGGGTTCATCCTGGAAGACCTCTGTGAAAACCAAGTGCCAAAACCTTGCCTCAATTGCCCAAATCGAATTCCTCAGTGACCCTTTTATTCCATTTTTTATCTGCCTCGGTAACTATGAAACTGCTAAAATTGCCACTTAGGGCACCTGCGCTGTCAAACTGAGCTCACCAAGCTCTCCAGAAGGGGGGAAAAATGGTAATATCAAGTGGCTGGGCCACCCCCTCTTCATACAGCGCCCTAGGTGAATTGGTCTCTCATGGCCCCTGCTGGACAGGCTGGGAAAAAAACCCCAAATCTGGTCAACAAGTGGAAAACTGCATCTATCACTATCAAAAGTGTCTGGAACTAAATGATAAGTGTCTCATTGGATCCAGAAGACCCAAAACTACTAAGAATGTGTATTCATACACTATGGGTTGCCCTGATGGGCAACTGTAGGGTCCACCATATATGGACAGTGCATAATCTGATGATCTGAAGTAATAATAATACCTGCTGAACTACATCAATCATCATTTGAATCATATATCCATCATATAGTACCATCGATAAGAGTATGTGGGACCATCAATCATCATCCATAAACATATATGGCCCACATCATCACGAATCCCAAGAATGACCATAGTCAAACCAAGTTTGACTAGGTCAATATACAACCAAGGATAAATCATATCAATAGACTAAGATATGTTCCTCTAATCATACTTCTTGTCCTCCGAGATGGCATGCGTGTCGTTTGAAAGCCCAAAATGTGCAACGCCAGCTGGATGACAACTCTCTCAGGAGAGAGGCCAATGTCACCACACTCCTCTCCTCTTCGCTTCAGGTTGGCTCTTCTCCAACACTAGGGGGGTATCCCTAACATAGGATCGCTAAGGCAGGTACAGTAACGGGCAAGGTGAATGGAAGAGGCTGCCTTAGAGAAACGGATGTAACAAAAGATAGTTTTGGATGGGTGATGGAAAGGAAAGGAAGATCAATCCTCAGGGAAAGACCAGTGCCAGTATCAAAGAGGGGCGAATGGAGTCAAAGGAAAACTCTAAAAGGACCTTGCTGCTAGATGAATGTAGTAACCAACTAAGAGCTCTTGCACTAGAGCATACCTGAAAGCCGCAAAACTTAAGAGAAAAACATGGGTCAAATAAAGTTGTGCTAGATTGTTAGCCTTCTATTTAGATGATCCCAGCTTAAGAGTCGAAAGCAAAGAGCTAAGAGAGGTATTGCCTCATACAAAATGAAAGATGGCAAACAAAGGGCGAAAGAATTCCCAATTTATCCAAAGAATCCCATCATGATATTTTTCAATTAAGTTCACGGGAAAAAACTTCCAAAATTCTCCATCCATACAATGAGGAAGGCTGGTCTCTTTTATAGACCCAACAACCTTTTACCTTTTCAAAAAATAAATAATAATAATAAAAAATAAGGAAAAAGTGAGATCCACCTTTTCCTCAACTAATGCCTAAGTAAACCTATGCATAACTAAAGCGATCATTTAGTTGGCTTTACTAAGCTTTGTAGCCAAAGATACCCATACGCAGAATCGAGTCCCAAATTGAAATCGGTGGCTAATGAAATAGGGTACACGAGTCAATTGTATGACTGGCCAGCTGCTCCAAAGCTCCACGCAGCAGTAAGAAAAACTCCAAGCAGCTATGACACGGCACCAAACTTGCACTATGTGGAAATTTACTTATGTACTCGGCTGCTAATTCTGACCCATTAGCCGAACACCGAACATTGAATGAACATCATTCCTGGCTGTTTAGAACATGAAGACCTGTCCAAGTCGAGCTCAAAATAAAAACGCCAATAGGAAATCATGGAACTCACTCTTGTCATTGGCGTGACCTTTGATCAATTTCAAATCTCGCTGCTGATTAACATGAGTGAAAACCCGAGCCTGGCGTTGTAGTTTTGGGTTTAGCAGTGCGTAACTGCCAGACAACTTCAAGACCGGCGGCTTCCAATAAAAACCGTGAAATCGCTCTTCTTTGCTATCGAGTTCGGGCATTCGATTTTCCTCCATGTCAGTTTGATTGATAATGCAGATGTATGAGCACGAACCGGGATGGTGTCTCTTGTCATTCGTTTGATCATGAGATAAGAATTGAGAGTGTTGGGCTAACAGCTTCATGCTTGGGCTTTTTTTTTTTAACACATTCGTGGTGAGTCCATCAATAAAAGCGGTTCTTGAAAACCCAAGTATACGACTGCTGGCTCAGAGGAATTATAGATTTGATAATATTGCCCGATTTCAGTCAGACGGCCCGATCCGAGACACATAACAGTGGCAAAAAACCCGCCATGCTTACGGATTTGTAATTCGTTGGCTGCTTAGGAATAAGAAAACTCCCAGCCTTAACATTTTCTGCTGCCGGCGCTTCGTCTGCAACTACGCCTTGGTTTTGCCGTTCTTGGGTTTGAGAATTGACGTATCTCTCGATGGCGCTCAAAATATGAGATGAATGCATCTTTTACGGAATTTATGGCTTAATACTTGCCTGCTAGGTCGCATCAAACTTACACTCAGCAGTAAATTATTTCCCTTTTATCTAACCTGTCCTCTTTCATGACACATTCTTCGTATGGCATTCATATGAGTGATCTCCCGACACATCTCTGCTCTGAAACTGGTGGCTGCGATGGACACCTTGCTGAAAACACGAGCTATAGGAAACCCAGACTCATTTTCTATTTTCCGATCACCTGCTGGTTCTCTATAGGGGGTGTTTGTTTTATATCAAATCCTTCTGTTCTAACACCGATATCATCTAGCCATGAATAGCCGATCTCATATGAGATTAGCACCTCAGGATGCTTTTGCAAAGGAGAAAATAAACCATCAAATCTATCTGCATCCTCTTGGCCTTCGGTTTCAGAGAACAAACCCGAAGGCTCATAATTGTGACCTTCCTCCTCACGACTACCATACTTCATTTCCATTCATGACCAGAATCCTCTAATTTTACCTTCATCCAGTGCTATCTGCTGCCAGAGACACCTGTAGCTGATGCTTATGATCCCCAAAACAACTCTGTTATATCTGGATTACTAGTTTCCAGCATTAGTGCAATGACAACAGGATCAGCTTCTGATTGATGATTTGAAAACAGTATGATGTTATTACCTAGGTTGAAATACTTCCAGCTTCAGCTTGATCCTCACTCACAGAACAACTTATCTTCAACAGCCCTCTGTACTCGGTCCCAACAACCTCCTTTCTGACCTTGTCTTCAAACGACCACCCATGCAAAAATGGGAGGTAACAATACTCACATCTTAACATAAAGTATAAACATCATTCAGTGGCATTATCATGTTTGCATATTCCATTGTTATTTACTTGCACAATAGCTTAAATGACAGACTCACCCATTGGACATGGTCTAACTGCTAGCTAAGGATGAAGGCTAGGAACAAGGCTGGGAAAAGGGGATGACTTGCCTAAACTTAACTAAAAGACACTTTGGACTAAGAGAGGGGGAAGCTACACTGTGTGCTGGACAAATAACACGGGGAAGGGCTGTGCCTCGCAAATGGATAAGTTGTTTAGAGAGTGCTTGTTCAACTTAGGCATCATGTCTACATCAAGTTGATCCAAGTTCATTAGGATCATTCAATTTCCTTTCATGGCCTTTTTGGCCTACATAACCCTTCGGATTTCATATGTGCTGAGAAGCACAACTAATTGCAGCTTGCATCCAGGGCATGTTTACATATATATAAGGTCAGCAATAATAGATATAACTTTTGAGTAACATATGCTTTTTGGACCTTTTTATACTCTTCGAGGAGTATTTTTTAGCAGTTCATTGCTCTTGCTCTTTACTCACGTGTGTTTAAAAAAACATTCTAGAGTTTACAGTTTCCATGGGTGAATTTATAAAGATTTCCAAGTAGTACATGAGCTTTTAGTTTTAGCCAACAACATCTCAAGTGACTAAGGGGACTTCGACCAGTGCCAAACATCGGGACAACCGACCAGAATGATTTAGGCCTAGAATCCAACTCACCAAAGGCAAGTTCTGTCACCAACTCAGAGCCGAGACACTAAACAAACATGGATGCGATCCAACATAGAGGTAGTAATAGGGAAGTCCTCAGTATCAAAGAGTCAAGAAAGACAAGTCAAAGGTGAAAGACAAATCGGGAAGGTCATGGATGGATGGAGTCAAAGTGAATGTGGTGCCTAAGCTAGCAGACAAATAATGTCAAGAAAGACCATATCTATGCAAAGAGGGTGTTAAACCGATGAGTTTTGTCAAGTAACCTAAATGTGCAAGTAGTATGTCCATTTTATAATTTATAACATCATTAAGATAGTTCATTTTTATTTTACATAGTTTGCCACATCATGAATCATATACCAAGCTAATGCTGTGAAGATGACTAAAGCAACAAGATAATAATCCATAATCAATGATTATAAATCCATAGGTCATATCACATCACAATAATAATCATCATAAACCATCTGAAACACTGTTGCAATAACATCTCTAGGGACTGAACTAAAACTGTATGGAATAAAGGGTCACATCGGTCATCAAATCTGAACTCCCAAGGCTCAGCCTTGGCACAAGGTCTAACATAAGTCTGATAAAATACACTGCTCTGATCATGAGTGATCTCAAAATATAAACTCATCATAGCCAAGCTTTGAATAATCCAAGCTCTGAAAAGTGCAGATATCTGCTAAGCAAGAATAGTAGCCTTGCTAGTATGGTGTGATAACAAGTTCGAAATTCCTCAGAGACACCACTGAATTTCTTCACAACTATGAATGAGTTGTCAAGTGTATTTATATTGGTCTCATCATGGATTTTTACTGAGCCGACATGCAAGAAGTGGGAAAACTCAGTCACCCAAGGAAGTGCGACCTTGCTCAAGGAGGGCTAAAAGGTGGATAAGGTGTGTCAAATCAATCCCAATGGCCACCAAATTGTAGATCCAAGTAGTTTAGGCAATGATCTATGTGGATCTAGAAAATCAAGACAATCCAAGGGTTAGATCTTACTAGATATGAGTTTTGAGGTGCCAAGTAGTTCAAAAGGGGGTTTTAATCCCTTAAAATGTGGAATAATGCCCACAAGGTAGAAATCACCCAAGTAAAAGTCTAGGGGTAGGTTATCAAGTGTGTAGATTGCAAATCAAGTGGGATCTCACCTACCCACATGCTAGATCTAACCCAACAAGCCTCTCCAAGGAAGTGCGATTTGGTTCAAGAGGGCTATATTGCCTTGAAAAGTGTGTCAATTTTAACCCAATCACCACCAAACTATAGATCCAACTAGGGGTGGATGCTGTAGAGGTCGGTTTTTAAAATCTCTTCAAAAGCAAGGCTAGATCTAAGTAGATCTAAGAAAAACCAAAATGAGGGTTTTTATGATCTAGAAATTATGGATGATTCAAAGAAGAAGAAGATCATACCTTTGGAGCATACCTGGATGAAGAGATGAATGCTAGTTGAGATGACGATTACTTTTGCCAAAGATCAAATGGAGAATTTTTTAAGCCCTCTTGCCAAATCGATTTTTCCAAGCCACATATGTGTCCCTCTAACCTGTCAAAACCAAGGAGCAAAGCATCAATCAGTTTAACATGTTGAAGGTAGATACAAGCAAGAAAGAGATAAGCAAAGAATAGTTGGTGCAAAGACAAAACCACTCCCTGTTTAACCCAAAACGTCCTCCTCCAAGCTTGAAGGGCAAGCCTCCCCACCAATTCGCACTTGTTGAAGAAGTCTTCTCCACCTGTAAAAAGATATGGCAAATATGCAAGATAGCTACAATAGATCCTCCAGTGCAATGGACAAAAGCATTTAGAATCAAAACAACCAACATCCACTCCAACCCAAGCATGTACTCCAAAAGATAGAAATTTTATTCCAAGAGCCAAGAGCCAAAAATTTCTAGATGATTTTACAATGAGAGGCTCCCTCCTTAAATAGGATGGGGAGAGAGCATAATCCTAACCACTTTTTACATGAGTGGCTAAGATTAAAAGATCAAAAGATCTAATCAATGGTTGAGATGAGCTCAACAATAAAATACATGGATCAACCATAAAATATAACAATAAGTGGACAAAATCGCCCTAGGAGAGGGGATCCCACCAAATCATGATGACAAAATATAAAAATAAGCTTATGCTGGGTCCAAGGGGTAATTTTAGCCACCCTTGGTCAATCCCCATAGCACAATAATAATGAAATAGTCATCTATATACCAAATCGTGCCTCTATGGACAAATCGTAGGCCTCAAAAGACCTCAAAAATCATCAGAAAGTGCCATAAGTGATGGATGTGGGCCTCGATGAAACTGAAACTACTGGAGAAGGTGCGGAAGACATCCCACTCATCATCACTGATCATCCCATGCCAAAACTTTGCCTTAGTAGCCCAAATCGAATTCCTCTGTAGCCATTTCTACCAATCGAAAACTGCCTCGGGAAGCGTGTACCTGCCCCAAACTGCCTCCTGGAGTGCCTGCGCTGTCAAGGTGAGGGCACCAGTGTGTTCGGGAGGGGTGTAATATGGTAAAAACAAGTGGCTGGACCACCCCCTCCATCATCAGTGCCCTAGGTGAACCAAATAAATATCGTCTCTGCTCTGACAGGGTCTCCGATAGACCAAAACTGCACTAGGACAGCCTACTGAGGTTAAATCATCACTGTAACTGCCCGGAACTGAAAATAGACTATCTCATTGGATGCAGAAGGTCCAAAACTATCCAAGATGTGTACTTATACACCATATAGATCTCTGCATGATCATATAATATATCCAATATACCGGAACAGGTGAAATAATAATAATCTGTAAATGATCAAATAATGCTGAAAACCATAGATCATCATCATAAACCTGTATCTGATGCATAGAACCATCATGTACATGTACATAGACCATATATCATCTACCTGTGTCATCATAAGGTCCAATAATCTCATGTCCTGTGATTGACCTTGGTCAAACTAGGTTTGATCAGGTCAATATTGACCAAATATAACTCAGACAACCATCTGAAGCTGCTGCAAAGTGTCAAACGTTAATGCATGCTCTACAACTCATTCAAATAGCAATTATAACACAAAGTAATCATCACTGGCAATATATAAAGTAATCATCCAAATATATATTGTCATTAATTATTTATATGACTCAGACTAGACTTTCAGGACCATACTCACTTCATAGTTGTGATCAATTTGCTAGTGAAGGGTGAAGGCTAAAATAAAATGGCTTAGGCTAAAGGGTGACTGACTGACTTAACATTGTGACACTTTGGATACGGGAAAGGGAATACACACCATAGTATATACTGAATGAGCAACAACACAGGGAATGGTGGTGTCTCACAAATGGATAAGTTGTTCAGAGAGTGCTTATTCAACTTAGGCATCATGTCTACATCAAGTTGATCCAGGTTTAGTAGGATCATTCAATTTCATTTCATGGCCTTTTTGGCCTTCATAACCTTTCGGATCTCAGGTGTGCTGATAAGCACAACTAGTTGCAGCTTGCATCCAGGGCATATTTTTAATACATACATAAGGTCAGCAATTGTTTAGATATAGCTTTTAAGAATCATTGCTTTTTGGACCTTTCTTTTATACTCTTCGAGGAGTATTTTTAGCAGTTCATCGCTCTTGCCCTTTTTAGTTTCCATGGGCGAATTTAGAAGTTTCCATAAGTAGTACATGAGCTTTCAGTTTTAGCCAACAACATCTCAAGTGACTAGGGGGAGTTCGAGCCAATGCCAAACATCGGGACAACCGACCCGAATGATTTAGGCCTACAATCCAACTCACCAGAGGTAAGTTTTGTCACCAACTCAGAGCCGAGACACAATAAACAGGGAAGCTCATCCAATACAAAGGCTACAGTGGGGAAAAGATCCTCCATGCCACTAGTCAAGTAGTAAGTCAGGGTGATAAACTAAAAGGTAGGTAATGGATGGATGAAAACAATGAGTAATGGAGCCAACACTAGCAAGCCAAGGTATGGTGGAATGATCACCTCTATTCTCCCTAGAGAGGGTAAAACCAATGAGTATGAGTAGTGAACTTCTAAGTCTGAGTAAGGACAGTAGAATACATATAATAAGATCAACCATGTCCACATATCTATATGATCGCCAGATCATGACACTAAGTGCTAAGATATGCCATAAGAATGAATATAAAAGCAATATAACCATAACACCATGATATACCTGCTGAGTCATATACCTGAATGCTCGTCCTCTGAACCATCATCTGTCCTCTGAAACTGCTACTGTAACTCTGGGCACTACTGACTGCTTTGCATAAATGGTATAATGGCTACATCGGTCATCTCTCTGAGTGTCTTGAGACTCAGTCATGGCATTGGGAATACATATGCTGTCCAAAATCTGATAGTGATCCATAGATAGATGCTCATCTCATCATCTCAATGTAAAGGAACTGGCTGAATAGTGCTCTGGAATCTGAAAAATAATGTGTGGTAGCCTGGCTACTATATATGTGATAACAGGTCTCCAGCAACTTCTCTCTTCTTCACTTGTGCGAAATCCTCCTCTGTGTCACTAATGCGCAAATGAGTGAGTGAGTGAATGTACAAATAGAGAGGAGCACCCTCTCTATTTGTACTTTACTTTCACTTGGCTTTAACCCTAACTGGGCGAACTTCTCCTAAGAGAGTCTAATAACCCCCTACAACTTAACTCAGGGCGACCCCTCTAGGAGAGTCTAATAACCCTTTCAAATACAATAATAACTTTCTCGATCGGAGGATTGAAACCTCTCCGTCGAAAGTACAATAACATATGAATATAATATAAAATATACAAGTGAATATCATCCGAAGTTACAAATACATTAACACTCCCTCTTAACTAGGAAGGTATTCTCTTGACATAGTTTATCAGCACAAGTCTTCATCATTGGATCGTCATCAAAGCTGGATCATCATCAAAGCTAGATCATCATTGTCACTGCTGCTGCTATCTCGACCATCAGTCTCCAATCTACTCGTCATAGGAAGTTCTACAGAGCCAACCCTTTTTAATGCTGGTTGTAGGCCTAGCCTCCATGTAGGTCTTCATCATCTCTGTGAGCAAGCCATCAAGTAGGTACATCTCTGGACTTATTATATGCCACTGCAAAACCTGCAAGATCCCCCAGGACTGATTATATGCCATTGCAAAACCTGAAGGAGCATCCCAGGATTGATTATATGCCTCTGCAAAACCTATGTACCGTACTATCACCTCATCATCTTCAGATCATCTCATCGTCAACGGAGCATAGCCCAGATGCACATCAAACATCTACCAACATGCGAGGACTTTCCTATTGTTGAAATTTTGTAACTTCTAAGAATATTCTATTTGTATTTTATTATCTAGAGATGTTTATTCCTCCATCGGGACATTATTATATATCCAGAGATGTTTATTCCTCCGTCGAGATGTTATTATTATGTAAAGTCATTGAGGTAAAACCTCCCATGTTAGTCGGGGCATTAGTTCCCCTAGAGTCGGTTGTAATGGGGTGTTTAAGTCCCTTAGAGAAGTCAGACTGGTTAGTAATTGTTCATTTAGTTATGAGGCCGAGCTAGCTGGGTAAAATGTCAAGTGAATGTAAAGTGTAAATAGAGGAGGTGTGTTCCTCATTTAACACACTCACTCACTTGTGAACTCGCATAGGAGAGAGAGAGATCTGCAAAGGAGGAGAAGGAGCTCTTGTTTGGGGACTACATCTTTGTACTTGTTGATCATCTGTATTGAGGAAGTTTTGCTGGGTTTTCTACCCCATGAGGATTTCCTAGGATAAATCTATCTCTTGTGTTTATGCTGTGCTTGTTATTCTTTTAGTGATCTTGTATACGCTATTGTTATGAAATTGAATTGAATACTGATGTTATCTATCTAAGCATATTGAATCTTAACATGGTATCAAAGCTAGCCTGAAGGAATGCAATGTATGGCACTTACGACACTTGTTTCACTTGCGACAATTGGAAAGCTAGGGCTTTGTATAACAAAACCTAGTCATCGTGGAACTTTCGCTATAAATCCATTTTGGCGAAGGTTCAGGATCTGAAACTTGGACAGGCCGAAGTTGAAATTTTCCTCTACCTTGTGTCCAAGTTTCAGCCTCAGTTTCGTTGTACTTTTTGAGATATGATCTGTACAAGTTAGGGTTTCTGCCTCTTCCAGAATGAATCCCTAAATAGGTGACCTAGGTAAAATGGTCATATCTCGGGCTAGGAAGCTCCAAATGGAATTCCGTAAAAGGTGACAGTTAGGGCACGGACTGTAGTTTCACATGTCCGCGTTTCAGAGGCCGAAGTTGAAACAATGACACATGGCACTCCGTACAAGTTCGCTATGCTATTTCATCCCTTAAATAGGTCATGTTGGGAAACTGAGCATATATCTCTGATGGAGAATCCAATGAAGCTCAAACCTGTGGGGTTGGAAAGATGACTGGTCAGGCTACCACAGGCCGAAGTTTCAGGCCCTAAAGATCCGAAATTTCAGAGATGCACCAGAACAAATACGACACATTTGAAATGGCTCAACAGAGGAAATCAAAGAAGAGGAGGAAGAAGCTCTCACTTAGGGTTTTCAGTTTTTAGGTATGGCATGATCTGATACAATGTTGGAGACACCTGATGCAACAATGGAAACTTGAAAGTGGATTTGGAATCCATTCATCATAGATATTAATCTTCCATCAAAATGTTGTGGGAGGAAGGAGATTGAAAATTAGGGTTTCCAAGTAAGAAGAACCCTAGCAAAGTTGGGAGACTCATAGGGCAGCAATGAAGGAGGCTTAAATGGCACTGATATTCTATCATCCTAGCACCATGAACGTATATAATATGTTTACAAGTGATCTAACTTGGATGGTTAGGGTTTTACCCTTATAGAGAAGACTACAAGCAATCTCGAAAGGTATGACATGAGAAGATACAGGTATGTTTTGAAGACTGTTTCATGATTAAGTTCATGATATGTTTGTCTTCATATTATTGAGGTTAGTACAATCATGATTAAATTTAGATTATATGATCACCTTAGTAAAAGTATGAATGCATGTGAATGATAGAAGACATTCATTGATTAGGGTTATGACACTTATGATTGTACTAATGCACTTGTGGTGTTGTATAAGGATGATGTTGTATGCTAACATGAAAGGTACATCAAGTAAGACAAATCTATATGACCATGATGACATGAAGACAAAGACTCATCCATAGTCTTTGATCACATAGAAGCTCTACTTACGAGGTATGTATGGTTTGGTTCTACTATGCTTAACTTATGAGATATGTAGGTTACTAGCACAAGGTCTCTAAATCATTGAAGAGAATAAAGAAGATACTGTTTTAGACATAACTAGCAAGCATGCTAATCCAGGTATGTTTTCCTATATCGAGTTAGAATCCTACTTTGTGTTAGGATCTTAGATAAGTATACTTATGTATGAAATGATCATGACCATACATGTTTAAGATTATTTAGAATCATAATGTTTTGATAGTATTGAGATTATACTAATGAATGTATGATTATGTATGAGATTTTGAGGATGACATAATGATGAAACTAGTGCACACTTAAGCATGCATAGTGGTCCAGGATGGATAGAAGTTCAAAGACATATAATCATGATGCTATCATAAAGGGAAAATAGAGATGAAGAGGGAGGCAACGACACAAGCATAAAAGATAAGTATTTGAGTTGTTATTTGAATTACTTCTTGAAATGATATTGCTCGTATTTGTATTCCTAGAATATATCATGCATAGTGTAAGCATTCATATAGCATTGAATAGTATACTACTAATATGCATATGATGGGTAAGTTGGACAAACATTCCATTATTGCTTGTCTAGAATGAAACCTCTTTGTTGACATGTTGAGAGCTATGCACGCTCTTGATAGTATGTTATGGTAGAGATGGAAGGCATCTAGATAGCCACTGTATGCATACAGGATATGGAAAAGTGTTGTGCCAAAGTATTGTTCAAGATAGTTACATAACTATGTGAATCATATCAGTATGTATAATAGGTTATCATTGAAATGTCAACATGATTTGATGATTATTAAGTGTTACTAATCATGTAATTAAATTTGATTTGTAGGAAAGATCATGTGCTATGATCTACAAAAGAAGGATGATGAACACCTGTTCCAAAGAACAAGTGATGGATGTTCAACAAGAAGACTTACAAATCAAATGTACTATGGAAGGCTCATGGCTAGAGGATTCTCTTAGAAAGAGGGAGAGGATCATGACGAGATGTTTGCTCCAAGTGGCTAGACACACTTCCAGAGATAGATTACACCCATGGATGACAAGACTGTTCTCTTGAATGGTGTTATTGAAGAAGAAGTTTGAATTGAGCAAACTACCAGGATTCGATAGAGAATCAAATGATTGAAGAAGGCTCTGTACGGGTTCAACAAGTACCCAGGATCGATAGTCATTTAATGAGCTTGATGATCACCACGGGTGATGCGGATTTCAACCTTTGCTACAAGGTTGAAGATGGTTTCTATATATAGATGACATGCTTCTCTCAGATGGAAGCAAGAAGGAACTCACCATAGAGTTCGAGTGATCTTGAGGCTCATATCAGTAGAACCATCTGACGGGAGATGGCACGGATAGATATTCAGATCACTCAATGTAGAGTGTGAATGATGTTCAGTCACAGAAGGAGGACAATACTCTGATGTAGAAGACTCCACTTCAGAGGGAGTAGATCTCAGAGTTAAAGATTCCTGGCATGATTCTGTGATTAGATATGTGGCTGAGATCAGATGAGATTTTTCCTTTAGAGATCCGTGATGATGGACGGAGGTTTTTACAGCTTACAGACAGATGACTGGTTCATTGATGTATCTGACGAATACCAGGCTAGATATATGCTTTGCTGTGAACATCCTGAGTCAGTATCTAGTTAGCTTAGACGTGTTCACCTAGTAGCTGCAAAGCATGTGATGAGGTACCTGAAAGGTACGATAGACTTTGATCTATACTATGTTGGAGATCATGACTTCAGATTGTATGGTTATACAGATGCAGATTGGGCTGGAAGTGTCTCAGACAGAAAGAGCACATTGAGTGGATGTTATTGTCTGGGATCTGCTATGATCTCGTGGTTTAGCAGGAAGCAGTCCAGTGTGGCTCTCAGCACAGCTTAAGCGGAATATATAGCAGCTTGCTCTGCTAGTTGTGAAGCCATATGGCTTCGGAAGCTGTTATCAGGACTATTTGACTTAGAGATGGACTCCACTGTGATCCTGTGTGACAACCAGAGTTGTATCAAGATGACGGAGAATCTAGTGTTCCATAATAAGTCAAAGCACATAGAGATCCGATATTTCTATATACGGGATATGGTGCAGAAAGGAGCTATAAAGCTCGAGTATGTGAGCACTGATGAAGGAGTTGCTGATGTATTGACCAAACCTCTGTCTCGAGTAAAGATTGAGTATTTCCGAGACAAGCTTGGTGTAGTTCAGAAGGACCCTCCTCGAAAGGGGGAGTGATATGGTTGATGATGATATCTGGATCGACGATGAGGTCGATGATGAGGATACTTGTATCGATGATGAGGATACTTGTATGGATGATGAGGATACTTGTATCGATGATGAGGATACCTGTATCGATGATGAGGATACTTGTATCGATGATGAAGATACTTGTATCGATGATGAGGTCGATAATTTGGATTTTTGTACTGACGATGAGGTCGATGATGAGGATACCTGTACCGACGATGAGGTCGATGAGTGGTCCTGTTATTACACAACTTGTAGTTGTCCCTAATGGTATCCCATCCTGGATGGTAGAGGAGATGGACAACTAAAGAGGTGACCCAAGAGATGCCATGGTTCCCAATGCAAGCTGGGAGTCACGTCAACCAAGGCACTCTTCACTTTAGATCATGATGAATCAAGACCAAGGGGGAGACCCTATAGCCAATCTAAGGTGATTGGACCAAAGCAAAGGTTCCTAGGGATATGTAAAAGAGAAATTACGGAAACCAATGCAAGGTTAGGTGGACCTAGAAGTTTAAGTATGGTTGAAAGAGGCTTAAAGGATGACTTGTGTTTCAACCAATGAATGATTTAGGCCACATGATGAGATCAAATGACAAGATCGAGTACCATGAAATACACAAGTGGGGCCCACTTCCTTGGGATATGGAAATGGTTCAAATGAGACCCATAAGGTGAAGTTAAGGGTGCAAATGGTACCAAGGGATATGCAAAGAGTAGATCTATGGATCTAAGATGAAATTAGAGATACCCACATATGGGATCTAGCAGTTGACACTAATCCCAAGAAGTGAGATTTGCCTTAGGTAGATTAGTGCCTTGAAATGGATGGGTAAATGGAGTCAAAAAGATGCCAAAATGTAGATCGGGACACTTAAGATGCAAATCAAGGGTATTAGTCAAGATCAAGTGAATGTGATGGCTAGATCTTACTAGATCTAATGTTTCACTAAGTGACCCAAGTGGACAACAACCCTTAAAATGAGGAATGGTACCCCCAAGGCAAAAATCCACAAAGTGAGACACTAGATGTAGGTTTCAAGGTATGCTATTTTCAAATCAAGCGGGATCTCATCCACCCAAGTCCTTGAAATGGGACAACTCAAACCTTTAAGAAGTGCGACTTTTCCCAAGGAGGGCTGAATGCATAGGAAAGTGTGTCAAGTCAAGTCCAAAGGCCACCAAACTTTAGATCCGGGTAGTTTAGGCAATTATCAAAGTGGATCTTGAAAATCAAAGGCATCCAATAGCTAGATCTCCATAGATCTGAGATTGAAAATGCAACACCAAATTGACCCAAGTGGGGCACAACCCTCAAAATGAGGAATGGGGCCCACAAGGTGAAAATCAATGAAGTGAAGCACTAGGGGTAGGTTATCAAG